>OX411826.1:5410112-6041167 GCA_948253155.1 Leucoma salicis
TTAGATATTTTTATATATATTTTTAGCATTTGACATGCTTAGCACTATACATTAAACACAAAGTGAAAAATGTGAAATCGAAAATAACAGTCAGGAGCAGGATTTGAACCTGCATCTTCTGGATACCGTCCAGGCGTCACCCAAAGACGTTAAGTATGATGTGTTATCGAAATTAGCAGTCAGGAGCAATTGTCCGGATGTCTGAATTGGTAAAGCATCTGGACGGTATCCAGAAGATGCAGGTTCAAAACCTGCTCCAGACTGTTATTTTCGATTTCACATTTTTCACTTTGTGTTTAATGTATAGTGCTAAGCATGTCAAATGCTAAAAATATATATAAAAATATCTAAATATTTAAAGGGTTTGCGTCATTATTAGGTAAAATCTTAATTGTAAAATTAAGTTTACCTGGTCGGTATAATGTATGAAAATGCTTCCGACAGATGGCGCAGGCGTCACCCAAAGACGTTAAGTATGATGTGTTATCGAAATTAGCAGTCAGGAGCAATTGTCAGGATGGCTGAATTGGTAAAGCATCTGGACGGTATCCAGAAGATGCAGGTTCAAATCCTGCTCCTGACTGTTATTTTCGATTTCACATTTTTCACTTTGTGTTTAATGTATAGTGCTAAGCATGTCAAATGCTAAAAATATATATAAAAATATCTAAATATTGTATATCTTCTTAGCCAGTCGCTCGTCCGGCATTCTTTCCACATGTCCGAACCATCGGAGAAAAAAAACCCTTTCGCATCTTTAAACCAATACTCTCTTTCATACCTACTCGCTCTCTTACGTCATTGTTACGAATGCAGTCAGTCAGCCTCACTCCACAGATTCTCCGCAGAGACCGCATTTCGACCGCATTGATTTTACTCTCATGCTCCTTTTTGCATACCCAACTCTCGCTTCCATATAATAACGTTGGGACAAGCACTGCCTTATGTATTACGACACGTGCCTTCTGGCTGAGGTGGTGGCTGCCGAGAAGTTGTCCCAATGCTCCGTTTACTCTATTGCCCGCATTCACTCTTCTCTCTACATCAGTGGTGTACCTTCCATCCCGACAGAATCCACATCCAAGATATACAAATTCATCCACTTGTTCTAGCACACTATTTCCTATTGCTACTCTAACATCTGTTCTGGCTTCTTCTCTTTCAAAAACCATTACTTTGGTTTTGCTCACATTCACACGTAGGCACCTTTTCTTACAATCTTCTGCCATTAAGTCCACTAGGGTTTGCAGGTCGACTGACCTGCAAACCCTGCACTGTCTGCGACTGCAGACTGCGCTAATAGGACCGCGTCGTCTGCATATAGCAGAGAGTTAACCACTGAGTCGCCCATCTGAACTCCCAAATTCATTTAATTCAATCTCTGTAGACATTTATCCAGATATATGATAAACAGTCTGGCTGATAGAACGCAGCCCTGTTTAACGCCGATATTGACATCAAACCAGGGTGACATTCCATCGTCCAGCCGCACACAAGCTCTGCAGTCCATGTAGTTGAACTGCACCGCTTGTAGCAGTCTACCGTTAATACCATACTCCGGCAAAATGTCCCAAAGTTCCTTTCGTACAACAGTGTCAAATGCTTTCTCCAAATAAACAAAACTGCAGAAAACCCTCTGGCCTGCAGCCAGATGCTTCTTCACAATATTGCGCAGAGAAAACACTTGATCCATGCATTCCACACCTGAAACCTCCTTGTGCCTCACACAAAAATTCATCAGACACCATCCTCATTCTCCTTTCAATAATCTTACCATACACTTTGGCTGCCAAACTGGTCAAGCTTATGGTTCTGTAACTCTAGTTTGCACAGTCATAACGTGAACCCTTGTTTTTAAACAAGGACGCGATGACTGCGCTTCTCCAGTTCTTGGGAACCATTCCTGAGCTTCAACATAAATTGATAAGCATCAGGAAGGATTCCCAGACACATGAGCCTCCAAGCTTGATCATCTCAGCAGACACCATATCAATACCCGCTGCCTTACCATTTTTCAAACTTCTAATCGCCCATTCAACTTCGTCCATACTAATGTCATCAGAGGATGCTGGTACCGAATGCTGATCTATTAGACCACATGTGGCACCAGCATCACCCTGAACATCCGCATACATATCTCCAAAATATTCACTCCATCGGCTTAACACATCTTGTGTTTGCGTAAGAATGTCTCCACCTTTAGACCTTATTTTATTCATTCTGAAAGCTGACCAACCACTCCGAGATTTCTTCACCTTCCTCCAGAAAAGTTTAGTGTTGCTCTCGAAGTTTTTGGTCAGCCTTTCTTCTGCAATCATACTTGCTCTATCACGCTTCTCTTTCACTAAGGCTTTGGTGTCATTCTTACGTTGCTGGTATATTCCACATTCACTCAGGTTCAAAGAAGATACATAGTCCAGCCACGCTTTCTTCTTTTGGTCTACGGAAGCTGCTACTTCCGTATCCCACCATGCATCACCTTTAACTTTCCTATGCTTCTTTGAGCATCCACATACTTCTTTCGCTGTGTCTACCATACTATCTTTCAATACTCTCCAGCATTCTTCTATGTCAGATCCCGGCTGACTTGCCATTGTCAGCCGTTTACGGACACCCTCTGCATACTTTGCTCTTACACTCTCTTCTTGCAACTTTTCTATCTTTATTCTTTCAAGCCCAGTGGTCCGTGTCGACAGTGGGATCCCTGTAGGCTCTTCTATCTAAAATTTTACTTCGGAGGCGACTGTCTACCAGAATTAAATCTATCATACTTCTCTGTTCATTCCTTCTCCATGTATACATATGGATGTCCTTATGTTGAAAAAATGTGTTTGACACAATAAGGTTTCTCTCCATACATACATCCGCAATGAGCCTACCAGTATCATTCACTCTCTTATCACCAAATGAACCAAGCACGTCCTCAAAGTCTGGACGCTTGGTCCCAACCCATCCATTCAAGTCTCCGCATACGATCACGCGTTCACTTGCTTCTGCCAAATCCAGAACTTCCCTAACATTATCCCAGAACTTCTCTAGATCCGATGCCGCCAAAGAGCCTACGGGAGCATAAGCTGCGACCATGAAGACCCTGGTGACACCTAGTTTTATTTGGACACATAGAAATCTGGGATCGAACATTCCGTAGTCTTTCACACCTGAGGCCAAGCGAGCGGACAGCAATACCCCCACTCCCATGCTGGTCCGATCGCTCTGCGGTACACCAGACTACAGAGCTATCCCGCCACCAGGAAGATCACAGGCGTCGCTGCCCTTTCGCTTGGTCTCTGTTACACAGAGCACATCAAGCTGTCTTTCCGACATGACGGTTACCAGCTCGTGTAACTTACCTTCCACACCACCTCTTACATTCCACGTGCCTACTCGACACTGCTCCCCTCGACTCGCCAAACTGGGCAAGGCGTGATGGGTGGCGGCCCCCATCGCCGCCTCTGCCGTTGTTCGTACTGACGGGGGCGGGTCAGTACGTGTCGCCTCTGGGGCACGCCCTAACCCGCACTGCGGTACCCATTCGAGCCGGATTACAGCCTGTGGATTACAGGCTGGCAGGGATCGCGACGAGCACGCTCCGAACTATGATCACCCTCATCGTCGCGTGCGACAACGATGTGTTATAACGCTTTTTAGAAGCCTACCAAAGGCAATCACTATAATGGAATCCTAAGAATGTCAGGCACAAGGATAAGCACCTATTACAAGACGCTTGGCTGCGGATAAGCAACGATTTGTATATCCCCGTGGAAGATTTAAAAAATATATATATTCCTGTTGAATAGTTAAAAAGTTCTTTTTCGCCATGGTTTAATATATTTTTTTTATGGTAAATGATTAAAACATTATAATAACTAATAAAAAAAAAATAAACGCCGCAATTGTTTTTTCCACGTCCATCGCGACAGATATCCGAAGTTCAATTGATACAACGAGTGCGTACATGGTGTGTTCTCGTGTCGAGCTTCCACGAGACGAGAGAGGACGAGAGGTTCGCGAGACAAATACACGAGTGTATACAGCCGGGGTAAGAGTTAGACTGACTATCGATAAAATGATAAAACAAATCGGTTTCTTTAACGAACTCGCTCATTCAAATAATCATATTCAAGTAATGAAACAAAACAGACATAATAAATTAAAACAAACATAATTCATTAGTTTTTATTATTTCACCAGCAACGTCAGTTAACGATATTATGCATTTTATAAGGGAATTATACACTCAGCTTTTAGCAGCACAACCCTACTTATAATTTTTAAATTAACTAAATCAACTTGACTGACAATATCTGCTGTAGAACTTTTATTGCATTTTTTCCATTAATGTGTTAGAAGAAAATGTTCCTAACATAAATAAACATAGGATAAATATCGACAATATACTTTGTCGATAAAGTCGAGCCCTAGTGTATATGTAACTAAAAACTTTTCTACTAAAATCTTGCAAATATGAAACAATGCGACATATTTCTATGTAAAATATAAACAGTAACAATGGCATTGCAATTAATCCGTAACTGAAACAGTAAATATCAGTAATTATGACCTAAAATAAAATCATTTAGCTTGTGATAACATCATGAAAACTTACCTGTGAAACATGCAATTATCAGGATTGTTTGTATGATTTACATCACAAGCACTCACGGAACAAACAACCATTGTATTTAACAGTTATAATCATATAATAAACAAGATTTATAACACAAATAAATCAAAAAATCGCGAAGCTAGTTCCAAGCTAGACGCCTGTAGACTACCTGTCATTCAAACGGTTTGCAATGACATTAGATTTGCTTTCCCCTTCCATCTTGATGTTGCCGTATAAGATTTTGTTCTCGCTCACACGCTTTGGTGATCTATACGTAATACTATATCTGGTGGTATTGAAATTATATCTCAGGTTCCCGATATGGTATCCTGATATATAATTTCAAAAACAGTTTTTACCGACAGAGCCGCAAGCAACGGGTTACTACATAAAACAAATAAGAAATAATTGAAAAATTTATATATTTTTTTTGTTTTTCAATATTCAAAGTGTGGTCCAGTAATAGAGCCTAAAGATTCGGAGACCAGAGATCAGGGCACTCAGACAGAAGAAACAGAGGCGAAGCCTGTCGAGGTCCAGACGATAGTCACGGAAGACAAAAGCGTAGAGACGGAGAAAGAGATTACGCATGTAAGTGTCTATCTCCACTTATTTTCTAAACAGTGGGCCTAGCCAAGTTGCATTCTACGATCGCTAACGCCATAGAAAACAATTAAAATGTATGGACATTTGACATCTCTAACGTTAAGTCACGTGACTTATATAGAAAGAATGAATTTATTGTATGCCAACAGCGAAATAAAAGTTAGAGTACAGGAAGTGAAATACTTACAGCTAGTTTTAGGTATTAAAATAATAACTACAACAATTTATCCCAATAAACAGGTCGCTGTTGGACCAAAGAGGTCCCTACTCAACATAATGCGACTATGCGTTAAGTATAGCCGCGCTGATTTTCAGTAGAGCCTCGAATGCCTCGAAGAGGCCTAACGCCAGTCGTCGGGGGGAACCTACCTAGACCAAATTGGTCATGTACTGAAGGAAGGTGGAGTCAGGAGTCTCCGAAACCGGCGAGCGTGTATGAAGAGAGTTATGAATGTTGAGGAAGCGAGAGATGTATGCAAGAATAGAGCCTCTTAGCACTCTGTTCTCTCTGCCTACCCCGCAAGGGAAGTGGCGTGATGATAAGTTAGTAGATACTGTACTCATGAGTAGTATCGAAAAAAAGCATCGTACTCGTATTGGTATCGAAACAAAAGTATCGATACTTCAGAGTATCGAGTACTTTTCTTTGTTAAGGCGTGAAAAATGTACATAACCGCACACTCCATCGTTCGGGGTAACGAACAGGGTAGGGATGAAACAATATCATTCTTTCTTCGATACTAGTACTCGAAAGTAGTATTGACTCTAGGTATCGATACCATTGTGGTACATACTAAAGTATACTAATACTAAAGTATCGATACTTTTGAATGCTCATTTAATTTTAAAATCAGCCGGAGTAAAGAAATAAGAAAGTAGTTGAATTAATCAATGCTTTATTCGCTCAGAACTCGCAACGCTAGAGTATATTTTCATTTTTAGTGCGTGTGCTCGTACAGCAATACTAACTACTAGCCACTGCAAAGAAAACGTACCCACTCAACATATAACTCGAAAGAAAATATACCATTATCGGGAATTCCTCTAAAAACCTACTAGAAAGTTGTGTTCGCGAGCGAATTCGTATAATTATATATAATGATACATAATTATATATAATTATATGTAATGATTCTTTCGATTTCGTAGAATTATCCACAATTATATATATTATATGTAATGATTTTTTGCAATTTCGTATGATTATACATAATTATATATAATAATTCTTTCGGTTTCGTAGAATTACATATAACTATACATAAATATATATAATGTTTCTTTCGATTTCGTAAAATTGTACATCTATACTATTATAAAACTGTAACATAGCTATGTCTGTACATTTAAGATATTTGAGAAAAAAATGACTGTAATAGGTTATATAGGCGTGTCTAAACACAAAACGATTTTTTTTAGATTTTTTGTCTGTTTGTTTGTTCGCGCATCTCGTAAAAACTACTGAACGGATTTAAATGCTTTTCCGATAGATGGCGTTGGTCGTTAAGACAAAGGTGATGAGGAAATTCGGTATTTCTAGAAATGGTACGATAGCTCAATGGATTAGAGCACTTCCCCGGAAAGGAAGGGACGCAGGTTCGATTCCCGCTCGTACTAAAATACTGTTTTTCCTTATTCACAAATTATAATTTATATAATTATTCTTTCGGTTCGTATAATTATATATAAGTATGCATAATTATAATATGTAATGATTCTTTCGATTTCGTAGAATTATCCATAATTATATGTAATGATTTTTTGCGATTTCGTATATAGGGCCAATTTACATGTATAATTATATATAATTTTTTACCCGGGAGGATAAAATTCAAAAATTATGGTAGTCAAATGAGCATTCTTTTTACAAGTTAATTTTTAATGATTTACCTGATTATTTAATTTTTAACTGATTTTCTTTTAATATTAATAATTAATTGATATGAGTCAACTGTAAGAGAGAGATAGAGAGACAGAGAAGTCAATATATCCTATTACATGTCTCACTCAGTCTCATGCGCGTGGATAATACCCCCGCGCTCTTACCCACAGAGGAATTAAAATTTAATTTAGAGGATGATTGGCCCCTTTGATCGGTCTGTCTTTTTGTAAGAGGTTTTAAAATTGTTGTCTGGTGGACATATATAAAAATGGAGAATCAGAATTTACGTGAAGTTACGTAATTATTTTGGGAACTTTAAAGCGTCTGTAAAGCAATTCGGCCGACGGAAAGTGTCTGGGAGTATTGGCGACTTATTTTTAAGGATATTGCCTAAAATATACGTAAAAATCAGCTTTGAGAATTTACGTGAGGTACGTAATGTTTTTATGTACCTTGATTACCTGATACCTGAAAATTGGCCGCCTGACCAAGCTAGCAGTTAGGCATGCGTTCTTAGTACCTACTAACACTACGCAATCGGCCACATTTCATTCGTCAGAAAATACGTGACGTCTGGTGGCGCTGGGATCTTGGACTATAATACAATTCATCAAAATGTGAAACTTAAAGCTAATTAACTACTAAAATAAGAAAATAAAAATAATATATTGCTACATTGAATAGCTATGTAAATACATAATTGTAAATTAGGTTTTAACTATATTTTAATATGCGTTTATCTTTATATATATATTACATATTATGTATAGGAATCTTCAATTTTCTAGCCGTGTAAATGTAATTGAAGCCCTCGTAAATGCTAACCATTTGTTAACCTATTTTGATAAAATTATTTGTGTTATTTTTTTTTTTTTAATTTATTGAAAGGACTTTATCGCTGAGCGATAACATCGTCTATTTGTGTTATGTTAAAATGGATTCAAGGAAAGTTTAGATCCACAGTTGGACCCGGTAGATTAGGATTTTTCCATTACATTTATTATAATGTAAAAACATATACCTAACAACAAAATTTCACACACCAAACAAACTCATTTTTTTAATGAAATAATAACCCGTTGCCGAAATAAATCACTCCATCCAAACGAAACATCAATATTCATAAAAGATACAGGTATACTACGTTGTAGTATACTTAGTGTTTTATTACTAATGGCGTTGTTACAATTTATACGATACGGGATACTAATAAAGGATATGTTTAGGTACCTTATTATTATTGTGTATTAAGTTGTTCTTGAAACAAATATTCTTTAAATGATTTCTTAAATGTATTCATTGTCTTTAGGTCTCTATAATAGGTGGCGGGATATCGTTCCACATGTGAGTGGCTGCCCATTTGAAGCATCCACGGAATGCATTTGTACAGTGCTTGGAGACACTAAGAGGCTTCGCGGTGGCCCGAACTGTGTAAAAATAGTGGTTGCACATCCAGCTTAGTTTCATATACAAATACTCAGGCTGCTTTTTTTTAATCACACCAAATAGCATACTTGCTAGATGCAATTTCCTTCTAGCAGACATTTTAAGTACTTATGTTATTTTTATTGAAAAATGGCGCGACGTGTGCTCTTCGTGGTATTTGGTAGCGGGCATGCATTCTGAATACGTTGGACTTGGTGTTCTGTCTTTGCCAGTAAACATGGGCCATAGAAAACATCACAATAATTTAGGTTAGAGAGTACAAGACTCTCAATCAACCTTCTACGCATTGGGACAGTCAGGTATTCACGGACCTTATAGAGAATCTTTAATCTATAGAAACATCGTCTTAAGACGTTGCTAATGTGAGTTTCAAACCGCAGCTCAGGTTCCATGGTTAAACCCAAGTTGCATACACTTTCCACTCTCTCATTATTTTGTTCTTTTAATTGGATTGCTGGTTTCTTAGTGAGAATAGCACCAACCTATTTCTTGCTACCCATCACCATAAATTTTGACTTTAGCGGGTTTAATATTAGTAAGTTATTTTCTTACCATTCAGTAACACTTCGTAGATCTTCATTGATATTCTGGACAGCTAAGTTCGTATCTACGCTCTTGAAAGAGTAGTGCAATTGAATATCATCCGCATAGATGTGGAAATTACAATTTTTAAAACACTTAACAATATCGGCGCTGTTATTTATTTATTCTCTATAAAGAGAAGTGGCCCTAAAATTGAACCCTGGTGTACACCTCGTATTACCGAGCCTATTGACGATGTTCCTACAGTTCCATTCTCCCTACGTATCTCGACAGACTGTGTTCTTCCAGACAAATAGCTATCAAACCACTTAATAGCACGTGTCTCGAAGCCATAGTATGAAAGCTTCGATAACAGTAATGTGGGATTTATTGTGTCAAAAGTCCTTGAGAAGTCTAATAGAACGAGTATCGAACCCTCACCACGATCCCGAGCTTCTAAAATATTACCAACTACATCGGCTAAAGCAGTGGCAGTTCCTCGACCTAAATCCCGACTGAAGAGATGGAAAAATTTCATATTTTTCTAAGCTTACTATTACTTGTAAGTATACAACCCGCTCTAATATCTTTGAAAGGCAAGGAAGAATACTTATGGGCCGGAGGTCTTTAATATTTTGGGGATTATTGTTTTTTGGAATAGGTCGGACAGTAGTGTTTTTCCACTGATCAGAAAATGTTTGAGTGCTAATGGACTTATTGATAATGACTGTTATGGCCTGTAAGGATTCAGGCAAAGTAAGCATCAACATGTCTAAGGTCCATCTGTCCCTTGTGCGTTTGTTTTTATATTGCGTATTATTTTAGCTACTATGTCTTAAACACAAAGTGAAAAATGTGAAATCGAAAATAACTGCTAATTTCGATAACACATTCATACTTAACGTCTTTGGGTGACGCTTGCACCATCTGTCGGAAGTATTTTCATACATTATACCGACCAGGTAAACTTAATTTTACAATTAAGATTTTACCTAATAATGACGCAAACCCTATAAATATTTAGATATTTTTATATATATATTTTTAGCATTTGACATGCTTAGCAACATACATTAAACACAAAGTAAAGTGATCACTTTGTGTTTAATGTATGTTGCTAAGCATGTCAAATGCTAAAAATATATATAAAAATATCTAAATACTATGTCTTGTTCAACTTCATTTAAAATAAATCTAGCTTTACCGTAATTACGAAATTCAAAATATGACAGCTGGGAAATACTGACACTACCTTTACCTGGGGCATTAAGAAATGTTACATTGATAAGGTCAGGATTATCAATCTGTGGTGGTAACACACACTCCGTAGACCCAGGTAAGACATGCTTTTTCATATTCTTCTATAATATTTTTGGGTTACTAATATGGTCACTAATATACATTTCAAAGAATGCCTTCTTTTCTTGAAATAGGGCCGTTTTTGTAATTTTTTTTAGATCTACGTAGTACAGTTTATGTCTTTCAGATTTTGTTTTGCTTAATTTTGCATGTGCTTCATTACGTAACCTGATCATAAGGCGAATATTATCGGTAATCCACGGAGTTGGTAGTGTTTTAAACACATTTCTTTTAATAGGCGCATGAACATTGAATAATTGCATGAGTTCTTCATTAAAAAGGTGCACCATTTGATTTACATCATGACATAGGAATATTTTATCTCAGCGGATAACCCTTAAATCGCTAGTGAATTTATCCAAGCGGATAGGCTTGAGAGGACGATAAGTAACTAGTCTTGGTCGCTCTTTGTCGTTTTTAAAATATGTATTGAATGTAATAAAAGAATGATGACCTAGCTCTTTGAGTATACTCTATTAGTACATCCCGGTAGCGAGCATCGGTGCAAACTACGTCGATAAGTGCGATTCTTATTCTCTATTGCCTACAAAATGCGTGGGAGTGCGTACTATTTGCGTTAGGTTACAATAACTTAGAAAATTAGCTTTTTAGTCTTAGAACACTGTGTATCTAACACATTGATGTTAAAATCTCCAAGTATAACAATGTTATCATACGGGGACATGGCACTTATGCTATCAGTTATAGCATCGAAAAACCCCGTCAGTATCAAGCCACGGTGGCCGGTAAGCGGTGCCTATAAGTAGCCTTTTGCCTTTTATGCTTAATGTTATCCACAACTGTTCAACGTTCGAGTGAACAGGATGAGGTTTGATTCGTGCCTGAACACCAGCTTTTATATAAAAGGCCACTCCACCCCCCCTTCCAACTCGAACAGTTCCTGGTCGCGGCAAATGTCGTAGGCGGTAACCCGGCACGACGGGTGCCCTGCCCTCTTCCCCCGGGCGTAACCACGTCTCATTCATTGCCATTATGTCAATTGAGTGCTGTAACATAGCTATCTTGAACTCGTCATGATTTGTTCCTAAAGAACCCGCGTTAAACAGTCCTAATTTAAACACAAAGTGAAAAATGTGAAATCGAAAATAACAGTCACGAGCAGGATTCGAACCTGCATCTCCTGGATACCGTCCAGATGCTTTGCCAATTCAGCCATCGTGACCCTTGCTCCTGACTGCTAATTTCGATAACACATTCATACTTAACGTCTGGGTGACGCAGACGCCATCTGTCGGAAGTATTTTCATACATTATACCGACCAGGTAAACTTAATTTTACAATTAAGATTTTACCTAATAATGACGCAAACCCTATAAATATTTAGAGATTTTTATATATATTTTTAGCATTTGACATGCTTAGCAACATACATTAAACACAAAGTGAAAAATGTATAAAAATCTCTAAACAGTCCTAATTTGATATGGTTTGCATTTATCATTTTAAAGCCATAGTAATAAAATAATAATTTGGTCATGAGTCACATCATTAGGAAGTACAATTAGTGTGCCTTGATATATTGCAATATCCGCCTCAAAATTTAAATAATACTTATAGTTTATTATTATAGAGTGGGATAGTAAAGTACAAACCCCGGCCAAAGTATTAATTAGCACACATATAGTAGACACAGGTATTGATGTTTGCAAATTATTATTAGTAGGAATCTTTTTACAACAGGCCATTAATTTTATTCTATGCAACTTCTTACACATGTGACTATATGAAAATATTTTGAAATAAAACTACGTTTACGGAATCTATCGCGTTTACTTGATTTTACTACTATCCCGACGTTTCGAATACTTTACAGCATTCATGATCACGGGTGGACTTAGATGATAGACGTCCAAGCCTGATATGTTATTTCAACGGTTTCATCTACCCACAGTATATGATTTTTTTTTTCTTTTTTTAGTATTCGAAACGTCGGGATAGTAGTAAAATCAAGTAAACGCGATAGATTCCGTAAACGTAGTTTTATTTCAAAACTACGTTTATGATGAATGTGTTATCGAAATTAGCAGTCAGGAGCAAGGGTCACAATGGCTGAATTGGCAAAGCATCTGGACGGTATCCAGGAGATGCAGGTTCAAATCCTGCTCGTGACTGTTATTTTCGATTTCACATGTTTCACTTTGTGTTTAGTGTAGTAACGCTATATTTAAATCTTTGTTTTCACTACAGCTGATGACACAAAACCAAAAGGGGGTAGACGTCCGTTTTATAGTATTTATTTTTCTATATTTTACACTATTTATACTAGTTAATTTGAGTTCACTACACAATATAACGATCACTATAACTTAAACAATACTCTTCCGATATCGTAATGCCAAATTAAGTTAGTTTTAAATTTTAAATCGAGCAATATATGAATTAGCTACTGACGACTGTGGCGCCTCTCCGAGCAATCAAAACATTATATTGTTAAAGATGTCAAATTACTATACATTTTAATAGTTTTCTATAGCGTTAGCGATCGTAGAATGCAACTTGGCCAGGCCCACATGATCTTCATGGTAAGTAGCTTGGCTGATCTGGTATTACGAGAGATGGTACCAACTTACCACAGCTACCATTAAAAACCTACCATGAAGAGAAATATAATAAAATATTTAAATATTTTTGATGTGAAACATCTTTAGGTTATTTTTTGGTAGTGATTAAAAAGGTGCTCATGAAACGTCGCGGTATGCCGTTCGTCTAATATTACACTTTTATCGGCTATTTCTGATGCCAATATATTAACTCAAGCGCTGCAGATGAGCTACAGTGTAATAGTAAGTTGAAAAGCTTGTGGCCGCTGGAAACTACATAAGACGCGAATAAAAAACTTCATAAAACGTAATTTTTTATGCGTATAAGGGCAGACTAGCCAAGGCCCGCCTGATGGTAAGTGGTAACCGTCGCTCATGGACTCAATTATACCGAGAGTATTGTCAAGCCGCTACTCACCATTTCATTTCACGAGAGCAAAGTGAGTACTCCCACTTGGTACCCAGCCCTACCACCAGTCATGCAATGGGTGCTAATTGCTTACTTCCCGTAGTCGCCTTGTACGACACCCGTGGGAAAGGATGGGGTGGTGACACTTATATTCTTAATCCGGGAAGATCCATACTGCGGAAGTCGCGTTTCCTTAAACACCTCGTCCTTCCTTGACCTGTTTCATTATATTGTATAACCGACGCCTGATTGAGCACCAGGGACAGGCCAGCTGCTGTTCGATGTGAACGTTCTTCTTGTTTGTTCCAGGAGCCTACAGCAGAAGGTGACTCGTCGAAGACAGTTGATGAAGAGGAACCCAAAACGAATGGTGGGTGGTGGAGATACCCGTTCTACTATTTCGTTTAAGTCTATCATCATGTAATATATTTGGTTCATGTATTGTAGTCTCATTAGACTAACAGATAGCTGCAAACAGTTTGTGGCAGTTTGCTGAGATTTAAATGAAATTCTGATTTGAGTGCAATGAAGATATAATTCGTTTGAGCATATGAATTGATATATTTAGTGCAATATTTTAGTCTATAAGACTTAGTTTAAAAATAGCCATATAGATATAAGGGTACAAATTATAATCGGCCACAAACTGTTTGCTGTCACAATAGAAAAGTTGAAGACATTGTAACAATCGTTTAGTTAATCTGCGTATAGTCAGCAAGGTGACTTTATGCTCTATATATTCTTCACAATTTGAAAACAGCCGAATGTACAAAATTTTATTGTCAAATTATTTTAAGTCGTGTAAATAATTTGTATAATCGGTCAAGATCAATTTTCTCAATAAGTTATTATAACTAAGACTTAGTCGTGAGATTATAATTAAGAAAAGGGTTATTAGCATCACGCCGAGGCAGAGGTGTATTACACACCCATGATTCGCTAGCTATGTTAAGTCCCACATAATAGGGGGCGAGCCTATTGCCGTCTACCGGGCACATTTCCAAACTCCGGGCTGCTACTGAGAATTTTTTTTTATGAAAAAGATCAATAGCACTGCCCGACCAGGGGATGGAAGCCGAGACATGATCAGCAGTCGCTTACACTACCGCTGCACCACCGAGGCAGTTATTTCAAGCACTAACAATCTACACTGACGTATTATTGTCACGCTTTGATACTTTTGATCAATTGTCGCCATAGAAATCGTCAAATTAAGCTAGAAATTGTCAGACCATTTTGTCGGGTGTCACATTTAATAGAACAAAGTTAGTAATTTAATTACGACTATCCATCCATCCATCAGCCTTTCGAAATCCACTGCTGGACATAGGCCTCCCCAAGAGAACGCCACAACATGTTTCGCTCATATGGGGGATAGTGCCGTAATCGCCACGCTTGGCAGGCGGGTTGGCGATCGCAGTGGATGTTGTTAATACTCGAGGGAGTGCTGCTGCCCACTCCTCCGGTATTCCTCAGTCGGCTCTTACGACTCCCATAGGTGGAGAGGGGTGGGACAAATCTAAAGCCGGCTCCACACGGTACTACTAATTACGACTAACGCGTTTAATTTATCCTACAATATATTATGAGTTTTGTTAAGATGTTTGTATCTTTGTCTGTCAATCACTCCTTTTTTGTTAAGACGGGAAATAATGTATCTAACCGTACAACCCGTCGGTCGGGGCAACGAACAGGGTAGTGTGGGGCCCTCACCTACTAAAGAAACCCGCCGTGTGCCGTCTCACCGCCTGTATTGGGAGGCCACTGGTACTATGTTGCATTACTTCAGTGTTCTATTCAATCACTCCTAAATAATTAAATTTGGTAGGTAGATTTTATATCCCGAAAATTAATAGTTCGCGTAGGATATAAGTATTTTCGTATAGATACCTAACTACTAAACTGATGTGAAGGTAATTGGTACGTTTTAAAAGATTCGTCTAGGATGGCTTGATTTGACGTAAGCCCTGCGTTGGAATGTATTCTTTGATTTTGATTGACAAGGATCTTCCCAAGATCAATTAATCGACTTCTAAGACACCCAGAAGCAATATTTGGATTGGTAGTATTTATTGCTGAGCAGAAAACCAAAGATATATTATAAATTTCACTTTTAGATTAAATATAAATTGGTATATTATGGACATATTTTTTTTAGGTTAAATATAAAAATATGCGAAGTGCTTCAATCGGGCACGCAATTGAATGGATTCAAATGAAATTAGACATATTATAAGATTGTCTTAGGTATTTTTACGAACTTCTAAGAAACATTTAGAGATTTTTATATATATTTTTAGCATTTGACATGCTTAGCAACATATGGAATTGGCAAAGCATCTGGACGGTATCCAGGAGATGCAGGTTCGAATCCTGCTCGTGATTGTTATTTTCGATTTCACATTTTTCACTTTGTGTTCTAAGAAACATTATACATTTATTTAGAACCTTTTTGTATGTTTAGTAGTGCATCGCATATTTCCCAAATATAGTACGATATAAATTACTCATCCTTATCTCTATAATAATTGTCTGTTCCTATGTCTTGCACTGGCATATTACGCGCGGCTTCGCTCGTGTCATAGTGATACCTACATCCATTTTGGATAGGATTTGCGTAAAATCGTTTCCTAGTTGTGTATGCGGGAAATAGAGTGAACGGAGCATTGGGACAACTTCTCGGCAGTTCTCGGTAGTCGGCAGCCTCAGCCAGAGGGCACGTGTCGCAATACACAACGCAGTGCTTGTCCCAACGTTATTATATGGAAGCGGGAGTTGGGTATGCAAAAAGGAGCATCCATCCATCCATCAGCCTTTTAAAGTCCGCTGCTAGACATAGGCCTCCCCAAGAATGGGGGATAGTGCCGTAATCGCCACGCTTGGCAGGCGGGTTGGCGATCGCAGTGGATGTTGTTAATACTCGAAGGAGTGCTGCTGCCCACTCCCTCGGTATTCCCTCAGTCGGCTTTTACGACTCCCATGGGTGGAGAGGGGTGGGACAATTCTAAAGCCGGCCCCCCACGGCAACAAAATCAATGCGGAGCATGACAGTAAAATTAATGCGGTCGAAATGCGATCTCTGCGGACAATAGGCTGACTGACTGCATTCGTAACAACGACGTAAGAGAGCGAGTAGGTATGAAAGAGAGTATTGGTGTAAAGATGCGAAAGGGAATGCTCCGATGGTTCGGACATTTGGAAAGAATGTCGGACGAGCGACTGGTTAAGAAGATATACAATGTGAAAGTGGAAGGATGTAGGTACAGGGGGAGACCGAGACACACCTACCTAGACCAAATCGGTCATGTATTGAAGGAAGGCGGAGTCAGGAGTCTCCGAAACCGGCGAGCGTGTATGAAGAGAGTTATGAATGTTGAGGAAGCGAGAGATGTATGCAAGAATAGAGCCTCTTGGCACTCTGTTCTCTCTGCCTACCCCGCAAGGGAAATGGCGTGATGATAAGTTAGTTAGTTAGTCCACTAAAAAATTAAGCCACTTTTTCAAAGGTGTGTGCGACACTAGTGTTGTCATCTGAAAGAAAATATCCCTATAACTTAGCTAATTTGCTGAAAGTTATATGTTTTAAACATAAAAGACAGTAATACTATAAAGTAGTAGTTAGTCAGCAAATCATATAGGGAATCTTGTGATGATCCCTCGGTGACTATAGTCCCCGAAAAAAAATGAGTAAGCTGCGGTTAGAGCATAGATGACGTCGTATAGGGAATAGATGGGTGTCTGAGAGATTTTCTCGAGGGCTTGCGAAGTCTGCCAACCCACATTCTAGCGTGTTGGTTTATGTCATAATCCCTCTCACCACGTGAGGAGATCCGTGCCCAATAGTGGGACAGAAAAGGGAGAAAGGGGCGTCAGTGGATACTACCCTGACACGATTATACTTATACACAAACTTCTAAATATCGGAAAATTTATAAAAAATAATGTTTTTTCTTGGACCGAGGTGCTAGACCATAGACATTGGTGTCAGTATCTGAACCATCACATCTGTGCACAATTTTAATAATATATTTATACACATCTTAATATTTTATTTGCACATCTATATAACGTAAATAGATTATAATTGTTCGTTTAAATAAGAAATTAATTTTATTAATGATGTCAATAGATTGAATGTAGTGTAGGTATTTTAGTCTAGCTCACCATATAGTAAGTTTTAGTGAAACGCACAAATGTATCTCTCCCGGAACCCCCCGTGAACTGAGGGTTCGGCACGAATGTAATATACCATTATACCGATATTGATTTTACAGCCCCGGGAGTGACCTACCATACCAGGCTATCCCTTTTTTTAAGCGTGATAAAATGTACCTAACTGCACACTCCGTTGTTCGGAAGAAATTGTCAGACCATGTTGTCGGGTGTCACATTTAATAGAACAAAGTTAGTAATTTAATTACGACTAACGCGTATAATTTATCCTACAATATATTATGAATTTTGTTAATATGTTTGTATCTTTGTCTGTCAATCACTCCTTTTTTTGTTAAGACGGGAAGTAATGTATCTAACCGTACAACCCGTCGGTCGGGGCAACGAACAAGGTAGTGTGGGGCCCTCACCCACTAAATAAACCCGCCGTGTGCCGTCTCTCCGCCTTTATTGGCCCACTGGAACTATGTTACATTACTTCAGTGGTACCGGACGGCTACCCTAGGGCAGCCCGCCCTTATTGAACTCATTAGGTACCTTATCCATTTTATGTATGGAATTTGTGACGCGGTGTCTCAGTTTTTCAACCCCTGCAAATATTACGTCACGAAGGCCACCTTTACCTTACTTTGTACATGATTCCATCCATCCATCCATCAGCCTTTCAACGTCCACTGCTGGACATAGGCCTCCCCAAGAAAACGCCACAACTTGCGGTCCCGTTATGGGGGATAATGCCGTAATCGCCATGCTTGGCAGGCGGGTTGGCGATCGCAGTGGATGTCGTTAATACTCGAGGGAGTGCTGCTGCCCACTCCCCCGGTATTCCCTCAGTCGGCTCTTACGACTCCCGTGTTCAATTCTAAAGCCGGCCCCACACGGCCATTTTTAGATGATTAATTGCGACTAATTGAACGTATTGTGCGAGAATATTGTGATCTGTAACTATTTTAGAACTTGACATGTTCAGCTACTTTAAAGAACAATATATTTGTGAAAGTAGAAAAAGGGTCACTGCGAGCATAACCTGCGTCCCGTCCAATCTGCGACTACAATTTTGTTGATTCCGCCAGTGAATAGTGTCACATTTTGTTACACCATGTGTTCCTTGTACGTATTTTGTGAACGGCCCCTCTCCTTTTAATAGGCATTTTTTGAAATATTTTTTCAGATTCAGGTATTAACATACCAACTTTTGTCACAGGAGATAAATAACTTCAATGAAGAAGTGCTACAGAGCTGTGAATATTGAGTGCACGAATCTTAATAATGTGAATTTTGTATTACATTGAAACCTGGATATTTGAGAAACCATTGTGAATTTTCAGGCACCAGTACAGGGCTGCCAGATTGTATACTTGTATACAGAATTTGTATAATATAGTTATGTTACGTATCCTGTTTGTATAGTACATTGTATCATATAATTAGATACGTCATTGCCACATCTTTGATTTGGTCACTTGCATGTCGTGAGCGACCATGAAACGGTTAGGTTTCATGAAATGGTCGGCCAGATCATTAAGTGGCCAATTCTACGATCTGGATACAACAACTAATAAGAATTAAGAAAATTAAATATTGCTTTCACATTCGAATGTTTCTTAATCCTATGAATACCATTGTATATGTATTGTAAACTCTTTTCAAATTGAAAAAGTTACACCAATCAGAAGAAAATCTCTCTCAGCATTTTTTAACCAAAGAAAGTAAAAAAAAATTAAAAAGCAAATAGATTATCTATACTGCTATAAAGCTATAACAGAGCTGTGTCTGTACATTTAGGATACCTATTTGAGAAAAAAATGTCTGTATTATGATAAAGGATAGCCGTGTCTGAACACAAAACAATTTTTTTTAGATTTTTGCCTATTTATCTGTTTGGTCGTTCGCGCATCACGCAAAAACTACTGAACGGATTTTGATGCTACTTTTTTATTTGATAACTCTTGATTAGACTTAAAAACTGGTATACATTTTATCCCGCTAACATATTGGGAACCTGAGACATAACCTAAAAACTAGATTTATTCTGAAGCGGAGCCGCGGGCAAAGCTAGTTTAAAATAAAACTCAATTTTATCAACTTTATATTAAGTGGGCTACTTATTAAGTGACTAAGAAATAAATGTTAGAAAATTTAATTGAAATCTATCCAGTAGTTTTTTGTGTTGCGTGCACAATAGCAGACTTCTATCATTTTATTTATAGATAGATTGATAGACAATGGTATATAGTCTACTGGCAGCACTGCTGGTACTGTGCCAACCACTATAAATAAAAAAAAAAAACTTGGACTTTTATGTCGCATTTATCCAAGTTACTCTGTATTTACTTCTTTTTTTTATTTAATGTTCATAGACGAAGGTTTAGTGTGATGTAAAGCCGAGATGTTCATGCCTTATTATGTAGGTATTTGTAAGTATTTTTACAAGCACATTGTTATGTGTGAACTATAAGATACCAATTAGCTTCTAATCTTACTATTATTATAAATGCGAAAGTTTGCGTGTTTATATGTTTCACGCAAAAACGACTGAACGGATTTAGATAAAATTTAGACAAATAAATTGGACTGTTATATCAAAATATTCCAACCCTGTCGTGCCCAGATCTTAGAATTGTACACTTCATGATATGGTCGACTATTTCAGGAAATGGTTGTAATACATGATATGACCAGCTAAAACTAACCATATCGATAATACCTCCGCCACCATGATGCATCAAAACAAAATGATACCAGCGTCTCTAACGGCGGATAATGTAACTATTTTTCGATATGATCACTATAATGATGTTTGACCATATCATGAATTAGCTGTGCGCTGATTGATCTTGTCAGACCATATCATGATGTGGGCAGCGGATATTTTTGTTTAAGATCTGGCCACGACATGAACTCGTCAAATTCACGAAATTAATTTTATTCAGCTTTGGTATATTTAGACACAACTATGATCCATTTATAATCCTGTTGAACATATTGATAACTATTTATCCCAGCAAATGATTTGACTTCAGACTTATCAATATTTTACAGATTTAGTACTGAAGTCTATTACTAGATGGCGCTGTTTTATATTGTAATTTACCTATAACAGTAGAGCGTTATGACGAGTGAAAGTTTTATCTTATAAATTTTTATGGATTATAAATGTTAAAATGTGATTTTAAAAAACCTTAACTGTTTTTGATGGGTTGTAAAAAATTTTTGATGGGTTGTTTTTGGTGTGTTTATTATTTACACTTTTTTTTACTTTTCTCATGTATGCTAAAATGTAAATAAACATGTCCATCTCGGCCTAATTGGTTTTTGTACATATGTGTATAGTTTATTAGATTCTATGGAAATCTATTACATTGTTAGTTATTGAGATAATTGTTTTATTTATATACTATTGTCTCATGGTCGAAATTTCACTATTTTTAAGTGAAAATTTCTATAGAATGGTTTGGATAAGGAGTAAATTCATGTACTACTCGTGCAGATAAACAATGGGATTATTCTGGCGTCGCCACTACTTACTTCTCACTCACACACTATCGCCGTCTATACTCACACCTAACGGTATAGACAGCAAAAAAAATAACGGTATTCATGTTGCGTGAACTATTGTTTATAGTTACGCCGTAGTATGCTGACAGTACAGGCTCAATGTGCCGCCATTTATAATCCCATTCTTTATCTGCACGAGTAGTAAGTAGGTCGTCATCGACATGGTCACATGACATTAACGATGAAGTGAAAACTTAAATAAACAATTAAAAAAAAAGGAAACCGCCTTCAAATGCACCCAGGAACTAAAAACAATTCATATTAATACTTACAAAAACATTTCTGGCACTTGCTTCAAACACATCAGTAGGTGTCTAGCACGGAAATCGTATTTAAACTAAATACCAATTATTTATTGCTTTTTAGTACCGGTGCATTTGAAGACTGTTATCCTTTTCTTTTTAATTGTTTATTTTTTTTTTGCTTATTAGTGTTTTTTTATAAAATAGGTGTGTAGCTTAGGGTAGGTTGTACATGATGAGGAGGCCTCCCTAAACGAAAAAATATCATTGATGTTACATTTTTTTTTAGATTTTTGATGATTTTTAAAAACCACTGCACTGATTTCGATAAAACTTAAATGGGGCCATTTCAGGATAAACCCCTTTCAAACAAAAAAAATAATAATTTTGATTATCCGTCAAAATTAAGAGTTATGCCCGAACATACATAAAAAAATATAAATCCGAATTGAGAACCTGCACATTTTTTTGAAGTCGGTTAAAAATCTTTCATAATTATAGCAAGAGTCCTTGTTAAATGTACTAGCTTTATATATATGTAGGTATATGTATAGTATGCGAGTAGATGAAATACGTTATAATTCATAATATAGGTAGGTACTTATAAATGAACACTTACATAATTTCTCCAAATCTGTGGAGCTATTTCAAATAATTAACAGATCAAACGATTCGGATATCCAAAAATAACAACTGTTTGTTTATACTTTTAAGTTTTCACAGAAGTCCTTAGACTGCTTTTTTTTACTACAAGGGCATGAAACATGCATACTAACATATAGACTCTACTAATACCAGAGGTTCTGGTGTTGCTAGGGAAAGGGAGATAGGTGGGGAGGACGGGTGAGTAACAGAGTAAATGAGGATCCCTTTTATACCATCCTTTTTTTTTTATTACCATCCTGACTCCATCTGACCTTATACCCTGTTTATCATTGTTTCTTTCCACTTTCTCATTGCCTCTACATGTAGCTATAGCTTTCAGATAGGGGTTCCACAGTATAAAAATCTACGATTGCAGATAAATGGGCTAGCTCGAAAGGGAAAGTACTACCTTCTCACATAAGATTGGCGTCAAGCAATGGTAAGTATAATCCGCGCGCGATGAGCATGGGATGCGACCTTTTAGAACTGAGACGCGCGCGGTCCGCCGGCCAGCTGTAGCGTATATAATAGATATAGCGAATAACTGTAAAATAATATACCTATCTACATTATTATTAGAAGGATTACAACCATGAAACATTTTTTTGTATTTTCATAACCCTATGTAGATCGTAGAAATAATTAATACTTAGTACTTTTTTGCTAACGCTACTTGAGAAATGTCATTTTCGATTTACTTTGACAAGCCCCCTGAGGCATAATGTCATATTTCACGTGTGGTCCCGTATCGAGATCACTGTGATTGGTTGAGAAACCGACGCGTGATGTCACAATAATCCGTTGGCCAATCACGGTGATCTCTCAACCAATCACAGTGATCTCGATACGGTCGACACGTGACATATGACATTCTGCCTAACCCCCAAGGTTTCATCCCATTCTCAACGCGCGCGGGTAATACCTTCCCTTAGTTATTACTTTACTCTTTGGTAATACCTACTATTACGAATGATGAGTGAGCACCGGAGGCCTTCACCGCCACTAGATCCCCTCCATATTATCCCTTGCTTATACCACATGAGTAAAGAAATTATACAGAGACAAAGCTTCATACAACTGCACTGTACACAGGATCGGCGCGTGCTCCATCTCACGTTGAGCAAAAATTTCGAGAATATTTTGATCTCGAAATCAAAATTTATAATATTGGTAGGTACGGATATATTAAAACGTCTAAGTACAAGAATGTACCTACATTTGATATGCCATACGAGTATTTTAGATTATTTATAAAAACTGTTAGATTTAGAATTTATCATTCGATTAAAAGGCACAAATTATTAAAAAACAAAAATTACTTAAAAAATATTTAGGGTAATTTGTACTACTGAAGTAATCCAACACAGTATCAGTGGTCCGACAACACAGGCGGAGAGACGGTACACGGCGGGTTTCTTTAGCGGGTCTAGACCCCACACTACCCTGTGCGTTGCCTGTAATCGCACACCTCGTCGTTCGGGGCAACGAACAGGGTAGTGTGGGGCCTGCACCCACTAAAGAAACCCGCCGTGTGCCGTCTCTTCGCCTTTATTGGCGGGCCACTGGAACTATGTTACATTCCTTCGATGGTGTGCCAACCCTACCACTCAGAATAGGTAAACATTTTGTCGGCTCCTTAAAAGCTTTGTCTCTGTTCCGTTACTATACTCATGTGCTCTAAGGCTCTAACAAAGCTAAGCTATTAATTGTCCTTCAACTTCACTGTCACTGGGACTCAAACTTATATGCTTTCAATACTACCCTTTCTCGTCAAATGTCCCTGCATGTAGGTACTCTAGTCACAACTACTTTTATCGCCTATAATTTGATTTAGATCTATACATTACAACTGGCCGTGTGGGGCCGGCTTTAGAATTGTCCCACCCCTCTACCCACGGGTGTCGTAAGAGCCGACTGAGGGAATGGGCAGCAGCACTCCCTCGAGTATCAACAACATCCTCTGCGATCGCCAACCCGCCTGCCAAGCGTGGCGATTACGGCATTATCCCCATAACGGGATCGCTCGTTGTGGCGTTCTCTTGGGGGGCCTATGTCTAGCAGTGGACATTAAAAGGCTGATGGATGGATGGATAGATTACTTACAACTTCATAGAGGTAAAAAATAGAGAGGCCGTTGTAGATTTTGTCCTATAAGGATATGGATCGCAAGTTTTTCCCGATATTTGTAGCTAGGTATTTTATTCCGCATTTATGTATTTTTGTTTATAGTACGTGGATGGCGAACACGTATATGGCCCAACTGATGAGCGGTTACCGTAGCCTATAGACGCTAGCAATACCAGAGGTATCACTCGTGTCTTACCATCTTCAAGGAAAGGGATAGGAAGGATAATAAGGAGAGGATAGGGTTTCGGCCTCCGGCGCTATTACTCGCCATACGAAACACAAAGGCTGAGTACCTAGCATTGTTTCATGGCGATCTTCTGTGAGATGGTGGTACTTCTGCGCTCAACAATTCATGCTGGGATAAGCTAGGTTCTACC
The DNA here is from genome assembly GCA_948253155.1 of Leucoma salicis. Classification (NCBI taxonomy): domain Eukaryota; kingdom Metazoa; phylum Arthropoda; class Insecta; order Lepidoptera; family Erebidae; genus Leucoma; species Leucoma salicis. The sequence continues at coordinate 5,434,627 of OX411826.1, forward strand.
ACTGCTACCCGGTCAATATTACTGCAGTTTTGGATCATCGACCTGAGGTACTGGAAGTCGGAGCAGACTGCCAAACACCAGCCTTTTAAAGTCCACTGCTGGACATAGGCCTCCCCAAGAATGGGGGATAGTGCCGTAATCTAGTAGGTGGTAACATAAAAATAAAAGAGTAACGACTATGGACCCTGTTGGGCACAGCGAAAAGTAGAAAATACGACAAATCTTACGATTTATGACCAACCAAAACTGTACAGATGCGAAGTGGTTTAGTAGATACGGCCTCCCGCCCGAGTGTTGTGGGTTCGATTCCCACACAAGAAAACTCTTGTGATCCACAAATGGTTATTTGTTCTGAGTCTAGGTGTACTATGTGTCCGTGCAATTATATATTTGTAAAGTCCTCCGCGATTCAAGGATTATTCTTTAGTGGGTTGGAGGACTGGAGGCTTAAGTAGGTACGATTATCTTTGAATATGCAATAGGAAAACAGGGTAAATAGGTAAATGCATGTCTTATAACACCGAAAGCACGAATGTACTTATTTTTATTCTATTCACATTTTTCATATTAAAAATAGAATAAAAATGTATGCAAATACATCTGATAGGTGGCGTGGACCTTAGACATCTAAAAACATATGTGAATTGGAGATTGTGGTGTTACCATTAGGTGACTGCGAAAGCTTAGCGGTCCAGAGTATTTCCCAAGATTGGAAGGGACGCATGTGCGAATCCTGTTCGCGATAAATAGAAATAACAAGCATATGACTAAATGGTGTTATAATTTGATGTCTGTAGTCTGCCTGACTAGAGCTCGACTATTATGTCCTTTAAGACCCCTCCCCTATGACTGGTAACCTGGAGCAGCCTGTGCCTGTGCTCAACAATACGTAATGAGTTGTGAAATAAAATATATTATTTTAGTAAAAAAACTTTTATTTGTTCTTATATAAGTCACGTATCAGTCTTACAACTTAAAAGTTATACTTAAAAATAGTTAAAATCAAAACGGCTTCCTTAGCATCAGCGGCTAACGGACATTTATCACCGTTGCCGTTACGAGCGATGCACCGAGATTATATAAAATCGTTCAAAATGCTATCGTTTGACGAAGTTTCCTTAAAATGTATAGGTAGACACATAATTTAAAAAAACACTAAATTAAAAATGGATTGTTTCTCTTCTCTAAATCAACTCCTCTGAAATTTTAATTTAATATTTAAAATTATATACTTTCTAATAAAACAATCAAAAATCTCAAACAATCACATAAACAGCCATAAAATTCGCTTAAACTTGAAATCAATAAGCATTTACGCATGTACTAACATAGATGATATTAAATGACGTAGGTAGGTAACTGGTAGTTTTGAATCAATTCCATTCACTAGTTTAAAAATATTGCGTATTGTTTTCAAGTATATTATAATATATCAAATTTGAATAATAGTTTTCCTACTATATAATAATATCAATATTAATAGTACGGAAACATTATTTATATCCAAAGTGAAATATAACATATATTTAATACAATTTACACAAAACTATGGCTCAAATAGTTCCATTGTAAATTGAAATTACGACAGTTATTTTATTAATAAGGAACTTATTTTTTTACACCTTATGTGAATAGAATGTACAATATTCAGATAAAACTTTAAAAAACTTGAATTAAAAAATAAAATTAAAAAAAATAGTAAAACATTACAAAACGTTTCAGAAGACAAAATAAGATAATTTCAATAGTAAAAATCACATATACTTTGTAACAAAAAGAAATAAACTTATAAATGGTTTTCCAAGTCGTCATACATATTATCCATGGGTTCGGTTTTAATAACTGTTTTTATTGGTGATATATTGGCGGTAAAAAGAGAAGTCGTGTTCTGTGGTCCATTGAAACTAATATTTTCTTTTTTAATTTTTACTGGAGGTTCTTCGGAGGTATTTGGTTGTCCCAATGCGCGTTTTAAATTATTTTTGGAAGCAGTAAAAGTTACATTTGCATTTACAGAAAGGCTATTAGTTTTGACAGTTGTTGATGGTGCATTATTCACAGTCGCTTGTCGAGCAGGTTGTGCAGGTGCGATAGCTTTTTTTGCTTTACCTTTGCGGTTGTTTTTCTTGGTAGTTTGTTTTGGAGCATAATATGATTGATTATAAGTAGGATAATTTCCATTCCAGGCATTTGATGGTGTGAAGCAGTTGTAATAATTTGCTAAAAAATGTAAAAGCATTTTTATTGCGTTATTCAATATTTTATAAATAGCAATTAAAGAGACAACTAGATAATCCAGCGGTAAAATCAAGGACTGCAGAGACAGTGATGTCGAGCGTCGTGGACTATAGCCTAATCCGTCTCACGAGAGGAGACCCCTGCCCAATAGTGGGACAGAAAAAGGGTTAAAAAAATAATACTTTCTAACATTTACACGAATTTTACACATTTTGAAATAAAACTACGTTTACGGAATCTATCGCGTTTACTTGACTTGCTTTGGACGCCTACCATCTAAGTCCACCCGTGATCATGAATGCTGTAAAGTATTCGAAACGTCGGGATAGTATAAAAATCAAGTAAACGCGATAGATTCCGTAAACGTAGTTTTATTTCAAAAAGGGTTAAAAAAAATAGAGTAACCTCTTAAATTTTTTTCTTCAAACCTTTTTCTGTCGTCATTTTTATATAAATCACCATACTATTCAAACTTAGCTATCGTAGCATTCACTCGGGACATTCAATTCTAATATATGAAGTGTTTTTTTTTTCAAAAGAGCCATGCTTATCCCGGCATGTATGGGCCGGCTCGATTGGGGAATTACCACCCTCTCACAGAATCAGCATGCAACAACGGTAGGTAGATATATGAGCGAGAATGGCGGAGAATCAAACCCCCTCCCTATCATCCTTTATCTCCACTACTTAGCCCTTTCCTTGGAAATAGTGACGCGCGATTGATCTGGTGTTGCTAGAGTCACTAGCCTACGGTAACGTCTTACCATCAGATGGGCCGTATGCTTATTCCCCACCCGCGTAGCATAAAAAAGACACCGACCGGCGCCATCTTTCGTATGTATTTAAAATCCAGAAGACTCTGGTTCAAACCCTTCTCTTGGCTGTGTGTTTTATTTGGATAACTCAACACATGGGCGTGGGAACAAAATTCAAACGTTTCTGTTTTTAGAATGAAAATAAAAAAGCCATCTCAGTTTCAAAGAATTCAAAAATAAACCCAGTCAGACCTATTGTCGACAGTTAGAACTATGTATTTTTGAAAAAAGCCTAAATCACTGTTAGTTTATTAATTATCAAGTTTTATGGGACCACCTTTTTTTCGTTAAGGCGGGAAAAATGTTGGTACCTAACACACCACGTCGTTCCGGACAATGAACAGGGTAGTGTGGGGCCCTTACCCATTAAATAAACGCGTCGTGTGCCATCTCCACGTCTGTATTGTCAAACTGGAAGACATTACTTCTGTGGTTTCATGGGGTTCCTTCCTATTATATCGAAAACAAATTTAAAAAATATAATTGCGCTAATTGGCTCACAATTCTCAGAGATACGAGTATCTATGTACACTCACAAAAAAAAACTATTACCAAATACGCAGCCTCGTTTTCGTAAAGAGATGAAATCAGGGAGTTGTAAATCGCAATCGATGCCTACCCCACGACAGATGGATTGCTGTGAACGCGTAAACTTGTGTCTTCGTAGGGTAAAACTGAATTTCTTTTAACCCTCTTCCCAATCCTGTTCTAGAGAATTCTCGACTTCAGTTAGCAAGCTGGGTCTTCCTGTATGTTTTGAAGTACTTTCTAATGGACGGTACATTCCGTATACCCTGTACTGTCAACCGAATAGCGATGATTCTCTTTCGAGAATAATTCATTGATACTTAGAATGAACAGCGTTGGAGAGACCCAAGTTATGTGGTACGCTAGCATTAACCGGCCTGGTATCAGAACAGGAGACGTCTACTACGAATTTGATGCTCCGACCATGCAGGAACCTGGCAATCTATTAGCAGCGTCCCTCTGCGATTCCATAGTACAGTTACTATGGAATCTCCTAACTTCAATAGAAGGGCCTCATGCCAAACACGAGGCTAAGCACGCTATTTGAGTTGTCGAAAATTCCAATCTCACGGATGGAAAGTCTCTGTGTGCTCTATCTAATCTTCAATTGAAAGTGCTCTAAAGAACTGCTTGAGGTGGTGCAAAAACGCCTTTTTACTACCAAACTAAGCCGCGACAGTAGGCTTCACACATAACATTTTGAAAAAAAAAATTTCCGTGTGTGACGTACTAAGAATACAAGTGTCACCACCCCATCCTTTCCCGCGGGTGTCGTACAATGCGACTACGGGAAGTGAGTAATTATCACCCATTGCATTAGGGGAGACTGCGGACACTTGATCCCTAGGCCATAACTACAAAAGCAAAATTTATTTTTAAATTCGTAACATGCCACACTGATCTTAACTGCCATCGTCAATGAACAACTATCATTTTGAAAGCTTAATATCGATAACTTCAAAGCAGTGGTGCAATTTTGTTTACAGCGGGTCAACTCCTTTTCTTCAATTATTTTGATTGTTATTTTAAGATATTCATTTAAATAAATTACGAATTACAATTAAAATTGCTTATACCTGAAAGTGTGTGTAGAGATGTGTTTTCTTTAATTAACATTTTGTTTTGATATCTAAAAATATTTTTTTGTGCAATAACGGTCCAGGGTACACTTGATCATGGCAAATTCGGGTAGACTTGATTATGGGATCAAGTATCCCCTACATTCTTGCAAGATTATATGTTTTTGCTTTGTTAATTACTATAATTTTAAAATGCCTAGAATTTACAAAAGGAAGGGTTGACAAACTCCGGCCAATAGACAAAATAAAGGCCAGTAGTCAAAGCTGTCCTAAAAGGTACGTTATAATAGCTTAAAAAGCATAGCCACGTCCTTCAAAGTGCCTCTAATGATGTTGAAAAGGTATGCAAGGAAACAAAAGTAGCAAGAATATGATTAAGAATTTAGAAGATTAAGGTTGATTTCATACCAAAACAACTGTAATAATATTTAATAAATTAATTCATTAATAAATTAGAAGATTTTTTTTTCATAAAGCGTCTGCAAAAAAACGTAATGTTAAGGATTAGGAAAACTATAGTACTTAGGTACCTATGAGGTAATAAATATGTTAATAAATATTAAGTTTCAAAAATTACAAATTCCCTACAAACCTTCATTCATGCATATTATGCACTAAAATGAACTTTTTGATCAAATCTACCCTATACCATGATCAAGTGTCCCAGAACTTGGGACACTTGATCCTTTTGTAGTCTTCAGGAAAAACGACAAAAAATCAGGTTAACACAGATAAATTTCATAATCGAATGATGCAAAAGGATAGAAGGATAAATTTTCTAGGCAATGATATAAAAATATTCTGTAAAACTTTAATAACCTTAAGAGATATTAATGAAAAACCAAAATGGGGATCAAGTGTCCCCAGTCTCCCCTACTGGTGGTAGAGCTGGGTACCAAGTGAAAGTACTCACTTGCTATATCGGGCTCGAAGGGGGTACCACCGTCTTCTGTGTGACCGGTCATGAACCACGTCAAGTGTGTTTTGACTGTAGCAGAAGATAGCCGTTTATTCTTTCATTTCATATCTGAGAAATGAAATGGTGAGCAGCGGATTGACAATACTCTCGGTATAGTTGAGTCCATGGGCGACGGTTACCATTTACCGTCAGGGGGACCGTGGCACTACCATTGATCTAAAAATTAAGGATACACAATTGTGACCACCCAAGGAATGTAACATAGTTCCAGTGGCACGCCAACAAAGGCGGAGAGATGGCACACGGCGGGTTTCTTTAGTGGGTGCAGGCCCCACACTACACTGGTCATTGTCCCGAACGACAGGGTGTGCGGTTAGGAACATGTTTTCCCGCCTTAACAAAAAAAAAAGGATACCCAATTGTGTTTAGAAATCGAAGCAGTTTTATATATTGTATAGCATTCATTTTATAAAATAGTAACAACTTTTAACAGCGCTTGTGAATGCAATGACACCATTCAGAAAGAAAGAGAGAAAAAGAGTCAGTCAATGAGTTTCTCAAAAGAGATTTTAGTATTATTAGGCATGTTGATTCCAGTTGATACGTTGCGGCTGCTCGCGCGTCGAAACAACACTAAACGAAATGAGTGCAGGAATGCATAATCTGCACTCATTTATAGTGGACACTTCAGTGCCTAATTGTGATCTCTTTTTTATTCATTTTTTATACATCAATGGGTATCACTGAAGTAATGTCACACAGTTCCAGTGGCCCACCAATACAGGCGGAGAGACGGCACACGGCGGGTTTACTTACTAGGTGAGGGCCCCCACGCTACCCCGTTCGTTGCTCCGACGACGGGGCGGGACGGTTAGGTACATTTTTACCGCATTAACAAAAAAAATATAGTTTAAAAAACTAAAATAACACGCTTTGAATAGCTAGTTGAACTAAAACAAAAAGTAGTAAATAATATTACAATAAATAATGATTATAAAAAAGCGTGAGGTGCATACCTAATCAAATGTTTCAATATTGTTCACCTAATATAGTAAAAAGCACCTTTACACCTTTGCACATTATTTTCTTCTTTTTTTAGTCTCAAAATAGTATAAAAAGTACTGGTATTTAAAAGAAATAAAACCTACTTATGCCGTGATAATTTGCCTTTAAACTTCATCGGACGAACGGACTAAACTATAAGGGCTAAACTATAAGGGTTTTTTATTGGTTACGGAACCCTAAAAACCGATAAACTCGGTAACTCAAATTATTGCATTGTCATCGGTCTTCGATAAGTGTGCAGTTTCAAATCAATCCGACGTTTTGAAGTGCTTGAAAATCACGTTCGAAAATTCCGTTATAATTAATCCTGACGATCCTATTTAGGATAATGAGATAATCTCATCGAATTGTTAATTTGCCATCGGCCCTCGATAAATCTACAAAGTTTGAATAAAATCTGACCGTTTAAAGTGGGTCAAAATCGCGCCCAAAGATGTCGGTTACAAACAAACAAACATACAGGTGAAGCTAATAAAAAGCGTGTAAAAAAGCCACCGGTCTATGGTGGCAGACGAGTCATAACCCACATGAAAGTGTAACCGCCGCTCATGGGCTCATCTATAATCCTAAGACTACTGTCAAGCCGGTGCTCAACGCTCACCATTTCATTCGGCGGATGTGAAATGAAAGAATGATCGGCTATTTCCCGCCATAACCAAACACACCGTCATCACCAAAACTTCATGGTCGGTTATATGGTAGATGGTGGTTGGCACTTGGTACCCAACCCTACCACCAATAATGCAGGTATAATTATTTATTTCTTTTAGTAGCTTTGTACGATACCCGCGGGAAAGAATGGGGTGGTGACACTTGTAGTCTTAGTCCATCACCACACGGATTGAGCTTTTTCGTAAAAATAAGACTCACCCCCATTACGTGGGACTTAAACATAGCTGGGGAACCGTGAGTATGTAATACCACTGCGTCACATTTTTGTCGACCTACGTGTAAATACTACGTCACATAAACCAGACCCCCGTCCCCGTTACTTTGAACATCACTCATTGCAATTAAACTAAAAATAAATTCGGTTTACAGATATAAAAAAATCACGCCTGTATTCCCCGAAGGGGTAGGCAGAGGTGTATTACACACCCACGACTCGCCAGCTATATTAAATTCCCACGTAATAGGGGGCGAGCCTATTGACGTCTACCGGGCACATTTCCAAATTCCGGGCTACTACAGAGAATTTTCGTTTTTAGGAAAAAGCTCAATAACATTGCCCGACCCAGAGATCGAACCCGAGACCTCATGATTAGCAGTCGCATACACTACCGCTACACCACCGAGGCAGTTAATATGCAGTTACAGAGATATGGGGGGCCATATCGTTAATATGTCACACCAAAAGATACTCTTTATAACAATTTACATATTTTTCGAACGGCCCACCTGATGGTGAGTTATAGAACGGATACCCAATCTCCCGCTACAACCAAAACACACCAACTAAGAAGTTTTACCATAAGTCATATGGCAGATGGTGCTGTACCACCACCACCACCAGTAAACCATGGACATACGCATGAGTATTATTGTTGGTAGTGCTGATGATGGTATTGTAATAAAATTAGGAGCACTGCTTCTTCAAGATCCATCTTCAAGATTATGATCATGAAATAATTTTTTCTGTTGACATGCTTAGCCAATTCACTATAACAAATTTTTGTAGAAGTGGATAATCTAGTTTAAAGCATTACCTCAGATGAGAAGCTTTTCCCCATAACAAATATTCATTATTTATGATCATAAAACTAGAATAACACAGTGTGAAAATGTGAAATCAAAAATAAGTCATGAGCAGGCATTGAATCCGCATTACCTGGAATACCATCCTTTTTTTTTTTTTGGGACGGGAAAATTTTTCCTAACCGCACATCCTGTCGTTTGGGGGAACGACCAGGGTAGTGTGGGGCCTGCACCGACTAAAGAAACCCGCCGTGTACCATCTCTCCGCTTTTGTTGGCGGGCCACTGGAACTATGTTACATTCCTTATCCCATCCTAGATGCTTTGATAATTCAGCAATCATGACAATTGCTTGGGGCTGCGAATTTAATTTATGTTATCGACACATTCCTTCTTGAATGTCTTGGGTGCAGCCTGCGCCATCTGTCGAATGTCTTTGCAATATATTATACATTATTCCAACCAGGTAAACTTAATTATTTTAATTAAGATTCACACCCAAGTTTAATATTGCCACAATTCAAAATGCAACTGCCTACTGCCAACAACGAAAACTTTAACCTAGCATTCAATAAAAACATGTTTATGTGCAGCACTCCTGTTCGCTGACTGCTATCTGCAGTAAGCAAATTATAAATGATCCAAGCATTTGTGGAAATTATCAAGCATTTTTGTGCATCATCCTTATTCATAAAATTCTCAGCAAGTAATAAATATTTCCAATATCAAAATTAGCTATGTAAAAGTTATTTCATGCAAAGCATTATGAAAATAAAACACCATCTCCCAAGCTTTACTCTGAACTTTGTTGGAATGGGCTTCCAATCTGTCCACTTTTAACTGATCTATCAGCATTCACATGGAGCAACTGCCTATCTAACCTCCATGACCCAATTAATGGGAAAACTGGCATCCTCAGAACAGCACCAGAGTTAGGTTTCACTCTTAACAACCTGTATTGACTGCCAGGATATTATTTGACAGTCACTCTGCTTAACATGCCTTCCTTCCGCCAGGTGTCCACAAATAGGTATCACTTATTGATCACCCATCCGATGCTAGCCTAGCCAATGTTGTTTACCCTTGCCGATCGTTTGAACTGCAAGTGCACAACTATGAGATCTATAATCCCATTTCTAAGAATCACCAATTACATTTAATCCAATAAGAACTATGGTAAAATTGGTTAACACAGGCAATAAGCTTAAGCAGACATCTGATTATCAGAACCATTGCAAAGTAAGTAATAATATACAAAGCTTGATGCAGTTGTTGTACCACATGGAAAACCAGTTGAGTTTATTCATGCATGGGCACTATATCTGTCATAGCCTGTAACCGTTTAAAAAGACTCTTTTTTCAATTTAATATGTAGGTAGCAAACAAGCATAGCACCCACCTGATGATAAGCAGTTAACGTAACCTATAGACGCTAGCATCACCAGAGGCAATACTCGCGCATTGCTATCTCCAAGGAAAGGGACAGGATGTGAATAGGGATGGGGTTTAGGCCTTTAGTGCTCTCCACTCACCATACTAAATACAATGGTAGGAGTACCCACCATTGTTTCACACTGATCTTTTGTGAGAGGGGTTGGCCCATCCATGCTGAGATAAATTCTTTAAATGTAACAATAACCTTACTTCATTCAATTAAAAATACACATATATAATTGATAACTTAACGGATAGTTAATAACATTTTGAAAAATGCTAACTTCTTGTGGGATAGTATTCTTCTATAATAAAGATAATTAAGTCTAAGAGTGACGTATGTACTTATTAACAAAATTCTAAGACCTACGCAGGCTAAGTTGCAGGCACAGTTTGGCAATTAACACACTGCCACACACCACGCTGCATGTTGCATGTCGACGCATCTACGCGCGTACTTGCGGGACTGCAGATCTGCATCATCGTGCGGGTTTTTCACGCACTCACGCGCGTTGTTGCGTTTTGTGGATACACGGCGGCTGACTCATTTCATTCAATGCTGTTGGCTGTGGTGATTGGTGATACTGCAGTGCAGAGCACGGCACTACGGCGGGCGGGAGTTGGTATGCCATACCTTGCGTCTCGCCCCGCACCCACGCGCGAGGTTGCATGTTTCCGCTTGTAGGCGCGTGATCTGCATGAACGCGCGTGGATGCATTTTCTGTGTGTTGAACTGTGCGTGTTTTCTATGCAAATGGAGATACTTACAAACAACGTTAGAACCTTAGAACACGCATTCACGCACTGACGCGCTACGCTGCGTGGCAGTGTGATAATCGCCTAAGTAATTAATAAATTAACTTCCTCAACCGCGGCAAAGAATTAACAAAATAATAAGTATATAATGAAAGTACTATTTCAGAATTTTTACTAAAATCAATTAAATACCTTCGTTATACACGCGGAAATTCCATGCATTTATATTGTAAATGAAATTATCTTGGAATCCTGATCTCATTTGCAAACCTGATAACTGTGATCTAAATAATTCTGTAATTGCTTGTAATCGTTCTTTATGTAATTCTGCTGCTACTATTTCCCTCTCAGACGCACTATGCACCTGCGTTTCCAACTGTTTTGTTAGTACATGGTTATTCGAAGCCAATTCCGATTGCAAACATTGTATCTCTTTGGTTATCTTATTCAATCGCGACATAGCGGAGCCAGCTTGCCGATTAGCCATTTTATATAATTAATAATGTAATAGAACTAAAATAAAAATAAATCTAAAATTCTAAAAACGAAACTTGTAATTGCTATCACATTGTAGAAAACATAGACTAGAAAGAATTTTTTTATTTTAATTTTTTTTAAGGCATTGGAAGAACCATCAGCCTAACAGTAACATAAACATAGTTATTCTCTCATCACACGTAAGTTTAGTTCAGAAAACAAGTCATAGTCGAAGTCAGTAATATAAAATTAGTCAGTCAAGTCAAAGTCCCACTCCAGTAAGACCATGGCGATCTTACTGAAGCTTCTATGGAGTTTTGGAGACAACAGGAAAAAACACGTTATGTCGCATTACATCACTTGCCAACACTTATGCACATACACAAATAGTTAATAAGCAAAAGGCCACCACTTTTACACATTAATACTTGAAATAACACAAGTTTAGGAAAAAAATGCAGAGCGACGACATGATCTTCTTCGTGTTCCCGCCAAAAAACCGACTAGAAAGAAACCAAAGACCAAAGAGTAGAATAATCGTAGAGAGAGGAACTAAGAATAATCTAAAAAAAGACTAAAAAGTAAAACTAAAAACCTTAAAACTAGACATAGACACATAGGCGACTATTATAGATGATATTGTTATGTGATCTATATCACGGTTCATATTTTGCACCCCACTATTTAGGTCAAATTTCAGATAAACACCTATAACTAAATATCTAGACCACCTATCTTATTTCTGTAAACGATATTAGCTTTGTGAATTGTTCCTTTATATAAAGGAATAAAGTATAAAGATATAAGTGAATTATCTATGGTATAAAGGCTAATATCAACAGTAGGCTATATTATAACTGAAATAATACGAACAAGATCGCGATTTTTTTTGAGAAGCATATTTTTATTAGAAATTTATGTTTTATTTAATTGAAATTCGACACAAATACATAATAAAGACTAAATTTACTGTTTCAATAAAAATATAGTATAGTACTTAGTAAAAATAAGCAGTTTTTGAATTGAAAATTGACCATTTTCTTAGTATCTAGTTATCTACCTTCATCTTGGAATGGAACATTCCTTCTGGAATGGAACTTCAAAATTAACGGACTAGCCACTGACCTCTATTATTTATTCAAATTATTTTTATTCTTCTCAAGCAGTGCTGGCTTTTCAGAGTAGTACTATAACTTTGATAAACTTATCTAAGTGATAATTACATAAGAGACTGTTTGCACGCTGCCTAATTTAAATAAATTATGTTATGGCAGATTTACACAGAGTCAGTAGCTGTCGCCAGTGCTGGCGCCGATAACTAACTCATACGATTTACATGCAGTCAGTGTTTCGTCAGTAGTCGAGGATATTTCTTATGATGTACACACGTTTTTAAAGTTAGTGCGGAAAAATTAATTCTCGAAAACAGCAAAAAATCAGAGTTAAAAAATTGTTGATGTGAAACATCTAATGCGGTGGGAGAGTAAAATCGGCTGTTAGCGTGGCGACGCTTTTATTTTACTTGTCCCGTTCAAATCTTGCAAGTTAAATTTGACTTACTTCACGGTTTCCGATTGAGCTGAAATTTTACACACATCTGTATATCGTGCAGTATTATGATGACATGGAGCTGATCTGATGATGGAGCTGGAATGTGGCCATAGAAACTCCGTTATAAAACGACATAACTCTATCGAGTTTGGGCTCGTATGATTTGTCTTGACGAGTACTTTGTCTCTAGATGGTATCCAGGGTCTGACGATGGAGCTGGAAGGTGGTCACAGTAACTCTGTAATGAAACGACGCAACCCTATCGAGTTTATACTCGTTTGATTCGTCTTGAGGAGTACTTTGTCAAGTTATGACCATTTTATTTCTACAAAATAATTTCGATGTTTTCACATCTGGTAGACATCCCGCGACGTCTAGTTTTTTTGTTTAATTATTTCCCTCAAGTTTTTAATTTTATTTTAGATCTCGGTGGGCTATACCCTTCTAAATTTATTTCTCGTGCAATATTTTGTAATACCTACTGTTGCGCGCATTTCTTTATTTACATAATTTTGTAATTGTTATCCCACAGGCATTCATTATTGCGGTATAGTTGAATAATCTGTAAGTTCTCCGTGTAGTTCAGTTTTCGCGTCATGTGGTGCAACGCAGCGTGGTCCCCATACAATAAAGTGGCAGCGACTGACTTCGGCATTTACACTTTACACGGCGTCAGTTGCGCTGGCGTGGGTGTCGTTGGTAGCAGACTGACGCCGAAAAATGTAAAGCGGGAATATTGAAATCAGTACTGACGCGACAGTACTGTACTGACTTGAAATCAATTTACAAGATGGCAGTGCCAGGTCAGCACTGACTCGGCAGTGCACTGACGTTAGTTACTGACTAAATCTACCTTTAGAGTCAAAAAGTTTATACGAGTAAAATCGCAGAATGATAATGGCAACTTGCATTTTTTAGTACATTATTAAAAAAAAGTGAAAATTGCAAGTGAGCCACGCCACGCCAACGCATTCAATAGTCTGTCATTCAGATGCATCAAGGAGGCGCTCTGGTATCACGCAGTGCCTGTTCTCTTTGAGAGTAGTGAGATAGGGGACGTTGGGGGGAGACCTATATCGTCCGGTGTCCCGCGGGATTCTGTCCTGCTCCTTTGGGATATCGGTTAGAATTGGGTACTGCGTTGGCGGCTCTTCCCCAGGCTGGCGGTAATTTGCTATGCGGATGACACGCTTGTCACGGCCCGGGATGTAAAGATGAAGCGGCATTCCTGACCACCTTTGTGACCTAGAAGGTGGTCACGATGATCGGGGCGCTGGGGCTGAAGGGGGTCGAGGCCCTTTTGATATCATGGATCCCGACGTCGGCCACCTGCTGGCGCTTTTATCACAGTGAGCAGAGTCCAAATCGGGTTCAAGCTCATATCAAGCATCTGGGTTTGGTTTGGTTTATTTTCGGTGGCGTTTTCACAAGCACTTCCACCAACTGTTTCCAAGGCTCCTCGGCAGCCGCCTTGTATTACAACTAGCCTCTGCTTGCGGCTCCACCGCAGCCAAAAGCTGGTTTTTGGGTTATGTCGCAAGTTCCCGGTATAGTAGCGGGATAAAATGTATATCAGTTTTTAAGTCTAATTGAGAGTTATCAAATAAAAAAAGTTGCATCAAAATCCGTTCAGTAGTTTTTGCGTGATGCGCGAATAAACAAACAGACAAAAAATCTAAAAAAAATCGTTTTATGTTTAGACACGCCTATATAACCTATTACAGTCATTTTTTGTCAAATATCTTAAATGTACAGACACAGCTCTGTTACAGCTTTATAATAGTATATATAGGTAACAACCTTAGAGAATAAATAACTATAGAGCGCGCCTTACTGAGTATGAACCGTAAGCCCAAGTATGAACAGTATCGTGCGTCGTTGGAACGCTCAATCAGTAGCATAGCAAAACAATACGGTTCATAGTAAGTCGGAGAACAATATTTTATTTATTTTTTGATAAAATGGTGAAATGTACAGTGCCAGGTAGTAAAAACGATTCCCGGCAGCAAAATAAAAGGAATAGTAACATTTATTTTCATCAATAAGTAGAATTTAGTTACTAAATTCAATTAATTTATAGCAAAATTCAGACGAGTCTTAGAGGGGTACGCGGGACTCGCGGGGCGGGTCGTCCCTGCACGCTATCAACCTCTTGGTCCGAGCTATCAACGGTCATTTTTTCTTCACGATGGCATAGTATTGTATCGCAATTATTTTAATACGATATTTTTTTAATACAAATATTATTTCTGTCTCATAAATAATCTGGCGACTAAATAATATAAATAATAGGTACGTGTACGCTATTATATTACTCATTTGATACGTGCAGTAGTGCAAAAATATGTAGACGTAACAACAAAATACATAAATAAATATAATATAATAATTAACGCTGTTTAAGGGGCAATAATGGTCTACCTATAATCTAAATTTAATAAATGCAGAAATAAGTAAATTTTTAAAATTTAATAAATGATACCTAAGGTAGGTATCGTTTAAATTATTTGTAAGTATCAATTATACCTTTCATAGTAACCCGAAAATTTTATTCTTCCAACCCTATTTACTCAGATTGATAGGCCAAAAAAAATTAAGGCCGTAGTTCACCATGCTGGCCTAATGCGGGTTAGCAGACTTCACAAGTTTTCACAAGCCCGTAGCCGTTGAGTAAATCTCTCAGGCATGCAGGTGTTTCACGATGTTATCCCTCACCGAGCAGTGATAACTTGTAAACAAATACACACATAACTTTGGTAAGTCAGAGGTGTATGCCGTACAAAACCTCGGGCTGGTGATTGAACTCGATAAAACTGTCTTTGCAGTCCTTGGTTTTACCGCTAGGCTATTTATTAGAATGTTGAACATACAATTCATTATTTCCTAACTTAAGTCTATTCCCGGCAATCAATCGATATTTTTGCAGAAATTGTGTCACGCATGGAACGTCACTATAAAAGCGCTATACCATAGTTAAGTACCTATAACACATTTGCCTACAATTGGCACAACTGACCGAAAGTGATACGCGCGCGCGCTCTAGTTTATTTATACTCTAAAGCCGGGTCCGCTGCGCCATGTTATGGTGTTTGCAAACACGATAACATGATAATGTCACCATGATCACTGTGTTGGGGGCGTGGCCTAACTGTTTTGTTTCCAAAAACTCGCTAACATATTTGCCGACTCAAATGGATAACTTCCCCGTGTTCGCCTGTGGGGGGTCCGGGGGGTAAAATTATTTATTTTGTGTTTGCGCTCGCCATATACACGTCTTGTAAAATCTTTTTATAGTTTGTTTGAAATCTTTGAATGTTTATGTTGTACTTTAGCGATAATGGAGTGGAATAAAGAAAATACCTTGTATTTGATATGGAAAAGACCTGTTATTTAGGATGGTACATCAACCGAAAATAAATATAAAACTAAAAAGCAAGATTTTTTGGAAATTTCTAATACCTATTTTATGTATTCCAGTGAAAGACATAAATGCGAAATGGATTAGCCTCAAGGGACAATTCAACAGAGAAAAAAAGAAAATGACTGTATTTAAAACTGGTAGCGTTGCAGCTGAAATATTATATGTTTCGAAAATATTCCTCAAGATTCTATATCCAATTTGATAACTACTCCCGTAAGTAAGAAATTACATTACTTATACATATTACATATAAATTTTATATTTTTATCCATAAACCCACATTATTGAAGTTTTAGTAGGGATTCTCTAGTAATTTCTCTTTATAATATTATTGTTTTATAGTAATAAGCATAGGTAGCCTATATTACTCAGGGATACTGTAACATTCTAATACTTAGTAGAAATAATTTTTGAAATCAGTTCAGAAGGGTTTGAGATTATTCGTTACAAAAATACAAATCTTTCCTCTTTATCATATTAGTGCATAAGTATTTATTTTGTATTCATATAGTAAAAAATTAATAGGTATATAAAAAAATATTTTATTGGCATTCAACAATACATAATATGTATTCAATGCTGCTAGTTATATAAAATTTTGCCATGGTCTGGTATGGCGAGTAGTACTACACTGAATGATTTTTTTGTAATTATAATATAGAATTTCTGAATTTGGTAGGGCTTCCATCACTACCTACATGTTTCCCATCTAAGGCACCTACGGCATGAGGAAAATTCCACCTAGAGTCCTCTTGACATTATTTTCCATTCTGCTTCACTTGAAGCACCTGCAAATAAATAATAGAAAAACAATATTTATTTATTTCAGATACCGCAGACTGAACCACCTTCACCATCATTTTATATGCAGACAACATCACCTACACCAATACCACTTTTAATACCAACACTGCCTACTTTAAGAAGAAACTGGGAGGCTATTGAGGGCTTGTTAAAATTTAATAATTGATTTTTAACTATTGGTTAAATTATTGCTCAACTGTGTAATCAATAAGAAATACATCAATATTATAGACATGATTAAAGTTTTTATATGTTTACACTCTTTTTTTAGACCGTGTGGGGCCGGCTTTAGAATTGCCCCACCCCATTCTACCCATGGGAGTCGTAAGAGCCGACATAGGGAATACCGGGGGAGTGGGCAGCAGCACTCCTTCAAGTATTAACAACATCCACTGCGATCGCCAACCCGCCTGCCAAGCGTGGCGATTACGGCCCTATCCCCCATTCATGGGGAGGCCTATGTCCAGCAGTGGACTTTAAAAGGCTGATGGATGGATGAAACTCTTTTTTATTTATTTAGGTACTTACTATCTCTACTCACCTTTAGATATAATATTTTCAGTCTACAGTAGAGGGCAAGGCAGACTTCTGGAATCAACTGTGAAAGTTGTTGCTTAGAAATTCGCAAGTGATAGGTACATTAGGCTAGTGTAACTGTCCGTAGCTAGAAACCGTAAAGTCACACCTAATCTCATGTCAGGTGGAATAACATCACTACCCCATGTCGTTTGTTTTTGTATATCTGGCAATATTAATGTTAAAAGCGAAAATTTTTTTAAACCAAATCTGTCTTCAATTTTCAAATCTTGATATAAATTTTGAAAGAACGTTGCTGTAGGTAGGGTCTAACATGAAATCTATTTCTTCTGCGAAAAGGAAGAACTAAATCCACTATCACTAGAACCGTGGACACGTCTTCCTCGTCGAAACTCATTTTAGGATAATAGGCTATTTGACTAGTTTCTGGAAACCATATCACATTATGCAGCGGTGTTTGAAGACCCTACAAATAATGTTTGTGTTCCTCGTTCATTGTGACTACACTTAGCAATTAAATATACATACTTAGTTGTTAACAGTAATTTTACTATTTAAAATAAGTTATAAATGGTATGCTGTGCCCGAGTTCATAAATACCACATTTAAGGCACCGGAAAAACTGTTTATAACTATTCCAACAAATCATAAAGTGCGCAAGACATGGTTAAAACTTGCACGCCGTGATCATTATAGTGAAATAAAAAATAGTTCAGTCGTTTTTTTCTGTCAGGATTTTAATGTACTTACATTAAAATTATCCTGTAAACTTCTTATTATTAAATAATTTATCGAAAAAAATTACTTATTTCAGAGAACCATCTGTTAAGTCACTCTCTTGCGGAAGGGAAGCCTAGTGAACGGTAGAAGGCTGATGGTTGGATTACATATTTTTACATATTCACCAATCAATAGCCATTGATTCTGTACTGCATAACTTCATATATTTTTCTATTAAATACATGAGAATATTCATACGGATTTAAATTAATGGCACATAACTTATTACAGATTGAGCAAGAACATTGTCGTGAAATGATGTAAAGTGATTATAAAGGTAAAACATGACTTTAAATATATCCAAAAGTATTATTTATTAATAATAATGATTTTATTTTTTGTGAAAAGCTAAGAAACAATAAGATACTTCCATAACTGTTTTCACTTTCTTAAGCTCTGGTGCGAAAAACTCGGAGTTGTTTTTATAGAAACTATAAATGTATCAGCTTTCAGTAAATTTGGCTATCTGCTTTCACAAAATTACTCGCCATGATTACAAATAAGATAGTATTGATTTATTAGTTCAAAATCGCAAAAATAATAAAAATGAGCTCAAAACTGGCTCAGGACACAAACAATGATAGAAGCACTAGGTCCATGGAAAGCACTTACAAACGTGTGACGTCAGAACTAGTTTAGCCAATCACAACCGTTCACTGTCATGTGGTTCTAACGTAAAATAAATGAAGTTTGTAATGCTTTTTTTTTGGTAAAATATTCAATATTTTATATAAATGTTATTGCATATTGCTTTTAAAGTCCATAATCTACGCGGATGGCAATAAAGAAGTAATTATTTTTCATACTGTCAAATAGCCTATTAAAATAGAATGATATTAAAGCAACCTAATCTATTTGGAATTGATCTTAGAATGGCATATGCAAATAAAAATATCCATATAACAAACAATATATGGTACTCTATGGTAGATAATTTTCTAACATATTAAATATTAAATATTCAATACTTCAAATATTCACAGTGGACGGCCAGTTTGCTATACATGTTTTACTAACATGTTAGCAAAACAATGTTTTGTTCGTAACATCTCGCTGCGGACCCGCCTTAAGGTTTAAGCTTATTTGTTAGGCTAATGGTTCTGCCAAGGCCTGAAATAAATAAAAAGCAAAAGTTTCCGTTTCGATTTTTGAATCTTTTATTAGCTACCCGCCAATCCCGCCATTCGCCAAAGAGAAAAGAGGACATAATTATTAATTATATTAACCACTACGTGTACATTTACTACCCGCATTGTTTTGATATTGGTGTGGAATCATTATTTATGCATATGTAATTATTACTTTTCTTTGTGAACATAAATATATTTTTGAGGATACTTAAGAAATTGATTTACGTATCATGACCGAATTAACCGAAATGGACAGAGCACATAGTGAGAAACTACTAGTTCGAGACGTAGACCAAAACATTGGCGCCTTAAAATGCGAAATCGACGTTATAAATAAGATGATTCATAAGACTGAAAGCGCTTGGACAATAATGGAGCTAAAGCTAAAGAGGCTCTCCCTTGAAAGCACTTGCAGCCATGTCTAGATACAGAATGCTTCTTGCTCAAATGGAAATATTAATTGCAGAAAGTGATCTTAATAATCTTAGCGCGATTCCTCCCAAAAAGTTAAAGTTGAGCTTAGATGAAAGTAAGACATTGTTTATTCTTTTTGTACCTACCTACTTTTTATTGCGTATGGTGGTAGACGAGCCACGGCCCACCTGATGGTAAATGGTACTAAACCGTCGATAATGGACTCGAACTAAACCTACCGAGAGTATGGTCAAGCCGCTGCTCTCCATTTCATTTCACAGATATGTAATGAAAGAATATACAGTTACAGGGTAGGCAGTGAGTACAGAGTGCCAAAAATGCTATTCTTGCATATAAAATTGCCTATGTCCTTTGCCAAGCTCCGGACTATGGAAGTATGCAAAATAGTATGATGATCGGGTGTGCAGTTAATGCGTGAAAGCAAAACAAACAAATGATTTTTGTTGTTGTCTAGACATAATTAACATTAGGTACTAGAGGTTCTATTCACATAATATTTCCCTTACCGAAAGAAAATACATGTAGAACCTTAATAAGTTATTCAAAATAAAACTAGCCTCAGTTACTCCTTATATCATCAGCTATCTGCCAGTGAGAATCCCGTCCAAATCGGTCTAACCCTTTCAGAGATTAGCAGGAACAAACAAACAGACAAAAACTTTAAAATCTATTTTGTTATAAATAATATTTAGTTAGTAAAAAGCTATTATTTAGATGTTACAATCAGACACTTCAATTTTATTGATTCGTTTTGATAATAAATCATTATCAAGGTATTTATACCAAGACAGTGATAGAAACCTTATAAAAAACATTATTCAAAAATTTTATAGAAAGTGCAACGCCAGTGATTTGTCAAGAAAAGCAACCTTTATTGAAATCTTGTGGACCTACTAAAACTGAAAATAAATCAAGAGCACCCTCTAAATCTCACGAAAATGGAAAAAGTAAGAAGAGGAGTAGAAGTTCTCTTAATTCTTCTAGTGATTGCGAGTGTAAGAATAAAGATCTACCATTGCAGAACCAAACGTTTTCAGAATACACAAATTCACTTGAAAATACCCACAAAAATATGTCTGAGGACCCATTTAAAATTTGTTCATCTACTCCACTGAGTTCTATGAAAACTGCAAACTCCAGTGAATCTATTTTGAAACATTCACTCACTAATTCTATTATTTCTGAGTTAAATAAACTTGAAAGTGTAAAAAGTATACATAACGTAATTGAAAGACCAAAACATTTACAGAATATTAAAATAAACCCAGTATCCAATGTGATTGCTTATAAAAAAACAGTTACGCCAAACAATTCTAGCTCTATGAGCCATAATTCATGTGCACCAGCTGGTCAAAAACTACCCTTACATCCTAAGGACCCAAGAACATCTTACAGATATATACAATCTCCAGATGAACTATGAAACTTGCTGTATTACAGTGACAGTGTCCGTGTGGTGACAGACTATGTGTGTTGTAGAATACACTTGTATTCTACAAGTGTCACCACCATTCTTTCCCATGGGTGTCATAAAGTAATTTGTGTTGTGTTTATATCAATATTATATTACCACTGATAGTTATATTTCATATATACCTAGTAGATTTCTATGTTACTTTAATTGTATGTTTGTATGGAGCGCCATATATTACTAATAGTGGTTTAGCCATAAGAATTATTACCAATTTATTAGACTTCACAATATAAATATGACACTAGTGCATAAATTATCTTAAAAAGTAGCCTATGTATATTCTGGGCTCTAGACTATATATGTATGCAGTTTCATGATAATTAGTGCAGTAGTTACCGTGTGAAAGCATAGAAAACAAACATCAAAGCAAACTCCCTTTTGCATTTATAATATCAATAAATAAGGATGTCTGAGGCAATTTATTATATATTTTTGATTAAATGTCTATTGACTAGTCTATTGACTAGACACTTTTTTCGAGAATTTTGTACTAGACCCGATGTCCATTTTTATGAGGTAATAATATAAACACTAATCCCTATATGACACTCTTTTAGGCCCATTCTAAACGTGTGTTAGTGATTTTTTTTAAATCGGATAATTAATTTGGAGATTCCCAATTTATAATTATTGTATTTACTATATTCTACGCGCGAGTCCATCCACATGGACTTCAGAATATAAATATATCACACAATGGTACATGAATTATTTCTATGTAAAAATAGGTATCCCACTGTACTCATTCATTTTTCGGGGATGAAGAGTATCATGTCCTTTTCTGGGCTTCGTATTATATGTGTGTCGAATTTCATGATGATTGCTGCAGTAATTATGGCGTAAGAGCGTAGAAAACAAACAAAAGACTTCAATAGCACTATCCCGTAGAGTAAAAATGTTCTGTGAGCACTATACAGGTGCTAATTTGAATATGAAGGCGCCCTTAAAATAAGGGTATTTTCGCATTTGATGAAATTGTTGCCATACATATTATAAATTAATTCTTTATAAATATAATTTTAATTAATCTCATTTTTATAAGACAATTTAAACAAAGATTGTTGTTATAATTAATATTTTGTTCATATTTTATACTTATTTTGTCGTCATTGTGTTTTATGATCATGCTTACTTAATATTATATGTTTGTTTGTTTAATACGTTATCACGCCATAATTGCTCTACTGATATTCATGAAAATTAGCATTAGACAAGAATCCAGAAAAGGAAATAAGCTACTTCTTATCCTGGAAAAATGAATGGTTCTCGTGGGAGGAGGCAATCTATCAAAATATATAAATCTATGGAAAGATAATTAATCAGCCCAAACGGATGAAGTCGCGCGCAGAATGTAGTACTTAATATTTTTATTAAACTACTAATAATTCTCAATACAATTGATAGTTTCAGAACATAATTTTACTTAAATGTTAATTATTTGATATCCATTAATTTTATTTGTAATTGTACCGTTTTGAGGAAAGTGTAGCATTTTAATCATAATGTTTTTAATAAAAAAATATTTAAGATTTCTTTTATTTTTTCAGAAATGTATAGTTAAAAAAAAAATTAAAATTTTGAGCTCATCACTGGCGCGAAGCCATTATTATATTGTGAATATAAAAAGAGCGGCATTGGAAGCCTATTATATCCCTAACTTTTTTTTTTAAATATACCGCCATGTAAGGCTATAGATACAAACTATATCTATTTATATATTTCAGTTTCTTAAATAGCAAACGATTCCGATGTTGCTCTTTGATTTATCTGATTTATATTTTGATTAAATATTAGAAGCTGCAATAGCTTAGTTGCCGTTAGCCCGCTCGCTACTCTACCTATCTTTTCGGGACGAAAACCTTTTTTTTATTTAAATTGCAATATCTATAGTATTGACATATTGAAAAAATAAAATACATTATTATTTCTGAAAATAAAAATATTTAATATCTGAATAAATATTTTTATTTTTATTAACCCTAGCTTCCAGACATAATTGATTAAAAAATTAACTTTGTGGTGACACCTGTTTTTGCAGAGAGATAGTCAAATTCAACGGATTACTGCTTGATCATATTTTCGGTTGCCTCTCGTAGTGAGAGGGATTACGCCATAGTCCACCACGCTGGGCCAGTGCGGCTTGACAGACTGCACAAGTCGCCGAGGAAATCTCTCAGCCATGCAGGTTTCCTCACGATGTTTTCATTCACTGAGCAGTGATAAATTGTAAACAACTACAAGTTAAGAAGCTCTTTCATGGAATCCCTTCACTCTACGAACTCAGTATCCTCACAAGGCTCGCGAAATATGGTTTAACATTGTCATAACGTTGGTATATCAAACGTTAAAACTAAGCGGGCACAGCCCTGCTATCTGGCCATGACGGAAGGCGACCGCCTCTTGCTCGCTTCTGCGGTGATAAATCTCCGATGTCCCACGGGCGGGTTCCGGCGAACGCGCAGGCACTTTAACAAAAAACGGGTAGGTAAAGGCCAGGATACCCGTAAATCGCAGGCGGACCTTTGAAGTAATGTCATATAGTTCTAGTGATCTGTCTATGCGGTTGGAGAGAATTCACACCGCCAGCAGGTTATTTTAGTGGGTTATACTGCCCCTCCCTTTTTTTTTGTTAAGGCGGGAAAAATTTTCTTAACCACACACCCCGTCGTTCGGGGCAACGAACAGGGTAGTGTGGGGCCCTCACCCACTAAATAAACCCGCCGTGTGCCGTCTCTCCGCCTTTATTGGCGGGCCAGTAGAACTATGTTACATTAGTTCAGTGGTAGGGTTATACTGCCCTGCTGCGTGTGGTTAGGAACATTTTTCTCCCGCCTTAACAAAAACAGCGTAGATAAAATTCTTAGTTCCGCCCGGGCGATAAATATATTACCTATTCTTAAATTATACACACATTCATATTGTACCTAATTAAGAATCATTTAACGGCAATTTCTATGATTTTATTAGCGTAAAAAATTACTAAACCCAATAAAATCATTTTAGTACGGTAATTATAAAAAATATATTGTCAATTCTATATTTTTTTACGCTTGCAGCACAGTTTATTTTCCCGCGTATTTATAACTATCAACAGTATACGATCGCAAAGGGATCAATCAAGATGTTTGTCAAGATATTTGTTAAATTGTTATTGATTGCAACGGCATGTTCTGCCTCTCAAGGCGTTCGATCAATATTCGACATGTGGTGTAGTGAAAGTTCCTGGGGTAAATATTTAAAAAAAAATTGAGCCGTCACGGGACATCTCGCAGATGTGAAAATATCAATTTTCTTTCTTTCTTCAAATATTGTAGTCTTATATAATTCTTGGTAAGCGCCCTCTTGTTATCCATAGACGAATAATTAAAGCTGTTATTGGTTTATTATACTTCCTAGCTAGAAGCTTTTCTCAACAGATGGCGTAAAAAACAATTAAATTAATTGCCACACCAACAGCCGGTTTTACCCCTGCATTAGATGTTTTCACACCAAAAATATAGCATTTTTAAGAAGCGTTTTTAAGCGTGGCATAAGGTTCAGCCGTTGAACCGTGTGGGGCCGGCTTTAGAATTGTCCCAACCCTCTCTACCCACGGGAGTCGTAAGAGCCGACTGAGGGAATACCGGGGGAGTGGGCAGCAGCACTCCCTCGAGTATAAACAACATCCACTGCGATCGCCAACCCGCCTGCTAAGCGTTGAGATTACGGTATTATCCCCCACGACGGGACCGCTCGTTGTGGCATGCTCTTGGGGAGGCCTATGTCCAGCAGTGGACGATGAAAGGCTGATGGATGGATGGATAAGGTACACACTATAAATTAGGGATTAACCCCCAAAATCCACGAGGATCTTAAGAGACAAAAAAACACTACCGAGCGGGTGGCAAGCATGCATACGGACACAACCTGATGGTAAGCGGTTACCTTAATTTAACGACGTTAACAACACCAGAGGCTATCGTGTGTCACTAACTCCAAGGAAAGGGTTTTTTGTTTTTCTTTTCATTTTTTCTTTATTGATTTTAGGGATTTTTGTACACATTAGGTGACAATGACAATCCCATCGTTCCATATACAAGGAAAGGGTTAGGAAGTGGAGTTGAAGGATAAGGAAACAGCCGTAGAAGTACCTACCTACCGTTGTTTCACGCTGATCTTCTCTGAGAGGGTGGTACTTCGCTCGAGGTGGCCCATTCGGTGGGTCTAGTTAGGCTCTACCATTTCTAATTTAGATTTATTTTCTATAAACAGGTGACTTATCAGGAGTTCCGCACCCAGTACCAGAAGTGACCCTGACATCTTTTAAATCTGACTGGTATCTACCTATACTGGTGAGTGGGTACCTTTTTTTGCTTATGCAGATGAGCCCACCGGATGGTAAGCGGTAACATTCGTTCATGCACTCAGTTATACTGAGAATACTGCCAAACCGTGGCTCACCATTTCATTTCTCAGATGAGGAAATGAATTGTCGGTCGCTGCTCTAACAAACATAGAGGCCCCCATAAGAGTTTCACAACGAGCGTTTCTGTGCCAATTGCATTCAACGACTCCCCGCGGCAAATCACCGGTTCACCTAGTTAGATTTCCTTAGTTCATCCCTCTTTTTCACCTTGATAGCACTAAATAGTTGTTGCATTTTTCTCTTATAAGCATCACTATCGCCATCTATTATACGTGATACTTGTAATGGGTGTGATGTTAGACAGCAAGGCGCCTGTATTTCCCGAAAGGGTAGGCAGAGGTGTAGGTATTACACACCCACGGTTCGCCAGCTATGTTTAAGTCCCACGTAATAGGGGGTCAGCCTATTGCCGTCTAACGGGCACATTTCCAACTCCGGGCTGCTACTGAGAATTATTCTTTTTACAAAAAAGCTCAATAACACTGCCCGACCCCGGGATCGAACCCGAGACCTCATGATCAGCAGTCGCTGACACTACCGCTGCACCACATAGGCAGTGATGTTAGAAACATTCCAATCGTTACTTTTGTGAAATATAAATAGCTAATTATGTAAGGCCATTTTATTTGTTAATACGGCAAAAAATTTACCTAACGCGTCGTTCGGAGCAACGAACAGGGTAGTGTGGGGCCCTCACCCACTAGATAAACACGACGTGTGCCGTCTCTTCGCCTGTATTGAAAGGAAAATTTTCAATACTTTAGTGGTAATTATGTAAGGCCCTATTTTTTTTTGTTTAGGCGGGAAAAAATGTACCTATCCGCACACCCCGTCGTTCGGGGCAACGAACAGGGTAGTGTGGTGTCTGCACCCACTAAAGAAACTCGCCGTGTAGCGTCTTTCCGCCTGTGTTGACGGGCCACAGGTACTGTGTTGGATTACTTCAGTGGTCCGCCGGCGGCAATTATGTAAGGCCCTGGGGTTGAAATTATAAGCCGTTTACTTTTTATAAAATTACATTAGGGTGCGTAAAAATTACACACGATACATGGCGTAGTAAGATATACACCTATATATATATACGGTGTAAATGATATCTAACCGATAACTGATACCGTGGGTTCAGTACTCGATTCTGAACACCCAGGTGGTGGAAATTTGCATCGGTCTTTTTAATTTTTGTCAAAAAATATAGACGGAGCATTACGAACAATCCAGTGAATCCATTTAAAACCATAGCAAACTTGTAATTACACGCGCTCACGCACACAAATACGAACAAAACCATGCCAAAGCGAAGTGTCATAAACCACGAGTGTTACCAGAGTATGATTTAAAATTACCCCAATGACTCGACGATTTCGTATCTACGTACGTTACTTACGTACATGAATACGTCGTCAGCGCCGTAATATTCCCTGTATGATTTGCTGTAAACTTACTTTATACTTTTAC
Source organism: Leucoma salicis (assembly GCA_948253155.1). Classification (NCBI taxonomy): domain Eukaryota; kingdom Metazoa; phylum Arthropoda; class Insecta; order Lepidoptera; family Erebidae; genus Leucoma; species Leucoma salicis. The sequence goes on from OX411826.1 coordinate 5,461,624, forward strand.
TTCCTTTATGTTTTAAACACTTTTAATAAATTACCCAAATTATAGAGGTTATGTCTTTCCGTGACAACACTTTCACGCACACATATCTCAAAAAGCGGCTTCACTTTTTAGTTGATAATACGGTGTCTTTATTTTTTAGATATTATTGTCCAATAAACTTGAAAATTAAACCTGAGACTAGAGACTAGAACTAGGAGCCGCTTGGGCTGAAAAAAATAACAAGCGGCTCTAGAGAAATCTAGTACGCTAGGCGCAACTTAAAGTACGTACTTATTTTTTTTAGTGAAACTTTTTCCACATCGCCTCAAATTTTTTCGTCAATCTATCGTATATTGCATTACAGCCGGCCGCGCAGTAGGGGTAAAGTGTAAAGCGCTCGGCAGAGCAGCCAAAGCCAATATGGCGGCGTCCATAGCTCGCATCAGCTAACCGTGTAGCAGTTATATTCTCTTCTCACTCATTTGTGCAAGGGCTCTGCAGTATTTGTGTGTTTTGATCAGTCCGAAAAAAGTTTCACTTGCATTGTGGTTTCATAAAACCACACAATTTTATGTTTTTAATCACAGTAAAATATGTAATAGGCAAGTGCTTAAATTTTCGAACCGTAATATTTACAGGGGGTTACAAAAATCAAAATTTAGCATCACGTGTTTTATAAAGGGCCGGGACGAAATTTGGATATGATACACTTCTTTTGCCCTGTTTTCCAATCATTTAACGCCCCATTTGTAGCCATAGGTCTTCTCTCAGTGATTTAGACCGTAGTGCACCACACAGGACCAGTGCGAGTGAGCAGGTTTAACACGTCATTGAGAAATTCTTACGATCTCTTCCTTCACCAAGCAGTCATAATTTGTAAATAAATACATAATCTCGAAAAACCTCGAAAATTTAGAGATGTGCTCCGTGCAAGGAGCTTGGACTTGAGGCCTAACTCGGTACTAGATATTGTCATTGCAGTCCTTGGTTCTACCACTAAGTATCACTGCATACCTACTACACTGTCTTCTCAGACCTTTATATATTTGAAATAGTTCCTACAGTGTTCATAAAACACAATTATGTTTACAGATACCAACGGAGTGCCAAGGCCGTGAAATAGTAGGCATCAAGGCGAAGGCTTGTGATTTTGACCTCATGCCGAGCGTTAGCTTCTTGAGCAGCCTTTTAGTGCATGTGCATCGAAATGGACTGCTTCTATTCCCTGGGTCCTTGACCTGTGACGTCTACTGTAGTGACGTTATCTCACATTCGACCTAAACTTAGAACGAGAATAGTAACGTTATACGAACATTCGTTTTGCTTCATTGTGACAGGTCTAAAGTTCGACGCCGTGATTGGTCCACCAATCGCAATGAAGCGAAACGAAATTAAGTCTAACATTTCATTTTATATTCTAAGGTCGCTTTTTATTAGCTGATATTAAAAAAAAATATTGATTTTCTCTACAATAAGAAGAATTAAAAAAGCTGCATGTTTTGACTTGTCTTTTTTGTTTACTTAATTTTATTTACAATATCAGATTGTGATCTGTAAACACTTGCGATATTTGAACAATATTAAAAGCTATTTGGTACCCATTTTGGGCATAAATACGATGGCATCATGTGCTGTGAAATTAGTGACGAAGGTACTTAATAACGATCTCAATAAAATTTGTGAATGGAGTAAATATTTAGATATTTTTATATATATTTTTAGCATTTGACATGCTTAGCACTATACATTAAACACAAAGTGAAAAATGTGAAATCGAAAATAACAGTCAGGAGCAGGATTTGAACCTGCATCTCCTGGATACCGTCCAGATGCTTTACCAATTCAGCCATCCTGACAATTGCTCCTGACTGCTAATTTCGATAACACATCATACCAAACGTCTTTGGGTGACGCCTGCGCCATCTGTCGGAAGTATTTTCATACATTATACCGACCAGGTAAACTTAATTTTACAATTAAGATTTTACCTAATAATGACACAAACCCTTTAAATATTTAGATATTTTTATATATATTTTTAGCATTTGACATGCTTAGCACTATACATTAAACACAAAGTGAAGTTTTTTCACTTTGTGTTTAATGGAGTAAATCTTAGTGCCTTGCTATGAATCCGTCTAAGACGCATGTGATCATTGTAGGGAGCTTTAGGCTGATTGCATGAGGGGTGCGGTGCCGGTTTACCTCCTCGTGGTGCACCCCGGGCAACGCCGGCGTTTAGCTGGCGGCAAAAATTCCGGACGGGATGAACCTCCGCGTTTCCCTCTGACTCGGCAGAGGGCACAGCGGATAGACTAGGCGCCGTAGATGGCGAGGCTATTCCAGCTCCCCGGACTCTGGAGAGGGCGAGGCTACAGTGGGTCCCCCATTCCAAATCGTAAACCGTTCAAATTGTAATCGTTGCGGTTACGTCTCGCGGCCCATTTCAGGAACAAGGGTCTTGGCTTAATCGTCCGGACCGAGGGCACCTCGAGGGAAGTATGTCGCTCGACATTGCTAAGGCCTTCAATAGTCTGCCATTCGACTGCTTCACGGAGGCATTCCAGTACCATGGAGTACTGATTGATAAGTATGCAGTTACATATTATCTCCTTTTGATCCGAACTTTTGAAATAGATGAAGATCACGTAGGTATGAAAATTCCGTAACGTAGATAGATAGATACAGGCGAAACTAACAAAAGCGAGCTAAAATAGTGGTCGACGATCGCAGTGCCATCTAACAAATCTAATTGTGAATCTAAACTATCCAGGGACTCGCTCATGCAGACACCAAAAAGTTCATCAGTCATTTCAGCCTTTTTCGAGTTTTTGCGAGACTATTATGCTCTACCTATGTAGATTAAACGATATTAACAAGTGTCGGGCTTCACCAAAAAGTTACTCTGGTGACAAAAAAACTACAAGTCAAACCATATATTTTTTTATTTCTTCTATTAGAGCACATTAATTTTATTGTTTTCATATCAATCAAAACTCCCTTAAAATATAAAATGAAATGTTAGACGTAGGTACTTTTGTTTCACCACTGAAGGAATGTGACATAGTTCCAGTGGCCCGCCAATAATGGACGGCACACGGCGGGTTTATTTAGTGGGTGAGGGCCCCACGTACTTTTGCTTCGCTTCATTGCGATTTATCGACTGAATCGATATATCGACCAATCACAGCGTCGGTCTTTCGTCCTATCACAATAAAGCGAAACGAATGTTCGTCTAACGTTTCTATTTTCATTTTAAGTTTAGGTCGAATGTGAGATCTCGTTATTTACAGTAGACGTTACAGGTCAAGGACCCAGGCAGTATAAGGAGCCCATTTCGATGCACATGCACTAAAAGGCTGTTCAGGAAGCTAGCGCTCGGTATGACGTCATAATCACAAGCCTTCGCCTTGACGCCTACTATTTCACGGCCTTCACACTCCGTTGGTATCTGCAAACATAGTTGTATTTTATGAACACTTTAGGTGCTAGATGGCTGGAAATAAAGAGAATGGGGCACTGCATGATTTCATGAACAGCCAGAAAGTGTCAAAAAAGGCACGACTGGCTGTGCATAATAGGGGGTGCTGGTCCCTACAGTTATGTGATGTTGGTTATGGCAGAAGAAGCATGAGAGTATGATGAATGCTGTGGAGATGAGAAGTCCGAGAAGCATATCCGGACTCTGATGGACACAGTGAGAAATAGTGTGATATGAGAATGCTGTGGTGTGAAAGAAGATGTAGTGACAAAAATATAGAAAGGAATGTCTAGGTGGTACGGACAAGTAGAGAGGATGGATGAAAGAAGATTAACGAAACAGATATATAAGGCGACTGTGAATGGACAAGTTGGTGGAGGGCGACCTAGGCTATGTATTAGGGGTTAAATAATGACATTGCCGATTTGTACTGAAAAATTGAAATTCGTTTTTTTTTCATTTAACATATTTATTTAACCAAAATATCTACCTACCATTATTATCTATACATTGCTGCCATCTAATAGTGTTGGATCTTGGAAATAGACTATAATAAAGTTCAGTAATGTAAAAACTGGTTAAAGACAGTATATGTAATGCTTGATAATAATTTTACAATTTCTTGGCAGACGCACAGCACAATTAGATAGGTAATACTCAAAATTAAAAGAAAAGGGTAATGGCGGAATGGCGTCGGTCGTCGTGACTCGGGTGCGCTTCGCCTCAGATGAACTCAGATCGGGCGGAAAGCCGCCCCCGCGTCCTTCCTCCCCTCTTCCGTCGCCGTAGTGCTTGCAATTTTATTTACTAATAGCACAGTAAATATATTATATAATTACTGTGCTAATGGCCCCGCTCGTTGTGAAACACTCTTAGGGAGGTCTGGACATCTAACAGATAACGACAAAGGGTGACCCTGAGGATGAACAGACGCCTAGAGGGTACCCGAAAGGGTAAGCCGCCGGCGGACCACCGAAGGAATGTGACATAGTTCCAGTGGCCCGCCAATAAAGGCGGAGAGACGGCACACGGCGGGTTTCTTTAGTGGGTAAAGGCCCCACACTACCCTGTTCGTTGCCCCCAATGACGGGGTGTGCAGTTAGGAACCTTTTCCCGCCTTAAAAAAAAATGGATGAACAGACGCCTAATCCATGCATTCATTTCCGCATCTGAAAAATGAAATGGTGAGCCACGGCTTGGTAGTATTGTTATTAAACTGAGCCCATGAACGACTGTTACCACTTACCATCCGGTGGGCTGATCTGCTATTATAAGCAAAAAAAAGATACCCACTCACCGGTATAGGCACAAACCACTCGGTTTTAAAAGATTTCAGCGTTACTTCTGGTACTGGGCGGGGAACTCCTGATAGGTCACCTGTTCATAAAAAATATCCTTTTAAAATGACTGCCTCGGTGGGGCAGCAGTAGTGCATGCAACTGCTGATCATGAGGCCTTGGGTTCGATCCCCGAGTCGGGCAGTGTTATCGAGCTTTTCCGTAAAAAGAAAAATTCTCAGTAGCAAACCGGAGTATAGAAATGTGCCCGGTAGCTATTGCTGTAATAGGCTCGCCCCCTATTACGTGGGACTTAACATAGTTGGCGAATCGTGGGTGTATAATACACCTCTGCCTACCCCTGCGGGGAATACAGGCGTGATGCTATGATTTTTTTTACTTTTTATATCTTAATTAAAAGTGGTAGAACCTAGTTAGACCCAGCATGAAAGGGCCGCGAGCGGAGAAGTACGACGACGAGAAGTACTCACAGAAGATTAGTGTGTAACAACGGTAGGTAGGTAAGGTAGACAAACGCCGCCGCTATCTCCACCTTCTATCCCTTTCCTTGGATTTCCATGTCCGTGTAGTGACGAAATAAGAATACAAGTGTCACCACGGCATCCTTTCCCGCAGGTGGCGTACAAGGCGACTAAGGAAGTAAGCAATTATCATCCATTGCATGACTGGTGGTAGGTCTGGGTACCAAGTGAGGGTACTCACTTGCTATCGGGCTCAAACGGGTCGGTACCGCCGTCTCCTGTGTGACCGGTCATGAAGCACTTCAGTGTGTGTTGGCTGTAGCAGAAGATAGCCATTTATTCTTTCGTTTAATATTTGAGAAATTAAATGGTGAGCAGCGGCTTGACAATACCCTCGGTATAGTTGAGTCCATGAGCGACGGTTACCATTTACCATCAGGTGGGCCACGGCTAGTCTGGCAACACTAGCAAAAAAAACAATTGCCGACATACGATTAATGCCTCTGGTGTTGTAAGCGTCTGTTGACTGCGGTAAACGCGTAGTACACTTCGCTTCTTAAAAATGATATATATTTTTTAAATATTTACCCCAAGAGGTTTCGCTACACCATATGTCTAATATTGATCGAAGGCCTTGAGCGGCAGAGCATGCCGTTACAATCAATAATAAATTAACAAATATCTTGACAAACATCTTGATCCCCATCCGATCGTATAGCTACTGCCGATTGTTTTAAATACGCGGGAAAATAACTGTGTTGCAAGCGTAAAGAATTATTGAATTGGCAACATAGTTTTATAACTACCGTATTAAAATGATTCTGTTAGGTTACTTTAAATTACTACTAATTTCTTACGCTTACCGTAAGAAATCACTACTAATTTCTTACACATAACGCTTATTTATTTTATTATAAATCATAGAAATTGCCAATAAATTATTCGTAATTACTTAAAACATAAATATGTATATTGCACGCCTCATAAGCGAAGCGTTGCGGTGGGTAGATACTAATCTCGCTTCACGTAGAACAACTCATTTTTCAAACTTAAAATGTCTCTATTTAACATATATTGCACTTAAAATAATAATAGGTACACATATCAAGAAAAAACACTATTATTAACACTTATGATATATTTAATGCCATTTTTGTTATTTAAACTAGTTAAATAACTGTTTAAAAAAGTTCTGTCTTGGACGTCCGTGTGTCTGTAGGTATGTTCGGATAATGTATGCGATAACGACCGAAATAGTTTACTAATCGAGTCTTTTTTTCTCATACGCTTCAGTATAATTACGAATAGAGCCCTATCACTTTTCACGGTCTGATTCGATGTGGTTTAATTGTTATTAAATAAACAAAAACATAGTGAATATTTACGGTCAATTCGATGGTGGAGTGGTACACTAAAACCAGCGCTATACCTTATTTCGTGAGAACTACTTCTATAGACCAATATAGTAGTACTTCTTAAAATTAGCGCTAGATGGCGTATAAGACATGAGAACCACATTAGTACTTTTTGAAATTAGCGCTATCTATGTTATTTATTGAAAACTACTTAGTAAGACCAATACATTATTAGTTACTTATCAAATAATCAATTTTATTGTGACAAATGAAGATTATGAGGCGTGCACTTTTGGATTATCCAAATTATAATATAAGAATAGGTTGGATACTTATCTCTCGGGCATAACTAAGATCTTTATCTACTCTGCTGGCGGGAGTATGGAGGGTAGAGGTAAGGAGGACCGACTCATATGGGGGACAAACTAAAAAAGTGTCCAGCTGAAAGCATCAAATAACAGTTCAAAAAGTGACCATAATGGCGCTTGTGTAGATTTAGGTTCGATACGAACTTAGCGGTTGTAGACAAAGTGAAGTATGCTGAGTAGAAATATTAAGTATCTCGGGCAACTACAGTAGTTAATGAAACCGTCGTAAATAAAAAGTAAACTACTCATGCGGTAGTAAATATAACCTAAAATTTAAACTGATACTAACTCTAGGCGGGAGAAAATTCTGGGTGTACCTACTCTGTGACCGTAAAATTGTATGTTTGTAAAGTCACCCCGACTATTCTTTAGTGTAGTCTTTAAATAAAAAAAAAAAAAAGAGCGGGAGGGTTTTTTAGTTAATTTATAGATTAATAATGTTAGCAAATCTTACAACTACTAAATATCTATTTATAATATTTGATGTTAAGCACTTTTAGGGCAATGGCCGAGCAAGTGAAGTGCTATTAAACAAAACAAACATAGCATCATGCCTGTATTCCCCGAAAGGATAGGCAGAGGTGTATTACACACCCACGACTCGCCAGCTATGTTTAAGTCCCACGTAATAGGGGGCGAGCCTATTGACGTCTACCGGGCACATAATTTCCAAACTCCGGGCTGCTACTGAGAATTTTGCTTGGAAAACTCAACTCTCACTCAATAACACTGGCCGACCCGAGGATCAAACCCGAGACCTCATGATCGGCAGTCGCTTACAATATCAAACTATTATTTATAATAAATTATAGACCGAAATTTTATATTTATTTTTAGTACTTTATGATTCAAAATTTCCCTACAAACCTCCGCTCTTTCCAACAATTTAAATATAGAAAAGAATATAGGTACGCAGCCACCGTCCGGGCAGCACAAGGGTTCAGCTCTCGTAGAGTAAAAATGTTCTGTGCTTCAGCTAGTATCTACTATTATAAAACTAAGAGAGTTGTGTTTATAAATTTGAGAAAAAAATACTGTATTAGGTTATGTAGGCATGAACACAAAGCAATTTTTTTTAGATGGTTGTCTGTTTATCTGTTTGCCTGTTTGTTCGTTCGAGCATCGCGCAAAAACTACTGAACGGATTTTGAAGCAATTGTTTTTTATTTGATAGCTTTTGATTAGACTTAAAAACTGGTATAGGTACATTTTATTCCGCCTATTGTAATGGGGAATCTGAGATATTACATAAAAACTAGCTTTTGGCTGGCGGGCAAAGGCTAGTATCGAATATGTATAACAACTAGCTGTCTCATGTTATTAGTAACTAAAATGTAGTGATTATATACCTACTCTTTGTTAGTAAATGTACATTGCTATTTACTTGTTTTTATTGCGTATGGTGGCAGACGAGCCACGGCCCACCTGATGGTAAATGGTAACATGGACTCATGGACTCAACTATACCGAGAGTATTGTCAAGCCGCTGTTCACGATTTCATTTCACAGATATAAATGTGCTATTCGAATTGTCGATGATCCCGTTCTCACGGAGGGTCTGGAGTCATTGGAGCGGCGGAGAGACTTCGGGTCCCTCTGTGTGCTCTACCGGCACTACAATGGGGAGTGCTCGGAGGAGCTGTTTGAGGTGGTACCGACATCACCATTTTACCACCGAACCACAAGACGTCGCGGTAGGGTTCATCCACACCACCTGGAAACGATTTCGTCAAAGACAGTTCGTTTTCAGCGTTCTTTTCTACCACGTACGTGTAAGCTCTGGAATGACCTACCTGCTACGGTGTTTCCCCGGCGCTACGACATGTCCCTCTTTAAACGAGGTTTGAAAGGAGTACTTAACTTGCGGTAGGCGGCGGCGGAGCATGTCAAATGCTGGGAGATGTGGATCAAAAATGTTTAAAAAATCGCGCCATCAAATAGTATGAATTTTAATTGTAAAATTAAACTTACTATATCGGTTTAATGCATGTAAATGCTTCCGATAGATGGCGCTGGTCGTAAAGACAAATGTAATAAGGAGATTGGGATGGTCGAAAGACCTGTACTATAGCTCAGTGGCTTAGAGCACTTCCCCGGATTGGAAAAGACGCGGGTTCGATTCCCGCTAGTACAAAAAATCTCTTTTTCCTTATTCGCAAATAATTTGTACTTTAGCAAAACGATTTGTTTTATTATTATAGAAACCGGGCATTAGTCCGTTACCATACGAACAACTCTAACTCTCGTACTCGTGGCATAGTCGGTAGTGTAACCGACTTCCGTGCACGAGGTCGTGGGTTCGATTCCCACTCAGGACAATTATTTGTGTGATGAACAAATATATTTGTACTGCGTCTGGGTGTTTTCTATCTATTATAAGTAGGTATTAAAAAAAAAGTTATATATGTATTATATCCGTAATCTGGTACCCATAGCACAAGCGTTAAGCTTAGTTTGGGACCAGAGGACGTTGTGTGAAAAATGTCCGTGAATATTTATTACTATTTTAAATATATCTAAGAAAATAAGTACAAAATGGAATTGACATAACGTGCCACTTAAACCTATAAAGGTTTGTGTCGTACAGTGTAATTTCGTTATCGTTATCAACATTAACATAAATTACATACTATATTTGAGTAAGATTTGTCACGCTTAGCATTTGTAGCAATAAAATAATACAAAACAAGAAATTGCCTTCAATATAAACTGATAAGAAATATACTGTTAGTTTATACTTACAATTTTTAGTATTAACACTATCGCGTACTGGGGTAGGTAAACAATTGATTAGTCGCGCCACTAGGTAAGCCGGCGTCTGTTCACCATCATAATTGTAGTGTTTTCAGTGTATCACACCCTATATATTATCCATGATAGGAGTTATCAAGGGATTCCTGAGAAGATAAATCCACTATCTCTTAAAAATATAGTAAAAGAGCCTTTGCTCGTGGCTCCGCCGTTTTTAGGTTATATTTTAGGTACTCTAATTATAGTAGTGTGATAAAATATATACCGGGTTTTAAGTCTAATCAAGTCTATCAAACAAAAAAACACATTACACCGTTCAGTAATTTTTGCGTGGAGCCCGGACAAACAAATAGACAAAAAATATAAAAATAATGGTTTTGTGTTCAGAGACGCTTAATTTATTTTTCTCTCAAATATAATTATAATAATAAATATTCACGAACATTCTACACAACGTCCTCTGGTCCCAAACTAAGCTTAGCGCTTTTGCCATGGGTACCAGATTACGGATATAATACATATCGACGCTTGAAAGGCAATAATTACCAAGCGACATATAGTGAACTTTACACTAGAGCATTTTAAAGTTTTATTTTTTGGAAAAAAAATCGTAAAAAAACTATTAATTGTCATAACTACTTGATTCCAACGAATTTTAAATGCAATTTTAAGGGCTACATGGCATTCAAAAATTGTTTGTTTTTTTATATCTTATGAAATAGTGTCGGTTAGTAATAATTTTATTAAAAAGACAAACAGGTAGAGGTTCCTTACCGACAACAAAATTTAATTATAAAAACAAGTAATATTAACTAAACCTCATTATTTTATAATTTTGTATGAAGAAAAATTACACTTCCGGAAGGAGCGCATTTTTCACACACGTGTAAAATTATCTAAAAATAAAACAAAAAACTTTTCTGCCAGCCAATTTTGAACATAGCTCAAATTAAATAATTTCAATGTATGATTGTTTTGAACAAGTAGCAATAAACTTTATGTTTGGTGCAAAAAATCAAAGACTTTCCGATAAAGGTTTTCGACGGATATCGTCATCATCAGCATTATTAATGCATAGCATACTCGACCATGCTTTGGGTTGGTGGGGGTTTTAGACCAATAACTAACCCTATGTTAAGGACGTGTGTAGACCTCTATTATAGGAATATTGCAGTCAAGTCTCTCACAACGTGGATAGCTGATTTTACAAAGAATGTGGACTGTCGTTGAATACTTACGATAGCTGAAAGCGATTGTTCCCAAAAATAAATTTTAATAAATATAGCATTGATTTTGTTAGATATTTATTAGTAATTTCAAAATCAGTACAAATAGGTAGCACATAATTTCAACTAAGAAGAAAATTAACCAAATTTAAATCAACCTATTAACATTCAGTTTAGTCTTAGTTTCAGATCAGTTATTTTCAGCAGTCTTACATTACTATTACTTATAAGGCATATTAGGTAAGCTTATCAATAACATTTTACCACAACACAATGTAATAGCACATAAGAAACTTTGTACTATATTACATACATACATATTGTCACGCCTTTTTCCCGTAGCGTTAGGCAAAACCACTTCTCTCTCTCTTGCTACGATCCTGACACATATCTTCCGCTTTATCTACTTTCATTAGCGCTTTCATGCATGCTAGTTGATTACGAGAACTCTTAACCTGCCCTTAAGAACGGGTCCTATCTGGTCAATATACGTTCGCCTAGATCCACCTCTGCCAATTTGCCCATTCACAGTCACCTTGTATATCTGTTTCGTTAATCTTCTTTCATCCATCCTCTCTACGTGTCCAAACCACCTAATCATTCCTTTCTCTATTTTTGTCATTACATCTTTTTTCACACCACAGCTTCCTCGTATCACACTATTTCTCACTTTGTCCATCAGGGTCACTCCTATGCTTCTCAGACTTCTCTTCTCCACAGCATTTACCATACTCTCATGCTTCCTCTGCCATTCCCAACATTCACTACCATACATAAGTGTAGGGACCAGCACTCCCCTATGCACTGCCAGTCGTGCCTTTTTTGACACTTTCTGGCTGTTCATAAAGCCATGCAGTGCCCCATTCACTTCAATTCCAGCTTTTGCTCTCCGCTCAATATCACAGTCATACTTTACATCTCTCGTAATCTTTGAACGCAGGTAAAGGTACATAAAGTCTTTCACTAGTTCCACTTTTTCCTCTTGTAATCAGAATCTCGCAATTTGTCATACTATCTTCCCTTTTAAAAACCATTACTTTCGTCTTGCTCACATTCACTGACATCCATTTTTGTACTATATTATCACATTAAAATATTTATTAACGTAGTTGTGCTCAATTCAAATCAAAGTATTAATGAACGAGGTAAATTTAGGTTACGAAATTTACAAATTGAGATTTTTATCGATTTAAAAATCACATAATTAGATTTTCGAATGCCCGTGCGCATAAAAGGAACGAGTATATAGAGCAGCCGTCAGACCAGCCATGACATACGGAGCCTAATGCTGGTCACTCAAAAAGTAGCACGAAAGTCAATTACACTGCGAAGAGATGAAGATGCTCAGGTGGACAGGTGGTGTAACTAGGCTGGATCATGTCAGAAACACACACATAAGAGGCACCTTCAAAGTGAGACCTATCCCAGATAAACTACAGGAGAGCCGTCTGTGGTGATACGGACACGTTATGAGGCGAACATTCGACCACATGACCAGAAAAGTGCTAGATATAGAAACTAAACCCCGAGGACGAGGAAGACCCCGAATCACATGGATGGACGTAGTAAATAAGAACCTCAAAGAAGTCCAAGTCAACAAAGTGATGACCTGGGACCGAGCTGCCTGGAGACGCATGATACGAAGGGCCGACCCCAAATAAAATAGGATAGGGCCAGGCAAAGAAGAGGACATAATAAGATTTTCTTAAAGTTATTAACATACTGATCTCCTGCCCTCCCCTTCATTAATATGATACTTAGAACTAGCCGAGCGATTTCCCGAATCAAGCCGATTCCACTTTATCTCTTCTTTTTGTGTTATACTTACTAATCAATAAAGATTATATTAAATTGTAATAAATTGGCAATTTAAAAAAGTGGCCCATGAGTTTCTTGTCGGGTTCTTCTCATGAAAGGCTTTACTACGGAATCCGACTCAGGAAGGATTCAGTTCATTATTAGTGTATTATTGACGATTTTAAGTGCTATTTAATAGGCCTATGAAATAAAGATATTTTTGAATTTTAATTTGAATCAATCTCTTTGAAGATTACCAAATAGTCCCCAGAAATTATTAAATATCTTCGGTCTTTTTTCAGTATCAATATATTCCCAGTTATTTCCACATTGTTTTACTAATGAACGGGTTAGGTGGTGGTTTAGATTCGACGATGTTCCAGTGGAACAGATTTAGATTCGATGATCACTTTGCACATATTCTTGTCCAGCAATTTTTTTTTGTGGCCGTTCCATTAATAAGCTTATTATTTTATTTATCAAGCCTTTTTTATTTCGCTAATTATATTTTCATTCATGTTATTTATATTTGTATTTTTCTTTTAGATTATTTATTTTTTAAGTTTTTGTTTTTGCTAAATCTTAAACTACTTCATCGCCATTAGAAGAAAAGTAGATACTAACCATTCATCTTAAATTACAGCTTCATCACAATCGATAATGGTTGAGTAATCTTAATCTAAATAATCAATGTACATGTTTATTTCTCCAATTATATTTTCATCATTGTTATTTATATTTGTATTTTTCTTTTAGATTATTTCTTTTTTAACTTTAATGTTTTTGATAAATCTTAAACTACTTCATTGCCACTAAAGGAAGAATTAGATGCTAACCATTCATCTTAAGTTACAGCTTCATCACAATCGATAATAGTTGACTGATCTTCATCTAAATAATCAATGCACATTTTATCAGCTTAGCATTAAAGTTTAAGACCTTTCTGATGTTTTATAATTTTTGATTCGCCAAATTAAGAGTAACTCACAAAGGTAGAATTTGTACATCTATCTACTCACTTATTGCTATTCATTGAGTACCTAAAATAATAAATTTAAATCAATATAATATGCGTGTTAAATAACACACTCATATTTTTTTGTAATTCATGAAAAGGCTTACCGAGTACTTATTATCAAACTACGCGATGATACTAAGTGCGATTCGTGCGAGCACACGGGTTACCTAAGCGACAGTTTGGTGAAGGTTAATCGTAATGTTTGTTACCAACAGCCACTCAAATTATGCTTTACAGCGCGTATAAGCGACAAAACAGAATAAGCGCAACAGGAAAAAGCTAATTTTTATACTAATTTTATATCAGTAACAGTTATGTAAGTAATAAAAACAGTAAAGAAACGGCAGGGGAAATATTACCAAGCGACAAGATAATATACTTTTTAGGTAGGAAAAACATTACTATATTACGCTTTTAAGTACATTGCATTTAGGAAAAAACTACTAAATGAAAATGAATACATAATTAAGGTGTGTTAAAAAGTCTTAAATGACGAATAATAAAAATTTTCAATCGAGTAAATATTCTTAAGCAATATTCTTACCCCAGATACCGTAAAGAAGAAAATACTTTATGTTTAAACGCATTAATTCGAGTCAAGGCAAAAATTACTAAGTGTAAAAAGTTAAAATCAAATATTTACTAAGTGAATGTTAATCAAAAATTGATAAAATTTTAGTCGCTTGGTTGCCGAAAACTATGAAAATGTGATATTTTTTAAGTTACCAAGAGAAATTAAAACTCGCCCAAGCGGCATGAGTGTAGGATTAATCGACGCGGAATTTTTTTCTGAATTCAATGATGTATATAACTCAATATCGCCCAAAATGTCGCTTGGTAATTATTGCCTTTCAAGCGTCGATATATTACTTTTTTTTGTAAATACATATAATAGATAGAAAATACCCAGACGCAGTACAATTATCTGTGTTCATTACACAAATAATTGTCCTGAGTGGGAATCGAACCCACGACCTCGTGCACGGAAGTCGGTTACACTACCGACTTACGCCACGAAGCCCATCTACCTATCTTAAATGTACAGATATAGCGCTGGTATAGCTTCATCAAACTTGCAGAATTTGCTGCAACCCAATCCCTGAAGCAGACTCCGCTCGCCCGAGCCGAGGTCGTGTGATGACTACTTCGACCAAAGCTCACTTGCCAGTAAATACACAAGCACCTCCGATCAGCGGTTCCCAACTATTGTTTTGACCAGGGACCACTTTGATTTCTTCATTACTAGCAGGGACCACAACGTTAATTACGTAGGCTGCCGCCGGAGGTTGAAAAAAAAAACAAAATTTAATTTAAATAAAACTATATTTTAAAATAAACTTATTACAATATTAATCCTAGTCTAAATTTAGTGCCGATTGTTCGATGTTAGAACAGAAAGTGTGGGAATAGGGGATTGCAAAAGCGACGATGATCTCGTTTCGCTGACTTTGCGCCTCGTGGAAGTAGATGTCGCAATATTCCATGTAATGAGGTTATTGGTATCAATGATTACTGTGGGAAGATATGGTATGTAACACCTCCCTCCGTAGACCAGGAACTATGAGAGAAATTTTTCGAGAGAGTTGCTGAGATGTTGGCAGGAACAATCTTGATGTGTCTGGGATGACTTTTTGAATTTTCAGTTATCTCAGTGTAAGTATCTTGCAGTTGATCAGACTCGGAGACATGAACTTGCTGTTTCGGCTCGCCGTTTACTCTGTGTAGGCGTCGGTACAATAATCCAATAGTGATTGCGATTGTACCGGGTAAAATCACGTACATAGGAATGGTCGTGTGATATATAGTGTAATCTTCAATTTTATTTAATTTTACAGGTTGTTGGAGGGAAATTGCGGTGTCGGTGTGGTGCAGCTGTTCAACATTGACAGTGTTTAATTTAATCTCTGTATTTTCTTTATTCCAGGTTTCATTTAAGTGTGGGAATTCTAGTATCTTCAAGGCTCGTCCTTTGACATCGTCGTTTGTGTTAATGACTGTAAATTCAGGCGTTGAGATGTAGCAGCCACGTGGGATGACAGTTAAGTAACTTCCTTGTAGTGACTTGTATTGGACTTGCCCGCATGATATTTCTATTTTAGTTGGCTTTGGAAGGCTGATAGTGTAATGCTTCTCGTCGAGTTTTTCGAGTGCTGCTCTGGTAAGTATAATATGTGTTAATTTGCAGGATACGTCGAGTTGCTGTTTGGTGATGAGCTGGTGTATGCAGTCTGGGTGATGATGATCTTGGTGATGAAGCTTGTCCTCGCAGAGGAACCAGGGGTTTACCTTCGGGCATTCAGCCTCCATGTACCTAGAGTCGGTGCTATGGATTGCTATATAAGGTGAGGTAGGTATTAGGGCAAGGTTCTGATAACCTGTAAAAATCATAGGTAAGAGATAGGATAATCGGTACCTTGTACACTATTACTATTTGTCTATCGGCATAAAAATAACCTAATTTAATTATTTCATAATAATCCCTTAAATCTATATCTAAGATTTGCTCTTTGCTATAAAGAGTTCTTATCTTATCTAACATACTCTTAAAGCGAGACTAAGCTAAGTACAGAATGGCACGTGCTCGATGCACGAATTAATGCCAATGAGTTCTCTAACCTAAATATCTCGTCAGAGAGACTGTCTAAATTATCACCTAATATTAATAAATGTTTGGCCATTTCATTAAATAATTTTCTTTACTTGCTACACTATTACTAATTAAATCCAATGCTTTAGATATTTTATTTTGGTTGTCCAATATATTATCCAAAATATGAGAATGTTGGGACATCCATTGCTTTGTTAAACTTACATGATTATTAAATTCAGACTCTAATGTGTTATCGTTATTCTGTAGAGAGCGGATAGCGTTATCATATTTCAAAGCATCCGTGTAGTCTAGGTTGCCAGTAATGCTTTTAACCACTGAGAGTTTTTTTTTTTTTTTTTTTTTTTTGTTAAGGCGGGAAAAAATGTTCCGTTCGGGGCAACGAACAGGGTAGTGTGGGGCCCTCACCCACTAAAGAAACCCGCCGTGTGCCATCTCTCCGCCTTTATTGGCGGGCCACCGGAACTATATTTTATTCCTTCAGTGGTTTAACCACTGAGCCTAACCCGTCTATTAGACCTCTCTTATTACGTTGATGTTGCATAAACGTTTCTAATCTAGCGGTTAATATTTTAATTTTACTATCTAGATAATTAATATGGGGTTCGCATAAAGAAAGAGTTTTATTATTTAATATGGGCCTTACTTCTTTTAGTTGATTTTTAACTGAATAAATTTGCGACTTAATTTCTTCAAGATTAACATATTGTAAAAAGGAATGATAGTGGGAGGTTATTTTAGTTTGCCCGATTTTAAATGGTAAAAGAGCTGGGCCGTTCTGTAACGAGTCAATCGTTATTTCCTGCGCGCTGATCAGTTGAAGTAGATGCAATATTGGTAGTATCCTGTAACAACAAAGGACTTTTAGGGGCGCGTTTCACGCGAGACTTTGCCACGGGGCCACGTTTCTTACGTGTGTATATATGAATAGGTAAGTCGGCTAATACAGTGTCCTGCGTATAACGTGGGGCCAACTTCTGTCGATTTGCTAAAGGATTACGCACAAAGACTTGTTGATCGGGTAAGAGCTCTTGTTCAGACTTGCGGTCCTTATTCCTATTTTCTGTAAGTTGAGTCCGTTCGTGAAGCGAAGACTCGTTTATTAAATCATATACTTTTGTTAACTTATTTTCTTCCGTTATTTGAATGCCAAATGGGTCTCTCGGGTCAAAATGTCCTGTAATTATCTATGGATCTACATTTTGTAAAACTGTGGATTGAACATTTTTGATCTATATTTTTTAGCATTTGACATGCTCCGCCATTTTTTAAAGTACAAATTATTTGCGAATAAGGAAAAAAATCTCTTTTATTTTTTGTACTAGCGGGAATCGAACCCGTCCAAAAATGTTTAAAAAATCGCGCCATCAAATAGTATGAATTTTAATTGCAAAATTAAACTTACTATATCGGTTTAATGTATGTAAATGCTTCCGATAGATGGGCGTTGGTCGTAAAGACAAATGTGATAAGGAGATTGGGATGGTCGAAAGACCTGTGCTCAGTGGCTTAGAGCACTTCCCTGGATTGGAAAAGACGCGGGTTCGATTCCCGCTAGTACAAAAAATCTCTTTTTCCTTATTCGCAAATAATTTGTACTTTAAAAACTGTGGATTGAACTATTATATCCTAAAACAGCATAGAGCATGAGGTTGATAATCGATTCGTTACGGTGTTCTAATTTTAATATTCTTAAGTGTTCCAAAATTGTTGAATGGAATCTTTCTACAATACCATTGTCATTGGGGCTATGGGCAAGAATCTTATGGTGTTGAATCTTATGTAATTTTGTAAATTCTAAAAATATTTGATTAGTAAATTTGGGACCTTGGTCGGTGACAATTGTTAAGGGTATACCGTGGTGTGTGAAAAACTGTAATAGAGCTTGTACTATGCTTAATGCTGTGCCGTCTCTACGCTTGCGCATATTTGGAGAAAGCATCTACTATGGTAATGTATTTTTCGTTTTGCGCTGTGAAAAGGTCTACGTGGACTAACTCAAAAGGTTTGGTAGGTGGTGGTACTATACAGAATTTTTGTTTTACAGGTTTCCAGTCATACTTGGCTTGTCCACAGATATTACACTCATTAATGTACTAAGCTATATGCTCTTTCATTTTGTGTCAATCTATGTTCAAGTGCGAGATAACATTCATTAATACCTCTATGGTTGGTTTTACCTTCGTGGTATTTCTGAATGATTTCCTGCTGCCGTAAGTATTCCTTTACGTTTTCAATTTCAGTTTTTGTTAACACTAAATTCATAGCTGAGCTTTTGAAAGCATTTTGTATAATTGGGATTATTTTATACATAGCTAACGTAGGGTGAATGAGTATGCCTTTTTTTTTTTTTTTTGGTATCTCTATGGAAATGCATTTACGCATCCCCCCGATGACAATGGAGGGGTATGTAGGACTCGCCGGGTGCTCAGATCTTAGTTGCGCCCGTAATACCCACTAAAACCACAGCGGCCCCTTCCACGCCTATTAGCGGGGCGCCAGAGGGTCATCTTTCGACATTCTACTCCGGCACCCCAGGCAGATGGCCTACTGGCCACGCCCTGTAGTCTTCATCAAGGCGGTGGGAGGAGGTGAGCGTAACGCCGCCTCCTCCGCCCAGGCCGCCGTCGGCGGAGCGAGTCGGCGTGGGCAGACGCCTCACGTTCCCGCTCCGCGGCCTCCTTCAGTGATATAACGGCTTCGCAGAAGGAGGCCATAGACGACCAGCACCTGTCGCCGCCAAGCATTTGTGAGATTACGGCTGGCAGCGACAGGTCTCCTCCAATTACCGCCGACAGAGCGCGGCGCTGGGGCCCCCAGGTGGGGCATTCCTCAAGAGTGTGGCGCGCGTCAACGACTTGCGCGCCACACTCGTGGCATCCGGGGGCCTCTTCTCTGCCAATACGATGCTGGTACTTACCGAAGCACCCGTGTCCGGTAAGCACCTGCGTCAACCTAAAAGTGAGGTTGCCGTGCCTTCGATTCAACCAGCGATGGAGGTGTGGCGCAACCGCCTCTATAGTCCCCCGTCCTGCTCCAGGGGACTCCAGCTCCTCCGTCCACCGCTGGATAAACATTCCGCTTGTCGTGCTCCGCCCAGACTCCTTTAGGAGATTTCCTCGCCCCCAGCCCGCGCCGCGGCACGTAACCAATAGACCTCTGCCAGTGCCTTAGCCTGGAGGGGCCAAGGTGGGTCGCCCGCCAGCAGCGTGGCTGCGGCCCAGGACACCGTACGGTACCCCCTTATGGCCCTCACCGCTATGGCCCTCTGCGGACGTCGCAAGAGGGCCTTATTAGGAGCGGTGAGTGCGTCCGCCCAGATCGGGGCACCATACAGTGCCATGGACCGCAGAATCCCGCTGTAGAGTCGACGGCAGGACGACCCTGGACCTCCAGTGTTTGGCAGAAGCCTACCTAAGGCCGCGGCAGATTTGATAAGCCTAGGGGCGAGCTGGGCAAAGTGCGGCCCGAAAGTCCATCTACTATCGAGGTGCAGGCCCAAATATTTCATATGGGCCTGTACCGGCACGGCAACCCCCTGCACATTCAGGCATGCTCCTCGGGGGGGACCTTGGCGAGGGCCGTGGAATAGGAGGGCCTCAGTTTTTTGCAACGAAACCCTCAGACCCAGCATACCGATCCGGTCAACGACGAGCGCAACTCCGACCTCCGCCGATCGGGCGGCCTCTTGAAAGCCGGCCCTCCTCACCGTGACGAGGGTGTCGTCCGCGTAACAGATCACCCCCATACCGGGAAGGAGCCGGCCCCGCAGGACCCAATCGAACCCGACGTTCCATAGGATCGGGCCAAGGACGGATCCCTGCGGAACGCCGAGCTCTACCCGATGGCGGTATAAGCGCCCGTCGCCCCCTCCCAGACCAGTGAATGAGTATGCCTGTTCTAACTTTGGGGTTAATAAATTCTTTTACAGCAACTATAACATCTTGTTCGAGGGATGACTCTGACAGCTGAATTGTGGTACGTGAGTCTCGAATGGCTTTGTCACGGTAGGTCGTTTCTTTATGTCTCCTACAACTACGAAACAAATCTGCCTATTAAGTTTATTTAACGGTTCATCGGATCGGATGGGGTATTTCTAATATGGGGTTTTCAGCACTTGTGTGAGCTGTAACGGTGGCAGAATCACTAACAGGTGGGATATTTTCAGATGGATTGCCTGCAGTGGAACTTATTTCGTCATGGTGACATTCGTTAATTATACGGTTTGAAAAAGTTTGATGTGGAATAAACGCTTCTCTATCTTGAAAATTGATAGGAACTTATTTTAGACGAGTTTGTTGGTATAATATCCTCGTAGAAATTACTGTTTCGAGGGTTATGCATATAAATAGGATATTGCGCGGATTTAGTTTTTGATATATTATTCTTTAAATCTATAGTTGATTCCCATTTATGTAATAAATCATTACCTATAAGACCGTCTAAGTAGTCGTTTAATTTGTAGATATATAATTGAATAGGGTCGCTATCACATAATTCTCGGAAGCATGGCAATGTAATCGAATACTCATGGCGACTCGTGCCGTGGTAGTTACTTATCTCAAACGGCTCATAATTACATTGTAAATGTGCATAATAATTGCTAACAACTTGAGGACTGATAAAAGATGAATTTGCACCTGTGTCTATTAATAACTTAATAGGTGCGTCGGAGATAGTTATGTACGGAAGTTGCCTTTGGGTTTGTATATTGAGTTCTATTTGAACTTTTCTGATTTCTGTCTGAGAATCAGAAGGCTCCGGGGAAGATGACGATGGAGGGGTCTCCTGGGTACATTTTTCTATGACTACATTAGGTTGGGTCTGCTGATAAGTATTATAGCCATAATTATAATAATCAAAGTAATCTGAATCTAAAATATCGTTATAATAGTAATCGGGTAAGTTTCGTCGTACAGTTGGTTAAAATGAGCTTCACGACTTTTAAAATAATTAGTTGGGGGTGTATTGCCGGATCGGGACCAATCATGACCTCGAATCGGCATAGGCTTGGGGACGAAGTGGCTAACTCCACTCATTGGTCTTGCGGTACTTCTTTGGTTATTTTGCGATTCACGATGTGGTAATCTAAATACGTTACTAGGTCTATACTAGGTTTATTAATTAGGTTAAGGTTGAGAAAGTGACCTGTTGAGTACGGCTGGGGCCTTTATATTCTGGTTGGGGTGTGTGACTCGGCTTCCACATGGGAACTCACTGAGGAAACTGCGGAGCAGCTTGATGCGATGGACCTGGCATGTGTGTGGGTAATGGCGTTGGTGGGCTACCTAACATATTTGGGAATTTAAATCCTTGAGTAATCTGTCCATGAGGAATATTATTTTTCTTTCCCGTAAAATTGCTATTTCTTTGCTGTAAGTATAATGTATTCACTTCCTCGTGCACAAATTCTAAAGCTTCTTCTATGGTTTCCGGCCTCATGCAACGTATGCGTGATCCTAGTGGATCTCTAAGATCACGTAAGAAGGCTTGTAAAGTTAATTTTTTATATAATTTGCGTTTTGATTCAATTGTACTTTGCAAGGTCTCGTGCAAAGAGATATACGTCATTATTAAACTAAATAAGCTTTGACATTTTTCATAAAATTCTTGCGCTGATGATGAGCCCTGACATAAAAGTGCTAGGTCATTGTACAAAGATGTCTCGTCTCGTTGGTCTGCAAAGCTATTTATTAGAGCGCTACGAATACCTGCCCAATTTTCGGGTATTCCGTTACTATTGATTAAACGAGCCGCGGGCCCAGTTACTTTATTTAATATGCCATTTATAAGTGCAAGGTTACACAACTGGTTACTAGGATCGCTATTAATAAATTCACTAACTAATTGGTCACAGAGCTTTATGAACCTGGTCAGAACATTTGGGTTTCCGTCAAATTCGGGAACCAGGCGGAGGGCCTTGAACACTGCTTCTACGTCTGACATATTTGTAGTGATAGAAAAGGGATTTAAACTTAAATCTCTACCTGCGTCTTGTAAACTACTTCTACTACTAATACTATTTAACCTAGAGGTACCAGATTTCCTAGGATGGAAAATTGTGGCGTTTAAAATATATACTTAAGGATAGAAAGGAGAGCAACCACAGAACGATTCTAAGGTACTCACATATACATTCTGGTTTCTTCCGCGTATCGATGTCTGGATACACTTCTGCTGCAGCTCTCGTAGATTCTGGATACTCGTAATCGGTAGTCGCGATAGGGCGCAAGACCTCGGTCCGATATTAGGGGAAATCTTGACGCGAACGCGATCCTATACTCGAGTATCCTACCGACTGCGCCAATTACGTAGGCTGCCGCCGGAGGTTGGAAAAAAAAACAAAATTTAATTTAAATAAAACTATATTTTAAAATAAACTTATTACAATATTAATCCTAGCCTAAAGTTAGTGCCGATCGTTCGATGTTAGAACAGAAAGTGTGGGAATAGGGGATTGCAAAAGCGACGATGACACCTCGATCACGTTTCGCTGACTTTGCGCCTCGTGGAAGTAGATGTCGCAATATTCCATGTAATGAGGTTATTGGTATCAGCGATTACTGTGGGAAGATATGGTATGTAACACGTTAAAAAATAAACTGTACCTATACTTAAATCTAAAAATATTTTTTATTCGAAACGTAATCTCAAGTAATCGTAAAATTAATTTTTATTTTTTTTATCAACTTTTTTTTAATTGTGCGTACTTAGTTACTACCTAATGTAAAATATGGACGCTGTCTGAATAAAATTCAGAAGTAATATTAATTAGCAGTGAAAACAGTTTCAAGGACACGGCTGAATTGCTGTAACTGTCTTTTATAGTTATATACTAGACTCTAGTATTATTTTATTCTATATATTGTGCTCGTGTCAAGCAATCGCTTTCCTTGCTCCCGGTTACCTCATCTCGCTACCACCGGCGTTCAGCATTCTAAGTTTAAATTTTTCGCGGACCATATTTTAGATCTTACAGACCCCACTAGTGGTCCGTGGACTACTAGTTGGGACCCGTGTGCTATATGATATGGTCATGAAAATATTAAAAAGGTGAAGGCCAAAGGTTGTTTGTCGTTCACCATTATCCACAAGTAGACTCAAGTGCCGTCTACTGGATAATGCTGCCCACACATTTGAGTCATGGGGGGTTAGGCAGAATCTCATATCTCACATTCATGTCGATCGTATCGTGATCACTGTGATTGGTTGAGAGATCACCGTGATTGACCAACGGATTATTGCGACATCACGCGTCAGTTTTTGAACCACAGTGATCACGATACGATCGACATGTGAGATATGAGATTCTTCCTAACCCCCCTGGGTAGACCCCTTTTCTTTTTTGTTAAGCCGGGAAAAAATCTTCTTAACCGCACACTTCGTCATTCGGGGCAACGAGCAGAGTAGTGTGGGGCCTTCACCCACTAAAGAAACCCGCCGTGTGCCGTCTCTCCGCCCTTGTTGGCAGGCCACTGGGACTATGTTACATTACTTCGGTGGTGAGTCATGGGTAGACCCTAAACGTAGTGGTTATATTCTCTTTGTGGCCTGGGCTACTGGCACCTACACAATATGGACAATATATTGAATCCTGAGTCACAGATCTGTAAATAACCATAAAGGGAACAGTAGGCAGCTAGTTATATTAACACTGATGGAATGTAATAATGTTCCGGTGGCCCGCCAATAAAGGCGGAGGACGGCACACGGCGGGTTTCTTTAGTGGGTGAGGGCCCCACACTTCCCTGTTTGTTGCCCCGAACGACGGGGTGTGCAGTTAGGAACATATTATCCCAATTAAACACAAAGTGAAAAATGTGAAATCGAAAATAACAGTCAGGAGCAGGATTTGAACCTGCATCTTCTGGATACCGTCCAGATGCTTTACCAATTCAGCATGTCAAATGCTAAAAATATATATAAAAAATATCTAAATATTTAAAGGGTTTGCGTCATTATTAGGTAAAATCTTAATTGTAAAATTAAGTTTACCTGGTCGGTATAATGTATGAAAATACTCCCGACAGATGGCGCAGGCGTCACCCAAAGACGTTAAGTATGATGTGTTATCGAAATTAGCAGTCAGGAGCAATTGTCAGGATTGCTGAATTGGTAAAGCATCTGGACGGTATCCAGAAGATGCAGGTTCAAATCCTGCTCCTGACTGTTATTTTCGATTTCACATTTTTCACTTTGTGTTTAATGTATAGTGCTAAGCATGTCAAATGCTAAAAATATATATAAAAAATATCTAAATATATTATCCCAAATTAACAAAAAAAAAGGCAGCAAGTTGTGTTACATCACTTTGCGATATAACTTCCATAGGTATGTAGCATACTTGGTGATGCGGTTGAGTCAGATCTCCTTGACGGAGGTTAGGTTGCGTTTAATATGCGGTAAGGACGAATACTGGATGTGCCAGAATATGATGGGCACGCCGAGCTATTTTGGTATATTGTACTAACCTGTGGTCGTTGACTGATGTTCTCCTCGTGCAGTTAACAGGAGCAAGTGCGTCCAGGTGCGACACCAACAGCCAGACCTGGTGGAGACGAATTTGCACACAGCAGAAAAAATTGCGACCGGCGCGGATGATTTATCGATGCGTTATATTTGAAAGCATGAGCGGAGAAGGTGGCGCCACTTACGACCATACTTACAGGTTTTGTGCATCAACCTCATAGATGGCGCCACCCTACATTTCTGGCATTAAAACGGCCTAACCAATACTCCACTGAAGTAATTTGACACACAGTTCCAGTAGTCTGCCGATACAGGCGGAGAGAGGGCACACCGCGGGTTTATTAAGTGGGTGGGGGCCCCACACTACCCTGTTCGTTGCCCCGAACGACGAGGTGTGCGGTTAGGTGCATTTTGTTCTGTATTTAGCAATTGACATGCTCAGCTACTTTAAAGAACAAATTACTTGTGAAAATGAGGGAAAAGATAATTTTACTGCGAGCGAGACTCAAACCTGCGTTTCTTCCAAACTGGGTAAGTGTTCTAGACCGCTAAACCATTCATAACCGACGGCCATACCCAATCTCCACATCACATTTGTCTTTACGACCCACGCCACCTATCGGATGCATTTACATGCATTATTCCATAAAGTATGTTTAATTTTGCAATTAAAATTCATACTATTTGATGACGTAATTTTATTTTTATTTTGATCTGTAATTTTAGCACTTGACATGCAGCTACTTTAAAAAATAAGTTATTTGTGAAAATGTGGAAAAAATAAATTTACTGCGGGCGGGATTCAAACCTGCGTCCCTTCCTTCTGTCCCCTTTAAGAAAAAAAAGTATGTAGCACACGTACCAGCATAACATTAAGTGAATGGCAACCCCCCCTTTCGTCATGATTTATTCTAGAAAATAATCTCAAATTACAAACAGTATGTAACAAATTAAGGCTTTAGGTACATTGTATAATTATTAATAACATAATTAGTGAATGCCAGTACAGTAAATGTAATTTTAAAAAAGCAGACCGGGTCTATTATTCGTTCCATATATCTAATAACTTACAAGATTTTTAGGCCTTGGACACGAAGTCACGGCGGCGCGGGGAGCGGTGCAGCAACGCTGTACCCGGTCTCGAAGCCAGCGACCAGACCGCACGGCGCTAGAGCCGCGCAGTGTTATGTTACGGGAAATTAATATCTTTGTTCGCGAACAAAATGTCTAAACAGCAACGACAACATCTTATTGATACTATTTCCATAGTAGAAAGAGTGGGGAAGTAGGCTATCTCCGGCCCATTCCGCTATATAATTACCTACTAGTGATGTAACGAATATTCGCATTCGCATTCACGAATATTCGCCTGTTTTCAACAATTCGCGTTCGTATTCGCATGAAACGATGCGAATGTTTCATGATCAAGATCGATCCCGAGTTGCGCCAGTTGACTTTTTGAGAATAATTTAATCAACATTGAATACAATGTTTTTTCGGCAAAATTGAATATTGAAGGCATAAAAAATATATAATAATAGACAAAGGTATAATAAATAATGAGAAAGAGAGAAAGAAAATGTGTGCTCGCATCTTTCTCTCTTGCCCCTACAGTAACATACGAAACGTAACTCTCTCTCTTTCTATCTTCACTAACTTATATTTCCCTCTCAACTTCCGTTCGCCTCGCCCGATCAGCACTTTTCGTAACGCTCACGTCACGCATTCACCTGTTTACTCCCCAAGTCAAGCGTGCGTAAAAAAGTATAAACAAGTATATCTTACAAGATTTGCTCTGCTTAGTGAATCACACTCACATGTTGTTTGTGAATTTTGATGTCTGCTTTGGAAACCGGAGCTGAAGAAGCTTTAAAGTACAAATTGTTTCTGAATGATTAAAAAACAGAACTTTAGTGCAAGCGGGAATCGAACCTGCGTCCTTGTAGCTCAGCATGTCAAGTGCTAAAATACAGATCAAAATGCTGAAGAAGGTGTTTTATGAGTTATTAGGGGGTCAAAAGTGGCTCCAAATGCTTCGTGTAATATTACACACGGTGCTGCTCGCCAATTCTTTAGCTTGAACTTGGCTTGACATACTACCGCGTGTCTAGATGAAAGCAAAGATATATTTCTTTTTTGTATTTAGCGTTAATAGGTTCTTTTGCAGCAATTCAGAAATGTAAGTCATGCCTAGCTCAGCATAGGAAAGAGCTTTAGGCTAATTAGATACGTGAAATACGGTGATGGTGTCATCAGCATAGTAAATTATATCTGCGTTTTGGATTTACAAATTATGGATGTCGTTAATGTACGCCGTGAAGAGAGTGGGTCCGTGTATACTTCCCTGCGGCACCCCAAAGGTTATAGATTGTGGACAACTCAAACATTGCCCAATCTTCACACACTGTCGCCATTCTGTCAGATAACTTTTAAACCAGTCAGAGGCAATACCTCTACTCATGTTATTCAATTTCTTTAAAAGTATAGAAATGGACATAGTATCAAAAGCTTTGGCCGTGTCCAAATACACTCCAATACAGTTTTGTTTGTCATCAAGCATTGATGACACGGCAGAAGTCAAAAGTGATACCACATCTTCAGTGCTCTTTCCTCTTCGAAACCCGAATTGCTTTGCTGATATTAGGTCACGGGACTCTAAGCAGTATGCTAGTCTTTTGTTAACCAATTTTTATAGAAGTTTCGAAAAAAACACTTAAAATAGAAATAGCTCCGTAGTTCTCAACGCAATTTTTGGGGCCTCTTTTATAAACTGGTCTAACAGATGCTAGTTTTCAATCATGGGGGAAAATTTCGCTTGAAGTTAATAGATCAGATAATGTTGTTTATTATTTGTGTGTTTTATTATCAATATTAGACTAACTTAAATAGTCCTTCTGAATTAAAATAACAAAGTAATCTTTATTGTATATATAAAACGAAAAACCAAAAAAATTTTTTGAAACGTAAATATTTAACAAACTGCCATCTAGCGTTAGAAACACGCAACTCTGGGATTGTAATCCAACTAAATTAAAAACTATGACAAGAGGTAGTGAGACGGCAATCTATTGGCATACGTAAACTGGTTCATTCTCACCTTGATCATATCCTTAAAATTGGAGACTTTTTTTGTAATAGTGCAATTCTCAAGCTAGTGCGCTTTAAAATGATGATTGTATGGGAATTCCGTAATATTATGGTTTCAGGGCGAACTATGTATGGACGCAGAGCAATGTCCTTTCCAATAGTTAGAGCCTTTCTACTGGGAATGTCTATATCTATTTGCTACTGGGAATACATGCCACGTTGCTGCCTCGATGATCATATCCCATAATTACTCGAATTTCGACGAAAAAGAATCAAATGCGATGAAAATATAGCACTAATCAATAAACAAATGACTAGGTATATTTGCAAAACGAATTTCATGTTTTAAATTAAAATTAATTTGAAATTGGAATTCTTAGCCAAACAAAAATTATTCTGATTTGAAATGCAATTTCATTTCATAGGTAAACCTATTATTTTGATTACTGCTTATACTATGGGCAACACGTTTGGACCTGGTGACTTCTTGCCATATTTCTGAATCTTCTATATTTTTTCGTTTGCGTAAGTGTTTGTCACTTCTAGTTTGATTATCAATATTCTTTTCTTCTAAATCCGTTGTTATTATTAAGTTTACTAATAACAACGGATTATATACAATAGAGAGGTCTATTACTCTTGTCACTTCTATTATGGTGGAATGGCGTATCTTTTGTGTTTTCCTAATGTTCATGATACTTCTTTCCATGCTTAGATGACACCATGTTATTTTATTTTTTAATTGGCGTGTAAACTTTCATGTCTGGCGACGTAAGTGAGTGCCGGGCGTAGACAGCTATCCATCACGTTTTTTTAATTCATTAATATTTCTCAAAAATGAGATAGATTAAAATATTCATCAGTTACACTTTCTAGGTTTAATTTTTATGGCAAATACTTATTTTAACTTTTTATATCCTCACACTATTCACTAAATTAGTTGTAGTGCTATAATCCCCGACGAAAAAGACGGGTATAAACACATTAGTTAGTGTTGTGATGGACTAAGAATTGTGTCAGCATCCCATTCCCATCATACCAGACGAATAATAGGAGTTGACACATTAGGAAAATGGCTGCACAAATCCACTATACATCTGGTTTAGATACCGACCTCCCGTGCTAAGTGATGTGTTAATTTTTTTAATTACTATGGTATTTTACTACATGGGTAGCGAACAAGCATACGGCCAGCCTGATGGTAATCGGTTACCGTAGCCTATAAACGGTAGCAACACCAGAGGCTTCACTCGTGCGTCGCCATCTCTAAGGAAAGCGATAGGAGGTGGATAGGAAGAATAATAAGGAGAGGATAGGTGGGATAATAAAGAGAGGATACGGAGGTGATTTGGGCCTCTGGCGCTCTCACTAACAATATGAAACACAACGGAAATAAGTTTATTTATCTGTCGCTTTTACTTACTCAAGTAGTTCAAATGTTTATCAACGGTCGAAAGAATTGTAAAAAATTATAGCAAAAGTAAATGCCAGTGGTACGCTACTGGTAGATAGTAGCGTAGGCGGAGAGGAAGGATTATAAGAAGGGGATGAAGAGGGGGTTTAGTCCCGACGCTCTCACTCACCATAAAAAACTAAACAGTAGGAGTGGTCGATGACCATTCAGGCTGGGAGAATAAGGTTCTACTATTATTCGAAGTTCGAAGTTTCCGTAAAATAGATAGACGCGACAAGTCAAGCTAATATAAAGTGTATTTTTTTTAAACTACGTGGGTGGCAAACAAGCGTACGACCCGGCTTGATGGTAAGCAGATACCGCTTAAAGGCGTTAGCAACACCAGAGGCATCAATTGCGCGTCGCCAAGGAATGGAAGGATAATAAAAATAGGATGGAGGATAAGGAGAGGGCTTGGCTTGGTTTGGTTTTTGCTTAAAAAAAGAGTTTGTGACAATAAAAATGCTTTATTGATGAAGTGGAAAGTCTTGAAACACGTGTTGGCACTAGTAACTAGAGTAACAGAACTCTGATATCTGTACTGTCATGGTGGTCACCAGGTTTCCAGTACGTTGTACGAAAACAGAACTTCCTCCATTAATCGTAACTACCGGCTTTGAGTCTGAGTCACAAGCAACCACAAGTAATCCATTGAGGGAGCCACATGCTGGGTTATTCTGTTATAAATAGAAAGGAAGTAAGAATGAATAAATTATAGTCTAAAAACTAAAAAAACACGCTTTACTATCTATTACAACTGCAAAAATTTATATTATAATAAATAATAATAATTGTAAAAAAGTACACTCTCTGCTTCTCTTACAGCCCGATTGGACGGCATTCCGGCACGATGAGATCAGGCACAGAAACGGCTTTACGTGCTTTCCGTGACATGAGGGTGAAACACCACCCACTTCCTAATTTCGAACTATATAGATGAGTGGTTTTAACAGCTTATGAAACCTTTATTATACTAAAAGAGTGGTGCTTAGGTCCCTGAGGCTCTCAGTCACCATACAAATCAAAACGGCAGGAGTAACTTTATTTGTTTGTTTGTGTAGCGGTAGTGTATGCGACTGCTAATCATGAGGTCTCGGGTTCGATCCCCGGGTCGGGCGAAGCTATAAAGTGCTGAAGTGTGAAGCTACCGTGGTAAAGTTCGCCAACCAGTTTCGTGCCAGCGTGGTGGATACTAAAGCTATGGCTTAAATAGCTCACGTTCTAAGAGATATTGCCCAAATTAAAAAAAAATAAGTACTTACTGGTATAGGAATTGTAAAGTCACGATGTCCAGGAGAAAGTGTGACAACTGGAAAGTCAAATCTTGAACCGATGAGGTGCCCTGATATGTATATAAATGAATAAAATTAAACATATCCAGTTATAGTCTAGTAGTAAAACTAAGGACTGCAAAGACAATTGTATCAAGTTCGACCCCGGGTCCAAGGTCACGGCATATGCCCCTGACTTTTCAAGGTTATAGTGATTATAGAATATGTGTTTACGAATTATCACTGCTCGATGAAGGAAAACACACTGAGGAAACCTGCATTTCAATGGCTTGTGGAACCTACCAACGCACACTAGGGCAGCGTGGTGGACTACAGCCCAAATCTCTCCCACTATGAGAGGAGACCCGTGCCTGATAGTGGGACAGTAATGGATTGAAAAACCGCTATCCATCCATGCATCAACCTTTTCACTGCTGTACAGGATTTCCCAAGGGAGTACTACGACGAGCGCTCATGTGCTGACTGCCTCCAATGGCTTCATGCGGCTTTGACCAGATCGTCGGTTCATCTGGTGGTGGGCCGTCCTACGCTGCGCCGTCCAATATGTAGTCACCACTCGAGAACTCTTTTCCCGAATGGTTGTCGTAGTCGAGCGATTAGCTTCCCGAACGCTGGCCACCCGAGCTGGAATCCTTGATCGACATCAAGACCTTAAGTTGTGCCTATCTAACTGCACTGTTTGTGCCAGATATACATAGTGGTCGACAACTTCGAGAAGCGCTTCCCTGACAAGGACCGGTGCTGAAATGACGGACATTATGCATGACTTTCGTCTTGTCCATGTTCATTTTTAAACCAGCCAGTCTGAGGAAAACTTGCTGAGATCAATGAATATGGTACCAAGGTTCTCCAGAAATTCTTGACTACGATATCGTCTGCATATTGTGTGCAATCTCCAGTGGTGGACAATGAAATATTTAAAGATGGATCTCGGAGTATGATACTCACCCCACGGTTTGATAGTACACTCTTGAGCTTGGACGGCTGATCCAAAAATTATTGTGGCAATACAAGCCAGGACAAGTAACCCGTACAGTTTCGCTGCCATGATTATAGAGCGACAATGTTACAATGAAGTATTGAGCGACATCAGTCGTTTATAAAGCACGCTATATATCCATCTCGAATCGATAACTATTAACAATTTTGTACACATATTTTATTGAACTGCGTACTAAACAAATTGCTAAAGGTGCACCTTTTTCATTATTTTAGATTTTAATGTATATTAAATCGTTTTTCTGGATATAATCACATTATAAAATAGTAAGTTATATTAATTTAATGAGGTAAAAATAATAGGTCTTTACCTATGAAATTGCCGTTCTGCTGCCGTTTCTGTACTGGCCATTTCAAATCAAAATATTTTTTGTTTGGCTAAGAGCTCTAATTTCAAATTAATTTTATTTTAAGAACATGGAATTCTTTTTCCAAAAGTAGTCATTTGTTTATTGTTATATTTTCATCGTATTCGCATCGCTTCCGTTTTAAAAATTTCGACCTGAAAAATGAACCTTGTGGTCGTCCGCAAACTTTGGTCGACATTGACGAATTAAAGGCGATTATGGAAGCTGCTGATACTCAATCTACGGCTAAATTTGCAGCAGCTTTCGACGTTAGAATCATAACAATATCGATCCATTTGCGTCAAATTGGCAAGGTAAAAAAGCTTGACAAATGGGTGTCCCACGAACTTAATGATCGCAAGCGCGAGGTACACATCTAGACGTTACTTGCACTGCTCAACAGAACAGCACACAAACGAAGGAATTTGCACCGCATTGTTACCTGCGACGAAAAATGGATTCTTACCAAATGGGATGAGCATTACAGCAATTGTATACTGTAAAGAATTGAACACAATGTTGGAGAAGCTCGCACATCTTCAACCAGCTTTGATCAATCGTTCGTCTCCACTGTTCCTGCACCACAACGCGTGACCTCATACTGCACAGTAGGCGGTCTCCAAGTTGCAAGAGCTGGGGTTGAAAGTTCTCTGTTATCCACTTATACTCGCCAGACCTTATTGCGCCTAAAGACTTCTACTTTTTCAACAATTTAGATAACTTCTTGACGGGAAAAAAATTTTATGTACAAAATGCCTTTGAAGAATCTGTTGCCTCCCGTGTAGCTCATTTCTTCAAAAAGGGCGTTAATAAACTGCCATCGCGTTGGCAAATATGCATCGATTGCATGGGTGATTATTTTAATTAATAGAAATAAAAAATATAGAGAACATTTTGTAGCACTTGACATTATGCTCAGCTACTTTAAAGTACAAATTATTATTTGTGAATGAGGAAAAAGAGAACTTTAGTTCGAGCGGGAATCGAACCTGTGTCCCTTCCAATCTGGGGAAGTGTTGTAATTCACTGAGCTACCGCACCACCTTTCGGCCATACCCAATCTCCTCATCACATCTGTCTTAACAGCGCCACCTATCGGAACGCATTTACATGCATTAATCCAATATAGTAAGTTTAATTGTGCAATTAAAATTCATACTATTTGATGGCGTGATTTTTTAAACATTTTGATCTGTATTTTTAGCACTTGACATGCTCAGCTACTTTAAAGTAAGTACAAATTATTATTTTGCGAAAGAGGAAAAAGGGAACTTTAGCGGGAATCGAACCTGCGTCCATTCCAATCCGGGGAAGTGTTCTAGTCTACTGAGCTACCGCACCATCTTTCGGCCATACCCAATCTCCTTCTAAATCTAGCTCTGTCTATCTGTGTGTGTGTGTGTGTGTGTGTGTGTGTGTGAAAAATCTGGAGCCGGAAGTGACGTCAGGGACCTGCCAAGGTGAAAGTTCCCGGGTGTGCGCGCTGCATCTTTAGAAGAGGAGGAGAGAGGCGAGATTGAGCGCTATTAAGGATAGCCTCAATTTGAGCAAACAAGAACGATAGCTCTTAAAAAAAATGCATGAAATGGTCAGTAACAATTAATAGTCCGTAATTGTATTTAGAATAAAATTATGTATCATGAAATAATTCTCAAGTTTGTTTGACTAAGGCAAAAATATAACTATCGTTAAATATAATAGAAGTGTCAATTTTTCTTGCATAAACCTTCGCGTGTGTGGCCGCACGTACTGAAAACCGGATTCCGCTGCCGCTTTTTCTGTTTTTGATAGTAGGATCATCTTCATTGTCAAGTGATCATTTACATAAATTTTCTGGTTTCCTGATAATCCTATTTCCTGTTGTCAATGGAGAGGTTTTGAATTCATATCTCGCGGCAGCAATAAAATCCTTCTTGACATACCAATTACAGAAACTAATAATTATCGGATTCTATCGCGTTTACTTGATTTGATACTATCCCGACGTTTCAAATACTTTACAGCATTCATGATCACGGGTGGACTTAGATGATAGACGTCCAAGGCTGATATTTATGATATTTCAACGGTTGCTGTGAAGTATTCGAAACGTCAGGATAGTATGAAATCAAGTAAACGCGATAGAATCCGTAAACGTAGTCTTATTTCAAAATGTGTAACATTCGCGTAAATATCAGAAAGCATTATAATAATTATCGGTTTAATCTGATTCTTTTGTTGTGATGGGACTCTTGTTATGCAATTTATCTGTTTTGGATAAGGGGTAGCTTATATTTGCACAAATTTTGGACATAAGATCAAATAAGTTTTCGTTTTTCGCCTGTGGGAGCTCAACGTTATTCAACCGTGATCTTTTTTGTCATTGTCTTCTTCTAGCTTATTTAGTTCGTAAGCGATCAACCTGTTGTTTCACTTTCGCCATCTGTACTATGCATTGCTCCATGTCGGTAATTTTTGCGCTAAACTCTTTGACTAGATCGGTTAAAATAAATAAACCAAAAATTTTGTAAAATCATATACTGTGGGTAGATGAAACCGTTGAAATAACATATCAGCCTTGGACGTCTATCATCCAAGTCCACCCGTGATCATGAATGCTGTAAAGTATTCGTCCAAAATAAAAATTTTACAGTTCTATTCGAAAAACAAAAATTTTACTGTTTAAAGAGGAGCATTATACTCATTTTATTATACTAATTTAAAGTCTCATACGAGTACATTGTAAGCATAAAAAATTTGAAGTAGATATTTTAATTGGATAAGCAAGGTTCTACCACTGCTACCCGGTCAATATTACTGCAGTTTTGGATCATCGATCACTGCTGGACATAGGCCTCCCCAAGAATGGGGGATAATGCCGTAATCGCCACGCTTGGCAGGCGGGTTGGCGATCGCAGTGGATGTTGTTAATACTCGAATGAGTGCTGCGTCCCACTCCCCCGGTATTCCCTCAGTCGGCTCTTACGACTCCCATGGGTGGAGAGGGGTGGCACAATTCTAAAGCCAGCCCCACACGCCATACACGGCACGGATCATGAATGCTGTAAAGTATTCGAAACGGGATAGTAGAAAAATCAAGTAAACGCGATAGATTCCGTAAACATAGTTTTATTTCAAAAAGGCACTTTACATTTTACGCAAATTTTTTTTCACGAATTTCTACCGTTTTCGGATCCCGGCGACGGAGAAAGCTGATGGACCTCTTCATAGCAAACTCATTAAGTTGACGACTGGCGAGTCATCCACGACTCGT
This sequence comes from Leucoma salicis, assembly GCA_948253155.1. Lineage (NCBI taxonomy): Eukaryota > Metazoa > Arthropoda > Insecta > Lepidoptera > Erebidae > Leucoma > Leucoma salicis. The sequence continues at coordinate 5,496,866 of OX411826.1, forward strand.
GACACTTCTTGTAAATACGCCAGGTAAAAATCAATATTCTCAGCAGTAAAACTAGGCAAATGAAGCCAAAGAAATATGTACTCGTAGCAGTATGGTACTGCAGTTGTAATTCGGAATTATTATTTTCTCCGGCAGCTTGAGCGATTATGACCTCTTCGGTCCGTTTTTCTGTAGATGTACTGGATCCCATCCCATATAGCAAGTAGCTCCTGAACCAACACGTACTAGTCCCGCTAATAATAGTGTAACCCATTGTAGACAACGGAGCGCAGGGTATCAGAGGGGACAGAGCGGGGCAGGGTGCGTATGAGTAGTCTGTGGCACTGTGCATGAAAGTCGTTAGGTGTACGCGGCTAACTGTGCCCACAATCGCGTGTCAATCTGTTAATTCCATCGTTATTAAGTATTTTTATAGTATATCTTCGCTTTACAATATATTTCTGCTCTTCTAAAAACCTCGTTTTACTCGAAGAAAACCCTTTGTCCGCTACACCCATGATTGTTATATTAAGTATGTAAGTACTTACTTACTTACTTATCATCACGCCATTTCCCTTGCGAGGCAGGCAGAGAGAACAGAGTGCCAAGAGGCTCTATTCTTGCATACATCTCTCGCTTCCTCAACATTCATAACTCTCTTCATACACGCTCGCCGGTTTCGGAGACTTCTGACTCCACCTTCCTTCAATACATGACCGATTTGGTCTAGGTAGGTGAGTCTCAGTCTCCCCCTGTACCTACATCCTTCCACTTTCGCATCGTATATCTTCTTAAACAGTCGCTCGTCTGGCATTCTTTCCACATGTCCGAACCATCGGAGCATTACCAGTATGTAAGTACATACACTTAAAACGCAAAAAATATAGTCCACGCTCCTTAAACGGTCAACGGAATGTGTAACTAAGGCCTTGGTCATGAACTCAGCGGTAGCGGGGCGGCTACGGCGGCGGCACGGGGAGCGGCGCGTTTTAATGCATATATGCATACATTTATATGGAATTGGCCTCGAAGGCGGCGGCGCAGTAGAATTTAGAGCTTCTTTTGCCCACAATAACTTTAGGAAGGAATTAGTATGAAAAATAAGTTGTTGTCGCTGTTTAAACATTTCGTCCGCGAACAAAGATAGTTATCTCTCGTAACACAATACTACGCCGCTCTAGGGTCGTGCGGTATGCCCACTGGCTTCTAGACTGGGTACAGCGTTGCCGCGCCGCTCCCCGCGTCGCCGCCACCACCGACTTCCGCTGAGTTTGTGACCGAGGCCTTGCACTCTCTCGCGCTCGAAGCAACTGGCTGGGTCGCCATATGAGGATCGTACCAAGAAAACAAATATATTTTCTGACTATATGTTTATTACTGACTGATGTTCCTAATACAATAGAGTATATATCTTATTGACTAAACACTTGCGTACATATACTACAATGCGTCGCCATGGAAACGAAGGATAATAAGGAGATGATTGAGCATAAAGGTTTTGGCTTGGTTTGGTTTTTGGTTAAAATAGAGTTGGGAGAAATAAAATGCTTTATTGATGAAGTAGAAGATTTTGGAACACATGTTGGCACTAGCGGGTGTAGCAGTACTCTGATATCCGTACTCTCGCGGTGGTCACCAGGTTTCCAGTACGCTGCACGTAAATAGAACTTCCTCCATTAATAACAACTACCGGCTTTGAGTCTGAGTCACAAGCATACACTTCTAATCCATTGAGGGTACTGCATGCTGGGTTATTCTGTCACAAATAGAGAGAAAATAAGAAAAAATAAATTATAGTTTAAAATCTAAAGAATCACGCTTTAACCTCTCAATGCCATGCCCTTAAAAAAACGAAATAATTATTGAAAGCCGCCGGCTAGTATTCATAAATGGCAGGGGTGCGGGGGGAAATTTGACGTGATAAAATCTTTTAGGCCTACGACGCTCTCACACACCTTACAAAACAAAACGGCAGGAGTACCTTCATTTTTTGCCTCCCTGTATCCGCCCTTTGTGCTTCAGTCCAACTGAGCACGCTGGTAGCAAGTCGTTACTACCATGCTAAAGTTCGCCAACCAGCATCGTGCCAGCGTGGTGGATACTAACGCTAAGGCTTAAATCACTCACGTTCTAAGAGATACTGCTAAAAAAAAATAAGTACTTACTGGTATAGGAATTGTAAAGTCACGATGTCCAGGAGAAAGTGTGACAACTGGGAAGTCAGATCTTGAACCGACGAGGTGCCCTGATAAGTATATATGTATATGAATGAAATTAAACATATCCAGTTAAATATTTAGATATTTTTATATATATTTTTAGCATTTGACATGCTTAGCACTATACATTAAATAGAAAGTGAAAAATGTGAAATCGAAAATAACAGTCACGAGCAGGATTTGAACCTGCATCTCCTGGATACCGTCCAGATGCTTTGCCAATTCAGCCATCGTGACACTTGCTCCTGACTGCTAATTTCGATAACACATTCATATTTAACGTCTGGGTGACGCCTGCACCATCTGTCGGAAGTATTTTCATACATTATACCGACCAGGTAAACTTAATTTTACAATTAAGATTTTACCTAATAATGACGCAAACCCTAAAAATATTTAGATATTTTTATATATATTTTTAGCATTTGACATGCTTAGCACTATACATTAAACACAAAGTGAAAAATGTGAAATCGAAAATAACAGTCACGAGCAGGATTTGAACCATCGTCATCTGGACGGTATCCAGGAGATGCAGGTTCAAATCCTGCTCGTGACTGTTATTTTCGATTTCACATTTTCACTTTGTGTTTAATATCCAGTTATAGTCTAGTAGTAAAACCAAGGACTGCAAAGACAATTGCATCTAGTCCGATCCCTGGTCCAAGGTCACGACATATGCCCCTGACTTTTCAAGGTTATAGTGGAAGTCGGTGAAGAAAAACACCGTGAGGAAACTTGCATTTAAATGGCGGAAATCTGCCAACCCACACTGGGGCAGCGTTGTGGACTACAGCCTGAACTCCTCCCACTATAAGAGGAGGCCCGTGCCCAATAATGGGATAGCTATGGGTTGAAAAAAAACCCACTATCCATCCATCAGCCTTTTCACTGCTGGACAGGCTTTCCCAAAAGAACACCACAACGAGGAGTCCTGTGCTGACTGCATTCAAAGGCTTCCTGCGGCTTTGGCCATCTGGTGGGAGGCCATCCAATACGTAATCACCACTCGAGAATCTTTTCCCCCAATGGTTGTCGGTTCGTCGAGCGATTAGCTTCCCGAACACTGTCCATCCAAGCTGGAATCGTCGATCGACCTCTCCCTAAGTTTGTCTCAGATAGACATAGTGGTCGACAACTTCGAGGAGCGCGTCGTCCACTAGGACCGGTACTGAAATGGCATGGACATTATGCATAACTTTCATCTTGTCTATGTTCATTTTTTTTTGAGTAGGGAGAACCTGCTGAGATCATTGAGCATGGTACCTAGGTCCTCCAGCGATACAAGACTACGATACTGTCTGCATATCGGAGATGTGTGCTATGTCCAGCAGTGCACAATGAAAGGTTGAAAGATGGTACTAGGAGTATATGAAACTCACCCCATGACTTGTCAGTACACTCTTCAGCTTGGACGGCTGATCCAAAAATGATTGTGGCAACACAAGCCAGGGCGAATAACTCGTACAGTTTAGCTGCCATGATGATATAACGACAATGGTACAATGAAGTATTGAGCGACATCAGTCGTTTATAAAGCGCGCTCAAATGTCCATCTCGAATCGATAAAACTAATAGCAATTTTGTACACATATTTTATTGAGCTGCGTACAAAACGAATTGCTAAAAGTGCATAATTTTCATATTATTTCTAGATACATTAAAATATAGTTTAAAAAAACTAAAAAAACACGCTTTTTATAGAAAACTAAACTAAAAAATAGAAAATAAATTTTAATAAATTTGAATTAATAATAGTGTAAAAATTTTTAATAAATATAAATTAATAATAGTGAAAATAAGGAAAAAATGTATTTTATTTTAAAAAAAGCGTGGGGTGCATGGTGTCAATCGTTATAAATATTTAGTTGACATCTGTCCATAGAATACTTATATCTATAAGTATAGAAGGATTATTATTTCGACAATATCTTAAAAAGCACCCCAAGCTTTTTTTAAAATAAAATACATTTTTTCCTTATTTTCACTATTATTAATTTATATTTATTAAAAATTTTTACACTATTATTAATTCAAATTTATTAAAATTTATTTTCTATTTTTTAGTTTAGTTTTCTATAAAAAGCGTGTTTTTTTAGTTTTTTTAAACTATATTTATTTTTAAACTAAAAAACTATATAAGATATTGCTACAAATGTGGTGTTGGTTATTAGCCGCAGGCGCGCTAATAACCCACGGAGAGTTACATACTGACATACTGACATACTGACATACTGACATACTGACATACAAGTGAAGCTAATAAAAAGCGTGTAATAAAGCAGTGTACGAGCGTACATTGGTCAAATGGAATTATGTGGCGAATTATTCGCTCATAGCATAGGAATGGTATAGGCGCCGGTTCTTGGCAATGCTTTTGTCCGGGCATGAACAAGACCCTTGAAAGCCCTGCTTTCCAGAATCATGAAGAAGACAGAGGAGCTTCAGGGCGCGTCTGATGACTCTTCTCGCAGAGTCGATGTCGGCGACCCATGGCACTTCTTCTGAGCTAGGATTCTAGAATGAAGCTTCAGCACTCATCCTAGGCGCCATAACAATGGTGGTTGGCTTTCTTCTTTTATGAGGATAAGATCTCCCTGCAGTTTATGACTGGTGGTAGGGCTGGGTACCAAGTGCGAGTATTCACTTGGTATCGGGCCCGAGCGGGTTGGTACCACCGTTTTTTGTGTGACCGGTCATGAAGCACATCGTTGCGTTTTGGCTGTAGCTCTAACAGGAGATAGCCGTTTATTCTTTCATTTAATATCTGTGGAATGAAATAGTGAGCAGCGGCTTGACAGTACTCTCGGTATAGTTGAGTCCATGAACGACGGTTACCATTTACCATCAGATGGGCCGTGGCTGGTCTGCCACTACAAGCAATAAAAAAAAAGTAAAGTTGATCCTTGCTACGTGTCTTCCTTAACAAGCGTTGTTGAATTTTCATGACGTACTCAGACTGCCAGCATTTCCAAAAATGCTGCCTCATTAGCTCTATCAGTCGGCAGCGATCTTGTTGTACTGTAATAAATAGCTATTACTCGCTATCTCTAATATATACAATAACTGAGGCTATTGTATTTTTACATTATATAAGAATAAGTTAATGAGTTCAATGATTTTGCATTGAATATTAATTAGGGGTACACTTATAGTTATGTAGTTGATAGATTATTACACATTGTTTTAATATGTGACTAAAATCTAGACATGCGGTAGCGTGTCATGCCAAGTTCAAGCTGAAGAATTGGCGAGCGGTACCATGTGTAATATTCCACGGACCATTTGTAGCCACTTTTGATCCCCTAATAACTCAAAAAATATTTTACCATAAACATGTCAAGTTAGACTCAAATATTGAGAGTTGCGAGATACATAATATGCTCTAAATTTCATAAACACACCTCAAACGGTTATAGATATTAACATCCCAAAAATCGTAATTTTTCACTGACTGAACCAAAACTCTAACCCAGTTTCAGATGACCTAGAAAGTTCAAATTTGTTATCCAGATAGGTAGTTGGGTGAATACATAGGAATAAATGAGAAACTAGTAAATCTTTATCGTTTTATTATAGATAGTAGTAGTGATATCTCTTTATTTGTACACCAAAAAAAAACAAAATAGAAAAATCTTATAACAAAAATAATAATAATAAATATTGCACAAATGGGCGGCCTTATCGCTATATGCAATCTCTTCCAGGCAACCCACTACGGAAATGTGGAAAGAAAATAGCAGGGTAGTTGAGTGGCGTAGTAATATAAAAACTTAAATCTATTGAATATTAATATACCCATACTTATACATACGTCACAGATAAATAATGTTATGTTAAACTTAAAGGGTACTATATGTATCATCGGATCTGTGATAGTTAAGTACCTAAGTAGTGCTCATTTAAAAGTGTTTTAAAGCCAGTTAAGGTCTGCGCTCGTCGAATAGTGACTGGTAACTCATTCCACAAACGAATAGCAGTCACCGTAAAAGATTGACCATAAAACTTTGTAGAATGCGTTGGCATCTTTAGTCTCAGGTTTTCGGATGACCTCAGTGATTTATAATTATTCAATTAATTAATACACTTACTTATAGTGCCTGTAATGTAAGAGTCAGCAATCAAAATTGATGACAGCCGGTGTTTATTTGGATTTTAAGATCTTCACGTGAATAAACAAAGTATAAAGAGAAAACGCGTAAAAAAAAATCCGGACTACTGAATGGGCAATTCACTCGAACATTTTAAAGGTACAAGAAAATATAGAAAATAACGTAAAAAAAGACATTAGACATTATTAAGTACCTGCTAAAACAGTCATGGAAGAGCCCTATGTTCGATGGCAAGTTTCTACCAGCAAGGCAAATTTTCGGAAGAATAAAACAACTTACAGCCTTAGAAATTGCGAAGGCTATAGTTCGTATATGAAAACTAGCCAAGTCGGACCTTAGGCTTCAATATAATATCCAAAGTTATAAGAAGAAATGATGTTTTAAGTTGTTATAAAATATTTTATGTTATAAATAAATTTCAGGACCAGTGACCATTGAACTTCGCACCCATTTAGGTCTCGCTTCTTTTGTCGTTAAGTCAACAACCAAGACATCTATCTATACTATTACAAAAAGCGCGCGCGTGCCTAAACCCAAAATAATTTTTTTTAGAATTTTTGTCTGTTTGTTTGTTCGCGCATCACGCATAAACTACTGAACGGATTTTGATGCAACTTTTTTTATTTGAGAGCTCTTGATTAGATTAGTCAGAAAATATGCTTGTTTCCGTGGTATAATCCTCATATTGCTAAGCCCTTGGGCGACTGATGCCAAATCTGGGCGGGCCGAGTCTCGCGTGTCAACGACTCTACGAGGGAGTAGTAAGGTCAATGGCACTGTAGTGAGTGGGCGGAGTCCCTGGCCGCTCATAATAGGGCCCTTCTGCGGCCTCCACAGAGGGTCGTAGCGGTCTGATGCAGCCTGTGCGTTGGCCGGAACTACCCAGCTCGCGACGTACATCGGCAGGCGTCGACGGCGCAGGCGGGGACAGTGACAGTCTCTCTTCGCCGAGCGAGAAATCATCGTAGCGGGAAGATGCCGCCCCGATGCCGTCATAAAATGGAGGTATCGGTTAGAGACGCACCTGGCTGGTTTCTCGACAGTGGGGGCTCTCCGGTCGATCTTGGAGGAATGGGCAGAGCGGCAGCACGGGGTCCTCACCCTCTGGTTGGTGCAGGTTTTGTCGGAGCATTGTAGCTTCGGCAAATACCTGCACACAATCTCTAGGAAGGAGATGACCCGAGGCTGTCACCATTGCGACTGCAGCGAGGACTTGGCGCAACACACGCTGGAGTCGTGCCCGGCCTGGGATGGGCAACACCGGGATCTCGCTGCAGTGATAGGCGTGGACCTGTCGCTGCCGCCCGTTGCGCGAGCGATGTTTTACAGTGACAGGACCTGTACCGAGGTCGCCGCCTTCTGCAAGGTCCTCATCTCTCGCAAGGAGACGGCGGAGAGGGCTCGGGAGCAATCTTTCGCGGACCCGATTCGCCGCCGGCGCGCGGTGCTGCGCGGGAGCGCTTACCTGCGCCCGATGCCGTCTTAGCAGATTCTGTGGACGGTCGGTTCAAGGATTGCCCATATAAGTACACTATAATTTATTTAGAAGCAGTACATATTGTTGTTGTTATAATTTAATTATATTCTGATGCAAACTCAATGTCTTGTTAAGCAAGTTATAATGTGGCATCGCTACAATTTTCTGTTTTCTCAGCATATATTATACTTAGTTATATATAGGTTATAGTTTACATGGAGACAAATGAGTGTACGTCAGTATCGTATTAAACCCCATTTGTTTCCGAGTTACAAGGCTTACTTAGCACTTCGCGACGACATACTTATAATAACAACATTATATTAATACTAGCCTTTGCCCGCGATGCCGCCGCAGCCAAAAGCTAGTTCTCAGGTTGCCGATATAGTAGCGGGATAATATGTAGGTATACCAGTTTTTAAGTCTAATCAAGACCAGTTCGCCTATTGATAAATATAGGTACTATTAAAATTCCGAAAACTATTAATTTATCTGATCCTGACACAACGGTGTATTTTGGGACTTAATTCAACCAGAACATATAAAATTAGATTCTCATAACATAACGTTAAAAAAATCCAAACTCGGTTGGATTATAGATGGTTCCATTACGACGTAGACGGCAATAGGCTCGCCCCCTATTACGTGGGACTTAAACATAGCTGGCGAGTCGTGGGTGTGTAATACACCTCTGCCTACCCCTTCGGGGAATACAGGCGTGATCCTATGTTTTTTTGGGATTAGATAATAGGTGTAGTTTTAAGTAACAATAAATACTCTGAGTGGTTTGCAGAAGACATTACGTCTCACCTGCCAAGTAGCAGATTGTCTGTTTTCTATACATTTAAAATCACCACCGAAGTTATTGGGTGTTTCTATAGCAAAGTGACGATTTATGCAACTAGAAAATAAATTAAGTACTAATGTCGATTATAAAACCAAATATTCGAATTTTATCCATTAATTATATCAATTTAGGTCATATTTTTTTTTTAATAATCACGGACATTTCATACGTCCTCTGGTTCCAAACTAAACTTAACGGCTATGGATACCAGATTACAGATATAATACAGATACTCTCTGTCAAGAAAGTACTGGGAATGGATGATTTGTTTATGATTCCAAAGTAAAATTTTTGTTTTTTTTTTTGTTGTTGTTAGATTGGCACAACTGTTATCCATTTTGGCGTGGAGTTTGAGTTGCATCTGTTATTTATATTAAATACAGTGCTGTTTTTAGTTATATCATATCTAGTGTGGGAATTTCATAATGGACAAAAACATCGAGCAAAGAGTTTGTCTTAAATTTTGCATCGCCAATGGAATTTCGAGTTCGGAGTCACTGAAAATGTTACAGAAGGCTTACGGTGAATCGACTTTATCAAAAAAACCTACTTATGAGTGGTACAAAGCGCTTAAAAGCGGTCGAGATGTGATGGAAGATTTGCCTCGCTCTGGTAGGCCATCAACGTCTGCAACTGAAGTTAACATTACAAAAGTGAAGGAATAATAAGTGACTGATACTCCTCATTCAACTTTGAGAGAGATAGCCGCCGAACTTTCTGTGTCTCACGAGTCGATCCGTACCATTTTAAATAATCACTTGGGTATGAAACATGTTTCCGCTCGGCTAGTCCCGAAAGACCTGAATTTTCTCCAAAAACTCAATCGAACGAGAGTCGCTGAGGACATGCTAGAACGAGTCAATTCCGACCCAACATTCATGAAACGTATTGTTACTGGTGACGAGATGTGGGTTTACGAGTTTGACATGCAAACTAGTCAACAAGCTTCGGAGTGGCGACTTCCAACTGAACCGAAACCGAAAAAACCACGCCTTAGTCGATCAAAAGTTAAAGTCATGTTGACTGTTTTCTTTGACTATCGCGGTGTTGTGCACTCGGAATTCTTGCCAGAAGGTCAAACGGTAAATAAAGAATATTATTTGAGCGTTATGCGGCGTTTAAGAGAGCAAATTCGACGAAAAAGGCCAGATTTGTGGAAAGAAAATTATTGGAATTTGCACCACGATAATGCGCCTTCGCACAAGGCCATCGTTGTGAATGAATTTTTGTCCAAACACTCAACAAATACCATCGAGCAACCACCATATTCACCAGATATGGCTCCAGCCAACTTCTTTCTTTTTCCTAAACTCAAATTACCACTTCGTGGCACCCGTTTTCAATTTGGATGAATAACAAAAATGTTGTGTATTATTGATCTTTTCCCGGTACTTTCTTGACAGAGTAGTAGGTATGCACTACCGACTACGCCACGAGGCCCGTCATGTGACGATGACAACAAATTATAAAATAAAGAAATTAGTTATTTTGCTCTTCACCATAGTGTCTTAAAAGGAGTCATCAGACGATTCATGATTCTTAAAAGCAGGGCTTTCAAGGACCTTGCTCGTGTCGAGATAAGCGCACTGAAATATGCTCCGCCACGAGTCCAGTGGCATAAAACACGCGTCCTTTATTCTTTTTATATTTTTTTTATCTGATTAAATTATTATAACTTACTGTTTTATAATGTAATTATATCTAGAAAAAACGATTTAATACACATTACAATGTAAAATATCAAAAATGTGTAACTATAGCAATTCGTTTTGTACGCAGTTTAATAAAATATGTGTCCTAAATTGTTATCGATTCGAGATGGATATTTGAGCGCGCTTTATAAACGAAAGATATCGCTCAATACTTCATTGTACCATTGTCGTTATATCACCATGGCAGCTAAACTGTACGAGTTATTCGCCCTGGCTTGTGTTGCCACAATCATTTTTGAATCAGCCGTCCAAGCTGAAGAAGAGTGTGGTCTCAAAACATGGGGTGAGTCTCGTATTTCAACCTTATATTGTTCACTGCTGGTCATACCATACATCTTGGATATGCAGACGATATTGAAGGCATGAATCGCTAGAGGACCTAGGCACCATGCCAGCAGGTTCTCCCAACTAGCAGGTCTAAAAATGAACATGGACAAGACGAAAGTCGTGCATAATATCAGACTTACTAAAAAATGTAGACGGAGCATTACGAACAATCCAGTGAAGCCATTTAAAACCATGTCCTACTTGTAATTCCACGCACTCATGCATTCAAATACAAAAAAACCATGCCAACACGAAGTGACCACGAGTGTTACCAGAGTATGATTTAAAATTACGCCAAATGATTTGACGATTTCGTACGTAAGTTACGTACATGAATACGTCGTCAGCGCCATAATATTCCCTATAGGTAATTATGATTTGCTGTAAACTTACTTTATACTTTACTTCCTTTATATTTTAAATATAAAAAACTTTTAAAACCTTACATAACAGCATCACGCCTGTATTCCCCGAAGGGGTAGGCAGAGGTGTATTACACACCCACGACTCGCCAGCTATGTTTATGTCCCACGTAATAGGGGGCGAGCCTATTGACGTCTACCGGGCAAATTTCCAAACTCCGGGCTGCTACTGAGAATTTTTCTTTTTAGGAAAAAGCTCAATAACATTGCCCGACCCGGGGATCGAACCCGAGACCTCATGATTAGCAGTCGCATACACTACCGCTACACCACCGAGGCAGTTAAAAACTTACCCAAATTATAGAAATTATTTCTTGCCAGTGACAACATTTACACGCATCTTTCAAAAAGTGGCTTAACTTTTTAGTTGACAATGCGGTGTCTTTATTTTTAGTTAGTCATTTCAGCACCAGTCCTAAGCGGGGACGCGTTTCTAGAAGTTGTCGACCACTATTTAAACCCACTGTTTGTCCCACCTAATATAGTTAAGTACGCACAACAAAAAAGGCCTTAAGGTCGATTGACTAATCCAGCTCGGTTGGGCAGCTTTCGGGAAGCTAATCGTTCGACGAACCGTCTACCATTGGGGCAAAAGATTCTCGAGTGGCGACTACATATTGGACAGTGCAGCTTCGTAGGGCCCCCCACCAGATGGACCAATGATCTGGTTACAGCAGTTGAACGCAGTCACCACAGAACCGTTCGTTGTGGTGCTCTCTTGGGAAAGTCTGTCCAGCAGTGGAAAGGCTAATGGATGAATGGATAGCGGGTTAATTCACATCATTACACGTCACAGGTCTCCTCTCATAGTGGTGGACATTTGGTCTGTACCTAGTCTACCACGCTGCCCCAGGCAGATTCCACAAGCCATCGAAATGCAGGTGACCTCACGATGTTTTGCTTCACCGAGCAGTGATAAGTTGTGAACAAATACACACATATTCTCCATCCATCAGCCTTTAATGTCCACTGCTGGACATAGGCCTTCCCAAGAATGGGGGATAGTGCCATAATCGCCACGCTTGGCAGGCGGGTTGGCGATTGCAGTGGATGTTGTTAATACTCGAAGGAATGCTGCTCCCCACTCCACAGGTATTCCCTCAGTCGGCTCTTACGACTCCCATGGATGGAGAGGGGTGGGACAATTCTAAAGCCGGCCCCACACGGCATTCTATGATTACAAAAAGAAAGTCAGAGGCCTTGTCCTTCGACCAAGGATCCGACTTGATACTATTGTCTTAGATTTTCAATCATTTATATACTTATCAGGACGACTCGTCGGTCAAACATCCGAGTTCCCACTTATCTCACTTGCTACTGGAGTTCGTGACTGGACAATCCCTATACCAGTAAGTTCTATTTTTTTTTTAATTGGGCAGTGTCTTCTCTTAAACGTGAGTGACGTAGGCGTTAGCTTTAGCATCCACCACGCTGGCACGATGCTGGTTGGCGAACTTTAGCATGGTTGTAACGACTTGCTACTAGCGTGGTCAATTGGACTGAAGCACTAAGGGTGGACAAAAAATAAAGGTTTTGTTTTGTAAGGTGACTGAGAGCGTTGGTGACCTTAGCACCACTGTTTTAATATAAAAAACACACTTCAAGAGCTGTTAAAGAATCACTCAACACAGGGCGAAATTAGGAAGGTGGTGTTTCACCCTCATATCACCGAAAGCACGTAAAGCCGTTAGCCCTGGGCCTGGTTTCTCTCCGGTAGTGTCAGAATGCCGTCCCATCGGACTATGGCAGAAGCAGAGAGTGTACTTTTTTACAATAATTATTATTTATTATAATATTACTTTTTAATTTACAGTTCAATTAGGCTATCTATACGATTATAAAGCTGTAACAGAGCTGTGTCTGTACATTTAAGATATATGAAAAAAAAAATACTGTATTAGGCTATACATATAGGCGTGTCTGAACACAAAAACATTTGTTTTTAGATTTAATATCTGTTTATTCGTTCGGAAAAACTACTGAACGGATTTTGAAGCAATTTTTTTTTTTGATAGCTCTTGATTAAACTTAGCAATTGGTATACATTTTATCCCGCTACTATATCGGGAACCTGAGATATAACCTAAAAACTAGCTTTTGGTTGCCGCGGTCCGCGGAGCCGTAATTATTAAGTAAGGCGTGTTTTTTAGATATTAAACTATAATTTATTATTTCTTACTTCATTTCTATTTAATTCTTATTAATATACAAAATGTGTGACAGGCAAACCCAGCATGCAGTTCCCTCAATGGATTGAAAGTGGTTGCTTGTGATTCAAACGCAGAGCCAGTAATTACGATTAATACTTCAGGAAGTACTATTTATATAGCACGTACTGGAAGCCTGGTGACTACCGCGAAAGTACGGATCACCGAGTTCTGCTACGGCCACTAGTGCCAACACGTGCTCCAAGATACTTCATCAATAAAGCATTTCTATTCGCACAGACTCTTTTTTTTCAACCAAAAACCAAACAAAACCAATATATATATATATATATATATATATATATATATAAGGTGACTAAGGGAAGTAAGCAATTATCATCTATTGCATTACTGGTGGTAGGGCTGGGTACTAAGTGAGAGTACTTACTTGATATTGGGCCCGAGCGGGTCGGTACCACCGTCTCCTGCGTGACCGGTCATGAAGCACGTCAGTGTGTTTTGGCTGTAGCACAATATAGCCGATTATTCTTTCATCTCATATCTGAGAAATGAAATGGTGCGCAGCAGCTTGATAATACACTCGGTACAGTTGCGTCCATGAGCGACGGTTACCACTTACTATCAGATGGGCCGTGGCTCGTCTGCCATCAAAGCAAAAACAAAAAATCTAGACGTCGTGGGACGTCTACCAGATGTGAAACATCGAAATTATTTTGTAGAAATAAAATGATCATAACTTGACAAAGTACTCCTCAAGACGAATCAAACGAGTATAAACTCGATAGGGCGTTAGTAACTCGATTGCGTTGTTGTGTTGCATTACAGAGTTACTGTGGCCACCTTCCAGCTCCATCATCAGACCCTGGATATCATCTAGGACTGGAATACCTACTAGTCAAGACATTTCACACGAGCCCTAACTAGATGGAGTTGCGCCATTTAATTACAGAGTTTCGCATGGCCACCTTCCAGCTCCATCATCAGACCCTGGATACCATCTCCATCCATTCATCCATCAGCCTTTTAAAGCTCACTGCTGGACATAGGCCTCCCCAAGAATGGAGGATAGTGCCGTAATCGCCACGCTTGGTAGGCGGGTTGGCGATCGCAGTGGATGTTGTTAATACTCGAAGGAGTACTGTTGCCCACTCCCCCGGTATTCCCTCAGTCGGCTCTTACGACTCCCATGGGTGGAGAGGGGTGGGAAAATTCTAAAGCCGGCCCCACACGGCATAATATATATATGGATACCATCTAAAGACAAAGTATTCATCAAGGAGAATCAAACGAGTCCAAACTCGATGGAGTTGCGTCGTTTAATTATAGAGTTGCTGTGGCCACCTTCCAGCTTCATCATCAAACCCTGGATACCACCTGGAGACAAAGTACTCGTCAAGATGAATCATACGAGCCCAAACTTAATGGGGTTGCGCCGTTTTATTATAGAGTTCCTATGTCCATCTTCTAGCTCCATCATCAGATCAGCTCCATGTCATCATAATATTGCATTGTCACGTGATATACATATGCGTGTAAAATTTCAGGTCAATCGGAAATCGGGAAGTGTGTCAAATTTAACTTACAAGATTTAAACGGAAGATGTAAAATAAAAGCGTCGCCACGCTAACAGCCGATTTTAACCTCCATGCGCATTAGATGTTTCACATCAAAAAAACAAACCTTATTCTCCATATCCTCTTCTTATTATCCTTCCTTTCGGTGATGACGCGCAATTGAAGACTCTAGTGTTGCTATCGTCTATAGACGGGAATCGCTTATCATCAGGCCGGGCCGTACCCTTCTTTGCCACCCACGTAGGATAAAAAAATACCTACGCCTATCAATTTGAGTATCGACTCATCGGCCGCCATTACACTACTGGAGTCCGCCGTCGACACCAGCGGTAGCTCAGCCGAGTAGTGCACCAGGACTTCACTACTTGCCAGCACTCTTTTTACTTTTTGGAATGCGCTGAGACACTAACTACTCCAATTTAGATTTTAGATCCCATCTTTAATAGCTCGTATAGAGAAGCAAGCATTGGACTTAATTTTTTTACTTAATACACTTTGAATAGTACAAATTATTTGTGAATAAGGAAAAAGATATTTTTTGTACGAGCGGGAAACGAACCCGCGTCTTTTCCAAACCGGGGAAGTGCTCTAAGCTACTGGGCTATCGTACAGACCTAGTCGGTCATCCCAATTTGCTCATCATATTTGTCTTTACGACCAACGCCATCTATCGGAATGCATTTACATGCATCAATCCAATAAAGAAGTTTAATTTTGCAATTAAAATTCATACTATTTGATGGCGTGATGTTTTAAACATTTTTGATTTATATTTTTTAGCATTTGGCATGCTCCGCTACTTTTTTAAAGTACAAATTATTTGTGAATAAGGAAAAAGAGATTTTTTGTACGAGCGGGAAACGAACCCGCGTCTTTACAGACAACCATATTTTTTTATTGCCTGTGGTGGCAGATGAGCCATAGTCCACCTGATACCGAGATTATTGTCAAGCCGCTGCTCATCATTTCATTTCACAGATATGAAATAAAAGAATTAACAGCTATCTCCTGCTACAACCAAAAAATACCGATGTGCTTCATGGCCGGTCACACAGGAGATGGTGGTACCAACCCGCTTGGGCCTGATAGCAAGTGAGTACTCCCACTTGGTACACAGCTCTACCACCAGTAATGCAATAAGTGATAATTGCTTACTTCCCTTAGTCACCTCGTACGACACCCGTGGGAAAGAATGAGGTGGTGACACTAGTATTCCTTGCTAGGTATTCATAAATATCAATATGATTGAAATTGCTACTAAGTATAGGTTTCTAGTACACGATTGCGTTAGTGCATGATTTATAGCAAATAGTGGAGTCGTACAACAAGCTCGCGTGTGTGATCTGGTACACTTTATAGTTTGTGAATAAGGAAAAAGAGATTTTTAGTAGGAGCGGGAATCGAACCCGCGTCTTTTCCAATCCGGGGAAGTGCTCTAAGCCACTGAGCTATCCTACCGATCTTTCGATCATCCCAATGTCCTCATCACATTTGTCTTACGACCAACGCCATCTATCGGCAAGTATTTACATGCATTAATCCAATATAGTAAGTTTTATTTTGCAATTACGACCAACGCCATCTGTGTCTGTACATTTAAGATATTCGAGAAAAAATTACTGTATTAGGCTACATAGGCGTGTCTAAACACAAAACAATATTTTTTTGAATATTTTTTTGAATGTTTGTCACCACATTATTCCAATTACGAGCGAATCAAGGACTTATAGAGAAGCAAGAATGTGTCTGGATGTTTGAAATCATTGCTCGCTCTCAATACAAACCCATACTTTTTGAACGCTTTTCTGCAAATACCACCAACTAACGGCAGACACTCATCGTCTTGCGTTAGTTTAGTATCTAGTGTGACTCCAAGATCAGAGCTGATAGTCAGTACTCTATCAAGACAACGGTCGCCTATGAGTAAGCATTTGCCCGTAGAATGTAACTCACTAAATCTTATCGACATCATATCGTCTCGATCGCGTAGAGAAACCGACGTGTGAAGTCGCAATAATCCCTCAGCCAATCACGGTGATCTCTCCACCAATCTATGATGTTGATACGATTAGTGAGATACATTTTATTCTAGGGAATTTCCATATAGAAGGAAAGACGCCCTCCATAAGGCAGTTATTAAATAAATATAGTCAATGCCTTATATTGTGGCTACATCAGTATTTTTCAAAAATATAGGAGGGATATTATCGAGTCCTGGGCTTTTGGCATAATATATGGAACAGAGACGTGGTTTCTGAATGTTGGCCTTGTATCAAGGCTCAAAGTCACTCAGCGGGCCATGGAGCGGGCTATGCTTGGTATTTCCCTACGTGATCGAATCCGTAATACGGAGATCCGCATGAGAACGAGAGCGACCGACATATCGCCATGCTGAAGTGGCAATGGGCAGGCCACGTCGCTCGACGAACCGACAACCGTTGGGGAAGAAGGGTTCTCGAGTGGTGACCACGTATCGGATGGCGCAGCGTAGGACGGCCCCCCACCAGATGGACCGATGATCTGGTCAAAGTCGCGGGGAGCCGTTGGATGCGGTCGGCACAGGACCGCTCGTTGTGGCGTTCTCTTGGGGAGGCCTATGTCCAGCAGTGGACGTCAAAAGGTTGATGGATGGATGGATGTATGGGCTTTTGGCACTATTAAGGGCTTTTAAACACATTCGCTTCTAGTAAATGGATATCACTAATTATTGTGCTATTAGGTACTTCTTCTATATACATATAATTGCTTGTCTCGACTGATTAACGATCAATGCAGAGCTTAAACCACTGGGGCTACAAATTGGCTTGAAATTTTGGTAGTTGATGCCTTTTTTGTTGTAAGGATCCACTAAGAAAGATTTTTTGAAAATTTCACCCTTAAGAGGGTAATATAAGGTATAAACGGTTGTATGGAACTCTGTCATATTCAAAGTAAGAAGCACGAAATTTCAAATACATGTTTCTGCCTAGAAAAGGTGAAGGTTTTAACCCACGAGAGTTGAGAATCTTTACAGATTGATCCAAAACAAGGTCAGGTACCCAATACCTAACCTAGCGGGAGAATTCTCTGAGGACTTGAACATACCAATCTCTACACCATTAGGAGTTCATAACACGGTTTTCCAGATAAAATTATTGCGTAATGGTAGCGCATGCAATCGACTCAAGAAAGGCAAAGGAACATTAGATCCGCATACTTTCTGACAGCCGATCAGTCCTACAAGCCCTTCAAAGGTACACTAACCTCGGGTCTAATATACAAGTGTCATCGAGCCCTGTCACAGGTATTTAACAATGATATAACCTTACAGTTGATCGAAGGACACAGCAACTCAAGTGGTAATGACGCGGTTGATGAATTAGCAAGAAGGGGCTCGGAGATGATAGTGGAAGGACTGCCATTCGCCTGGCTCCGAAACTTACTACGATAAAACACCAAGGTAGAACACCAAGAATACTGGTTTAACTTAGGTATACGCAGGCAAGCCAGAGAGGCCCCCCCTACAATCTACCCGGATCACTTAAGCTACGGCGTTTGAAGAGGCCTCAGCTCCGGCTCCTAATGGGACCATTACTGTATATGCTTTATGAAACAAACACTTATTCACTCTAGGTGCCATAGACAGTCCTTTTTGCAGAGCCTGCATGAAGGCAGGCAAAACAGCCACCCATGCCATTCTTGACTACCCATGGCACTAAACCTCAGGTTTCCGAGGTCACTCCCAGAAGTCGTCGGCAACGGCAAGGGTCTGCTAGGCTTTCTGGTGATGCTGGGTTGGCAAGAGTAGTGCCATCAACCCGTCCCGCAAAAAAGAAGCACCTCAATGAGTTGCGGAAAAATAATCCCTCACGTACATATGTACATACATATGTACATACTGTTTTAAAATGTAATTATATCTAGAAAAAATATTTAAGACATTAAGATGTACCTTGTTTTTTTTTTCTTTTTTTTTTTTTTGTCTCTCCGCCTTTATTGGCGGGCCACTGGAACTATGTTACATTCCTTCGGTGGTCAACATTAAGATGTACCTAAAGTATGAACAATGTGCACCTTTAGAAATTAATTTTATACGCAGTTCAACAAAATATGTGTACAAAATTGTTAAATAGTATCGATTCGAGATGGACTTTTGAGCGCGCTTTATAAACGACTGATGTCGCTCAATACTTCATTGTACCATTGTCGTTATATCATCATGGCAGCTAAACTGTACGAGTTTTTCGCCCTGGCTTGTGTTGCCACAATCATTTTTGGATCAGCCGTCCAAGCTGACCAGTGTACTGACAAAACATGGGGTAAGTATCATACCCTCTTTCAACCTTTCATTGTCCACTGCTGGAAATAGTACACACCTTCGATATGCACATGATATCGTAGTCGAATCGCCTTTAGAATTGTCCCACCCCTCTCTACCCACGGGAGTAGTAAGAGCCGACTGAAAGAATACCGGGGGAGTGGGCAGCAGCACTCCCTCGAGTATTAACAACATCCAATGCGATCGCCAATCCGCCTGCCAAGCGTGGCGATTACGGCACTATCCCCCATTTCTTGGGGGGGGGCTATGTCCAGCAGTGGACGTTGAAAGGCTGATGGATGGATGGATGGACTAATGTGACTGAAATATAAAAGTGAGACATATGCTGTCGCTGACTTTTTTGTAGGCATTATCAAGCTCTACAACTCAATCATATATCTCTCGTCGTTAAGGCAGCGTTCGTAAGAAACGTTTTCGTTCTACCGTTTTTTCTCTGACTTATTTTGCAAATCCGACTACCACGAAAAAGTCTTTTCATTTTTCGGGTTAATATGTAGCCTATGACACTCACAAATAACGTGGCTTTCTATTGGTAAAAAAAAATTATAATCGGTTCAGTAGATATAGAGAGATTACTCCCTACAACCTCACAAACTTTACTTCTTTATAATATTAGTATAGATAATCACTATAATCTTGAAAAGTCAGAGGCAAATGCTATAAATGTTTTAGCAGTCCGCGGTTTTACTACTAGTACTATAACTGGATAATTATGTTTAATTTCATTAATTTATATACTTATCAGGTCACCTCGTCGGTACAGAATCTGACTTCCCAGACATCACACTTTCTCCTGGAAACCGTGACTTCACAATTCCTATACCAGTAAGTACTTATTTTTTTGAATTGGGGCAGGAAGAACCTCTTAAAATATGAGCGATCTAGGCCTTAGCTTTAGTATCTACCACGCTGGCACGACGCTGGTTGGCGAACTTTAACACGGTAGTAACGACTTGCGTGACTTGCGTTCCCAGCGTGAATGGGTAAGTTAGACTGAACACTAAGGGCGGATGCCGGGGGTTAAAAAATAAACCGTTTTGTTTTTTAAGGCGACCGAGAGCATCAGTGACCTAAACACAACTCTTTTAATATAAAAAAAAAACTTTTCACGGAAAGCACGTAAATCCCGGCCCGATTTCTCTGCGGTCGTGCCGGAATGTCCTCCCATCGGACTATAAGAGAAGCAGAGAGGAATCATTATTATTTATTATTTTGTACTCTACAGTTTAAGCTATTAAAGCGTGTTTATTTAGTTTTTAAATTATAATTCTTTTTTTCTTATTTTCTCTCTATTTGTGACAGAATAATCCAACATGCAGTACCCTCAATGGATTAGAAGTGTATGCTTGTGACTCAGACTCAAAGCCGGTAGTTACGATTAATGGAGGAAGTTCTGTTTTCGTACAACGTACTGGAAACCTGGTGACCACCGGCAGAGTACAGATATCAGAGTACTGCTACTCCAACTAGTGCCAACATGTGTTCCAAGACCTTCTAATTCATCAATAAAGCATTTTAATTGCCCTAATTTTTTTTAACCTAAAATCCTCTTCTTGTTTTCCATTATCTCCTTATTATCCTTCTTTTCCTTGGCGACACACAATTGATGCCTCTGGTGTTGCTAGCGTCTATAGGCGGAAAACGCTTACCATCAGGCCGGGCCGTACACTTATTTGCCACCCACGTAGTATAAAAACACACTTTATATTATTTAGAATTTTGTATTTCAGGCAACTACGGCCCATAAAAAATATAGGTACATAAATATTAACAAATTATAAACTAATAAATAAGCTATAGTCATTCTGGGTAACTTAGACGTATTACAGCGATATTTTTCACGGCATTTTAAATGTTTTAACATTTAAATGACGATATTAAACTTTGTTAGTGTTCTTAGAATATTTTTTATCCATAGATAACAATGAAAGACTATAATATCCATCAATTATAGAGAAAAATATATTTTTGTAGTATGTCAAAGTTACCACCCACAAAGGTGTAACTTTGACACACATTAGATCCGTCACATAAATGAGGTAATATTTGATTATTAAATTACTTTGGGTAACATTGGTTTATATTATTCTCAAATTAGGGATGTGGCTGTGGCATTAAAAACGTTATGTAGTAGTATCATATATGTATATATTTGTAAAAAAAGGTCCATCAATCAAAATTTAGCAGTTACAAGTATATATTTTGAATTCGCATCAAAACCTCGTTTAAATCCTATAATGAACAAACCGTTAAACATATTAAAATGAAGACAAACTAAAATAATTAAAACAAACAAAAAAATATGTAAACACTTGGGTTTGAAGTATTTATTCGCCCTACTCCATATAGAGTGAATTATCATCCATACAATCACAGAATATCAAAAAAGTTATTCACTGTTCTTCTTCTTCTTCTTTATGGCGATCCCATTGAATCCGCCAATGACCCGTTTTGTGAGGTTTCTTTGTTGACAGGTTTGATTTTTAGAATTTAGGACTAGGTACTGTTGATTTACCTAAAATTAAAGACACTACATTTATTCACTGTTTCATGAGCTCAAATTCGCGCGCTAATTTCGGACAAAGTTTTAGCATTAACTCTGTTTGACAACTTTGCTTTTATTTTAAGTTGTGTTTACGGAGCTTGTTTAAAAAATAAAATCTAAAGCAAGCATTAACAAAAAATATTGATTTCATAGGGAAAAAACATTAAAACATTATCATAGTCACACTGTCAATGTTACCCGAAGGAATCAAAGTTACCCAGGCTGACTGTATATAAAATAAATTTATAATCTACTGCACACGAAGTGTCGGCGTTATGTTGCGTTGCGTGGTGTCGCCTTCCGCGAAATCTTCGATACACGGCACCCTTTTTTTTTTTTAATTCTTTATTCAAGCCATACACCATTTAGGTTAAGCCGGCTACCCGGCACCCTTCGGCCGAAACTTTTCCTTGAGAAAGGTCTAAATATGCTGAGTCTGAACGAACGACTTCAAATTAGTGTTATAGCGCGACTCTAGCTTCTCAGCCCTCAAAGTCCAGCTGGTTTTCACCCGCATATACTCAATAATTTCCTCAACCTTTGTGGAGTGATGCAGCCGGGACACATACAACTGCGTCGTAGGTATCGCTGGACGCAGAAGCATATTAAGTCCTACCAGCGCGGTACCGCACTGGTTCCTACAAGGAGGTGTTTTCTTCTACTCCTTCTCCACCTTTATTAAGCCATCAGATCTTTCATATTACGAGTTTCATAGATTTAATGATAATAAATTTTCTTTAAACACCGTATATATACATTTGCTGTCGCAAAGGTCCTGTCTGAACTTAAATCCAATGCTGAAGGATATTATGATCACATTATACTAAACATGTTTCTTTTATGTTTGCTGCAAACATTAGATTATTTAACTAATATAGTGAATACTTCAATTAAAACATCAATATTTCCCGAACTCTGGAAGGTAGCTGTTGTACACCCTATACCTAAAAATAACAACCCTAGGTACTGATCTCAAAGATCTAAGGCTAATAAGCATTCTGCCACTTCTTTCAAAAGTCCTGGAAAAAGAAGTCGACACACAACTAACAAAATACCTTGAAAGTAACTATATTTTACCCGAGGTCCAGTCCGGATTCAGGAAAGGTCCTAGCACTGCCACAGCGCTCTTGGATGTTACAGACAATATTCTGACTGCTCAAGATGTGGGCCTCTGTACTATGCTAGTTCTATTAGATTACTGTCGAGCATTTGATTCAGTCAATATACCAGTTCTTCTTTCGAAAATGGCATTTTACGGATGTGATTATGGTGCAATACAATGGTTCAATAGATACCTTTACGTATGCAATTTGTGGAAATCCATGATGCGGATGGATTAAGTACTGCCTCCAACGTAACGCCAGTGGAAAAGGGTGTACCACAGGGGTCCAATTTAGGACCGTCACTCTTTACTCTCTATACTGCGGATATAGTGAACGTCATAAACCTGAAAATTACATAGCTGCTATTAATGACATAAATGAGGAACTCAAATATTAGACTGGTCTAGTCGCAATTCTCTTATCTTAAATCCCACTAAAACAAAATACATGATTTTCAGAACTAAGAATCAGCTAGATAAATTGTAATGCTGTCCTTCAGCATCGGTGGTGGTGAAACTGAAGGAAGAAAGCATAGAGCGATTCAGTAAAGCGCGTAATCTGGGAGTAGAAATGGATCAAGAACTCAGGTTTGAAAACCACGTCTCGGAATGTGTACAAAACTGCTTCTACCGCCTAAAAGTGCTATATAACATGCGGCCCTATATTAGTCAGGAACTACGTATACTCTTGGTTGAATCCGTAGTATTATCTAAATTAAATTATGCCGACACAGTTTTTGGAGCCAGACTTCTGGTACCTACGTACTGAAAAATGGCTGCAACGAGTCCAAAACGCCTGTGCTAGATTTTGTTTCCATATACCACCCAGAACACATGTAATACCATTTTTAATAAGCACTCAATGCTAAAATTAAACTACGCAGAAAACTACATTTGGCATGTCTTCTCTTCGGAGTATTAAACCATAAGCGTCCATCATACCTACACGCGAAATTAGCTCCAGTTAAAAGAGATCGCGAGCTCCTAAATCGACGTTGTGCTTTGCAACTGTCTATCTTACCCCACAAGTCAACAGCTTTCCGCGACACTTTCAAGTATACTGCATCAAAGATCCACATCTTTACCATTCCTCCTCCTATTAGAGATTTAAAGAATATTAATAATTTTAAAAATAAACTTAAAGCGTATCTCCTTGCGCATCAAATTAAACAGGAATCAATATCTAATATAATTTATCCATTTTCCATTATATAACTATTATTTAACTTACGATTTAATAATAACTGGAATATTGTATCTTAATAATTTGAGAATTTCGCTACGCTATTATATTCATGCCGCACATAAATATTAATAACCTATCTTAGCAATAAAATATATTTATGGAAATGATACTAATGCATCAAAATCGGAGCAGTGTTCGAAGACCTATTAAATACTATTCTAAGCTATGCCCCATTTTATTTTTTATATTTATGTTATTATACATGTATTTTACTATCACATTTTACAATAATTTATTATTACCTATATATTTACAAATAATTTCTACATAGCTTGTATACTTTTTCTTTATTTTTTTTTCCTGCCACCACTTTTACCCACGTCTCACGATGAGTCACACCGTCAGGTTGCCAACTGAAAACCAGCGCTGGGTGATTTCATCTGGCTTATGCTGAGTTGGCTACCCTTATTCCTGCAGATTTATTATTATGATACCTAATTACCTACCTATGTTAATTTTATTCTTTGCACTGTTTCTTTATTACATTATTTTTACTATTCCCTACTAAAAATCTGTTTTTCTTTATTCACCAATAATTTGTACTTTAAAAAGTAGCGGAGCATGCCAATTGCTAAAAGAAATAGATCTAAAATGTTTAAAAAATCGCGCCATCAAATAGTATGAATTTTAATTGCAAAATTAAACTTACTATATTGGATGCATGTAATGCTTGCCGATAGATGGCGTTGGTCTTAAGACAAATGTGATTAAGAAATTGGGATGATC
Organism: Leucoma salicis; assembly: GCA_948253155.1. NCBI lineage: Eukaryota > Metazoa > Arthropoda > Insecta > Lepidoptera > Erebidae > Leucoma > Leucoma salicis. The sequence continues at coordinate 5,521,640 of OX411826.1, forward strand.
GAAAGATCAGTAGGATAGCTTAGTGGCTTAGAGCATTTCCCCGGATTGGAAAAGATGTGGGTTCGATTCCCGCTCCTACTAAAAATATCTTTATCTTTATTCACAAATACTTAATTTGTACTTTAAAAAGTAGCGGAGCATGTCAATTGCTAAAAGAAATAGATCTAAAATGTTTAAAAAATCATCGCGCCATCAAATAGTATGAATTTTAATTGAAACATTAAACTTACTATATTGGATGCATGTAATGCTTGTTGATAGATGGCGTTGGTCGTAAGACAAATGTGATTAAGAAATTAGGATGATCGAAAGATCAGTAGGATAGCTTAGTGGCTTAGAGCAGTTCCCCAGATTGGAAAAGATGCGGGTTCGTTTCCCGCTCCTACTGAAAATCTCTTTTTCTATATTCATGATTTAATACCCATTAAAATGTAGAGTATGAAAAATGTGTATCTTTAGCAATTCGTTTTGTACGCAGTTTAATAAAACATGTGAACAAAATTGTTATTAGTTATATCGATTCGAGATGGATATTTGAGCGCGCTTTATAAACGACTGATGTCGCTCAATACTTCATTGTAACATTGTCGTTATATCATCATGGCAGCTAAACTGTACGAGTTTTTCGCCCTGGCTTGTGTTGCCACAATCATTTTTGGATCAGCCGTCCAAGCTGAACAGTGTACTATAAAATCATGGGGTAAGTATCATACTATATAGTACCATCTTTCAACCTTTCATTGTGCACTGCTGGGTTCAGCACACACACCTTCGATATGCAGATGATATCGTAGTCTTCAATCGCTGAAGGACTTAGGTAGCGTGCTCAATGATCTTTTCTTTTTGTTATTTCATATAGTGGCAGAAGAGCCACGGCCCATGTGATGGTAAAAAGATCAAAAATATTATTGTGATTAAAGAATATATTATGTGTGCATTTGTTAACAAATTATCACTGTTCGGTGAAGGAATGTTTTCCATGTGAAAGCGGAGAGCATTTCGATGCCTTGTGGATTATGCCAACCAGTACTGGGGCAGCGTGTCACTACAGCCCATATCCCTCCCACTATGAGACCTTTTTTTTTTATTGCTTTTGGTGGCAGACGAGCCACGGTCCATCTGATGGTAAATGGTAACCGTCGCTCATGGACTCAACTATACCCAGAGTATTGTCAAGCCGCTGCTCACCATTTCATTTCACCAATTTGAAATGGAAGAATACCTCCTTACCTCTACCCAATAGTGAACTGTAATGGATTGAAAAATAACCTCACTATCCATTCATCCATCAGACTTTCCACTGCTGGAGAGGCTTTCTCAAGAGAACACCACATCGAATGGTCCTGTGCTCCCCAATGGTTGTCGGTTTGTGGAGCGATTAGTTTCCCGAACACTACGGAATTGTCGATTGACCTCAAGAACCTAAGTTGTGCCTACCTAACTGCCTTCTTTGTCCCAGATAGACATAGTGGTCGACAACTTAGAGAAGCGCGTCGACGACTAGGACAGGTGCTGAAATGACATGGACATTATGCACCTTTGTCTCGTCCATATTCATTTTCAAGCCCGCTAATCGGGAGAACTTGTTGAATCCGTGTGGTGACGGACTAAGAATACAAGTTTCACCACTCCATTCTTTCCCACGGGTGTCGTATGAGGCGACTAAGGGAAGTAAGCAATTATCATCCATTGCATGACTGGTGGTAGGGCTGGGTGAAATGAAATCGTGAGCAGCGGCTTGTCCATGAGCGATGGATACCATATTTTTTAGCATTTGACATGCTCCGCTACTTTTTATAGTACAAATTATTTGTGAATAAGGAAAAAGAGATTTTTTGTACAAGTGGGAATAGAACCCGCGTCTTTTCCAATCCGGGGAAGTGCTCTACCACTGAGCTATCGTACAGACCTATTTGATCATCCCAATTTCCTCATCACATTTGTCTTTACGACCAACGCCATCTATCGGAACGCATTTACATGCATTAATCCAATGTAGTAAGTGCAATTTTGCAATTAAAATGCATACTACTTGATGGCGTGATTTTTTTAAACATTTTGTTATCTATATTTTTAGCACTTGACATGCTCAGATAGTTTAAGAGTACACATTATTATTTGTGAATGAGGAAAAAGAGAACTTTAGTACGAGCGCGAATCGAGCCTGCATCCCTTCCTATCCAAGGAAGTGGGGGTAATCCACTGAGCTATCGTACTACCTTGCGGTCATACTCAATTTCCTTATCACATTTGTCTTATTTGCTTAGCATCACGCCGTCTCTTTTTTAATTTGATTTAAATAATTTATATACTTATCAGGGGAACTCATCGGCACAAAATTCGACTTCCCAGTTGTCACACTTTCAACTTCAGTTCGTGACTGGACAATCCCAGTACCAGTAAGTTCTTATTTTTTTTGTAATTTAGACTTCGCCCCACTCTACCCTGTTTTCGTTGCTCCGAACGACATTTTCTTCCGCCTTAAAAAATGACTCGTGACTTAAGCCTTAGTTTTAGTATCCACCGCGCTGGCACGATGCTGGTTGGCCAACTTTAGCATGGTTGTAACGACTTGCTAACAGTGTGGTCAGTTCGACTGAAGCACAAAGGGCGGATGCAGGGAGATCAAAAATAAAGGAACCCTGCCGTTTTGTTTTGTAAGGCGTCTGAGAGCGTCAGTTACTTAAACACCACTCTTTTAGTATGAAAAAAGACGTCTAGAGCTGTTAATAAATCACTTATCTACACAGGTCGGAATTTGGAAATAGGTGGTGTTGCACCCGCATGTCTCACGCACGTAAAGCCGTTGGCCCAAGGCCTGGTTTTTTACCGGTAGTGCCGGAATGCCGTCCTATCGGACTATGAGAGAAGCAGATTGTGTGCTTTTTTACAATCATTATTATTTATTATAATATCCAAATATTTATATATATATATTTTTGGCGTTTGACATGCTTAGCCATATAAATTCCGTCGCGTCACACAAGACGTTAAGTATGAACGTGTTATCGAAATTAGAAGTCCTTAGCAATTGTCACGATGGATGAATTGGCAAAGCGTCTGGTATCCAAGAGATGCAGGTTCAAATCCTGTGACTGTTATTTTCGATTTCACATTTTCACACTTTGTGTTAATATTATTATACTAGCCTTTGCCAGCGGCTTCGCTGCAAAAAAAGCTAGTTTTTTGGTTATATCTCAGGTTCCCGATATAGTAGCGGGATAAAATGTCTACCAGTTTTTAAGTCAATCAATTCCTTTCAATTAAAAAACAAGTTGCATCTAAATCCGTTCAGTAGTTTTTGTGTGATGCGTGAACAAACAAACAGATAAACAGACAAAATTCTAAAAAAAATTTGTTTTGTGTTTAGACATGCCTATATAGCCTATTACAGTATTTTTTTCTCAAATATCTTAAATGTAGAGACACAGCTCTGTTACAGCTTTATAATAGTATAGATTATTAGACAAAAAGTGAAAAATGTGAAATCGAAAATAGCAGTCACGAGCAGGATTTGAACCTGCAACTCCTGGATACCGTCCAGATGCTTTGCCAATTCAGCCATCGTGACAATTGCTCCTGACTGCTAATTTCGATAAGACATTCATACTTAACGTCTTTGGGTGACGCCTGCGCCATCTGTCGGAAGTATTTTCATACATTATACCGACCAGGTAAACATAATTTTACAATTAAGATTTTTACCTAATAATGACGCAAACTCTATAATTATTTATATATATTTTTAGCATTTGACATGCTTAAACCCTGCCTTATAACCTGGACGCAGCATCTGGACGGTATCCAGGAGATGTAGGTTCAAATACTGCTCATGACTGCTATTTTCGATTTCACATTTTTCACTTTGCGTTTAATGTATAGTGATAAGCATGTCAAATGCTATAAATATATATAAATAAGTATAGATTATTTTTTACTTTGCAGTTCAACTAACTAAAAGCGTGTTCCTTTAGTTTTTAAACTATAATTTATTATTTCTTACTTCCTTTCTATTTGTGACAGAATAACCCAGCATGTACAACCCTCTATGGACTGGAAGTGATTGCTTGTGACTCAGACTCAAAGCCGATAGTTACGATTTCTGAAGGAACCTCTGTTTTCGTACAACGTACTGGAAGCCTAGTGACCACCGCGAGAGTACAGATATCAGAGTTCTGCTACTAAGAACCGACATGATTTTATGACCTTCTACTTAATCAATAAAGCATTTCTATTTTCACAAACTCTTTTTTAACCAAAAACCAAACCAGAAAAGGGGCCTACGGGTGAATGTGAGCAAAACGAAAACAATGGTTTTGAAAGAGGAGAAGCCAGAACTGATGTTAGAGTATCAATAGGCAATGGTGTGCTAGAGCAAGAGGATGAATTTGTATATCTTGGATGTGGATTCATTTGGGATGGAAGTTACACCACTGATATAGAGAGAAGAGTAAATACGGGAAATAGAATGAACGAAGCATTGGGACCATAGATATAGTAACGTAATTGGGACAGATTCTCGGCAGCCATCAGTGCCATCACCTTAGCCAGAAGGCACGTGTCGCAATACACAACGCAGTGCTTGTCCCAACGTTATTACATGGAAGTGAGAGTTGGTATGCAAAAAGGACCATGAGAGTAAAATCAATGCGGTCGAAATGCGATCTCTGCGGAGAATCTGTGGAGTGAGGCTGACTGACCGCAATCGTAACGACGACGTAGGTATGAAAGAGAGTATTGATTGGTGTAAAGATGCGAAAGGGAATGCTCCGATGGTTCGGACATGAGGTAAGAATGCCGGACGTGCGACTGGTTAAGATATACAATGAGAAAGTGAAAGGATGTAGGTACAGGGGGAGACCGAGAATCCTCTACCTAGACCAAATCGGTCGTGTATTGAAGGAAGGTGGAGTCAGGAGTCTCCGAAACCCGCGAGCGTGTATGAAGAGAGTTATGAATGTTGAGGAAGCGAGTGATGTATGTAGGATAGAGCTTTTTGGCACTCTGTTCTCTCTGCCCACCCCGCAAGGGAGATGGCGTGATGATAACTAAGTAAGTAAAACCAAACCAAGCCAAAAGCCCCGCCTTATCCGTCGTCCTCTACTTCGTATCTTTGCTTTGCTTGGCGACGCGCAATTGATGCCTTAGGTGTTGCTAGCCTCTATAGGCTACGGTAACCACTTAACTTCAAGCCGGGTCGTACGCTTGTTTGCCACCCACGTAGTATTTAAAAATACTCATTATATCCAGGGCCAGTAGAATGTAAATCACTAAATCGTATCGACATCGCATCGTATCCAAAGAGTATATACTAATCGTATCATTGTCATTGGTTGAAAGATCACCGTGATTGGCGGATGCGATTATCTTGAGACATAGACTAAGCATATGACTATATACTCGCTACTATTTTTATACTCAGGATCTTAGGATGAAGAAAAGGATACAATATTAGGTTATAGCAAGAGTGAGTGAGACACATGTATAAGCTTTTTATCCTTTCGTTATTTTTGTTTGGAGCCTATTTAACTGGCTCCACAATAAGATGGCTAACCGTCCCCATCGATAAGTAAGCTTGTGTTTGTATTTGCATAAAAAATAACATTCATTAAACACGTTATATTCTTGATACTAATGTTACACGTTCTAATACATTCTAAGAAAATATTAGCTTAACTGCAATTTCTTTTGTAGTTATCCGGCTAAAACTGGTATTGCATTTTTGGTCTACAAAGTTATAATCATAGTTATCTTCTTTAATTATTCCGGTTATCATATGTTAAGCTATTGCTACTATATTGACACTGCATAACGTGTTTATTATTTATCTTCTGTCTACGTTGTGTCATCACGCGTCTTTGTTTCTACTCTACCAATCACAAATACGAACATCAGACAGCGTCGTTGCCCACCTAAGCGATGGGTAGACGACATCCGATGACATGCATGCCGTGACTGGATAAATCAAGCAGCAGACAGAGTGACTTGGAAGAAATTGGGAGAGGCCTACGTGCAGTTATGCAGCAGGAGAGGCTGATGACGGTGACAAATTAATTAAGTAGCTGTTAACCCATTACTCTTTCCGCGTGGCATTTAGAATTTTCGGGGAATTCTAATTTATTTTCCAAAATGAAAGTGTTATTTTTTATAACATCATCTATCTGCTGGGTCTCCTCTCTCATGGTGAGAGGGAGTCCGCCACGCTGGCCCAATACGGGTTGGCAGACTTCACAAGCCATCGAGAAAATCTTTCAGGCATGCAGGTTTCCTCACGATGTTATCCTTCTGTGATAATTTGTAAACAAACATAATATCGGAAAATCTCGAAAAGTCAGAGGTGTGTGCGGTGAGGTCTCAACCTTGGACTTGGAATTGAACTCGATACCCTTTGCAGTCCTTGGCTTTACCGTTAGGCTATTACTGTTATTATATTTTTATATACGTGTAGTAAAAAGGTAATTTAAACATTATAAACAGACACTTAATTTTTATTTATTTGCTTAAATTAATTATTTAACGTAGGTATATAAAGTAATGTATAAACTTTCTGTTGAATCACAAACATATTTACATCATTAAACACAAAGTGAAAAATGTGAAATCGAAAATAACAGTCACGAGCAGGATTTGAACCTGCATCTCCTGGATACCGTCCAGATGCTTTGCCAATTCAGCCATCGTGACAATTGCCCCTCATTGCTAATTTCGATATTAATTGTAAAATTAAGTTTACTTGGTGGGTATAATGTATGAAAATACTTCCGACAGATGGCGCAGGCGTCACCCAAAGACGTTAAGTATGAATGTGTTATCAAATTAGCAGCCAGGAGCAATTGTCACGATGGCTGAATTGGCAAAGCATCTGGAAAAATTACCACTTCGTGGCACTCGTTTTCAATCGGTAGAACAGGTCAATCAGTAGAATTCGCGGCGAGAACTGCACTCAATTCCGGAAACAGCGTTTAATAAATGTTTTGATGATTGGATTATTCGTTGGCGTAAGTCTATCGTTTCTGAAGGAGCATACTTTGAAGGTGATAAAATAAATTTGGATGAATAACAAAATGTTTGTATATTATTGATCTTTTCCCGGTACTTTCTTGACAGAGTAGTATATTGACGTAGGAGTTTCTACGATTTTATTTTCGGGATTGTAACAATATGAAAAGTCCCTGAAAGCTTTTTCATACGAATTACTAATATTGAGCTAGGTATTCAGCATATACATATAACTTGGTTTATTGATGTGAAAATATCAAATGCGGAGGGAGGGTAAAACCGGCTCTTAGAATATGAGACCTAACTTTAAAAAAAAATGTTGGTCTCGGATTCCAATATTCCAATCCGTGGAATGCCCTACCGGTAGAAATAAGACAGGCAGAAACTAGGTATATCCATATTAAAAATTATCACATTATCTAAATGAGTAAGTTTTAATCTTTACACAAAATTATCATTGATGAATTCTTAAAAATTAATCCGTATCTTAGTATTTATGTTATTTTCATAATATTTATGTATCGTAATTTATTACGTACGTTATTATAGCTATGTATGTATATATTTAAATTATTTGTATGTAGTATATTTTGTATCTATTTATTTATATGTATATGTTTTTAATATTTATATATGTAGGTATTTGTTATGTTACACCAACAACTACCACTCTCTCTCTCTCTCAATCGTGTCCATCCAAAGGTTGCCTGGTAGAAATTACTTTTAGTAATAAGGCCGCCCATTGTACCACATAATGTAAGAATTTTTTCTGTACTTCTCTACTGTAGTATTGGTGTACAATAAAGTATATAATAAATAATAAATACGTCACTGAACGGTACTATATTATGTCTACAAAAATAGCTGACCTGCAGATATTTACATTTTCCGGGATAAAAACATTCCTGTGTTATATAAACTATCTGTGTGCCATAATTCATCCAAATCTGTAAACCCGTTTCTGCGTTCCATTCCTTAGAGGAAAGGAATAGGTGGAGGAGGATAATAAGGAGTGTTTTCTGGCGCTCTCACTCATCATATGAAATACGACAGTAGCTAAACTATCGTTGTCTCACACTGACTTTAGCTTTAAAATGTTGAATTAATAAGGATTCGCTAATAGGGTTTCGTAAATAAAATTACTATACGCTAATGCGTCCCAACTTAATAGTTGGGCCTAATATAAAATAATAATAAAATACTTTGGAAAATCCAAAAGTGCACGCCTCATAATCTTCATTTTTCACAACAAAATTGATTATTTGATAAGTAACTAATAATGTATTGGTCTTACTAAGTAGTTTTCCATAAATCACATAGATAGCGCTAATTTCAAAAGTACTAATGTGGGTTTCATGTCTTATACGCCATCTAGCGCTAATTTTAAGAAGTACTTCTATATTGGTCTATAGAAATAGTTCCCATGAAAGGCGCTGGGTTTAGTGTCGCGTCGAGCGTAAATATTCAGTATTTTTTTGTTTATTTAATAACAATTAAACCACATCGAATTCGAATCAGACCGTGAAAGGGCTCTATTCGTAGTAATACTCAAGTTAAAGCGAAAAAAAGACTCGATTAGTAAAGTATTTCGGTTGTTATCGTGTTAACATATATTACCTACAACAAACGGACGCCCAATACAGAATTTTTTTAAACAGTTTCTTAAACTAGTTTAAATAACAAAAATGGCATAAAAAATATCACGAGTGTCAAATATAGTGTTTTCTCTTGATATGTGTGTGTATATATTGTTTTACAAGTGCAATATATGGTAAATAGAGACATTTTAAGTTTGAAAAATCAGTTGTTCTGTGTGAAACGGGAATAGTACCCACCTCAACGTTTCGCTTATGAGGCGTGCAATAAAATGGGGCACGCTAGTAATGCATCAATTATCAGCTGCATGCGCCCCATGTTTTTATATCTTACAAGTATTTTAATTATCCCATCAAAAACATAAATGTAAAATGAGAGCCAAGTTCAATATTATGATATATGCCTTGTTTGTTGACTTCAACGACAAAAGAAGTGAGATCTAAATGGGTGCCAAGTTCAATGGTCAGTCCTGAAATTTATTTAAAACAACATAAAATATTTTATAACAACTTAAAATATAATTTCTTCTTATAACTTAGAATAATATATTGAAGGCTAAGGTCTGACTTGGCTGGTTCTAATATTATTAAGTACCTACTAAAACAGCCATGGAAGAGCCGTATGTTCAATAGCTAGTTTCTACCAGCAAGCCAAATTTCAGAAGGAAAAAATAAGAACTTACAGCTTTAGAATTTACGAAGGCCAAATATATGAGCCAAATTTGACATGTTTATGTGAAATATTTTTTGAGTTATGAGGTAGTCAAAAGTGGCTCCAAATGGTTCGTGTAATTATACACACGGTACTGCTCGCCAATTCCATAGCTTGAACTTGGCTTGACACGCTGCCGCGTGTCTTGATTTAATACTTTTAAGTCCGTTATAAAAACACGGTACATTATTTTTTTTACTTTATTATTAAATTCTGCTTTTCAGGGTTATGTTCTTCATCTTTTTTCACATTTTCATGCATTGTCATCCACTTCTAAGCTATGGTCCAAATATCTAGCTCATCGGGAAGTTAGTTTAAAATCAATTACAAAATTCCACCCGCACAGACATACATTTCTTGTAATGTTTAATAAAAACATAGTAAATTCATAGGAACTTTTATTTCTCGTAAAACTTGTGGGCCAGCCAGAAATTACGTTAACATACTAGAAGGTTGAGGTGCTATCGCTTGGTGTGACTGAAAATGCCATTTTCACTTCGAATTTTTTTTAACGCAATGTTTCGTTTAGTAACAAAATAGGGAAAGGTGATAACAGGCTGTATTTTATGACGTATACTTATAGGTGGTAAGGGGTCTGAAAGAAAATTTCTGCTTGATATAATTTGTGAACGGCCCTTAACAGTTCTTGCGGCAGCCATTAAAATGGCTCGCAGTATGTGGTGATCTCGACTAAAGCGGTGCTTTTCAGTTGTCCAGTGCGCAATACTAACACTAGCAAAGCAAATGATTTTATTTCCGGCATTGCATCCGCGTCGCAGGCTCTAATTTTTATCCCAACGAAGCGATCGCATCTATGTGTTATTATTTCCTGTCAAATAAAAAATGATAGTGTTTAGATATTTTTATATATATTTTTAGCATTTGACATGCCATTTAATTTGCATTTGCCATTTAGATTAACACACAGTGTGCAAATGTGAAATCCGGGTCGTAATTGTTATTTTTGATTTCACATTTTCACACGTTGTGTTAAATTATAGTAACATAGCATCACGCCTGTATTACCCGAAGGGGTAGGCAGAGGTGTATTACCACGACTCGCCAGCTATGTTTAAGTCCCACGTAATAGGGGGCGAGCCTATTGACGTCTACCGGGCACATTTCCAAACTCCGGGCAGTTACTGAGAATTTTTCTTTTTAGAAAAAAGCTCAATAACATTGCCCGACCCGGGGATCGAACCCGAGACCTCATGATTAGCAGTCGCATTCACTACTGCTACACCATCGAGGCAGCTATAATTATAGTATTAGGTATATCTCTCTATACTATACTATTATAAAGCTGTAACTGAGCTGTGTCTGTACATTTTTACTAATATTGTAAATGCGAACGTGAGTTTATTTGTTTGTTTATTACGCTTTAACGCTGTAACTACTGAACCGATCTGTAGCGTCACTGAACACAGAACAATACAAATTAGAATATTTATTTGTTGGCGTTAATTTGCACGGAGGATTGTATCCTTTAAACGTTGAGGCCAGTTATCAAATATTATCATAGCATCAGATAGAGCAAGCCATGTATACTCGTACTGTCTAAAACCGAGCATAACTCATAATTCAGAATCCAGCAGATTAAAATCATTGATAATCCAACCCACAAACTGAACAAAATTAATGTTTTAATGCGAAGCAATCGAAAATAATCTTCTAAGGGCTAAGGGCGGATTCGACCAAACTCAAATTTATACAAGAGTAACTAAGTATACCCTGAATAATCTATTCCAGGATTTTATTCTCTAGATAACCAACAGTCGTTTTTCCACACAATCCGACATATTATAACTATGCTTGGATTAGCTAATCGCGATTAGCGAAGTGAATTTAGTACCCGGCAAAAATAAGTTGTTCTACAAACGGGACGGTGTATAGCTGAACTCATCTCAATTCTTAAAAAAAAAAAAAGTAGCTGTCACTGTATAGTTTAAAATTTTCAAAATATTGTTTGGCAGTTCAGTTTGGTTAACATGGTTTTCTTTTGCAAGTTTTTTTTCAGTCAATTTCAATATAAAATGAATGGCGTTATTCGTAAACGCCAAAATCAATGCCATTATAGTACCAAGGAAATGTATTCTCTCTTTTAGCCAGAGATGTGATTTATTTAAGATACAAGTAGAATACAGATACAAGATACAAAATGCGTATTCTCATCTTGTATCTCAAATACTTTTTTAAAAGTCATTTTGTATCTTGTATTAAATACCTTTTGTTTGGTATCTTAGTGTTTTGTAAATAGGTACTATGTTTGCTAAAATACTTTTAATAAGTTATTTTTGCATCTATTCACAAAATGTGACAAGATTCTATGGTGGCATTAATTTTAAATGTCACCATGATATAAAAAAATCAAAAGATGAATCTTAATAAAAGCATCGTCACTCAGAGACGGGAGCCACGGGAAATCGACCGCGATCCGGGACGCGCCGCGTTCCTATGTGACAGGCTGCATACAAATTCGAATATTACAAAAAAATCCTGCGTTCCTATGTGACAGGTTGCATACAAATTCGAATATTACAAAAAATCCCGCGTTCCTATGTGACAGGCTGCATACAAATTCGAATATTACAAAAAAATCCCGCGTTCCTATGTGACAGGCTGCATACAAATTCGAATATTACAAAAAAATCCCGCGTTCCTATGTGACAGGCTGCATACAAATTCGAATATTACAAAAAAATCCCGCGTTCCTATGTGACAGGCTGCATACAAATTCGAATATTACAAAAAAATCCCGCGTTCCTATGTGACAGGCTGCATACAAATTCGAATATTACAAAAAAATCCCGCGTTCCTATGTGACAGGCTGCATACAAATTCGAATATTACAAAAAAATCCCGCGTTCCTATGTGACAGGCTGCATACAAATTCGAATATTACAAAAAAATCTCGTCCCGGATCGCGGTCGCTTTCCCGCAGCTCCCGCCTCTGTGTGAAGAGCTTTACATGTTCTTCAGTTTACAGTTCAATTACATGTTTTTAGAGGATTCTGATTTCTATATTGCAATTGGCGAAAACACAGTCTGCTGGCAGCACCGCTGATTTCGAAACACTGTATACCTAAAAATAACAAAGATACCAAAGATGGCTTATGGAGCTTAATTGCTTTACCCGCAATAAAAAAATATTTTTCAAATTTTCTAACTATTCTTCTTTTGATTATGATGCATCATCGTAGAAAAATTATTGTACTTAAGTCTCAATTAAAACCAAAAGATAATAATATTTTGTCTTGTCTCATTTCCGCGGTTACCGTGATTTATTTGTAAATAAAATGTAAAAAAAATCATTAAAAAATATTTTATCTTTAAAAAGTATTTAAAAAAAACGTATTTTGTATCTAGTATTTCAGATACTATTTCAGACATTATTTTTATCTGGTATTTAATAGTTAATTTAAAAGTATCTTGCATTTTGTATAGGAATGTAATATGGTTCCGGTGGCCCACCAATAAAGGCGGAGAGACAGCACACGGCGGGTTTCTTTAGTGGGTGAAGGCCCCCACACTGTTCGTTGCCCCGAACGACGGGGTGTGCAGTTAGGAACATTTTTTCCCGCCTAAACAAAACAAAAAATAAAAAAAAGGGGCGGATTCGACTAAACAAGAATAAATGTTATTCCTAGCCTAGAATAAATCGATACTTACTCGAGAGTTAAATCAACTTTACGTTTACGGATATTCCTTCAGTGGTCCGCCGGCGGCTGGTCGAATCCGCCCTGAGACTCATTTTATTCTGCCAACTACAATTTTTTTTTTATACGTTATAACTACATATACAAAATTGAAAAAATAAAGCAGAAGTGGTTCAAATCTACATAACTTTGGTTTACGCAATCTTTATCTACTTGATAAGGTAAGTCATACCTTAATAAAATACCAAGGCTTATCTAACTTAATTATCTAGTAGATTGCCTTTTCCAACTAAATTATCTACTGGATTAGCTTGTACGACTAAGGGCGGATTCGACCAAACTCGAATATATACAAGAATAACTATTCAGAGAATAATCTATTCCACGATTTTATTCTCTAGATAATCAACAGTCATTTTTCCACGCAATCTGACGTATAGGCTATACTTGGAATAGCTATTCGCTATTAGCGAAGTCAATGTAATACCCGACAAAAAGAAATTGTTCTACAAACAGGACGGTGTATAGTTTAACTCATATCAACTCTTATTTGTCGTATTATAGCGTGGGAAAGTAGCTGTCACTGTATAGTTTAAAAGTTTCGCATTAAAATGACAGCACAAAAAAGATGACGCCATTTTTATTCTTGGATTTAATCCTTATTCGATGCTTATATAGTGGTATAGTGACTATTCCCGAATAGGCTCGCTGTACTTGGAATTGTTGATGGTAAAACGTAAAATTGATTTATTCTCGAGTAAGTAGCGATTTATTCTAGTAACAAAATTTATTCTTGTTTGGTCAAATCCACCCTAATTCACAAATAATTTATACTTTAAAGTAGCTGAGCATGTGAAGTGCCACAATACAGATCAAAATGAGAGTTACTATCTATATACTACTCTATCAAGAAAGTACCGGGAAAAGATCAACAATACACAAAATTTTTGTTTTTCATCCAAATTTATTTTATCACCTTCAAAGTATGCTCCTTCAAAAACGATAGACTTACGCTAACGAATAATCTAATCATCAAAACATTTTTTAAACGCTGGTTCCGGAATTGAGTTCAGTTCTCGCCGCGAATTCTCCTTTATGTTTTCTACTGATTGAAACGGGTGCCACGAAGTGGTAATTTGAGTTTAGGAAAAAGAAAGAAGTCAGTCGGAGCCATATCTGGTGAATATGGTGGTTGCTCGATGGTATTTGTTGAGTGTTTGGACAAAAATTCATTCACAATGATGGCCTTGTGCGAAGGCGCAATAGCGTGGTACAAAATCCAAGAATTTTCTTTCCACAAATCTGGCCTTTTTCGTCGAATTTGCTATTTTAAACGCCGCATAACGCTCAAATAATATTCTTTATTTAGCGTTTGATCTTCTGGCCAGAATTCCGAGTGCACAACACCGCGATAGTCAAAGAAAACAGTCAACATGACTTTGACTTTTGATCGACATTGGCGTGGTTTTTTCGGTTTTGGTTCAGTTGAAAGTCGCCACTCCGAAGCTTATTGACTAGTTTGCATGTCAAACTCATAAACCCACGTCTCGTCACCAGTAACAATGCGTTTCATGAATGTTGGGTCGGAATTGACTCGTCCTAGCATTTAGATATTTTTATATATATTTTTAGCATTTGACATGCTTAGCACTATACATTAAACACAAAGTGAAAAATGTGAAATCGAAAATAACAGTCAGGAGCAGGATTTGAACCTGCATCTTCTGGATACTATATGAATTGGTAAAGCATCTGGACGGTATCCAGAAGATGCAGGTTAGGTGTTTAATGTATCGTTCTAGCATGTCCTCAGCGACTCTCGTTCGATTGAGTTTTTGGAGAAAATTCAGGTCTTTTGGGACTAGCCGAGCGGAAACATGTTTCATACTCAAGTGATTATTTAAAATGGTACAGATCGACTCGTGAGACACAGAAAGTTCGGCGGCTATCTTTCTCAAAGTTGAATGAGGAGTTTCAGTCACTGATTATTATATTTTCTTCACTTTTGCAATATTAACTTCAGTTGCAGACGTTGATGGCCTACCAGAGCGAGGCAAATCTTCCATCACATCTCGACCGCTTTTAAACGCTTTGTACCACTAATAAGCACGTGTTTTTGATAAAGTCGATTCACCGTAAGCGTAAGCGTAACATTTTCAGTGACTCCGAACACGAAATTCCATTGGTGATGCAAAATTTAAGACAAACTCTTTGTTCGATGTTTTTGTCCATTATGAAATTCGCAATACATACTAGATATTATATAACTAAAAACAGCACTGTATTTAAAACATAAATAACAGATGCAACTCAAACTCCGCGCCAAAATGGATAACAGTTGTGCCAATCTAACAACAACAATAAAAAACAAAATTTTTAATTTGGAACCATAAACAAATCATCCATTCCCAATACTTTCTTGACTGAATGCAGGGCCCAATAATACAGGCCTGCTCAAATCGTTGACAGATTGCTGCAACTACGTCATAATGACGTCACATTTTCCTTGCCGTTTTTTCAAATAAAATTATTTAGGGTAAATAATAACAGATGACGGCATTTTAAAAATAATAAAACATAGCATCACGCCTGTATTCCCCGAAAGGGTAGGCAGAGGTGTATTACACACCCACGACTCGCCAGCTATGTTTATGTCCCACGTAATAGGGGGCGAGCCTATTGACGTCTACCGGACACATTTGCAAACTCCGGGCTGCTACTAAGAATTTTTCTTTTTAGGAAAAAGCTCAATAACATTGCCCGACCCGGGGATCGAACCCGAGACCTCATGATTAGCAGTCGCATACACTACCGCTACACCACCGAGGCAGTAAATTATAATAATACCAATCATTTACTCATCAAAAATGAATGTTTAATTGTTTACAGTAATTATAATTTCAGAATGTCTAGTCTAAATTAGTTTATTTTTATAAAAAGGAATCTTAGTTATTAATATGAACAGAATCGTAGTCGTACTGGCAGCATAGCGTTGCTGTTGTATATGACAGATACATGACAACTATCGCTTTTAGCCGTTTCTCTTTCACACCAACGAGAAAACTAGCTCGTACTCTTTCTGTTATCATTGAATCTCAAAAGTTTTTCCAACCATGGTGATATGTTACATGAAAAATATATAAACTAATAAGTGAAACAATTGTAGGTACTCCTACTATTGTTTCGTATGGTGAGTGAGAGCGCTGAGGCCCTCCTTATCCTCTCCTTGTTATCCTTCCTTTTCACTGCCTATCACTTTCCTTAAAGCAGGAGACGCGCGAGTGATGCCTCTGGTGTTGCTAGCGTCTATAGGCTACGGTAACCGCTTACCTAAGGTGGTGGGTATTATAAACAAAATAATGCTGGTTATGGATGGAGAATAGAACGTTTAAATAGAAAATTATAAAATGCCTTTTCAGCGAGGTATTATAATATCCAACCAGCTCATGGCGATAGATTGGAGTATATTTAAATATTTTTTTATAATTTTGTACGCCAAATAAAAATTCCACCATTTTTCTAATGTAAGTCACGTTTATAACTCGCGACTTATCTCCAAATGTTTATCTCCTTACTATAATATAAATAGGAAAGTGACTTTATTTGTTAGTTTTTTTGTTACGCTTTCAAGATGTAACTCCTGAACCCCAGAGTACTAGAGCTCGCGACATATTTATATTCTGAAACCACCCGGATGGAGTTATGGGTAGAGTCTAGCTTAATATATTTTAGCTTTTATAGACATTCATTGAGGTATATTTATGTACTACGAACTAGAGCAGACGCGACAAAGCAAGTTTTTGCTCTGGGCTTTGCGGTGCAGTGCATCGCAAGTATATTAAGTCACTCTCTGTCGCGTCTTGTGGTTGGCTGTGTCGTGATACCTAAATACCTATATAATTCGAGTTGTGAAAAGGGTTCGACATCATAGCGCCTATGGAGCCCACTCACTACCCGGCCTGTGTTGATTACAGGCCCGATATATTAGACATGGCGCTTTTAAAAAACGTAAACCTACGTTTGCGTTTAGTTGAAGTGTTACATGAGTTAGACTCTGACCACCGTCCTGTGATCTTAGATCTCGCCTCCCCCACACCTGGCCCCTCTGGCCAACAGGACAAAACGATGACGGTGACAGACTGGGGACGGCTGGAGAGTAAACTCCAGTCGTCGTCGTCTGTACACCTAAACCAAGTCCCCCCTATTATTAGTACTGTAGAGGACACGGTGGCTGCAGTCGACTGTTTCACAAGCCACGTACAATCGTTAATTAACGATTGTTCTCGGCAGGTACCAGACACGAGAAATCGTCGATGGCGCCTACCCGACGACGTCCGTGACTTGCTGAGGCAGAAGAACGCCGCTATACGTGCCTATGATCGTCATCCCAGCGAGGATAACCGCATCATAATGCGCTCACTACAAAGGGCTGTTAAGAAATCAATTGATTCTCTACGTCAATCAGAGTGGGAAACCAAGCTGAGAGACCTAGAACCGACCCATCAAGCCTTCTGGCAACTGTCCCGCACTTTCAAAAACGACAGTGTGTCTACCATGCCTCCGCTTAACAGACCCAACCTTCCACCCGCCTTCGAGGACGAGGAGAAGTCCGAGTGCCTAGCCGATAGTCTAGAGCGACAATGTACTCCGAGTACATTACACGTAGACGAAACACACCACGCCGTCATTGATAGGGAAGTGGAGTCGTGGGCCTCACCCTCGGCCCCACCGGTAGACACCTCAGGTAGGGACCTAGTGGAACAGCCACCTCCAGTCACCACCACCGAACTGGAGTCTGTAATCAAAAACCTACATAGAAAGAAAGCCCCCGGTTCGGACGGAATATCGAATAGGGTGATCAAACTCTTCCCCCAGACATTATTAGTCCTTCTGACGTGTATATATAACGCAGCGCTCAACAATAACATCTTTCCCCCTCAGTGGAAAGAGGCCGTGGTAATAGGAATCCACAAACCCGGCAAAAAGCGATCCGAACCATCTAGTTATAGACCGATAAGTCTGCTTAAAGGTTTAGGTAAGATTTACGAGCGATTAGTTTTGTGTAGGCTGAAAGCACACGCCGATGCTAATAATCTCATCCCCCACCACCAATTCGGCTTTAGAGCCAAGCACTCCAGCGTGCAACAAGTCCACCGCATAGTAGAGTATACCTACTCTAAAATGCAACAAAATAACCTTTTTACAGGTGCACTTTTCTTCGATGTAGCGAAAGCATTCGACAAGGTCTGGCACAACGGCCTAATATACAAGTTACTCCATTTAGGAGTACCGCGGTATCTCGTTTACATCATACGAGATTTCCTAACTAACCGCAGTTTCCGCTACAGAGTGGAAGGGGTACTATCCTCCCCCCACCCCATACTAGCCGGGGTCCCACAGGGCTCCGTGCTTTCTCCAATCCTCTTCTCGCTGTACACCAGCGACATGCCTCAGCATCGGGAAGTGCAGACAGCACTTTTTGCAGACGATACAGCCATTTATTATGCAGGGTTTAACCCTATCACAGTGCATAGGAAAGTCCAATCAGCGGCCACTGCCCTCAGTACGTGGTTTAGCAAGTGGAGAATAGAGATCAACCCCGAGAAAAGCCAGGCGGTCATGTTTCATAGGAGACTACCCCGACTGTATCCCCCGGAGAAGATCAAACAGATTAGCATCTTTGGTAAACCTATTCCTTGGAGTAGGCGAGCCAAGTACTTAGGTGTAATACTAGATAACAGATTAACATTCGCCCGTCACATTCAGGTGGTACGCTCGCGCGCAGCCTTTGTCATGGGACGTTTGCACTATCTGTTAAACGCTAGGTCAAAACTCTCGCTTAGGAATAAGGTCAGACTCTACACTGCCTGCATACGTCCAGTCATGACGTACGCCAGTGTAGTATTTTCACACGCCAAGGCACACAGGATCCATAGATTACAAACATTACAGAATAGATTCATGCGCAGAGCTACGGGTGCACCGTGGTTCATACGCAATGTCGACCTTCACATAGACTTGCAATTGCCTACCATCAAGCAATTTATGAAACGGTGTTCACGTAGTTTCTTTGACTCCGCCATTACTCACGCCAACCCTCTAGTGGTTGAGTCGGCTAGGTACAAACCATCTAATATATCGCGCGTACGCAGACCGCGACATAGCCTCGACGAAGTCGACGACGATATAACTCACGCTCAGATCAGAGCACACACAGCTCGCGCAGCTAATACAAGTAAATATCCACGGTTTCGTCCCCGCCGACGGGGGCGAAAGACGTGTCGCGGTCAAATCATAAACGTGGGAAATCCCACTTTGCCAGCAACAGCCCGAGCCGAGGTCCTTACCCCAGAGGGGGTGCCCCCGGGTAGCGTTGCTTAAATGTCGGGTTGAGAGCCCTCTGCGCTCACCAATTGTCCGGGTAAGGTTGTCATAGCCGTCTGAGGCTAACAACCAAAGTCACACACAAAAAAAAAGATACCTAATTATGTACTGAAAACTGTTCTAATAGCTCTAGAAAATTGATAAAATGTCAAGGAGTTACATTTTATCGGCAAGTAAACGAACAACTCGTTTAAAACATGATAAAAGCAATATTGTCGGTATGTAACAGCGCGCGTGGCGCGTAAATTGTGTCGCCATTTTTTAACTCAAATCATAGATTATGAAAAATAGAAGGCGTAGATGTGGCACGTTGGTAGCGATACTAGCTAAATATAAATTAATTATAAATTTATTCCGATGTGTGCAAAAAAAAGAGCATCAGTTTTATATTTATTCATAAAATAAATACATTCTATTTTATTTAAACTCTTTGTACATATTAGATAGATGTTAGAGAGCAGACCAATATCTGTTGTTTTTGTTGCAATTAATTGTTTTATTTTTTATAGAAAACATAAGTTGTTTTTTATCACCAAACAAAAATATGTTTATTCTATGAGTTAAATGTCACTCAGGCAGAAATGTTAATAGTAGTGAATGTCACATCTGTTCTACTATTCCTTAAAATTCGTAGTGGCCTGAATCGCGCGCCATCAGCGCCCGTGGCGCACGAAATTTGTTCGTCGCGTCTTCTCTTACATATACCTCAATGTAGACATTAGTACTTTTTAATTTCAGACTTCTAACCTTTAAGGGGTTTGTGGGTAAATTGTGGGGAAAAAAAATTTGAGGGCCAATGCTGCCTTGTTGATGACGTATGCACGGCAAAATTTTGTATGTCACTTCGCGATTTGAGCAGGCCTGTAGTACTGGGCCATGACTGAATGTATACTGTCGTAATATCTATGTGCATAACACGGTCCAATTAATACCTATTCATTGAATAATGACAGGTTCCAAATTCAAATGTGAACAACTACGCGTAGGTATAGCTGTGAAAGGAAATGTTCCCTTCACGGAGCACTTCGGATTGTGAACGGTGGTCCTTGAACGTAGCCAAGGAGACCTTATAATTATATGGACTATACTCACCTTTATATTGTATTGTCCTGATGGGATTCCAGGCGGGATAAAGAAGCGGGTCGAAAAGAAAGCACTGTCGCTAGTTTTACCTGATAAATAAACTAATGATTAGAAATCAAGGATTCCGCAGCAAGAGTTATAGGAGAATAACTAAACAGAAGAAATCGGTAGTGCCAAACAGCTCAAGGCAGATACCAATTAGATACTTCCACTTAGTACCCAACACACCAACCCCGCCAAGTGCCATAAACGCTAGTAGAATAGAATGGAATATAATAATCAATGTATGAGATTGACATAAGGCTACAATAACATAAGCGTAACCGACTGTCAATTCCATACATTGATTATTCTATTCTATTTATATTCTACAATGCTTATGCAAGTGGCATAAGCGTTGTGTCTAAACACAATTTTTTTTTAGATTTTTGACTGATGTCGTCCTATAAATCGGCTAGCTTCTGTTTGCGACTTCGCCGCAACCAAAAGCTATTTTTTAGGCTGTATCCCAGGTTTCCGATATAGTATATACCTAACTGCCTCGGTGGTGTAGCGGTAGTGTATGCGACTGCTAATCATGAGGTCTCGGGTTCGATCCCCGGGTCGGGCAATGCTATTGAGCTTTTTCCTAAAAAGAAAAATTCTCAGTAGCAGCCCGCAGTTTGGAAATAAGCCCGGTAGAAATTAGCAGTCGGGAGCAGGGGTCACGATGGCTGAATTGGCAAAGCATCTGGACGGTATCCAGGAGATGCAGGTTCGAGTCCTGCTTGTGACTGTTATTTTCGATTTCACATTTTTCACTTTGTGTTTAATGTATGTTGCTAAGCATGTCAAATGCTAAAAATATATATAAAAATATCTAAATATTTATAGGGTTTGCGTCATTATTAGGTCAAGGTAAAATCTTAATTGTAAAATTAAGTTTACCTGGTCGGTATAATGTATGAAAATACTTTCGACAGATGGTGCAGGCGTCACCCAAAGACGTTAAGTATGAATGTGTTATCGAGATTAGCAGTCAGGAGCAGGGGTCACGATGGCTGAATTGGCAAAGCATCTGGATTTCAGACATTCCTGCTACCGTCTATGTGTCGTATATCACTTGTAAATTCGCTAATATACAACAACTGCCGAACTCTTCTGGATAACTCCTTATCCGAACCTAACTTAGTGAACGCAAACGTGAGAGGTTTGTGACCCGTATAAACCGTAAAATTCCTTCCCTCTATTAATTCCCTAAAATAAACCACCCCTGAATAAATCGCCAAAAGTTCCTTATCATACGTACAGTACTTCTTTTGGGATTCCGTAAGCCGTTTAGAAAAGTAAACAAGGGGTCTCCATGTATTATTTTCTTTCTGTTGTAAAACCGCGTCTATACTGAAATCAGATGCGTCTGTCATTAAAGCTAATTGCGCGCTCGCGATAGGGTGAGATAACGTGGCAACATTTTTCAAGTTCTCCTTACACCTTTCGAATGCTCTGGTTGCCTCGTCTGTCCATTCTATCTTACTCTTATCTTGATTTTTTCGCGCCGTGTAAATACTTATCTAAAATTCCCTGAACCGTTGCTGCGTTAGGTATATGGTTTCTGTAAAAATTCAACATCCCTAGAAACCTACGCAGCTGTATCTGGTTTCGGGTATGTCTCTATAGCCTTAACCTTATCAGGTAAGGGACTAATACCCGTTTCCGTGACCTCATAACCTAAAAAATCTATTTTTGACTGCCCAAAGACACACTTGCTTAAATTAATGGACATCTTGTATTTCCTACATCGTTCGAATAACAACCGCAAATGTTCCTTATTTAATGCCTAGTTATCCGACCCTATGATGACGTCATCTAGGTGTCCAAACACAACCGACTGTCCTATGTTATCCTTATAGCTACCCTTATCACTAAGACTAGAATTATTATAACCTATCTGTTCTATCCCCGCTAGTACCGTGTTATTTATGAACCTTTGGAAGGTTTGTGCTGCGTTACGAAGTCCAAACGTCATCCTGGGGAACTCATACAGCCCAAAAGGGGTAGCAGCCGTCTTTTCTACATCTTCTGGTCTAATCTTAATGCAATGATATGCTCTACAAATATTAATCTTAGAAAATACTTTCTTATTATGTAAACCGTACGTAAAGTCCTGCACTCTGGGTATATGGTAGCGATTCGGTTTTGTTACCGCGTTAAGCATCCTATAGTCTACGCAAGGATGAATGTCGCCATCTTTCTTAGGCACCACGTGTAAGGGGCTCGCCCATGCGCTTTTTGACGGTCTACATATTCCTAGCTCTTGCATTAACTCAAACTCCTTCTTAACCTTATCATACCTGTGCAGCGGTAACCTTCTTGCACGAGTATGCAGTGGCGGGCCTGTCGTCTCTATGTGGTGGTAAACAGCATGCTCCGGCACGTCTTTAAACGTAGGTGGCTGTGTGATTTCCTGAAATGATTCTAGTAAATCCGCGTATGGGTGACTACTACTAATGCATTTTAGCGAGCCACCGGAAAAAATACTCTTTGATCCACAAACGTCCTAATTAGTAATTAAATCTATCAATCTATTATTGTATAAATTTACTGCAAGCCTAAAATTTTTAAAAAAATCAGCCCCTATTATTAGCTGTTTCACGTCGCACTCAATAAAAGACCATTTAAAAACTCTCCTTAGTCCAAAACTTAATT
The DNA here is from genome assembly GCA_948253155.1 of Leucoma salicis. Lineage (NCBI taxonomy): Eukaryota > Metazoa > Arthropoda > Insecta > Lepidoptera > Erebidae > Leucoma > Leucoma salicis. The sequence continues at coordinate 5,544,754 of OX411826.1, forward strand.
CTAAGTAACATAATATATTCCGTACGTCCTAATTTCACTATTATTAGCGGCGTACAACTTAAAATCACACCTCTCCATACTGTGTCTCCTAAGGCAACTTTTAGGAATGACAGAGATGTTCGCGCCAGTATCTATTAAAAGAGTATACCTAGTTAAACTATCCTTAACTAATAAACGATGGTTTTCCGCTACCTGCCCTTGGGTATACCCGTCCACCACTGCCGAATGTACCGCGCCTAGTTTCCCGTGGTCTTGTTAGACCAGGTGCATGGCTGCTCGCACCGCCTCGCGTTCTTCTTAAATCTGTATTGGAATCTGCATAGCCAGTCTGCGTCGCCGGGTAAGCTTCTCTTCCTCGACACCGAACGACTCCCGTACTCATGCCGACTCCGGCTACGTGCGCGCCCCCGATCTCTCACTTCGTTGCGCAGCGATGCCACCTCCAAAGCCAGCCTGCTCATCTGCTGGAGCAGCTCGGTTACTGGTCCTCGCGTGACCTGCGCTGATCCGTCGGCTATAGCCGCTACGACGCTGGACCCTGTGCTCTCCACGATCTTGTCTGCTATCGCCGCTATACTGTCCAGCGGCTGGTCTTGGCACACGGTGATGACCGCTCGTACACATGAGTGCATCCTCGACAGCCACAGGTTCTTTAGCGTCTGGTCCGAGACCTGTGCCTTACGCCCTAACTCTCTCATCTGCCGCAGAAGATCTGTAGGCTTCTGAGCGCCCAGTTCCAGCTCTGACACTAGCTTCTGAAACTGGCGCTCGGCGCTCTCCTCGTACACCTGCAGCAGTATTTTCTTCATCGTGGCGTACTTGTTCAGTTCTGGTGGTGACGTCAACAGGTCACTCACCTGCTGTATGGCATCTCTCCCTAGCTTCGCGACGACCATGTTGAATTGGGCCTCGTCTCCCTGCTTCTGGCGGCTTCACGGCCTCAAACTGGGCGAACCATAGCCGTGGCATATCTACCCAGAACTCGGGCAACCTCGCCGACACGCTGATGGCAGTGAGAGTCGCATTCACGGACTCTGCTGCGGCCTGGGATGCAGGATCATTACAAATACCCCGTTCGGCCAACAGTGTACTTTGACTACCCCTTTATTTTTTTTTTATTTTTTTTATTTTAGGTGGGCAAAAATGTCCTACTGCACACCCCGCTGCCCGGGGAGACAACGGGGTAGTGTGGGGCTCTTACCCACTAAAAACCCACCGTGTGCCCTCATCCGCCCTTGCTACGGTGGATCACGGGAACCGCGTCATTTCACCGCTATCCGCAGGAGCCCCTTTGGGCACCCTCTCTTGTGCAACGCCCCGCGCACTTGGGCGTCACACCTTCGCGATAGGCTTCCGCGGACGGCAGGTTACTCACCGCGGATGGCAGGGTCACGGGGACTCACTTTGTCTACCCCTTGACTATCCCACAGTACCGAACCTCAGCATTCAGGGGAAGCTTTAAATATTCTGCCACACACTGCTGGAACATACTTTGGCCTCCAGGACGTACACTTAAAACAAAGAAAAATTATAGTACCAATCTCAAATATTTTTTATTGAATAAACAAAAACAGTGTTACTAGTAGGTACTGGCAGTTTCAACGATGGTTATATTTAATTCTATTATTTATTTTTCCTCTTATCTATTCATACCTACATATCTACACTTTATTTTATTTTATTTGTATTAGATAATATTCTTTAATAGACCACATCAATGTACTAATCTTGTTACCTGTATACTTTTATCATTCTACAATTTTTTATTTTGTATTAATAATTATTTTGGTTTTTGTTTTATGTTGTACACTTTATGACTCAAGTACCATTATTATCTTATAAATACACGTCGAACTGTTATGACGGGTCTCTCAGAAGACTTTTTAAAAAAAGAAATACAAAGAGACTCTAAAATAAAATATAATTTGGATTAAAGATACAATTATGATCACGCGCGAGTATACAGGTTCAGATCTAGAAGACGACTGAATGTTCATGAGAGAATTGGTTGGTTCTAAGGTGCTAGGTAATTAAGTTTAATGATGCCCAGCTCCGAGAAGTACAGGATGTACCGACTCTCATTACATCGATATGCCAAGCATCCCACGGGTATAACAACCCCCCGCTTAAGAGGAAAGTTACGCTTCTAAAAAGCGAAGTTTCCTAGAGATTAAAACTGGATCTAATCTAGTCTTAAACGTGGTTGTGGAATGGACTGAGTTCTATTTTCATTATTTATAGCATTAAGCTCTATAGCTTCAGTGTTTTCATTACCAGGTCTAGATCTATATTTACGTTGTAGAACCAAACATTTCTCTTTACAACAATAATATATGATAAAAATGGTAAATAGGAATACAAGAACATAAAACATTATTGAATGAACAGAAGGTGAATTTGGTATATCCACATTTAGTTTCTTTGCGGTATTTAAAACATCATTAGCTCTGTCATATATCATATGTAAATTTTCTGTGTTTAAATTTGACAATTTTGGTAATTCCTTATTATATTCTAAATCCTTAAATCTAGTTAGGTTACAACAAGAATCATTAATTAAATCAAAATCTGAATGAATATAATGTAAAACGAGATTAGGGTTTCTTTTACTAACTAATTTAATATTCTTACAAAAGGCATTACAATTAGGTTTCAGGGTGAGTATACCAGTATCTAGAATAGTGTATTCAGTTACTTCGTGTTCACATTCGACACTTAGTTTAGTTGGTTGTGATTGCGTAAACAACCATCTATTATTATTTAGGGGTAGCCATATATCTATGTGGCCATACACAAATTGGGTTTTACATTCTTTCGGAAGAGACTTTATTACTTTAGTTATTATCTCTGTTTCACAAATAGGGTTGTCGTGGACACTAAATATTGTGGTTGGGTTACATATGTATGTATTACTTAAGACTATTTTACAATCAAATGGTTTTCTTAAAGTTATATATTTCGACATACCTTGGTTAAGAGCTATATATGGTATACTAGGCAATATTAAAGCATATGAATTAGACTCATTAGCTTTATGGGGTACAGGAACTGGTATATTCTTATATAGGCTATATTCATCGATAGATACTAAGGGGATTTTTAAAGTAAAAACTAACTTATTATCTAAAATACAAGTTACTATTTCTGAAAGACTTATATAATTATATGTATATTATCTAATGCTAAACTAACAGGGAAATCGACGTACTTGGGTAAGTAATGTACGTTCTCGGTAAGATCATGATATAAGACTTTTGGTGTTACTATGGATGGATGTAGTGTGTTAGAATTTGCGAAAAGAATTGAGTTTACGACATCTTCAAGTTTATATGAGAAGCTGAGCATGCTGGAATGCAGGACATTTAAAGTGTCTCTTATGACTGATTTAAGAGTTAAGGAATTGATTATGGTTGTCATATTATTAACATGATTGGATAAGTTTATTATTGCTGTAGATAATGATTTTTCGTTTTTATGAATTTCGGCGATAGAAGAGTTAAAGTTGTATATTGCAGTTTTGGAAATAAGAATATTTTCTTTGATTAATTCTAAAAGTTTTTTATCGTTAAGTTGCAATGATTGAATTGCGTCACTATATTTTATTGCGTCGTTTTCGTCCATTGTTCCAAAAATGTGTTTCATGATCGTGCCTATGCCAGATATCCAAGCGGATCGTTTAGATTTTTGTGAGACAAGGTGAGAGATCGAGTAATAGTCTTTTGTTAAGTCGTCGTTCATTGAGAGGAGCGGTTGGAACATATTTTGGCATTCTAGGTCTTTTATATCACCACTTTTAGCACATAGGTATTGAGCTGTGTGTAATACTGATTTTATATTATCCAAATGTGGTTTAATGTATGTGATTTCCACAGGGATGAGAACGTGTAGGTGAGTATCGATTAATTTTATAGATCCTAAAGGGTTAAAATATATACCAGGGTTTTTTGTTATTTGTTCGATGGTAGTGGTATCTTGAGCGTGTAAAACGTTAAGGAATGATACTGCCAGGCTGTAAAGAAAGAGAATTACGAAATAAGTTTAGGATTAATCTATCTTATTGACTAGTGGATGAGTCACTAGCTAATTTAATTTCGTCATAGTGATGTTTTACGTAACGGCGGTTAATTAAGAGTGACAGTGTATTATTGCCGTGTATTTTCACTACTTTATATGGACCTTTCCATAGGGGAGATAATGCTTTACGGAGTCTAAGATGATTTTTCAAGTAAACTAAGTCACCTATTTTATACGTTATTGGACGAGTACGTTGATCATAGTGACTTTTAGAATTTAGTTTAGATCTTTGTATGTGTTCTATAGCTTTTGAGCGTGTATATTTGAGTCTGTTCTGGAGTGTACGGACATATTCAGGGTAAGTAGCACCTGATGTTTCGTCGTAAATCGAATTAGGTATGTAAGGTTTGTGTCCAAACAGAAGTTCATAAGGGGAGTATTGCGTTGTCGTGTGGATAGCCGTGTTGTAGGCTAACATTGCTGTATATACAAATTGGGACCAGTTATTCTGTTCTTCATTTACGTAAGATTTTAAATATTCTTTCAAGGTGGAATGGCTTCTTTCGAGAGCACCTTGAGTCTGGGGGTGGTATGGAGTAGACCATAACTGTTTGATTTTTAGCATATTACAAGTTTGTTTGAACAGCTCGGCGGTAAAATTGCTACCTTGATCAGTTAAGATTGTTTTAGGTATACCGAATAGTGTGATGAAGTGTACCAGGCTATCGCATGTGTCTTCTGCTGAGACATTGATTATGGGATAGGCGACTGAAAACTTGGTGAGGTCGTCTTGGAGTGTTAAAATGAATCTGAACTTTTGTTCACCTGCTTCTGGTAATGGTCCTACCACGTCAAGGGCTATTCGTTCAAATGGACGTGTTGAGAGTGATGTAATTTGCATAGGAGCACGGTTAATTTTTCTGAGCGCTTTATTTGTTTGGCATTGTGTGCATTTATTTACGTAATTTTGAATGTCAGTGCGCATATTTTTCCAGAAGTATTTTTCTTGAATGCGTTTAAACATTCTGGAAGATCCAAGATGACCAGCTATGGGTATGTCATGATTTTCTTTCATGATTTTGGGTATTTCGCTCAATGATGGGTATATTATGGTGTTTTTATATATGTGTACAGTTATGTTGGAATTGTGGAATAAATATAGGATTATGTTATATAATTTAATATATTGATGTGTATCAAACGGATTACTAAAGTCGGATATTGCTACTTCAGGACTACTTTCGCCTAGGAAGGTAAGTATTAGTTCATTTCTAATAGATTTAACGCATTTATAGATATCTTCGTAAGTGCACGTATCAAAATGGTTAAGTTTAGTGAAAAGGAAATAATAAGTTTTATTTTCAATTTCGTGCTTAAGGAAAGAATGGAGGGATCTCTCTAGTAATGCGAACTCATTTAGATTGGTGATGTTTGACGTTATATCTTCTATATACGGGATAGATTCATCCATATCTATAGATGTGGGGACGAGGATATATTTCTGGTTAGTTTTAATCAAACTTTCGTTATGTTCTATTATGACTGCGTTACTATTAAAATTTCTTGAAGAAGTCCTAAGAAAATCTGAATAGTTACCATCTAAGATATTAGAGGTTATAGGATCTGGGATGACCAACGGGGATGGAAGATTAGAACTGTTAGTAGGAGGTAAAGGTAAGTTTTCGTTTACTATGTCATCTAGATTGTCTAGGTTTCCTGGTTCAGGTAAACCTTGCGGTATATTGACAGGATCTATGAGATCTTCGAGTTGAATCAAGTCATCGGGTGAGATAGTTGTGCGGTTATTTAAGTTAGATGACTCATTAGATTCAGGTAAGTATGGATCTTGTGTGGATGTGCTAGGGATAGGTTCTATAGGGTTCACATGTTTTATAGGAGGATAGCGGGATAATGCATCTGCAGCACTGTTTAATTTTCCTTTGCGATACACTATTTCATATTCATATTCTTCTAATTTTAATCTCCATCTCTGGAGTTTACTACTAGGATCAGAGTGATTAAAGAGCCATCGTAAGGGGCGATGGTCAGTAATTATGGTGAATTTTCTACCATAAAGGTACGGACGGAAAGTTTTACAACCAAAGATGATTGCCAATAGTTCTTTTTCGGTTGTGCTGTAATTACATTCATTTTTATTCAGTGTACGAGAGGCGTATGCAATAGGTCTGTCTTTGCCTATTTCGCCTTGTGATAGGATAGCACTAATAGCATAATTAGATGCATCAGAGGTTAAAAGGAATGGCCTGGAGAAGTCAGGATACGCTAGTAAAGGAGCTGAAGTTAGTTTGTTTTTGAGAGTTTCAAAGGATAGTTGGTGTTCGTTAAGCCACGCGAATTCTACATTTTTCTTTAATAGATTAGTTAAAGGTTTAGCTATGTTAGAGAAATCGGGGATGAATCTCCTATAATACGAAACAAAACCTAAAAATGATTTAATATCTTTGGGTGATTTTGGAATAGGAAATTCGTGAACTGCTTTTAACTTGTCGGGGTTTGGCTTTACACCTTTATCTGTTATTACGTGTCCAAGATAGGACACTTCTTTTCTTAAAAATTCACACTTGTCAGGTTGTAATTTTAGTCCAAACTGACGGAGTTTACGGAATACGCTAGATAGGTTATTAATGTGTGTAGGAATGTCATATGAGTGAATTACAATATCATCTAGGTAAACAAAGCATTGTATACCTTGAAGACCAGATAGTGCAGAGTTCATTAACCTTTGAAATGTTGATGGAGCATTTTTCAATCCAAATGGCATTCGAGTGAATTCGTAGTGTCCTGTGGGGACTGAGAATGCGGTTTAAGGAGAATCATTAGGGGACATTTTAATTTGATGGAAACCGGAAGCTAAATCTAGTGTACTAAAATATTTACATTTACCTAGTTGGTCTAGGATTTCTGATATATTGGGGATAGGATAGGAGTCACCAATGGTTATGTCGTTTAATTTGCGGTAGTCTATAACTACACGCCATTTCTTTTCACCAGAGGCGTCAAGCTTCTTTGGCACTACCCAAATTGGTGAAGACCAGGGAGATGTTGAAGGTTTTACGATACCTTGTTTAAGCATTTTGTCTATTTGACATTCTACCTCTTTTTTATGACACTCAGGAAATCTGTACGTTTTTACGTGAATTGGAGTATCCGAGGTAGTTTTAATTTCGTGTTGAAGAGCTTCGGTATAAGATAATAGGTCATTAGGTAAGTGGAAAATATCTGAATATTGGGAGCAAATAGAATAGAGAGCGTCAGTTTCCTCTGAGTTAAGATGAGATGTGCGGAGAAGTTTTAACACTTCTTCTGTGCGTTCATAGGTATGACGTTCAGGTATGGTTACTACTGGGACTGAAGAATTAGTTACGAATGGTTCGAGTCTCAATTTAAGATTAGAATTAATTGTCACGGGATTTTCAGACGCGTTAACGACGGATATATTTACTCGATTATTATTTTTTACTTGAACAATGCAGTTTGCTACTAGTAAACTTTCGGATATATGTTGATCGAATATTAACCCTTCTTTAATTTCAGGGTTTAAGACCGTACATTCAATTACAGTTTCACTGCGTGGTGCAATGGTGTAAATTGGATCATTAAAGTGCATTGTAAATATCATATCTTTAAGATTTAATAGGCCTTTATTATAATTTATTTGGCTGTTCATATTATTAAAAATATCATTACCTATAATACCATCATAAGGTAGGTTAATTTTATCAATTAAATTAAATATATGGGTTGAGTGCTTACAGTCATCATGATTTTCGTTATGGGTTAAAATAGAAATGGGGATCTGTCCCAATGTAAAAGTAGGACTATCTTTAGGCGAGTCTATGCCTTTAATTTTAAATTTAATTGATTCGTTGATTAGAGGCATATCGGTAATAGCGGTTTTTTTTATTAAACTAATAGATGCACCGGTATCGACAAGAAGAGATAATTCATTGGAAGATACTGGGGAATTCACTTTAATATATGGTAAGTATTTGTTTGATGTATTTGAAGTGAATTCATATATTTTATACTCTATGTTTTCTTTTACAGGTTTTGGAGGTATTGGCGATGGCGAGTCTACTGTTTGGGGCTGGTTACCCTGTTGCTTGACTCTCAGAGTATGACCTCGAGTTTCGGGCTTTATACCGTGTCCATGGGTCAATTTAATTGGATAGCCGTGAGTTTGGGGCTGGTTACCCTGTCCATTGGCTTTTACACAAGGATAGCCGTGAGTTTGGGGCTGGTTACCCTGTCCATTGGCTTTTACACAAGGATAGCCGTGAGTTTGGGGCTGGTTACCCTGTCCATTGGCTTTTATACGAGGATAGCCGTGAGTTTGGGGCTGGTTACCCTGTCCATTGGCTTTTATACGAGGATTAGTATCGACTTTTACAGGCATTCGCCCCGCGCGATACTTAGACGGGACGTCTAACAGTTTAAATTATCATTTGGGGATTCATCTACCTCATCTTGAATTTCGTGGACCTCGTTTTGAGTAAAATTTACTCGTGGATTCGATCTATAAAAGTTATGTTTAAAGTTGGATGTTGAGGGTTGTGACGGGGTGAATGGTTGCACATTAGAAAAACGTTTATTATTATATTCTCGAAGTTTACACCCTTCGAGTAAATGCCCTTCCTTTTTGCAGTATCTGCAAAATGGTTGGTCTTTGGTATTATACCTATTTTCATTTTTATAGGCAAAAGGTTTAAAAGAATTTTTTTTATATTCATATTTTTTAGGAGGTGAGTCTGTTTTATTGAATTTATTAAAGTTATTTTGTAAGGAGAATTGTTGTATTTTTTCTTCCGATATAGCGCAGTTAATGGCATCATTTAACGTTTTTGGATCTTTGCATCTAACAAAATTTGATATTTTCGGATTTAATCCTAGTAAAAAGGTCTGGAGAGCTAGGTCCTCCATAGCTGCTATTCTGCCGACTAATTCGGTCTTTTTAGAATTTGAGACGGTTATTTCGGTTAATAATTTTTGTAAACATGTTTCTATGCGGAGAGAAAATTGACTAACTGTTTCGTGTGTTTTCTGCCTACATTCCTGCAGCTCAGTGAGTAAATGGGCATAATGTTTACGTTCTCCAAATTGAGTTTTAAGGAAATCTTTTAGAGAAAGCCAACTATCGAAATCTTTGATTGAACATGCCGTTTCTGCTTTGCCTTCTAATTGGCTGAGGATGAATTTAAACACTACATGCTCTTGCGACTGGGATGCTAGTGATATTGCGCTATCACAATTTCTTAAAAACGCTGTTAAATTTTCTCTATTCCCATCGAAGGGTTTTATAAATTTTAATACAACGGCTAGAGGAATTTCCTCTGTAATATCCCTGGAATTTGGTTTTGACATGTTTTATTTTGTAAGAAAGTAGCTAGATATTAAACAGAACAAGTTAAAAATTAATATAAATGTATGTTAGTACGCTGGGATACAATAGTGGTTAGTATAATAAAATAATTCTAAGAATACGCTAGGAAGCTGCGTTGTCCGGCGTTTGTTTACGTTATGAATTCTTTTCTTATCTCTATGTGGATTGACGTCGCGCTAACGAAATTTGTTTTAAGACGGATATATTTATTCACTTCACTAAGGATTTATTTTTTTAAAATTCACTTTACACTTTTAATAATATTTAAACTTAATAGAACGTTTGACGAATGATGGGTTCTTGGAAATCGTTACGAAATAAATTGGAATAAACTCACAGGATACATCTGGAGAGAATCTTCATGTTCTTCCCTTGGATTGATGACGTACTGGTTACGCCTCAGGATTACGTCGTCGCCTGGTCGTTGTCGGGTACTGCTAGGGCTCCTGGGTTGCCTAGCTTCTGGATGCTTTACAGCGGAATGGACTCTAGGACGATGACGGAGTCGCTTCGAAGGATTATGCGCGCGATACGGATTTCGGAATCCGGGGATTTTACGTTACAATCCCTTTTCAGCTGCCACCAATGTTATGACGGGTCTCTCAGAAGACTTTTTAAAAAAAGAAATACAAAGAGACTCTAAAATAAAATATAATTTGGATTAAAGATACAATTATGATCGCGCGCGAGTATACAGGTTCAGATCTAGAAGACGACTGAATGTTCATGAGAGAATTGGTTGGTTCTAAGGTGCTAGGTAATTAAGTTTAATGATGCCCAGCTCCGAGAAGTACAGGATGTACCGACTCTCATTACATCGATATGCCAAGCATCCCACGGGTATAACAGAACGTCGATAGGACATTGCTGAAAATCAGCGTTACTATAATCACAAATGCAACATTATCTGAGCAATTCATCCTCTTTCTACATTAGTTATTTAGTTTAAAACATTAATTGTGTTTAGTCCTCACAGCTATATTTATGAATGTAGAAATAAATTCTTTCTTTCTTTCTATTAATTCACTACAGTCAGATGATTGAACCTGCACTGGCTGCACTGATGCTGATGGCTTGATTGGATACAGATGGTATACATACATGGGACACAGTTTTGAGAAACTAAAATACCTACTGACTTCTATGGATAAAATATTTTAATTAAATCTTTTCAAAGAACTCTCCATCAACCTCTATACAAAGTCTCTTGCGTCTGAACCAATTTTCGATACATTTTTTCCAGTTCGCTGCAGACAACTATTCCACGGCCTTCTCGAACGCTGCTAGCGCGTCTTCCGGCGATGAAAACTGTATCCCTTTCAGCAGAATTTTTATTTTAGGGAATTAAAAGAAGTCACACGGTGCCAGATCAGGACTGTAAGGAGGGTGACCTAAGACTCTGACCGGTGTGGTGTCCAGGAAGTCCCTCGTTTTGAACGCTGAGTGCGCGGGCGCGTATTCATGGTGAAGCAGTACCTCGCGGATCCCGGTGTTCGGTCGCTTGTTGCTCATTGCAGACAAAAGTTCTGGCAGGCATTTTGTGGTATACGATTCGGCGTTGATGTTGCTTTGGTCTCGTAATGTAATTGAAACCAGATACCCCGTCAAAGTGAAAGAAACTAGTGATCAAAATTTTCCCTGCGCTTCTCGATCGCTTCACTTTCGTAGATATTGGTTCTTTTTGAAACAGCCAAACTGTCGACTGACACTTTGTTTCTGGATCATATTGATAAATGCAGGATTCTTCACCTGTTACAATGTTGTAAACGCGCCGAGACGAGCTTGCTTCAAATTTTTGACGTGACAACGTCTAATAAACGCTCATTGTCCCGTTACGCTCATTGTACGCTTGCGCGTCATCCAATTTTATTCATAAAAGTATGCAATAATTTCATCAATGTTTTGTTATAATGTTGTCACGTTTATCGCCCATAAACCGACTTTACAGACAACCATTTTGGAATCATATCACAGCACCACTCCACACGGGCCTGCTTCTGAGCTTTGGTGAGATTGTACGGCACCCAGCGCGAAACTATACTTTAACGCGAAGGTGCTCGTGTAGAATCTTGTGAACGCTTCCCGAACTAACCTGCAGTGTATGCTGAATCTCTTCGTATCTAATTTGCCTGTTTTACTTACTTATCATCACGCCATTTCAATTGCGGGGTATGCAGAGAGAACAGAGTGCCAAGAGGTTCTATTCTTGCATACATCTCTCGCTTCCTCAACATTCATAACTCTCTTCATACACGCTCGCCGGTTTCGGAGACTCCTCACTCCACCTTCCTTCAATACATGACCGATTTGGTCTAGGTAGGTGAGTCTCGGTCTCCCCCTGTACCCACATCCTTTCACTTTCGCATTGTATATCTTCTTAACCAGTCGCTCGTCCGGAATTCATTCCACATGTCTGAACCATCGGAGCATTCCCTTTCGCATCTTTACACCAATACTCTCTTTCATACCTACTCCCTCTCTTACGTCATCGTTACGAATGCGGTCAGTCAGCCTCACCCCACAGATTCTCCGCAGAGATCGCATTTCAACCGCATTGATTTTACTCTCATGCTCCTTTTTGCATACCCAACTCTCGCTTCCATACAATAACGTTGGGACAAGCATCGCGTTGTTTCTTCTCTTTCAAAAACCATTATTTTGGTTTTGCTTACATTCACACATAGGCCCGTTTTCTTACAATCTTCTGCCATTACGTCGACTAGGGTTTGCAGGTCAGCCGCGGACTGCGCTAATAAAACTGCATCGTCTGCATATAGCAGAGACCTAACCACTGAGTCGCCCATCTGAACTCCCACATTAATTTCATTCAACCTTTGTAGACATTTATCCAGATATATGATAAACAGTCTGGCTGATAGAACGCAGCCCTGTTTAACGCCTCTTTTCTAGACTTAATTTTTTTACTGCCAGCACACTTTCTTCCGTGACAGCCGTTGTAGGACGGCCGTCCATTGTTCATCACCCAAAGTAAGCTTGAACTCGCTATGCCAACGGTAGATGGTTGCTTTTAAAGGTTCTTCATCCATAAAAGCCATTTGAAGTCGATCAAATGACTTTGTATAGCAACGGTGCTTCACGTCAGCTATGTGTTCTTTGATCCGATTTCTTATGGATCTCTTTGTTTGCCCAATGTAGGAGAGACCACAATCACAATCCAGCTTGTATACTCCCGCATCCTGTGAGGTATATGGCACTTGACTGGTGGTAAACATTGACTAATCCTTTTGAGTGACTTATAGTAGGTTTTAATTGAAGCTTTTTTAAGAATGTAGCCAATCTTGTCAGTGACTCCTTTAACATAGGGCAGGACTGCAAGGAGGTGCACAACTGTGGGTGGCTTCACTCGGTTTCTGTGACGGCGGCGTGGAACCTGCAGCTTATTTGCATGTAAAACTTTCTTTACGCAGCATGTATCACTACTGCACTCCCCAGCAGGGGTTAGTTTTACAATCTAAAGAGGAGTATTATACTCATTTTAATATACTTTAAAATCTCATACATTGTAAGCACAAAATTTAAAGTAGATACCTATTTCAATTGTGTTTCTAAACTAATATTAGGTGGGTAAAAATATAATATTATAAACAAACCAAAAATTTAGTAAAATCTTATATGTATGTGGTAGCCGTAAACCGCTGAACAATCAGCCTTGGACGTCTACCATCTAAGTCCATCCGTGATCATGAATGCTGTAAAGTATTCGAAACGTCGGGATAGTAGAAAATCAAGTAAACGCGATAGATTCCGTAAACGTAGTTTTATTTCAAAATGTCTACGAATTTATATTTTTGAAAAGTCAAAGTTTTAGGGGTTGTGAGAACCGCGTTTGTTTATTTAGTGAAAATTTATCTAATCTAGGTCAATAGAACACAAAACAATTGTAATCTCACCAAGAAAACCAAAATTATTTACACTAGCTAATTGCTTACATACCTTAGTCGCTTCGTATAATTTCTTAGTTACCGCTTCGTACGACACCCGCGGGAAAGACTGGGGCACTAAGGAAACGATGCGTGAGACTTTTTAATGGCTACTCAAATACACCACTGGTCCCTCCCCAGGTGGAAGCAGAAATGGTTATAGTTGTTACAGTTCTTACCCCATGTAACGGTCCTACAAATTTCGTTCACATTTTGAGAATGGGCGGCTATAGTGACAATAGAAGCCAAGGCGAACAACAGAACCGCTGCACCTAGTTTAGCTGCCATGGTGACGCACGACAGTATACAATGACATCCTGAGCCACATCACTCGTTTATAAAGCGCGCTCTAATATCCATCTCGAATTGATTATTATCAACAATTATATTTTCGTACTTAATAAATCTAAACACAAAAGGAATTTTCAAAGATGCCAATTTGTTATACTTAGCTATTAAATATGATAAAGTTGTATCATTCGAAGCTGTATCAGACCTATGTCTGTTTATTTAAAATATATGAAAAAATTGTGTCCTAACCCCTAGTTCGCGGCCTCACGGCTGGCATAAGGGGGTTAACATTTCGTTATTTTTCGTATAGGACGCGCCATTTTCGAGATATTTAGAAATTTCTTCTGACCATAGAATATTTCTTCTATAACTCGAATTCATTTCTAATGCATCCAATTTTATAATACGAGCCAGAAATAATAATAACACAATAATGGGGTCGTGGAACACTCGGTTGGAACGAAGTTCCTTTTTTTGTAGTAAGTATATTATTATTGATAAACGTAGTGCGGGGTAGCAGCAAGTCAATAGTATAGTATTATAGCCTAGCTGCTACCCGCAACTTTGTCCGCGTGAAATTTACTTATTTTCTTTTTTAGTGCAAAATCATAATTATTTCTCCAAAATAAATTTGTGATCCCCGTCCCGTGAGCCAATGAGTGAATTCTCTGTGAGTCCCGTTCAAATCGGTCCAGTCATTCAGGAGATTAGCCGTGGATGTGTGTTCCGCGTATATATACTTATCTATTTGAATCGGTATTCATTCACAATTTCATGGGTTTTTTTTTCGTGGAACACTAATTATTTTTCCAAAATAAAAGTAGTAAGTTACTCCTTGTAACAACAGCTATCTGATAGTAAAAAACCCGTCCAAATTGGTCCAACCATTCCGGAGTGGTCATTCACAATTATATAGCCTTTATTTTTTTTACGCGGCCGATATACCATCACAGACTTTACTATCGATCTAATAAATGAGTCAATATTGTTGGTAAGGTAACGTTAAACCATGCCACTAATTCCTGGGTAGTTTGGCTCGGATCGGCTTCCACCATCTCTTTCAATTCATTGTTATTCACATGTGTGGGGCGGTCTTTCACGTGGTTCGTTCTTCAAATCAAAATTTCCATCACGAAAGCTTTTAAACCAAAATCGCACGGTGCGTTCATTAGCAGTCCCCTCTCCAAATGCAACATTGATATTGCGAGCTGTTTCTGCAGCGTTAGTTCCGCGTCGGAACTCGTATTAAAAAATCACTCGAATTTTCTAAGTATCCATCTTTCTTGTCTAATATATATTTTTATATTTGTTTTAAGGCATTGGCAGAACCATCAGCCTAACAGTAACTTATAAACATCATTATTCTCCAAACTAGATTAATTCACCAAACAAGTCGTAGTTGAAGTCAGTCATATAAAGTCAGTCAAGTCAAAGTCACGCTACAGTAAGATGATGGCAACCTTACTGAAGCTTCTATGGAGTTTTGGAAACAACAGGAAGAAACACGTTATGTCGCATTACATCACTTGCCAGCACTTATGCACATACACAAATAGTTAATAAGCAAAAGGCCACCACTTTTACACATTAATACTTGAAATAACACAAGTTTAGGAAAATAATGCAGAGCGACGACATGATCTTCTTCGTGTTCCCGCCAAAACTCTTTCTTGTCTAAGCTGAATAAAAAACAACTGAAAGTCGATAATCGAATGTTGCACATTTTTTAAAAGAAGACCTCATAGGTACCATTTGAAAAAAGTTTCACTCAAAAATCTCAAATCATGAAGGTTCTATGTCAATTCGAAATACCTATTACAATAAAACGGCAATTTCATATTTTAACCCCTGTTATTATCGATCCTAATCAATCTACGCATTTATAATTAATCTATGCATTTATATTAACATAGCTGTAATTTTGTCGTGTGTTAGCCAAATACCCATACAAAGTCACTAATACTGAATTTTTCAATTTTTCTCCTTTTTATAGGGTTCCTCTATTTTTCTGTACTTTTAAAACAGGGGTGGTTTTTATTACAGCTGTGTGGGGCCGGCTTTAGAATTGTCCCATCCCTTCTCCACCCATGGGAGTTGTAAGAGCCGACTGAGGGAATACCGGGGGAGTGGGCAGCAGCACTTCCTCGAGTATTAACAACGTCCACTGCGATCGCCAACCCGCCTGCCAAGCGTGGCGATTACGGCACTATCCCCCGTATGAGCAAAACAGCACGGGACCGCTCGTTGTGGCGTTCTCTTGGGGAGGCCTATGTCCAGCAGTAGACGTCGAAAGGCTGATGGATGGATGGATGGATGGTTTTTATTAAAACGAATAAAACAGTTGTCACGATGGCTGACTTGGCAAAGCATCGGACGGTATCCAGGAGATGCAGGTTCAAATCCTGCTCGTGACTGTTATTTGCGATTTTCACATTTTCCACTTTGTGTTTAATGTATATGACTAAGCATGTCAAATGCTAAAAAAAACGTATGTAAAAAAAATCTAAATAGGTACTTTTTGGGTGAACAAAAATCATGGAACGATGACGCGCATCGTCACCGAACGCTCCGATAGAAGTTACAACTAAGTAGGTAACTTGTGAATTGTATCGTCAAACAACACAACGTACAAACGAAAAATAAAAAAATAATAATCTAATAGCTCGATGATACAATTCCCAAGCTACTTATATAGTTTTCACTTCTATCGGCAGTCCCCAAAGACTGCCCGCACGTTTTTTTTTGTATAGTTACAATGAAAATTAAAGAAACAAAACATTTTTTATTTTTAAATAAGAGATCAATTTGTCTATGCTCCTATAGAATGACAACAAAAAAAAAGAGTATTTATCAAAATAAAAAGTTAAAAACCTTGTTTATTTGTGTAAAAGAAAATGACATAGAAGATTCAACGCAACTTGCATTGGCGTTGAATCTCCTATAAAGCAAGTGGGTTTTAGAAAAACAATAATTTAATCATTAACTGCCTCGGTGGTGCAGCGGTAGTGCGTGCGACTGCTGATCATGAGGTCTCGGGTTTGATCCCCAGGTCGGGGAATGTTATTGAGCTTTTTCAAAAAAGAAAAAATTTCAGTTGCAGCCCGGAGTTCGGAAATGTGTCCGGTAGACGGCAATAGGCTCGCCCCCTATTACGTGGGACTTAAACATAGCTGGCGAACCGTGGGTGTGCAATACACCTCTGCCTACCCCCTCGGGAAATACAGGCGTGTGGATATGTATGTAATCATTACGTCAAGCTTTCGTTTCACTTTTTAATCTCAAAAAAAATGTTCATTGCGTTTATACTCTTAATTTTTGTAGATACGAGTGTATTAAGATTAGTTACGGTAACAACCATGTATACGCAAAATAAGCAACATAAGAATGGAAATAACATGGAAAATATAGTAAGACGAATTAATTTTTTGATAACAACATTTTGCGTTCTAGTCTAGTAAGTACATAGATGTATTTGATAGCTATTTATCGATTCGAGATGGATATTTGAGCGTAAGTTATAAACGAGCAATGTGTCTCACTACATCATTATACCACTCTCGTACATCTATCATCATAGCACGTGTTACTAGCATTAGCATAGCCGTTCAGCTCCCAAGGCTAAGATTTTGTAACACCGTCACATGGAGTGAGAATTGTTACTGCTCTTAAAAATGCTATTTTTTGCAGTCATACATCCAAAAATATTACACATGGAACCCCACAAGGCTCAATTTTGAGTCCGCTACTGATCCTCGTTTAAATAAACAGTATTTACAAGGTTAAACACAAAGTGAAAAATGTGAAATCGAAAATAACAGTCACGAGCAGGATTTGACCTGCATCTCCTGGATACCGTCCAGATGCTTTGCCAATTCAGCCATCGTGACAATTGCTCCTGACTGCTAATTTCGATAACACATTCATACTTAACGTCTTTGGGTGAATGTATAGTGCTAAGCATGTTAAATGCTAAAAATATATATAAATATTTACAAGGTTGCACTAAAACTCAACATCACGCTGTACGCTGATGATAGCTGTTTATTCTATTAATCGAAACTCAATGGATATAAAGAATATTATATGGTGCGTGAACATTGCTTAAGCCTGTTAGCAGAGTCTTCTCGTTAGCTGTTTTCCCACCTCTTTTGCTATTTTTTTTTATTTATATGTGTAGCATAATTATATGTGTCGTATATTTATTTTTATATATAAATACGTAAAGTATATCCTAATTTGATGAACTTCATTAGTCTTTTTCTCGAAAATCCGGCGAAGTAGGGATATTGTTAAACACAAAGTGCTAACCATGTCAAATGCTAAAAATATATATAAAAATATCTAAATAGGGATATTGTATTATTTATAATTATATGTACACCTAAAACCCCATAAATTAAGGTAAGTTTCAAAATGATACAATATGAAATCAAAGCCCAATCATTTGTGGGCACGCACCATCTTGGCGCGAAATCTTAATTTAAACTATGCAGTGATCATACTTGGTAGTAAAATATCACCATTGATTAATACATAAAATGACTTGGATTACATAACATAATTGATGAGTTAGATAATAATTTGGTTTACCTATTTAGTTTTCTCGCAATTAGATGCATTAATGACGAGTATAAGAAAGTTAGAAATAATAAGCCGCTAAATAGTAATTAATGTGCCGTGTGGGGCCGGCCTTAGAATTGTCCCACCCCTCTCCACCCATGGGAGTCGTAAGAGCCGACTGAGGAATACCGGGGGAGTGGGCAGCAGCACTCCTTCGAGTATTAACAACATCCACTGCGATCGCCAACCCGCCTGCCAAGCGTGGCGATTACGGCACTATCCCCCATTCTTGGGGAGGCCTATGTCCAGCAGTGGACGTTAAAAGGCTGATGGATGGATGGAGGAAATAGTAATTGTAGAATATTATCTCTTAATCCTTTTATGGGCCCTAAAATTAAAGTAATGCGAGTCAGGTCGCATTCGTAATGCATCTCTCTCGGCATCCATCACCTTTTTTTTTATTGCTAATGATGCCAGACGAGCCACGGCCGATGGTAATTGGTAAACGTCGCTCATGTACTCAACTATAGCGAGAGTATTGTCAAGCTGCTGAACACCATTTCATTTCTCAGATATGAAATGAAAGAATAAACGGATCTTCTGCTACAGCCAAAACACACAGACCTGCTTCATGACAGGTCACACAGGAGATGTTGGTACCGACCCGTTCAGGCCAGACAACAAGTGAGTACTCTCACTTGGTACCCAGTCCTACCACCAGTAATGCAATGGGTGATAATTGCTTACTTCCCTTAGTCACCTTGTATGACACCCGCGGGAAAGGATGGGGTGGTGGCACTTGTATTCCAAGTCCGTCAATACGCTGTTAGATTCAAATCTAATTTTGGAAAATTTTGCAGCAGTAAACGGGCTGCACTGGTTAAGTACTCTCTATTTATTCATAGTAATTATAACTAGGGAGGGTGATCTTCTTGTCCAATATTCCACAGTGTCTGAAGACGAAGGTCTACGATCAGTATGTGTTACCAGTGATGACTTACGGCATAGAGGCATGGTCTCTGAATGTTGACCTTATATCAAGGCTCAAAGTCGCTCAGCGTGCTATGGAGCGGGCTCTGCTTGGGATCTCTCTACGTGATAAAATCTGTAATACGGAAATCCGTAGGAGTATGGGAGTGACTGACATAGCCCGCCGGGTCAGCATGCTGAAGTGGCAATGGGCAGGCCACATCGCTCGACGAACCGACAACCGTTGGGGAAGAAAGGCTCTCGAGTGGTGACCGCGTAACGGACGGCGCAGTGTAGGACGGTCCCACCAGGTGGACCGATGACCTGGTCCAAGTCGAAGGCAGTCGTTGGATGCAGGCGGCACAGCATCGTTCGCTGTGGCGTTCTCTTGGAGAGGCCTATGTCCAGCAGTGGACGATGAAAGGCTGATGGATGGATGGAATTATGACTATTCCGCTGCAATGAAAACACACCGAGTGCTTCATGGTCGTTTACATGGTAACTGGAGGTACCGACCCCCTCTAGCCATATAACGATTGAGCAGTTCCACTTAGCTGATACCAAGCAAAGATTCGTTGGTTAAAAACAAAGATTAACAGAATATTAAGTATATTTATTGGACAAAAACTACAATTGGGGAATTTCTCTTGCATCTAATTTTAACCGCAGTACTTGACAGTTACAAATTGAGCATCTGTGAGGAGTTTTCCTGTCCGATGTACCTTCACCTCGTAATTCGACACGAACTGGAGCTCTGGCTTTGAGTCCACTTCGCAAACGGTCACCGCTAGCCCAACGACGGCCTCACAACCTGGATTCATCTGTGGCAGACAACAAACATAAAACGTCTTCTATGTTTAGGTGTAATGATCTCAGACACCAGCCATGTACTCAGATGTTATAGTGCATTAGTATGTGCGCAAACATAGGTGTGCTCTCTGAATCCCATAGTCCAATGGGATGGCATTCCGACGCGATCGGAGATTGATCAGGCGCCGGAACAAGGGATTTAAGTGCATTCGAGGCACGGGGTTGGAGCTCCGCCAATTTTCTCTGAGCATTCAGAATTTGTTGATGGAAAAACGGAATAAATATTTCTTAGTCTCAAACCCGAGACCTCAAGATCCGCAGTCGCACATACCACCGAAATAGTTTAGATGTTTGTATTTTACCTTTATGTGTGTACTTTCAAATCTGATGTGTTCCCTTCTGGGAGGAACCAATCACATATTTTTATTTCCTCTTTATTTAGCTGAAACTTACAGGTACAGTGACTGTCCAATCAGGAATTCCAGCACCGAGGTCTACCATCGGCAGGTCTACTCTTCTGCCTCCCAGAATACCTGTGAAATCAGACGTTCATACATTATGGACAAGCTTAACACTCTGATAAACGCGCGAGGCACAGGCGTATCCCCTTTTTTTTTTTTGTTTAGGAGGGAAAAAATGTACCTAACCGCACACCCCGTTGTTCGGGGCAACAAACAGGGTAGTGTGGGGCCCTACAGGCGTACCCCAGTCATAGATTTTTGCGTATTATTATTTACTTGTATTTATTAAGAAAGATTCGATGTTATGCGAAAGTGGAAGGATGTAGGTACAGGGGGAGACCGAGACTCACCTACCTGTTTTTTTTTGTTTAGGTGGGGAAAAATGTACCTAACCGCACACCCCGCCGTTCGGGGCAACGAACAGGGTAGTGTGGGGCCCGCACCCACTAAATAAACCCGCCGTGTGCTGTCTCCGCCTGTGTTGACGGACTACTGGTACTGTTTTGGATTACTTCAGCGGCCCGTCGGCGAGAGACTCGCCTACCTAAACCAAATCAGTCACTTATTGAAGGAAGGTGGAGTTAGGAGTCTCCGGAACCGGCAAGCGTGTATGAAGAGAATTATGAATGTTGAGGAAACGAGTGATGTATGCAAGAATAGAGCTTTTGGCACTCTGTTATCTCTGCCTACCCTGCAATGGAGATGGCGTGATGATAAGTAAGTATTACTTAAAAAATTGACTCGGAATCTCGCCGCGCTTAATAGCTGCTGCTAGTGTCCTTGAGGGTACGTCAGAGTCGCGTCGGCTGCGTCGGTGCTTTACTTTAGTACTCCTGGAGCACACCTGTGCCCTGTACGCGTAATTATGTAACTATTTGATGTATGACACAGGCAGTTTTAATAATTTTCTATACTAATGTTATAAAGACGAAATATTCGATTGTTTGTTTCCATTGAATAGGCTCCGAAACTGCTGCACCGAGTTGAAAAATTTCATCATTTCAATCCTTCACTATCCCCGATATACACTATCCATGGAATTACTATCCTTTATCTTAGAGCGGAATGAATGCCTGACAAGTTGACAGATTAGTAAAGCAAGATTTATTTCTTTTTCTTTCTTTCTCTTTTAGGAAATAATAGGAAGGGACGCAGGTTCGATTCCCACTTGCACTAAAGTTCTCTTTTTCCTCATTTACAAATAATAATTTGTACTTTAAAGTAGCTGAGTATGTCAAGTGCTAAAAATGCAGATCAAAATGCTTAAAAAATCACGCCATCAAATATGCATCAAATAGCAATATATTTTAATTGCAAAATTTAACTTAATATATTGGATTAATGCATGTAAATGCGTTCCGAGAGGTGGCATTGGTCGTTAAGATAAATGTGATGAGGAGATTGGGTATAGCTGAAAGGTAGTGCGGTAGCTCAGTGGATTAGAGCACTTTCCCGGATTGGAAAGGACGCAGGTTCGATTCCCGCTCGCACTAAAGTTCTCTTTTTCCTCATTCACAAATAATAATTTGCACTTTACAGTAGCTGAGCATGTCAAGATACAGATCAAGAAGCATATTGCATTTGATAGCGTGTATTCTCGAGGAAGGCAATAGAATATTTAAAATCACGCTACGAACGGCGGATCATGGCTAAATTATTATACTTATGCCACAAAAAGAGTTCGTCACTTTGATCCTTACCCCATGAGATATGAGAGCACATAAACTTTTGTGCATCGACAACTGAGCCTACACAAGCCACTGCTAACAACAGATACAGTTTAACTGCCATCATTATAGTTTAACAACAATACACTGTCTACTGGACCAGTTTATATTAGTTTATATAGTACTACACGCAAATAACAACCATCTCGAATCACTAAATATCGCAATAAATTTATCAGCATGCAAAATGCATTGTATAAAATTCAGATATGAGTTTTGTTATCGTTTATTCAAAGTTTACCTCGTCATTATAATGAAGTGGACATTTATGAGGAGTGAAGCTGATTGACGCATTCGTAACGACGACGACGTAAGAAAGCGAGTACCTATATATGAAAGAGAGTATTGGTGTAAAGATGCGAAAGGGAATGCTTCGATGGTTCGGACAGGTGGAAAGAATGCCGGACGAGCGACTGCTTAAGAAGATATACAATGCGAAAGTGGAAGGATGTAGGTACAGAGGGAGACCCACGTACCTCGACCAAACCGATCATGCATTGAAGAAAGGTGGAGTTAAGAGTCTCCGAAACCTGAAAGTGCTGCTGCCCTACTCAGGTCCTATAACTAGTGAGTAGTCTCTCACTACCACTAGTTACAGCCTGCCTACATCCTTTTCTGGGTCATTGATTAAAAGTATGTACAGTCCGTGTGGTGACGGACTAATGATACAAACGTCACAGCCCTATTATTTCCCATGGGTGTCGTACAAGGCGACTAAAGCGGGATCCGCACAGCTTTAAGCAAGATGTAAGCAAGCGTTTAAGCAAGGTGCCCTTGTCGGGACGTTAAAGATCAAACAAAATTTGCCGCAAGCCAACACGCGATTGAATCAGTGCGGAATCGTCTTCTGGTCTTTGGTAAGACTTAATCCGCTGGCCAGACGGTTGTAAACATGAATCCGCTCGCTGTAAGCTCCTTACATGCGCACGCAAGGACGTTGAAGGTCAAAAAAAATTTGGATTACATCTGCTGTCCTCACGGCTGGCAACAAACAATGTCACCCCTGCTGGAACGCTTGCTTAGAAGTAAGCAATTATCACCCATTGCATTACTGGTGAGAGGGTTGGGTAACAAGTGGGAGTACTCACTGGCTATCGAGCCCGAGCGGGTTGGTGCCACCATCTCCTATGTGGCCGGTTATGAAGCACATCAGTGTATTTTGGTTGTAGCAGGAGATAGCCGTTTATTTTTTCATTTCATATAATGCGAAATGAAATGGTGAGTAGGGGCTTGACAATACTCCAGGTATAGTTGAGTCTATGAGCGACGGTTACCATTTACTATCAGGTGGGCCGCGGAACGTCTGCCAATATACGTAATAAAAAAAATCTACCCACATAGCTGTTAGACGGTAATCATGATTGTGTTTCTCTTTATACTTCACGATCAGATAGACAGTCCTTAACTTTTGTCTCAGTTAAATATTTGTGTACACAGAAGTCAGCTTAGTTCTTTGTACTGAAAAATTGAAATTAGTTTTTTTTTCTCATATAACATATTTATTTAATCAAAATATCTACGATTATTATCTTTACATTGCTGCCATCTAATAATGAGGTCATTTATGCCTTTGCGTTAGAACAACATAGCATCACGCCTGTATTCCCCGAAGGGGTAGGCAGAGGTTTATTACACACCCACGACTCGCCAGCTATGTTTAAGTCCCACGTAATAGGGGGCGAGCCTATTGAAGTCTACCGGGCACATTTCCAAACTCCGGGCTGTTACTGACAATTTTTCTTTTTAGGAAAAAGCTCAATAACATTGCCCGACCCGGGGATCGAACCCGAGACCGCATGATTAGCAGTCGCATACACTACCGCTACACCACCGAGGCAGAAGATGCCTTTGCGATAGAACTCTGGTGATCTAGATTCTACAAACTGTGTGAAAGCATTTTGTACTGCCTCCTGGGAAGAAAACTTTTTATCACGTAGAAAATTGTCTAAATCACGAAAAAAATGGTAGTCCGTTGGAGCAAGGTCTGGCGAATACGGAGGGTGAAGAATGGTTTCTAATTGCAGTTCCTGTAGAGTTAAAACGGTTTCTCGTGCTGTACGCGGTCTCGCGTTATCATGGAGCAATAATGTGAAGATCGATTCATGAGTCGGGGCTGTTTCACTGCAAGTTTTGCTATCATTGTTCGGAGTTCGGCACAGTAGACATTTGCCGTTATTGCTTGACCAGATCGGAGAAAGCTATAGTGAATAACACCATGCTGAGACCACCAAATAGTTACCATTACCTTTTTATTGGTAAGCTTTAGGACACTGTTGCGGCGTTTGACCTGGGGTCAGCCATTGCATTTTTCGCTTAGGTACGGTTATTGTAAAGAATCCACTTTTCATCAAATGTCACAATTCAATCCAATATTCCTTCATTTCTGTATCGATTCAAAAAGGCAACACAAGTTTCAACACGCGTTTCTTTCTGCAGATCAGTCAAATCATGAGGAACCCATTTAGCATATTTTTTGTTTTATGTATTTTTTTCACATGTGTGGGTGGTCTTCCACGTGGTTCGTTCTTCAAATCAAAATTTCTATCACGAAAGCGTTTAAACCAAAATCGCACGGTGCGTTTATTAGCAGTCTCCTCTCCAAACGCAACATTGATATTGCGAGCTGTTTCTGCAGCGTTAGTTCCACGTCCTCATAGGAACCATTTGAAAACTGCCGTGTGGGGCCGGCTTTAGAATTGTCCCACCCCTCTCCACCCATGGGAGTCGTAAGAGCCGACTGAGGGAATACCGGGGAGAGTGGGCAGCAGCACTCCCTCGAGTATTAACAACATCAACTGCGATCGCCAACCCGCCTGCCAAGCGTGGCGATTACGGCACTATACCCCACATGAGCGAAACACATGTTGTGGCGCTCTCTTGGGGAGGCCTATGTCCAGCGGTGGACTTCGAAAGGCTGATGGATGGATGGATGGACTTTAACCGCTTTGCATCACATTCAAATTAGGCGACAACGTAGGTCATAAGTAGGTACATACATATTTGATATTTTCGTGCCGCGTCGCGTCGCGTCGCGTCATATTAACGCGTTTTTCGTACACATAAGACAACGGGTAATACAGTCATTTTTACTCAAATATCTTGAATGTACAGGCACTGCCATCTTCAGCTCATCATCCCGAAAAATCTATAGATAATACTGGCTCACCCGGCGAACTTCGTACCGCCATATTTTTTTCGTGAATATTTTGCTATGAAAATTATTAATAAATAATAATAATAATAAATACCTTATTAAGGACATTTTCACACGACGTGCTCTGGTCCCAAACTAAGCTTAACGCTTGTGCTATGGGTACCAGATTACGGATATAATACATAATATACTTTTTATAATACTTTTTTTTGTAAATACATATACATACATATAATAGAAAACACCCAGACGCAGTACAAATATCTGTGTTCATCACACAAATAATTGTCCTGAGTGGGAATCGAACCCACGACCTCGTGCACGGAAGTCGGTTACACTACCGACTACGCCACGAAGATCGTCGATTAAAGTACTAATATTGCTATTAAAAAATAGGGGTTGGCAGTAGAAGGGTGAAAATTTAGGGTTGTATGTATTTTTAATGCCTAATCATAAAAAAATTTGAATAAAAAATAAAATGATTGGGGTGGACCACCCTTATCACTTAGGGGTATGAAGAATAGTTGACATCCTATTCTCAGACCTACTGAATATACACACAAAATTCCATAAGAATCGGTCAAGCCGTTTCGGAGGAGTATGGCGACAAACACTGTGATACGAGAATTTTATATATTAGACTAGCGGACCCAACAGACGTTGTCCTGTCTAATCATTGGTGTTTCGTTTGTATGGAGTCATTTATTTTAGCGGATTATTTTCATAATATGTTTTTAGATTAGAATAAATTGAAGAAATAATCTTTAAATCCTATTGTAGCGCCACCTACCGGGTCCAAATGTGAATCTAAGCCATCCCGGTAC
This sequence comes from Leucoma salicis, assembly GCA_948253155.1. Classification (NCBI taxonomy): domain Eukaryota; kingdom Metazoa; phylum Arthropoda; class Insecta; order Lepidoptera; family Erebidae; genus Leucoma; species Leucoma salicis. The sequence continues at coordinate 5,570,906 of OX411826.1, forward strand.
TTACTCAAACAAACACAAATAATTTGAGATTAGAATATATTGAAGATATAATCCTGATATCCTATCGTGGCGCCACCTACCGGGTCCAAATGTGAATCTAAACCATCCCGTTACTTACTCAAACAAACAAAGAATTTTAGATTAAAATAAATTGAAGAAATAATCCTGAAATCCTATCGTGGCGCCGCCTACCGGGTCCAAAGGTAAATCTAAACCATCCCGGTACTTACGCAAACAAACACAAATAATTTTTAGATTAGAATAAATTGAAGAAATAATCCTGAAATCCTATCTTGGCGCCACCTACCGGATCCAAATGTGAATCTAAACCATCCCGGTACTTACTCAAACATACACAAAAAATTTCCTCAAGATCGGTTCAATAGTTAACGATTCCTTGCCCATCTAACATCTATCTGTGCTCATCCGAGCAATATGACCTGCCCTTATAGAAACCAAATTACAGTCAGTTAGACAAATAAACCGGAACCATTATACCGAACTGGATAAATCAAGCAGCAGGGGCCTATGTGCAGATATGCACCAGGAGAGGCTGATGATGATATGTGCTGACGATGAAAAATTTTATTACATAATATACAATTGCTTGTCCCGACTGAATGATTCATCAACCCAGAGTCTAAGCCGATGGGTGGCTACTTGGTAATGGATGCTTTCTGTATAATATTACCTAATTTATGTAAGGATCAACCATAGTTTCACTGTGATATCGTTAGATGGCGATGCACTCCATTTAGAACGCGGTATAGTTACATCACTTCTTGTTACATAAATAGCAGTAAGAAATATTTTTAATCACAGAATTGCAGCTAGCCCTAACTTTAACGGTTTGATTCGATACGTTCATCGTATTGGATGGAGGCACATTTTATGCAGAGTCAAACCATACACATTAAGTTTGGGTTTTTATTTTTGGGTGCCCGTGCCAACTGCCAACTCAGGCAACCAAAAGCCAAATAATGTTACTATTTGCACCACGCCTCATAAGCGAAGCGTTGAGGTGGGTATTGCTCTCGTTTCATGCAGAACAACTGATTTTTCAAACTTAAAATATCTCTATTTATCATATATTGCACTTGTAAAATAATATATTATATACACTCACTTAACAAGAAAAAACACTTTTTTTAACACATATTTTTGATGCCATTTTTGTTATTTAAACTAGTTAAAAAACTGTTTAAAAAAGATCTGTCTTGGACGTCCGTTTGCTGTAGGTAATTTATGTTAACGCGATAACAACCGAAATACGTTACTAATCGAGTTTTTTTTTTCTTTTACAATACAGTAGGGCCTACAACTACGAATAGAGCCCTATCACTTTTCACGGTCTGATTCGATGTGGTTTAATTGTTATTAAATAAACAAAAAAAATAGTGAATATTTACACTGGATTCGGCACTAAAACCAGCACAATCCTTATTTCGTGAGAAGTGTAAGAACTATTTCTATAGACCAATATATAGAAGTAAGAACTAAAAATTAGCGCTAGATGGCGTATAAGACACTGTGACCTGTGTGTGTGAGACCACTGTGTGGTGCCGGCTTTAGAATTGTCCCACCCCTCTCCACCCATGGGAGTCGTAAGAGCCGACTGAGGGAATACGGGGGCAGTGGGCAGCAGCACTCCCTCGAGTATTAACAACATCCACTGCGATTGCCAACCCGCCTGCCAAGCGTGGCGATTACGGCACTATCCCTCATTTTGGGGAGGCCTATGTCTAGCAGTGGACGTCGAAAGGCTGATGGATGGATGGCGTATAAGACATGAAAACCATGAAATTAGCGCTATCTATGTGATTGATTGAAAACTACTGTAAAACCAATATATTATTAGTTACTTATCAAGTAATCAATTTTATTGTGAAAAATAAAGATTATGAGGCGTTTTTGGATCGCGACTTTTGGATTTTCCAAAGTATTTTACTTTTACTAGTACTAAGTACTGTAGATAGAGACGATCAGGTCCTGTCAGCTTTGTCAAATTGTTTATAGGTGGGTGAATTCGTTATTAGTAAGAATGCTATTAAAAAGGGACAATGATATCAAAGTAAAAGATATATCCGCTGTCGGCCTCGGAACGCGGCAACAGTCATTAACATATGCGCCGCAGTCCTAGATGTCGTTAATGGCAATTTTAAATGTCGCTATCATTGTACGCAGTCAGCTGTTTATAAGATATACAGCCACACTATTACGATTTACGATTTTACACTTGGTAACTAGCGACGTCGATTGATTCGGGTTACGCCATCTTTTTTGGATAAATATGAATTATTTAAATTAAATTTAAATAAAGTATAATATAATTAGGTATACAGATGGCGCAGGTCGGTAAGAAAAAATAACCTCAGAAAAAATGTATGAAGCCGTCATTACAAAAATGTTCTGTGGAGACGATAGAGAGGTCTTACCTATAGGTACCTACCAAATACTGTGACTAGTATCTATTCTGTGCATTGATCAATGATTCTGTGGTAATGGTATGGCATCTACTCTTTTTGTACTTAATACCTAATAACATCATTGGTTGAGGGCCTTTCCCTCACCCCCACTGGGATTCTGCTATGATAAAGTTTTTTAATAATTTCATCGCAAACATATAGGTAGTTATTTTTTTTGTTAGTCTATTCGATTAAAGATATATCAAAATACTTTGGAAAATCCAAAACTGCACGCCTCATAATCTTAATTTTTCACAATAAAATTGATTATTTGAAAAGTAACTAATAATGTATTGGTCTTACTAAGCAGTTTTCAATAAATCACATAGATAGCGCTAATTTCAAAAAGTACTAATGTGGGTTTCATGTCTTATACGCCATCTTGCGCTAATTTTAAGAAGTACTTCTATATTGGTCTATAGAAATAGTTCTCATGCAAGGCGCTGGTTTTAGTGTCGCGTCGAGCGTAAATATTCAGTACTTTTTTGTTTATTTAATAACAATTAAACCACATCGAATCAGACCGTCAAAAGTAATAGGGCTCTATTCGTAGTAATACTCTAGTTAAAAAGAAAAAAAAAAGACTCGATTAGTAAAGTATTTTGGTCGTTATCGTGTTAACATACATTACCTACAACAAACGGATGTCCAAGACAGAACTTTTTTAAACAGTTTTTTAACTAGTTTAAATAACAAAAATGACATAAAAAATATCATGAGTGTCAAAAATAGTGTTTTTTCTTGATATGTGTGTGTAGTATACACTCTCTCTAACTCTGTCAAGAAAGTACCGGGAAAAGATCAATAATACACACAATTTTTGTTATTCATACAAATTTATTTTATCATCTTCAAAGTATGCTCCTAAAAAAAACCTAGTCAAAGAAAACAGTCAACATGACTGACTTTTGATCGACTATGGCGTGGTTTTTTCGGTTTCGGTTCAGGTGGAAGTCGCCACTCCGAAGCTGTTTTACTAGTTTGCATGTCAAACTCGTAAACCCACGTCTCGTCACCAGTAACAATGCGTTTCATGAATGTTGGGTCGGAATTGACTCGTTCTAGTATGTCCTCAGCTACTCTCATGCGATTGAGTTTTTGGAGAAAATTCAGGTCTTTTGGAACTAGCCGAGCGGAAACATGTCTCATACCCAAGTGATTATTTAAAATGGTACGGATCGACTCGTGAGACACCGAAAGTTCGGCGGCTACCTCTCTCAAAGTTGAATGAGGATTTTCAGTCACTATTTCCTTCACTTTTGCAATGTTAACTTCAGTTGCAGACGTAGATGGCCTAGCAGAGCGAGGCAAATCTTCCATCACATCTCAACCGCTTTTAAACGCTTTGTACCACTCTTAAGCACGTGTTTTTGATAAAGTCGATTCACCGTAAGCCTTCTGTAACATCTTCAGTGACTCCGAACACGAAATTCCATTGGCGATGCCAAATTTAAGACAAACTTTTTGTTCGATGTTTTTGTCCATTATGAAATTCGCAATACACACTAGATATATGATATAATTAAAAACAGCATTGTATTTAAAATATAAATAACAGATGCAACTCAAACTCCGCGCCAAAATGGATAACAGTTGTGCCAATCTAACAACAACAAAAAAAAACAAAAATTTGAATTTGGAACCATAAACAAATCTTCCATTCCCGATACTTTCTTGACTGAATGTATATTGTTTTACAAGTGCAATATTATGATAAATAGAGATATTTTAAGTTTGAAAAATCAGTAGTTCTGCCTAAAACGAGAATACAAACTTAGTTTTAAAGTGACACGTCACTTTTTTATTTCATATACCTACACACATCAACAGAATCTAGGGATACCTTAATCCTAAATTATTTACGGCTCCAGGAGGACCACTAGCTGCGGGTAAGCGACTAAACCGTGCGAAGGAGGTTGCATGAAATTGGTCGTTATGCTCAAAAACCGCTACGTGTTCCATTGACACATAGCAATCGCGGTCGGCGGCTTTCGTGGGCTCGGGAGCATTTATCATGGAGTGACGAACAATGGGCTTTGGTGCTGTTCACCGATGAATCCCGGTTTGGGTTTCATCCTCTAGGCAGAGTTAACCGTCTACGGCACCCTCAGGAGGTTCACTCACACCAAGGTGGGACAATCACGGTGTGGGCAGGAAGGAATTTGTCTTGGCGGATGAACTCGGCCCGTTTGGATCCAATGCAGCATGACTGCACAAAAATACCACGAGAAGGAAGTAGAGCCTGTTATTGTCTTACACAGAATCTAAATGGGCCAGGAATTTGTACTCGTGCACGATAATGCTCTTTCCCATACGGTGCGGCTGGTGTCGGCCGCTAACCGAGACCACGATATTCAAATTTTGGATTGGTCTGCACAGTCGCCCGACTTAAATCCTATCGAGCATGCCTGGGACATGTTACAACGAAAAGCTTTGACAGTTTTTCCGCCAAATTTGACGACGGAACAATATTACGAACACTTGCAAAAAAAAACATGGGGCCTATACCGCAACATGACATTGACAATTTAATTTTAAGTACAAACAATCAATGTCGATGTATTATTTAATGTAGGTGGCAAAACTGATTCTTAATATTAAATTTTATTTTAACTAAAATTAAGTAATAGTTTTATAAGAAGAAATGAAGTGTTTTTTAACATATTAATTTTTATCGGCGATTTAAAAAAATAACGTTTTTATTTACAAAAAAGACATTACGGTAATGTTAGTTTATTATTTAATAAAGACCTTAAAATAAACTATCTTTCTTCCATTTACTGTATCAGAGAATTTTTCATAGATTTTAGATATTTTATTAATTACTAGCCTTTGCCCGCGGCTCCGCTGCAGCCAAAAGCTAGTTTTTAACTTATATCACAGGTTCCCGATATAGTAGTAAGATAAAATGTATACCATTTGTTAAGTCTAATCAATACCTATCAAACAAAAAAAGTTGCATCAAAATCCGTTCAGTAGTTTATGCGTGATGCGCGAACAAACAAACAGATAAATTTTTCCATCAAGCAGCCTGAAGCTAAATAATTGGAGCTAGTTCACCTTCGTGCCTCGAAAAGAACTTAAATGTTGGGTCCGCGATAGATGTCTCTTCAGTCGTGTCAGAATGCCGTCCCATCGAACTATGAGAGTGACTCTCTGTTCACAGAGTCCACTCCTGTTTACTCCCACATACATGCACTACAAATATAGCGACGTTCATCATATTAATATTAGAAACAAAGGTTATTTTACTGCACACAATACTCGTCTTCACAGAATTAGTAGATCTTTTATGGGGCAATGTATACGCATCTACAATATAATACAATGCCGGTTTCTTCTCATGAAAAGCCTTACTATAAAATCCGGCCGCTTGGGGCGATTCCCTTCGCGAAATTAATTGCGTAATGCATTTGCCTCGCTTGTTAGATCTTAGTAAACTTTAACGATTTTAAGTGCTATATAATAAGCTTATGAAATAAAGATGAATTTGAATTAATAGCTATTGTCTATGGACAGCTGCTGCCACGACAGAAATTACGCTGTGCAGATCATTACACCTTAACGTAGAAGGCGTCTTATGTTAAGAATAAGATATAGGTACAATGCAAAAGTGGAGGGATGTAGGTACAGGGGGAGACCGAGACTCACCTACCTAGACCAAATCGGTCATGTATTGAAGGAAGGTGGAGTCAGGAGTCTCCGAAATCAGCGAGCGTGTATGAAGAGAACTATGAGATGTATGCAAGAATGCTGTTCCCTCTGCCTACCCCGCAAGGTATTCATTTGTTTGCTTCGTGTCGGAACGTGTTCTCGAAAATGGAGAAAAACTAAGTGCGAGCCGTTGTTAAATACCTCTGTTTAAAAAAGTTAACGACGCAAGAGATTCATTGCGATTTGGAGGCAACATTAGGAGAGTCTACTCCGCCGTATTCCACTGTTGCAAGGTGGGCTTCTCAATTTCGAGTAGGGAGAACGAGCACGGAAGACGAACATCGTTGCGGCCGTCCATCGACGTCAGTCACCCAAGAAAATGTTGCGAAAGTCAAGAAAATTGTATTGAGCGATCGAATAGTTACCATCCGAAACTTAATTCAAGAAACGGGCATTTCATATGGAAGTATTCAATCCATATTGAAACAATCTTTGAATACGAGAAAAGTCTCCGCAAGATGGGTGCCGAGAATGTTAACCGACAGTCAGAAACAAAATCGACTTGAAATTTTGAAGATACTGTTGGGCAAGTTTCAAGAAGATTCTAAAAACTTTTTGTCTCGTTTCGTAATAATGGACAAAACATGGGTCCATCATTTTGATAATAATAATAATAATAATAATCTTTTTACTTGTCTTCAACAAGATATACACAATTAATTGTCAGTCTTAGGTAACTAGTGTACAATACTGTTGCATTGCTCAATGTTTTGTTACTAAAGTAATGATACCGAGACAAAACAGCAATCTTCGCAATGGAAACGGCTATCAGGACCGACTTCGTGCCGTGGCATCGGCTGGCAAGGTTATGGCCTCAATATTTTGGACTCAGAAGGGATATTGTTGATTGATTACCAGGAGCGTGGAACCACTATTGCAGGCCAATATTATGCAGCTTTAGTTCCCAAGTTGAGGAATGCCATCAAAGAGAAAAGCAGAGGGAAACTTCGAAGTAGCGTGCTGTTTCATCACGACAACACACTCGCGCACAGGTCAGATGCGATGGCTGCCATTCAGCAAACTGGCTTCGAATTGGTTGACCACCCCCCTTATTTACCAGATCTGGCGCCTAGCGATTTTTATCTGTTCCCCAAATTGAAAGAATACTTAAGGGGAAACAGGTAAGAAGACGATAACGAGGTGATGGATGCCGTGGAGAGCTTTTTGCAGGATCAAGACAAAACATTTTTTTGAAAGGGATTGAAGCCTTAGAAAAGCGCTGGACTCGGTGTGCAGAGAGACTCGGGGACTATGTAGAAAAATAAATTATTAAGTATTCAACAGTCATTATATTCTATCTCATTCTCACTACTTTTTGATCTCTCCTCGTATTTATGTATGTAATTATTTTAATATTAGTTAATTTTATATTGTGGTGGCGGCTCGTATTCGCACTACATTGGTTCTGCCTGAAAACCAGCGCTGCGGCGTTTTCGCGCAGCAGGATAAGCTGAGGCAAGACCTTTTTTGGCTTCTACACCATTATTTTATCTTATTTGGCTTATTTTATTACTTTTCTTTAAAAATATTGTAGAAACCAAAATAAAAGTATTTCTTTCTTTCCTTCTGTCTTTCAGATAGGCAGCCGCTCCGTGTAAATAATGGTGGATAAGGTACAACCGAACAGATCTGTAGTGGACGCTTACAAAAATTTGTGATAAGGCTTGACTTGGGGAGATCTTGATGATGATGAATAAAATTGCAACAGGAAAAATATAAAAAGGTTTATTCAAAATTAAGCAACGAGGGCATGTGTCTGAATTGAACAAATCGTTTTCTTTTACCGATAGCTGGAGCGAGGCCTCGCAGCTGCTTCTTAGTTATGACGAGGGACCGTCTGCTGGCCTCGTTAGTTGAACTGTCGTCTAATCTGAAGTCCGTATAAAGGAGTACGAGACCTGTAAAATATTATCGTGATAAACAAACATGGTCAAGTAAACTATACATAGTAATGTATCATTTCATATGGAATTATTTATAGTGACCTAACACTAAAACTTTGCGGCTTGAAATTTTGGCAGCTAACTACTTTTGATGTGAAAACATCTAATGCGGAGGGAAGGTCAAACCGGCTGTTGGCATAGCGACGTCGCCACGGCAATTTATTTAATTGATTTTAGCACCATCTGTGGACAAAAGCATCTAACTAGGAAAGTATCATATCAAACTAAACTGTCTAATTCGTCTAGGGATAACGAGAGAGCGCTTGCCAAGAATTATATGTATAAGACACGAACATGAACAAAGAAAATCGATGTTTTCACATCTGCAACCGTCCCGTGACGGCTCATTTTTTATGATTTAAGCATCCACTAAGGAAAGATTTCTCGAAATTTCTCTTCTGAGAGGATAAAATACTTAATTGTAGAAGTCAATAATTTTCACTCAGAAGTTTAAACGACATGTTTTCGTGGTTTGGGATGAACATTTTTTATACTTATATTAATAATCCAGTGTCTCACCTATTATATACTACATTTAGGTGTGATTGACGGACAAACATCTTCACAAAGTTTCACGTGCGTAGTAGGGTAAACTATAGTATTGCTGGCGCCCCCTTAGTCATTGGCACTTTGGATTTTAAATGCAAATATTAAGAACTGGTATAGCAAAAAACATCTGTTCTACTTTTTTTTATAATCTGCAATAGTAACATTGCTTGAAGAAAAAAGTAGGTTTATATTATAGCTGGCAGCACTGAAGAAAATAAATATATACCGGCGCCATGCAGAACTGTTAAAACATCACTTTCTAATAAGGGTCATCATTTAACGACTGTAACATAGATTATTTATTATTATGCTTAGCTTTTAGGTAAATAATGGCAACGAGTGTTTTTTTTTGACCAATTTTCTGTTATAATCTTACTTTATTAGGTGCCAATGACTGATTTCTATGTGTTATTACAGTAACTGTACTAATGGAGCCAATGACTGTTATTTCAAATATTTATTTTGTTTTTTATTGTTTGACTATTAAAAATCTCTAATTAGATTGATTAATGCATTTTCATTTGAAAATATCAATAACAGAGAACCCTTAATTTAAAAAATAAATGTATCCATCTTAAATGTGCTTAGAGTGCCAATCATTATACAGTTTACCTACATATATATCTACATCAATGGTTTCACATTTTTGTAATATTAGTAGGAAGTAATAGATATATAGATAAGATAATAACAACAATCGATTCCATCGACATTTAGAATCGAATTAAGAAGTTGATATATTATAATTGTGTCAGCAGATCGCTTCAAACAAAACTATTTTTAGTAGCACCGTGGGCCACACTTGCAGTATAAAAAAAACAGCGACGCTGCCTTACTATTGCAATTGGCCCAGGAGCCGCAGCCTATTTTTTTAGTGATTAATAACAGGCTGAATATTTGTGAGTAGGTTCCGTTCGATGAGACGCCAATTTTTTTCAGTGAAAAATCTTTTATGAGTTAGCTATTAAGTGTCCGTGAATTCGACAACTTCCAAGCGTGGGACAGAGAAAACGTACCACTAAATTTGTAGGACTATATGGCCATTTCATAATACAAATATATACAAAGCTGCCTTAAAAAAATCAGATGGTTAATAATTTGAATGACCTCTTTATTTATATTTGTCTCTCTATATTTGTAGTGAAGCACGTTCGTTTAACTGCCTCGGTGGTGTAGCGGTAGTGTATGCGACTACTAATCATGAGGTCTCGGGTTCGATCCCCGGGTCGGACCATGTTTTTAAGCTTTTTCTTAAAAAGAAAAATTCTCAGTAGCGGCCCGGAGTTTGGAAATGTGCCCGGTAGACATCAATAGGCTCGCCCCCTATTACGTGGGACTTAAACATAGCTGGCGAATCGTGGGCGTGTTGCTGTGTTGTTGTTTCCAGTCAAACTACCCATTTTGTAGGACAATTGTTATTCCGAGTTTATTATCCAATTATATTAACATTTAAACTTACTGTTAGTCAGACAATTTCGACACCCTACTAAATCGAAATGTTTTATATCTGCACTCTTTATTAGCTACCTCTATCGAGATTTTTTACAGAGAAAAACTTGGGCGTCTCGTCGAACGCAACCTACTCACAAAGATTGAACCTGTTATTAATCACTTAAAAAAATAGGCGGCGGCTCCTGTACTAAATAGTCTGCGGCGGTTTGGCTGTGCCCTGCTATTGCCCTGGATGGTGGTGCGCTGTCTCGTCTGTCACCGATGGCAATAATACAAACTTATCATTGTACTAGCTCAAGTACACACTCATTGTACTTATACAATCACGAGGATATATTATAATAATACACAGTATGTACTTACATACGAAATACATGATGTTCCAAAATAATTTCATATTATTTGTACTTGTACAGTCGTCAGAAAATAAACAGTTTTTATAAATATGCAATTAAAATTTCTATACTTGCAACTCGCTCTGAATTATCAACATAATTGGCTTAGTAATTTTTATGATTGTGTTGTTGAATTGATTTCGTAAGGCCCTTGCAAATGGAACGTTGATCTATCAACGACTTTGGAACGAGATTGGACGGAATACGTTTACTATAAGGCAGGGTTGTTATTGAACCACCGAAGGAATGTAACATAGTTCCAGTGGCCCGCCAATAAAGGCGAAGAGACGGCACACGGCGGGTTTCTTTAGTGGGTGGAGGCCCCACACTACCTTGTTCGTTGCCCCGAACGACGGGGTGTGCGCTTAAGAAGCCTTTTTCCCGCCTTAACAAAAAAAAAGGGTTGTTATTGATATGTTGGATCTGGATACGGATACCTATACGAATAATATTATAACGGTTCCGAATACGGTTACGGACACATTATTTCGAATTACCAGCTAGTTTCGGATAATTTCGGTTACGGATAGTAGATTTTTAAAGAATTTAATGTAAAATACGTCTTAAATGTTAAATTGCAATGTAATCCCACAATTAATAAGAAATAATAAAAGATGCAGGAGACGCGCAGCTTGTGTCTGTTCAGCCGGCCAAAAACAAAAACGTGTCATAAATGTATCATTAGAACTGCAGCCCCCCCCCCCTTTTTTTTAAGGCGGGAAAAAATGTTCCTAAGCGCGTACACCCCGTCGTTCGGGGCAACGAATAGGGTAGTGTGGGGCCTTCATCCACTAAATAAACCCGCCGTGTGCCGTCTCTCCGCCTTTATTGCATCCTTCGGTGGTATTTAAACTCCCCCCTAGGTATTCGAAACTTTTATATCGGTTTCGGTTACGGATATATTTTATTTCGGATATCCGGTAGTTTCGGTATATGCGCGGTTACGGAGCTCCATAACATCTCTGCTATAATATATAATTATACAGCACAGATACTGAGCGAGTTTTGTGGGGACTCAATCGCCGCTCGTATCGGTTTTAACTTATCCGCGACACATTTTTTTTTGCAACATTAAATTAAATACCGATGTCACAGTCGAGTGTTGCAGTTCGATTCCCACACAGGACAACTATATGTAGGCCAGCCATAAATGGTAGTTCTGAGTCTAGGTATACTGGAACTATGTTACATTCCACTGAAGGAATGTAACATAGTTCCAGTGGCCCGCCAATAAAGGCGAAGAGACGGCACACGGCGGGTTTCTTTAGTGGGTGGAGGCCCCACACTACCATGTTCGTTGCCCCGAACGACGGGGTGTGCGCTTAAGAAGCCTTTTTCCCGCCTTAACAAAAAAAAAGGGTTGTTATTGATATGTTGGATCTGGATACGGATACCTATACGAATAATATTATAACGGTTCCGAATACGGTTACGGACACATTATTTCGAATTACCAGCTAGTTTCGGATAATTTCGGTTACGGATAGTAGATTTTTAAAGAATTTAATGTAAAATACGTCTTAAATGTTAAATTGCAATGTAATCCCACAATTAATAAGAAATAATAAAAGATGCAGGAGACGCGCAGCTTGTGTCTGTTCAGCCGGCCAAAAACAAAAACGTGTCATAAATGTATCATTAGAACTGCAGCCCCCCCCCCCCCTTTTTTTTAAGGCGGGAAAAAATGTTCCTAAGCGCGCACACCCCGTCGTTCGGGGCAACGAATAGGGTAGTGTGGGGCCTTCATCCACTAAATAAACCCGCCGTGTGCCGTCTCTCCGCCTTTATTGCATCCTTCGGTGGTATTTAAACTCCCCCCTAGGTATTCGAAACTTTTATATCGGTTTCGGTTACGGATATATTTTATTTCGGATATCCGGTAGTTTCGGTATATGCGCGGTTACGGAGCTCCATAACATCTCTGCTATAATATATAATTATACAGCACAGATACTGAGCGAGTTTTGTGGGGACTCAATCGCCGCTCGTATCGGTTTTAACTTATCTGCGACACATTTTTTTTTGCAACATTAAATTAAGTACCGATGTCACACTCGAGTGTTGCAGTTCGATTCCCACACAGGACAACTATATGTAGGCCGGCCATAAATGGTAGTTCTGAGTCTAGGTATACTTTGTGTACCACTGAAGGAATGTAACGTAGTTCCAGTGGCCCGCCAATAAAGGCGGAGAGACGGCACACGGCGGGTTTCTTTAGAGTGGGTGAGGGCCCCACACTACCCTGTTCGTTGCCCCAACGACTTTGTGTCCGTGAAATTGTATGTTTGTGAAGTCCCCCGCGATACAAGGATTATTACTAGCCCGTAGTGATGCCATAAGTGTGCAGTGTACCTTAATAATTACTCTACCGTGTCTGATTTGTTTTAATTTTCTTGTGTCACGTATTTAATTGCATATAGCTATGACGCTGTGACTGTACGAACTAATACTGGTGATAGGGCTGCGTACCAAGTGGGAGGGCCACTTGTTATAAGGCCGGAGCGGATCGGTACCGTCCTGTCCCATGTGACCGGTCATGAAGCACCTCGTTATATTTTGGTTATAGCTGGATATAGCCGTACGTATTTTCATTTGATACCCGCTAATTGAAATAGTGAGCATCGACTTGACAGTATTAGGTATTATTATAGTTGGACATGGTAAGTCCGTGACCATGGCTCATGGACTCCATGAGCAATGGTCATGAACTTACCATCAGGTAGATCTTGGCTCGCCTAACATCATAATCAATAAAATTTAAAATATTTTTTACAAGACAAGACAATAGCGTCGCTTCTATGAAACATGACATAGGTATTTTATACTAGTAATACACATATTTTATTATTTTACATCACGCTTGTATTCCCTGAAGGGGTAGGCAGAGGTGTTACACACCCATGGTTCGCCAGCTATGTTTGAGTCCCACGTAATAGGCGCGAGCCATTGCCGTCTACCGGGCACATTTCCAAACTCCGGGCTGCTACTGAGAAATTATCTTTTACGAAAAAGCTCAATAACATTGCCCGACCCGGGGATCGAACCCGAGACCTCATCATCAGCAGTCGCTCATACTACCGCTGCACCACAGAGGCAGTTAATATAAGTAGGTATAATGATAAAATAAATTTCCTGCCAAACTGCATTTCATCCAAAACGTGGCTTCTCCGGCAAATGCTTAAGATCCCATGAACTAGTCTTACATCCAACGACATTGTCCTACAAATGGCAGGTCGGAAACGAAACTTGTTGTAAACTTCAACAAAGACGAAGCTAGCATTACTCGGCCACCTTCAGAAAGGTGCATAATACAAGTCGCCGATATTGTTACTAGAAGATAAAATCCAGAGAAAAAGAGCTCGAGGCAGGCGAAGGAGGACGTGGTTTGAGATTTGCCGTTAGTATATTGTTAATTTGTTTGTCACCACAACAAAGTACGTCTCCACCTTTGTTATGGTAGGTGACCGGTTGGTATAAATGAGAAGTTTATCCGAAGGTTTGGGCAAATAAACAAAAAGCGTATTCACTAGTCGACAGGGGCGTAGCTACCGCCGTATTTGCCGTATCAATTATACGGGGCCCCCGGGCCACGGGGGCCCCCAAAGTGTTTAAGGAAAAAGAATACAAACTTTCTAATTTATTTTATTTTACAAATGACAAAATTCTATAAAGCAATTCCTTTTTTTCCCGCCTTAAGCGTGCGTTCAAAAGTTGGCAACACTACATCGTTATGGCGGGCTGCGGGACTTCCCCGTTTTACTTACTTCATCTTCAACTCAGCGGGGAATCCCCGGGAATCCTTCATCGATATCGCGATGTACGTGTACGTTGTTGTACTTTGCATTGGATGTTAAACCACGGAGTGCAGTGCACTGTTTATTTACGCGCTTTATATAAATGTGCATTACATTGTAATTCAGTACAAACAATATTGTTCTTCTGGTTTAGCATCTTTTACAAATCGTTACTAATACTGCCGAATCCGACTCGCACTAAAGTTCTCTTTTTCCACATTCACAAATAATTTGTCCTTTAAGGTACTAGTCCAAGAACCACCGAAGGAATCTAACTTAGTTCCAGTGGCCCGCCAATAAAGGCGGAGAGACGGCACACGGCGGGTTTCTTTAGTGGGTGAAGGCCCCACACTACCCTGTTCGTTGCCCCGAACGACGGGGTGTGCGGTTAGGAATATTTTTCCACGCCTTAACAAAAAAAAAGGGTAGCGATAGATCATGATAGTTCATTCGCAGATTCGTCACAACAAATAAAATAGACTTGTCAGTTACATAATATTTTAATAGATACTATTGGTCGTCCAGTGGTCAACATTCGACCGTACACCGACCATACATACAATCAATCCTATAAAATGTATTTTTATTGTATAACATGCATTAAAAATATATTTTAAAGCATGTTATACAAAAATATTATTTCTAGTGCATTTTATATAAAAATATTGTTTCTGCACTCTTTCTACATTTAAACTGTGCCAATTCTCACACTTCTCGGTGCACGCAATGTGCTAAAAAAGTGGTACAAAGTTATATCTTCACGTATTAATATATACATAATAAAACAGCATCACGCCTGTATTCCCCGAAGGGGTAGGCAGAGGTGTATTACACACCCACGACTCGCCAGCTATGTTTAAGTCCCACGTAATAGGGGGCGAGCCTATTGACGTCTACCGGGCACATTTCCAAACTCCGGGCTGTTACTGAGAATTTTTCTTTCTAGGAAAAAGCTCAATAAACATTGCCCGCCCCGGGATCGAACCCGAGACCTCATGATTAGCAGTCGCATACACTACCGCTACACCACCGAGGCAGTTACATAATACAATGTATAACAGTAACCTATGTTTTAGACCTAGGTAACAAAACATTTTGGTTTATTCAATAGACTTACAAAGAGGCATCAGGTGTAACGTCTGCCTAGCCCCAGATGTCAACTTTAAAGATGTAAGTAATATTTTAAGTTGACAGACGATATAACAGATATTTTAGTGTTTATGACACACATAGGATGATACCTGGGGTGAAGCAAGCTGATGTAGGTATATTTTTTAGACTAGCCGGTGATAGCTTCTGTAGCTCTGTAGAACCACACGCCTACCATAAGAGTGTAGGCAGCGTAATAAACAATTGTGGTCCCTCTTAAGTGCCTATAAACTATTCGCTCTATTTTGACACATTTTTACAATACAGCCAACGTTTCTCAAAGTTCAGGATCACTCAAGTTTTAAACCACGAAAACGTCAATATAACAATAATAAAAAAAGCAGTCATGAGGATTGCCGACAGAAGTGAAAACTTAAAACTATAAACAAACAGTTGTTATTGTATGATCTTAAAAACTTACAATCAAAATTATACATTCATTCATTAAAAACAAATTAAAATTATTATTTAAAATTATACATTTCTTCATTCACTGGCCCAGCGCAATAAGTTATACTAATAGGAACAGATATAGCGTTATCGTTAACGCGTCACGTGACCATGTCGATGACGACTTATGTATACGAATTTACTCCCTATACAAACCTGCCTATAGAAGTTTTCACTTTAAAAATTAACAAATATCTTACTTAACAAAAGTAACGAGGAAATAACATGGAATCACGGAAAACAATAAGAAACAGCACTCTCGTATAATAGGCAAGTAGTTTATCAATAGGTAAAATGGCGGTTTTAACCAATCGAATATGGATCGTTATTTTTCAATATAATTATTTAAGTTTACTTGCATGTACTTACTACTTTATTTCTAATAATATAGGTACAAATGTATTATAGACATTGTGCCATTCAAATGCAAATTAATATGAAAAAGTATTACTTTTTATCGTAAAATCGAAAACAAACAAGTTATAAACTAAAATAACTGAAAATTTATGAACAAGTTTTCTTTTGGCTGTTATAACTTTTTTCCTGGTTATTTTACAATAAAATTACATAAGAGCGATCTTATAGAGGGTTTTTGAACGAATAATTTCCAATACAAATTTGTTTAATCATTAATTTCATTAATTTATCTGGGTTTTACAGCGCTCCGAAGTTGACGGAGTTCTTGAATACTCGTAAGAATACGATAAAAACGAACCATTAGGCTTAGTTTTGTATTAGCTCAGAACAAAACCCTTTCTGCCCAGCCTCCTCATCGAGGTGGTCGAGGGCCTATTCCCACGACAGGCTGAGCACACGCCCCCGATCATGGTACCGACTGGGAGGCCGCCCTCAGTGTACCGCCCGTCACCGCGTCAGAAATAGGGGCGGCTGTTTCGCGGTTTCGTTCCAAGAACGGTAAGCAGCTAGAGAGGATCCTCGCTGCCCGACTTGTCCGACGCTCAGTTCGGTTTTCGAGCTGGTTGTTCGACGGTCGGCGCGATCTGAGGGCCGCGGCCGCGGCGGTCGTCGCTGGCGGTGGAGCGCTGTTGGCGGTGTCACTCGACATCGCCAACGCATTCAATAGTCTGCCATTCGGCTGCATCAGGGAGGCACTCCGGTATCACGGGGTGCCTGCATACCTAAGGCGGCTAGTGGCAGACTATCTTGAGGGCCGCAGCGTTCTCTATGAGAGCTTCGTAAGGGACGTTAGCGGTGTCCCACAGGGTTCGGTTCTGGGGCCACTCCTGTGGGACATCCGTTACGACTAGGTGCTACGCTGTCGTCTCCTGCCCAGGCTGGCGGTCATCTGCTATGTGGATGACACGCTGGTCGTGGCCCGGGGCGGAAACTTGAAAAAAGGAAGTGGCGTTCCTGGCCACCTTAGGGACCTCAGAAGTGGTCAGGAGGATCGGGGCGCTGGGGCTTAGGGTGGCCCTGGATAAGTCGGAGGCCCTACTTTTTCATGGGCCCCGACGTCGGCCACCTGCTGGCGCCTCGATCATGGTGGACGGGGTCCAAATTGAGGTGACGGCCCAGATCAAGTATCTGGGCCTGGTGCTGGACGGGCGGTGGCGCTTTCGCGAGCACTTCCGTGAACTGTCCCCAAAGCTTGCACGGCTTGCATGCCAAATATGGGCGGACCAAACAATGCGTGCCGACAGCTTTACGCAGGGGTGGTCCGGTCGATTGCGTTGTACGGCGCACCTGTGTGGGCGGAGAACAACGAATATTTTTAAATGAACTCAATCCGACTAACTTCTTTCAATCTACTTGCAAAATGAACCTCGGCTACGTTCGGTTTAAACATGGGTGACTGACAATGACACTAGATGTCAAACCCGTATGATATTTTGCGCGCGTTTGTTTGAAACTCGACATTCGCATAAGGCGTACGTAAGCTTTCTTAGAGTTCCTCCTCCAGGACGAGGAGCTTTACAATATAATTAAGTCAAGTTACGGTGACAAGTGCACACCTCGGGTAGTAGCTTCCCCGGCCCTTCCCGTAGAGGCAAATAGTGGTCGCCCGCCTAGCACGATGGAGACCACCTCCACCTTAACCAACTCCGCCCCTGTTCATACCGGATAAGCCGGCTTGGTCACCGTAGGAGTATATCGGGTGATAGGTCACCACAAGGTGCAGATTCGGATCTGGCCTTAGTGGTTAGATTCACTTCACAGATCGATTTTAGTGAGATTCCCTGCACGCGACACAACTTCGCGAAAATGAAGGCAAAATAGCCTTGCCCTCCTTAACATCGCCGTATGGTTCTGGACCGTCATCGAGAAACTTAGCAATTTTACTGTCTAATGGATAAGCACACTTCAGGCAGAGTCAAACCATATACACTCAAGTTGTGGGTTTTTCAACGCTAATGGCCTTTCCCAGCAGAGGAACGAGGTAGCCACGTTTCTACATCATCATCAACTACTGGACCTATTTCTAGTACAGGAGACATTCCTCAAACCCTTTCATAGGGCCCCGAGGATTGCAAACTACAACCTAATACGTAACGACAGGCTCAACTCACCGATGGGTGGCACACTCATTTATTATAAAATATATGCGAGCGATTAGTTGTGTAGGCTGAAAGCATACGCCGATGCTAATAACCTCATCCCCCACCACCAATTCGGCTTTAAAGCCAAGCAGCACTCTAGTGCGCAGCAAGTCCATCGCATTGTAGAGTACTCCTACTCGAAAATGCAACGAAATCACTTCATCGGTGCACTCTACTTCGATGTAGCGAAAGCTATCGATAAAGTCTGGCACAATGTCCTAGTATACAAGCTACTCCACTTAGGAGTACCGCGGTATCTCGTACTCATCATACGAGACTTTCTAACTGACCGCAGTTTTCGCTACCGAGTGGAAGGGACACTATCCACGGTTTCGTCTCCGCCGCCGGGGGCGAAAGACGTGTCGCGGTCAAATCATAAACGTGGAAAATCCCACTTTGCCAGCAACGGCCCGAGCCCCGGTTCGTGCCCCACAGGAGGTGCCCACGAGTACAAGCGTTGTTTAAATGTTAGGTTGAGAGCCCTATGCACTCGACAATTGTCCGGGTAAAGTTGTCATAGCCATCTGAGGCTAACAACCACCGTCACACAAAAAAAAAAGAAAGACGTGAGCCAATCATGCCGCGGCTAGCCGTCCTGACGAACGTACGCGTTGCGTTCGTTCTCACACGCTCCTATTGTGATTTTACCGATGGCTCCACCTATTAAAAAGTCAATTTTCAAGACCAATGTTGTTTCCCTATTTTTTTTAGTAAATTTCATTAGTTTGTATTTAATAAAAAGAAATGTTTTATTTGTTCAAATTATTGCAAATTTTGATTTGATTTTTGAATCGATTTTTAGCAGATCGATTCAACAGAATACGATCCGATCCAAGAATCGATTCAGAGGAGGCCTACGATTCATTACGATCCAAAAAATCGATTCAAAGAGAAAAATCGTGCGTCCCTACCGCTGCCAAGTAGGCAGACCAAGTTCCAACCGTCTTTTTCAAGGCGAAAACTTCGGTGGTTTTTGATTGACATACTGTAGTAAGTCCTTTACGTTGATTAAATAGACATCGTTTTTCTATTATATTTATACAGATTTGGCCCCTTCAGGGTACCCCTTCTGGGTAAAGCCACTGTTTATTGGTTCCCCGGTTGAAACCTCACGGTGTCAACGAAGCCGGGTGAGGCGAGGACCCGATTGGCCAGCTCTACCCTTTCAGGGTAGCGCACTATCGGACGGGGCTAGACAATCCGGCCTTGGGGTATCTCCTAGTCGGACCTAGCCATCGCCCCCTCCCACACTACCTTACCTTAAATCCATCCCTCTGGTGTTAGTTTGGGCCCCCGGCACCGAGGCTGTTTGGAACCCTTCGCACATTAAGATTGGCGGAGGGATTACAAGCTTAGGGTTCACTATTTAAGTACATCCTCCCAACCTACACCCGGTTGGGAGGGACGTTACACCCACACAAAGAGCGCGCAAAGAGGTCGCCCCGCCGCCCCTGTTCATACAAGATAAGACGGCCTGGTCCTCCGTTTCGTCGCGGTGCAGCGAGCACCACGTAAACTACAAAAACGCCCGCTCAACAACGCATGGCATCAAAGTCACCTTGGCCTCCTCAAAGAACCACCGAGCGCCCTCAAAAATGCTCCGGGAGAGGAACATCTCTTTGCACTCCTATGCCCTTCCGGAGGACCGACTCCTACGCGTAATAGTGAGGAATATCGCGAAGGAGGTCACTATCGATGAGGTCAAGCAGTCGTTGCAAGACCAAGAATTACCTGTGCACGAAGTGCACAGGATGATGAACAAGGGCCGTGAGCGCGAGCCATACGACCTTGTAAAAGTCACATTGGACCTTACCAAAGAGGGTAAGGCCATATATAAGATAACCTCAGTCTGCGGACTATCAGGCATCCGGGTGGAACCCCCGAATAAGAAGGGCATTGTCTCGATGATGAACAAGGGCCGTGAGCGCGAGCCATACGACCTTGTAAAAGTCACATTGGACCTTACCAAAGAGGGTAAGGCCATATATAAGATAACCTCAGTCTGCGGACTATCAGGCATCCGGGTGGAACCCCCGAATAAGAAGGGCATTGTCTCGCAATGCCACCGATGCCAGCTATATGGTCACTCCACGCGTCACTGTTACGCGCGCCCTAGGTGCATCAAGTGCCTAGAGGACCACGCCACAACCGACTGCTCACGTCCTAAGGACTGCACTCAGTACACTGAGCCCTCATCCTGCATCCTATGCGGCGAAAAAGGTCATTCGGCGAACTACCGGGGTTGCCCCCGTGCATCCCGGCTACCCGCCAGGCGTCCACTTGTCCTCACACCAAGAGGACCGCCCCAGGGAAGCGCACCCATCCTGCATCCAACACGCCCACCCCTCCGCAACGCACACCTATGGATCCTCAGTCTGCGGACTATCAGGCATCCGGGTGGAACCCCCGAATAAGAAGGGCATTGTCTCGCAATGCCACCGATGCCAGCTATATGGTCACTCCACGCGTCACTGTTACGCGCGCCCTAGGTGCATCAGGTGCCTAGAGGACCACGCCACAACCGACTGCTCACGTCCTAAGGACCGCACTCAGTACACTGAGCCCTCATCCTGCATCCTATGCGGCGAAAAAGGTCACTCTGCGAACTACTGGGGCTGCCCCCGTGCACCCCGGCTACACGCCAGGCGTCCACTTGTCCTCACACCAAGAGGACCGCCCCAGGGAAGCGCATCCATCCTGCATCCAACACCCCCACCCCTCCGCAACGCACACCTATGGATCCGCCCCCATTGGAGTACATTGAAGCTTCGGTCTGTAGACTAGCCCTCACAGGCCATCAGCCTATAGTCGTAGAACCGTCTACATCCGGCCCGGAAGTAGCAATTCGACTCAGCTCATAGCCAAGGAGTTGAAAGCCCTGCTGGACTTGGGAAGCGCCGTCATCATTGCCGGCGACCTCAACGCTAAAAACACCTCGTTGAACTGCCACGCTACTAGTACGCGGGGCAGGGCTCTCGAATCCTTGGCAGAGCGGCTAGCGTTCGATATCATAGCGCCTATGGAGCCAACTCAATACCCGGCCTGTGTCGAATACAGGCCCGATATACTAGATATAGCTCTTTTAAAAAACGTAAACCAACGTTTGCATTTATTTGGTAGAAGTGCTACACTAGTTAGACTCTGACCACCGAACTGTGATCTTAGATCTCGCCTTCCCCTCACCTGGCCCTTCTGGCCAAAATCAGGACAAAACCATGACAGTGACAGACTGGGGACGGCTGGAGAGTAAACTCCGGTCGTCGTCGTCTGTACACCTAGACCAGGTCCAACCTATTATTAGTACTGTAGAGGACACGGTGGCTGTGTGAGGTAGGTACCACCGAACTGGAGTCCGTTATCAAAAACCTACATAGGAAGAAAGTCCCCGATTCGGACGAAATATCGAATAGGGTTATCAAGCTCTTCCCACAATCATTATTAGTCCCATGGACGTAAAAAAAAAAGACGGACAGAATCTCGCTAAACAACAATTGAAGAACCCATAGTGTGTCAGTTTGCTTGTACGCACGAGTTTTCACGCACACATTCACACCATAGTGTGTCGATCGGCCGCCATTAGGCGACAGACCTCGTTTGACAGACGTCGTTGCTCTAGTGTTCAGAAAAAAATATAATATGCCGTCTTGTGTGGTAAAATGCTGTCGGAATCAGTGGTTTTAAGAAAAAATGTCAGGGAATCACCTATCATAGGTAAGTCCGTAATTTATCACTTATTATCTTTATTTTTAACATGACAAAAATATGTACTTTTTGGAACACAAAACCTCAACCACAAGACCAGTGTTGTCAATTATTTAAAGAGTTAAATAAGAGAATGTAGAAGCGAAATTAATTGGGTTCCTTCTAGTTCAAGTGTAATTTGCAGTGATCATTTTGATACTGCGGATTTATACAAAACTAAAGGAGGACTACTGCGTGTTGTTAATTATGCAATACCAAAAAAGGTAAATAACCAATCAGGTATGTGTAAAAAATATTGGCCGGTCTGAGTTGTATCCGGTGCGTAATAAAAAGCAAAAATACTCGTGGCCATACATACATATTTGCTTATGAAATAAATTGGACTGTATTATACTGATGGGTCAACCACCTTAATATCGTGTGTTATATTTTAGCTTTTATTTGTGCCACCAAACACGGGAGAGGAACAAGTTGGTGAACTAAATCTTTCCAATGCTTTAAATGAGGTGCGTAAATGATAATGTTATTAAGAAAACGTATGTAATAAAAAGCAAAGATACTCGGGGCCATACATACATACTTGCTTATGAAATAAATTGGACTGTATTATACTGATGGGTCCAACCACCTTAATATCGTGTGTTATATTTTAGCTTTTATTTGTGCCACCAAACACGGGAGAGGAACAAGCTGGTGAACTAAATCTTTCCAATGCTTTAAATGAGGTGCGTAAATGATAATGTTATTAAGAAAACGTATGTAATAAAAAGCAAAGATACTCGGGGCCATACATACATACTTGCTTATGAAATAAATTGGACTGTATTATACTGATGGGTCCAACCACCTTAATATCGTGTGTTATATTTTAGCTTTTATTTGTGCCACCAAACACGGGAGAGGAACAAGCTGGTGAACTAAATCTTTCCAATGCTTTAAATGAGGTGCGTAAATGATAATGTTATTAAGAAAACGTATGTAATAAAAAGCAAAGATACTCGGGGCCATACATACATACTTGCTTATGAAATAAATTGGACTGTATTATACTGATGGGTCAACCACCTTAATATCGTGTGTTATATTTTAGCTTTTATTTGTGCCACCAAACACGGGAGAGGAACAAGCTGGTGAACTAAATCTTTCCAATGCTTTAAATGAGGTGCGTAAATGATAATGTTATTAAGAAAACGTATGTAATAAAAAGCAAAGATACTCGGGGCCATACATACATACTTGCTTATGAAATAAATTGGACTGTATTATACTGATGGGTCAACCACCTTAATATCGTGTGTTATATTTTAGCTTTTATTTGTGCCACCAAACACGGGAGAGGAACAAGCTGGTGAACTAAATCTTTCCAATGCTTTAAATGAGGTGCGTAAATGATAATGTTATTAAGAAAACGTATGTAATAAAAAGCAAAGATACTCGGGGCCATACATACATACTTGCTTATGAAATAAATTGGACTGTATTATACTGATGGGTCAACCACCTTAATATCGTGTTATATTTTAGCTTTTATTTGTGCCACCAAACACGGGAGAGGAACAAGCTGGTGAACTAAATCTTTCCAGTGCTTTAAATGAGGTGCGTAAATGATAATGTTATTAAGAAAACGTATGTAATAAAAAGCAAAGATACTCGGGGCCATACATACATACTTGCTTATGAAATAAATTGGACTGTATTATACTGATGGGTCAACCACCTTAATATCGTGTGTTATATTTTAGCTTTTATTTGTGCCACCAAACACGGGAGAGGAACAAGCTGGTGAACTAAATCTTTCCAATGCTTTAAATGAGGTGCGTAAATGATAATGTTATTACGAAAACGTATGTAATAAAAAGCAAAGATACTCGGGGCCATACATACATACTTGCTTATGAAATAAATTGGACTGTATTATACTGATGGGTCAACCACCTTAATATCGTGTGTTATATTTTAGCTTTTATTTGTGCCACCAAACACGGGAGAGGAACAAGCTGGTGAACTAAATCTTTCCAATGCTTTAAATGAGGTGCGTAAATGATAATGTTATTAAGAAAACGTATGTAATAAAAAGCAAAGATACTCGGGGCCATACATACATACTTGCTTATGAAATAAATTGGACTGTATTATACTGATGGGTCAACCACCTTAATATCGTGTGTTATATTTTAGCTTTTATTTGTGCCACCAAACACGGGAGAGGAACAAGCTGGTGAACTAAATCTTTCCAATGCTTTAAATGAAGTGCGTAAATGATAATGTTATTAAGAAAACGTATGTAATAAAAAGCAAAGATACTCGGGGCCATACATACATACTTGCTTATGAAATAAATTGGACTGTATTATACTGATGGGTCAACCACCTTAATATCGTGTGTTATATTTTAGCTTTTATTTGTGCCACCAAACACGGGAGAGGAACAAGCTGGTGAACTAAATCTTTCCAATGCTTTAAATGAAGTGCGTAAATGATAATGTTATTAAGAAAACGTATGTAATAAAAAGCAAAGATACTCGGGGCCATACATACATACTTGCTTATGAAATAAATTGGACTGTATTATACTGATGGGTCAACCACCTTAATATCGTGTGTTATATTTTAGCTTTTATTTGTGCCACCAAACACGGGAGAGGAACAAGCTGGTGAACTAAATCTTTCCAATGCTTTAAATGAAGTGCGTAAATGATAATGTTATTAAGAAAACGTATGTAATAAAAAGCAAAGATACTCGGGGCCATACATACATACTTGCTTATGAAATAAATTGGACTGTATTATACTGATGGGTCAACCACCTTAATATCGTGTGTTATATTTTAGCTTTTATTTGTGCCACCAAACACGGGAGAGGAACAAGCTGGTGAACTAAATCTTTCCAATGCTTTAAATGAGGTGCGTAAATGATAATGTTATTAAGAAAACGTATGTAATAAAAAGCAAAGATACTCGGGGCCATACATACATACTTGCTTATGAAATAAATTGGACTGTATTATACTGATGGGTCAACCACCTTAATATCGTGTGTTATATTTTAGCTTTTATTTGTGCCACCAAACACGGGAGAGGAACAAGCTGGTGAACTAAATCTTTCCAATGCTTTAAATGAGGTGCGTAAATGATAATGTTATTAAGAAAACGTATGTAATAAAAAGCAAAGATACTCGGGGCCATACATACATACTTGCTTATGAAATAAATTGGACTGTATTATACTGATGGGTCAACCACCTTAATATCGTGTGTTATATTTTAGCTTTTATTTGTGCCACCAAACACGGGAGAGGAACAAGCTGGTGAACTAAATCTTTCCAATGCTTTAAATGAGGTGCGTAAATGATAATGTTATTAAGAAAACGTATGTAATAAAAAGCAAAGATACTCGGGGCCATACATACATACTTGCTTATGAAATAAATTGGACTGTATTATACTGATGGGTCAACCACCTTAATATCGTGTGTTATATTTTAGCTTTTATTTGTGCCACCAAACACGGGAGAGGAACAAGCTGGTGAACTAAATCTTTCCAATGCTTTAAATGAGGTGCGTAAATGATAATGTTATTAAGAAAACGTATGTAATAAAAAGCAAAGATACTCGGGGCCATACATACATACTTGCTTATGAAATAAATTGGACTGTATTATACTGATGGGTCAACCACCTTAATATCGTGTGTTATATTTTAGCTTTTATTTGTGCCACCAAACACGGGAGAGGAACAAGCTGGTGAACTAAATCTTTCCAGTGCTTTAAATGAGGCGCGTAAATGATAATGTTATTAAGAAAACGTATGTAATAAAAAGCAAAGATACTCGGGGCCATACATACATACTTGCTTATGAAATAAATTGGACTGTATTATACTGATGGGTCAACCACCTTAATATCGTGTGTTATATTTTAGCTTTTATTTGTGCCACCAAACACGGGAGAGGAACAAGCTGGTGAACTAAATCTTTCCAATGCTTTAAATGAGGTGCGTAAATGATAATGTTATTAAGAAAACGTATGTAATAAAAAGCAAAGATACTCGGGGCCATACATACATACTTGCTTATGAAATAAATTGGACTGTATTATACTGATGGGTCAACCACCTTAATATCGTGTGTTATATTTTAGCTTTTATTTGTGCCACCAAACACGGGAGAGGAACAAGCTGGTGAACTAAATCTTTCCAATGCTTTAAATGAGGTGCGTAAATGATAATGTTATTAAGAAAACGTATGTAATAAAAAGCAAAGATACTCGGGGCCATACATACATACTTGCTTATGAAATAAATTGGACTGTATTATACTGATGGGTCAACCACCTTAATATCGTGTGTTATATTTTAGCTTTTATTTGTGCCACCAAACACGGGAGAGGAACAAGCTGGTGAACTAAATCTTTCCAATGCTTTAAATGAGGTGCGTAAATGATAATGTTATTAAGAAAACGTATGTAATAAAAAGCAAAGATACTCGGGGCCATACATACATACTTGCTTATGAAATAAATTGGACTGTATTATACTGATGGGTCAACCACCTTAATATCGTGTGTTATATTTTAGCTTTTATTTGTGCCACCAAACACGGGAGAGGAACAAGCTGGTGAACTAAATCTTTCCAATGCTTTAAATGAGGTGCGTAAATGATAATGTTATTAAGAAAACGTATGTAATAAAAAGCAAAGATACTCGGGGCCATACATACATACTTGCTTATGAAATAAATTGGACTGTATTATACTGATGGGTCAACCACCTTAATATCGTGTGTTATATTTTAGCTTTTATTTGTGCCACCAAACACGGGAGAGGAACAAGCTGGTGAACTAAATCTTTCCAATGCTTTAAATGAAGTGCGTAAATGATAATGTTATTAAGAAAACGTATGTAATAAAAAGCAAAGATACTCGGGGCCATACATACATACTTGCTTATGAAATAAATTGGACTGTATTATACTGATGGGTCAACCACCTTAATATCGTGTGTTATATTTTAGCTTTTATTTGTGCCACCAAACACGGGAGAGGAACAAGCTGGTGAACTAAATCTTTCCAATGCTTTAAATGAGGTGCGTAAATGATAATGTTATTAAGAAAACGTATGTAATAAAAAGCAAAGATACTCGGGGCCATACATACATACTTGCTTATGAAATAAATTGGACTGTATTATACTGATGGGTCAACCACCTTAATATCGTGTGTTATATTTTAGCTTTTATTTGTGCCACCAAACACGGGAGAGGAACAAGCTGGTGAACTAAATCTTTCCAATGCTTTAAATGAGGTGCGTAAATGATAATGTTATTAAGAAAACGTATGTAATAAAAAGCAAAGATACTCGGGGCCATACATACATACTTGCTTATGAAATAAATTGGACTGTATTATACTGATGGGTCAACCACCTTAATATCGTGTGTTATATTTTAGCTTTTATTTGTGCCACCAAACACGGGAGAGGAACAAGCTGGTGAACTAAATCTTTCCAATGCTTTAAATGAGGTGCGTAAATGATAATGTTATTAAGAAAACGTATGTAATAAAAAGCAAAGATACTCGGGGCCATACATACATACTTGCTTATGAAATAAATTGGACTGTATTATACTGATGGGTCAACCACCTTAATATCGTGTGTTATATTTTAGCTTTTATTTGTGCCACCAAACACGGGAGAGGAACAAGCTGGTGAACTAAATCTTTCCAATGCTTTAAATGAAGTGCGTAAATGATAATGTTATTAAGAAAACGTATGTAATAAAAAGCAAAGATACTCGGGGCCATACATACATACTTGCTTATGAAATAAATTGGACTGTATTATACTGATGGGTCAACCACCTTAATATCGTGTGTTATATTTTAGCTTTTATTTGTGCCACCAAACACGGGAGAGGAACAAGCTGGTGAACTAAATCTTTCCAGTGCTTTAAATGAAGTGCGTAAATGATAATGTTATTAAGAAAACGTATGTAATAAAAAGCAAAGATACTCGGGGCCATACATACATACTTGCTTATGAAATAAATTGGACTGTATTATACTGATGGGTCAACCACCTTAATATCGTGTGTTATATTTTAGCTTTTATTTGTGCCACCAAACACGGGAGAGGAACAAGCTGGTGAACTAAATCTTTCCAATGCTTTAAATGAGGTGCGTAAATGATAATGTTATTAAGAAAACGTATGTAATAAAAAGCAAAGATACTCGGGGCCATACATACATACTTGCTTATGAAATAAATTGGACTGTATTATACTGATGGGTCAACCACCTTAATATCGTGTGTTATATTTTAGCTTTTATTTGTGCCACCAAACACGGGAGAGGAACAAGCTGGTGAACTAAATCTTTCCAATGCTTTAAATGAAGTGCGTAAATGATAATGTTATTAAGAAAACGTATGTAATAAAAAGCAAAGATACTCGGGGCCATACATACATACTTGCTTATGAAATAAATTGGACTGTATTATACTGATGGGTCAACCACCTTAATATCGTGTGTTATATTTTAGCTTTTATTTGTGCCACCAAACACGGGAGAGGAACAAGCTGGTGAACTAAATCTTTCCAATGCTTTAAATGAGGTGCGTAAATGATAATGTTATTAAGAAAACGTATGTAATAAAAAGCAAAGATACTCGGGGCCATACATACATACTTGCTTATGAAATAAATTGGACTGTATTATACTGATGGGTCAACCACCTTAATATCGTGTGTTATATTTTAGCTTTTATTTGTGCCACCAAACACGGGAGAGGAACAAGCTGGTGAACTAAATCTTTCCAATGCTTTAAATGAAGTGCGTAAATGATAATGTTATTAAGAAAACGTATGTAATAAAAAGCAAAGATACTCGGGGCCATACATACATACTTGCTTATGAAATAAATTGGACTGTATTATACTGATGGGTCAACCACCTTAATATCGTGTGTTATATTTTAGCTTTTATTTGTGCCACGAAACACGGGAGAGGAACAAGCTGGTGAACTAAATCTTTCCAATGCTTTAAATGAGGTGCGTAAATGATAATGTTATTAAGAAAACGTATGTAATAAAAAGCAAAGATACTCGGGGCCATACATACATACTTGCTTATGAAATAAATTGGACTGTATTATACTGATGGGTCAACCACCTTAATATCGTGTGTTATATTTTAGCTTTTATTTGTGCCACCAAACACGGGAGAGGAACAAGCTGGTGAACTAAATCTTTCCAATGCTTTAAATGAGGTGCGTAAATGATAATGTTATTAAGAAAACGTATGTAATAAAAAGCAAAGATACTCGGGGCCATACATACATACTTGCTTATGAAATAAATTGGACTGTATTATACTGATGGGTCAACCACCTTAATATCGTGTGTTATATTTTAGCTTTTATTTGTGCCACCAAACACGGGAGAGGAACAAGCTGGTGAACTAAATCTTTCCAGTGCTTTAAATGAGGTGCGTAAATGATAATGTTATTAAGAAAACGTATGTAATAAAAAGCAAAGATACTCGGGGCCATACATACATACTTGCTTATGAAATAAATTGGACTGTATTATACTGATGGGTCAACCACCTTAATATCGTGTGTTATATTTTAGCTTTTATTTGTGCCACCAAACACGGGAGAGGAACAAGCTGGTGAACTAAATCTTTCCAATGCTTTAAATGAAGTGCGTAAATGATAATGTTATTAAGAAAACGTATGTAATAAAAAGCAAAGATACTCGGGGCCATACATACATACTTGCTTATGAAATAAATTGGACTGTATTATACTGATGGGTCAACCACCTTAATATCGTGTGTTATATTTTAGCTTTTATTTGTGCCACGAAACACGGGAGAGGAACAAGCTGGTGAACTAAATCTTTCCAATGCTTTAAATGAGGTGCGTAAATGATAATGTTATTAAGAAAACGTATGTAATAAAAAGCAAAGATACTCGGGGCCATACATACATACTTGCTTATGAAATAAATTGGACTGTATTATACTGATGGGTCAACCACCTTAATATCGTGTGTTATATTTTAGCTTTTATTTGTGCCACCAAACACGGGAGAGGAACAAGCTGGTGAACTAAATCTTTCCAATGCTTTAAATGAAGTGCGTAAATGATAATGTTATTAAGAAAACGTATGTAATAAAAAGCAAAGATACTCGGGGCCATACATACATACTTGCTTATGAAATAAATTGGACTGTATTATACTGATGGGTCAACCACCTTAATATCGTGTGTTATATTTTAGCTTTTATTTGTGCCACCAAACACGGGAGAGGAACAAGCTGGTGAACTAAATCTTTCCAATGCTTTAAATGAGGTGCGTAAATGATAATGTTATTAAGAAAACGTATGTAATAAAAAGCAAAGATACTCGGGGCCATACATACATACTTGCTTATGAAATAAATTGGACTGTATTATACTGATGGGTCAACCACCTTAATATCGTGTGTTATATTTTAGCTTTTATTTGTGCCACCAAACACGGGAGAGGAACAAGCTGGTGAACTAAATCTTTCCAATGCTTTAAATGAGGTGCGTAAATGATAATGTTATTAAGAAAACGTATGTAATAAAAAGCAAAGATACTTGGGGCCATACATACTTGCTTATGAAAGAAATTGGACTGTATTATACTGATGGGTCAACCACCTTAATATCGTGTGTTATATTTTAGCTTTTATTTGTGCCACCAAACACGGGAGAGGAACAAGCTGGTGAACTAAATCTTTCCAATGCTTTAAATGAGGTGCGTAAATGATAATGTTATTAAGAAAACGTATGTAATAAAAAGCAAAGATACTTGGGGCCATACATACTTGCTTATGAAAGAAATTGGACTGTATTATACTGATGGGTCAACCACCTTAATATCGTGTGTTATATTTTAGCTTTTATTTGTGCCACCAAACACGGGAGAGGAACAAGCTGGTGAACTAAATCTTTCCAATGCTTTAAATGAGGTGCGTAAATGATAATGTTATTAAGAAAACGTATGTAATAAAAAGCAAAGATACTTGGGGCCATACATACTTGCTTATGAAAGAAATTGGACTGTATTATACTGATGGGTCAACCACCTTAATATCGTGTGTTATATTTTAGCTTTTATTTGTGCCACCAAACACGGGAGAGGAACAAGCTGGTGAACTAAATCTTTCCAATGCTTTAAATGAGGTGCGTAAATGATAATGTTATTAAGAAAACGTATGTAATAAAAAGCAAAGATACTTGGGGCCATACATACTTGCTTATGAAAGAAATTGGACTGTATTATACTGATGGGTCAACCACCTTAATATCGTGTGTTATATTTTAGCTTTTATTTGTGCCACCAAACACGGGAGAGGAACAAGCTGGTGAACTAAATCTTTCCAATGCTTTAAATGAGGTGCGTAAATGATAATGTTATTAAGAAAACGTATGTAATAAAAAGCAAAGATACTTGGGGCCATACATACTTGCTTATGAAAGAAATTGGACTGTATTATACTGATGGGTCAACCACCTTAATATCGTGTGTTATATTTTAGCTTTTATTTGTGCCACCAAACACGGGAGAGGAACAAGCTGGTGAACTAAATCTTTCCAATGCTTTAAATGAGGTGCGTAAATGATAATGTTATTAAGAAAACGTATGTAATAAAAAGCAAAGATACTTGGGGCCATACATACTTGCTTATGAAAGAAATTGGACTGTATTATACTGATGGGTCAACCACCTTAATATCGTGTGTTATATTTTAGCTTTTATTTGTGCCACCAAACACGGGAGAGGAACAAGCTGGTGAACTAAATCTTTCCAATGCTTTAAATGAGGTGCGTAAATGATAATGTTATTAAGAAAACGTATGTAATAAAAAGCAAAGATACTTGGGGCCATACATACTTGCTTATGAAATAAATTGGACTGTATTATACTGATGGGTCAACCACCTTAATATCGTGTGTTATATTTTAGCTTTTATTTGTGCCACCAAACACGGGAGAGGAACAAGCTGGTGAACTAAATCTTTCCAATGCTTTAAATGAGGTGCGTAAATGATAATGTTATTAAGAAAACGTATGTAATAAAAAGCAAAGATACTCGGGGCCATACATACATACTTGCTTATGAAATAAATTGGACTGTATTATACTGATGGGTCAACCACCTTAATATCGTGTGTTATATTTTAGCTTTTATTTGTGCCACCAAACACGGGAGAGGAACAAGCTGGTGAACTAAATCTTTCCAATGCTTTAAATGAGGTGCGTAAATGATAATGTTATTAAGAAAACGTATGTAATAAAAAGCAAAGATACTCGGGGCCATACATACATACTTGCTTATGAAATAAATTGGACTGTATTATACTGATGGGTCAACCACCTTAATATCGTGTGTTATATTTTAGCTTTTATTTGTGCCACCAAACACGGGAGAGGAACAAGCTGGTGAACTAAATCTTTCCAATGCTTTAAATGAGGTGCGTAAATGATAATGTTATTAAGAAAACGTATGTAATAAAAAGCAAAGATACTCGGGGCCATACATACATACTTGCTTATGAAATAAATTGGACTGTATTATACTGATGGGTCAACCACCTTAATATCGTGTGTTATATTTTAGCTTTTATTTGTGCCACCAAACACGGGAGAGGAACAAGCTGGTGAACTAAATCTTTCCAGTGCTTTAAATGAGGTGCGTAAATGATAATGTTATTAAGAAAACGTATGTAATAAAAAGCAAAGATACTCGGGGCCATACATACATACTTGCTTATGAAATAAATTGGACTGTATTATACTGATGGGTCAACCACCTTAATATCGTGTGTTATATTTTAGCTTTTATTTGTGCCACCAAACACGGGAGAGGAACAAGCTGGTGAACCAAATCTTTCCAATGCTTTAAATGAGGTGCGTACCTAAATGATAATGTTATTAAGATTTGTAATTGTCTCCAGCTTAACGGCTATTTTATAGTTTTTTTTTACTTTTGTTACTTTTTCTCAGTACCTAACTTAAATATTGATTTTAATAGAACATAAAAACATGATTTATATAAATCAAAGTTATTTTAAACCATATCCAGTCAAAATATAACACACATCAGTATGAAAGCCAGTTTTCTGTTACTTTATTTTTTTAGACCTCGTCGGTGATTGGAGCAGCATCCACATGTTTCGAACAACCATTGACAATGGAACAGTCTACTTCTCTAAGCTCTTCCTTATTTTTACTTCGAGTATGTATTTACAAAAAAATAAATTTATTATTAAATTATGTAGTTCACGTCTAGTAATTTTGTATAATCTTAGGAAATTGAAGAATTATATTTTCCACTACTGTAACATTTATATAGCTTTTGCACTTGTGTTTCGCCAACTACATATCTCGTATATTTGTATACGCGATTTTTAATATTCTGTAAATGTTGATTGAAATGATTTTTTTCTATTTTAGAATTCGCCTGAAATTGGAGCAGCAGCGTCTGAAGTTAATTTAGAAGAATCATTATCAATACTATATACTCCCAGGAAACGACGATTGAAGAAAAATCTCTTGTTGTCACAAAAATTTATTCGAAACCAAAAAATGAGAATAAAAATATTGAACCAAAAAGTTAGACGTCTACAAGATCGGAATAAATCTCTTAAGAATATTTTAAATACCCTGAAAAATGAGAATTACGTAGATATAGATTTATTCAAAAGATTAAATGAAAACATTGTTGCTGCAGACTTCTTTAATAACTACAAGAGGAAAAAACTAAAAAAGCATGTTAAATTCTCTCCAGCTATAAAAAAGTTTTGTCTTACGCTAAACTATTATTCCCCAAAAGCGTATGATTACGTTAGACAAACTTTCAATACTTGTCTTCCTCATCCTAAAACACTGTCCAAGTGGTATGGACATTTAAAAGGAGAACCAGGTTTCACTGAAGAATCTTTTCAGGCACTAAAAGCGAAGGCACAAGTGAGCCAACATCGGCCATTGTGCTCTTTGCTATTTGATGAGGTTGCTATTAGGCCTCAGAAAATTTGGGACGGAAAGAAATACATAGGCCTAGAAGACATGGGAACAGGTGTTCAAGAGGGTGCTCCTTTAGCTTCACAAGCATTAGTTTTCCTTTTAGTTGGGATTAATCACCGCTTTAAATTACCATTGGGATATTTTTTAAGCAACAGCTTCACCGGGGAACAAAAGTGTAATTTGATTAAAATATGTCTTATCAAATGTTTCGAATCCAACATCGATGTTGTTTCTTTAACGTGTGATGGTCATGCCAGAAACTTCACGGCACTGGAACTACTTGGTTGCAATTTAAAGCCAGAGTCTTTAAAAACTACATTCACACATCCCTCCAATGACACTGAGGTAGCATGTTTTCTCGATCCCAGTCACGTAATAAAGTTATTAAGAAACCAGTTAGAATCTAAACGTGAATTTGTAGATAATGACGATAATAAAATTAAATGGAACATCATAGAACAACTCAATAGATTACAAGAAGAAGAAGGTTTGCACTTAGCTAATAAATTAACAAAAAAACATGTACATTTCAAAAATAATATAATGAAGGTGAAGTTGGCTACCCAAGTTTTTAGTAAAAGTATTGCAACCGCTATAAAAGCTTGTAGAGAAGAATTAAAACTAGAATCATTTCAAGACTAGAGGCAACGGAATCTTTTATTAAAAAAATTAATGACATGTTCGATATCTTTAATTCACGAGCAATGACACAATTTGATTATAAAAAGCCGCTTTGTGTTGAGAACAAATCCATGATATTTAATTTTTTAAACGAATTTAAAGAGTACATATTCAAATTAAAAATTAAGTACGCAAGAGGAATATATTCATGATTTATTTTGTTATTAATCAGTAAATATACTACCATTCTTGTCGTAAATAACATTTTGATAACTTACGACCTATAACTGAGCTGCAATTTGTAAAAAACGTGATAAAATTTGAATTTCGCGCTCCATGCTCAGCCTCCACCTTAAACTATAATTGAGTTATTACAACCGTAAAAAAATCAAAATGAAAACACATAAATCACATTTCCCGCCACACGCTGTAGACTTAGACCCTTTTTTTTTATAAATGGGGAAATTTTGTTTCATATGGTATCCTTTTATTCACTCACACATACTTACGCCGCCGCCATAGCCGTGCTTCAACCTTTGCTTAGCGAAGTTCTGTCCGCCTTTTTTTTACGTCCATGATTAGTCCTTCTGACATGCATATATAACGCAGCGCGCAAAAATAACATCTTTCCCCCTCAGTGGAAAGAGGCCGTGGTAATTGGAATCCACAAATCCGGCAAAAAGCGATCCGAACCGTCTAGTTATAGGCCGATAAGTCTGCTTAAAGGTTTAGGTAAGATTTATGAGCGTTTGGTTTTATGTAGGCTGAAAGCATACGCCGATGCTAATAACCTCATCCCCCACCATCAATTCGGCTTTAAAGCCAAGCACTCTCTTAGTGTGCAACATCGCATCGTAGAGTACTCCTACTCGAAAATGCAACAAACAACCTATTCACCGGTGCACTCTTCTTCGATGTAGCCAAAGCTTTCGATAAAGTCTGGCACAATGGCCTAATATACAAGCTACTCCACTTAGGAGTACCGCGGCACGATTCCGCGGTCTGCTGTCCTAACGAACGTAAGTGTTGCGTTCGTTCTGCACGCTCCCGCAATCTCACAGCGCCACTGTCCGCGCCACGCGCCCAGCTCGCTCAGTCTGCAACTACTTGCCAGACCAACATATAACCGTCTTTTTCAAAGCGAAAGTTTTCAAAGTTTTCGGTGTTTTTTATCAACGTTTTGTAGTAAGTACATTACGTTGGTTATACAAACACTAATTTCTATTATATTGATACAGAGTTGGCCCCTTCAGGGTGCCCCTTCTGGGTAAAGCCACTGTTTATTGGTTCCCCGGTTGAAACCTCACGGTGTCAACGAAGCCGGGTAAGAAGCTTCAGGGTAGCGCAAAATCCGACGGGGCTAGACAATCAGGCCTTGGTGGATCTCCTAGCCTGACCATCGCCCCCTCCCACCCTACCTTACCCTTTCATCCATTCCTTGTGTGTTAGTTTGGGTGTGCCGGCCTGCAAAGGCCCATACCACCCCGGCACCGAGGCTGTTAGGAACCCTTCGCACATTAAGATCGGCGGAGGGAGTACAAGCTTAGGGCTCATTATTTAAGTACATCCTCCCAACCCACACCCGGTTGGGAGGGACGTTTCACCCACACATCCCCGGGCGATCCCACCCGAGGACTTAGGGACGATAGGGATCTGAGATATACGTTTCAATCTGTTTGTTGTTTCGTTAAAGTAGCAACTAGTATGGCCATCAGGCCTTTTCTGACCTTGTCGTCAATGACGAGGTACTTTACGATTTCATAAAGTCTCGCTACGGAGACAAGTGCCCACCTCGGGTACTTCTGACTTCCCCGATCCGGCCCGTAGAGGCTAATTCTTCCCAGGCCCTGCCCGTAGAGGCAGAGGGTAGTCGCCCGCCAAGTGCGATGGAGACTACCTGCTCTCTAACCGACTCCGGCAGCTCTGCCGAGTCCGAGTTGTCCGGTGCGGAGTCGTCCTCCGACACCGAATTTACTCTTGTGAGCTCCCGTGAGCGGAGCCACAAAGAAAAGAAGGGGAAGCCAAAAAAGGCCCCCAAGATAATGGAACAGCAGGTTGCCGCTCAGCCGGCCACTGTTACCGCACCCCCTGTCTCCCAACGCGCACAGGGGTCTTCATCCCCGCGCCCACTCGCGCCCAAGGAGGGCCAGAGGAAAGAGGCCGTCCCACCGCCCCTGTTCATACAGGATAAGACGGCGTGGACCTCAGTGTCGTCGTGGTGCAATGAGCACCACGTCAACTTCAAGTCCGCCCGCTCCACCCCACAGGGTATCAAGGTCACCTTGGCCTCGTCCAAGGACCACAGGGCCCTATCAAAGGTCCTACGTGAAAGGAACATCTCCTTTCACACCTAAACCCTCCCTGACGACCGTCTCCTAAGAGTCATCCACAGAAACATCCCAAAGGAGGTGTCAATCGAAGAGGTTAAGCAATCCTTAACCCAACAAGACCTGCACGGATGTACAAGGGTCGGGCCCGCGAACCATACGACTTGGTGATGGTCACATTAGACCTCACCAAGGAAGGCAAGGCCATTTATAAAATGAACTCAGTCTGCGGACTGTCCGGCATCAGGGTGGAACCCCCTAACAAGAAGGGCATTGTCTCACAATGCCATAGATGCCAGTTATACGGTCACTCTGCGCGTCACTGCTACGCGCGCCCTAGGTGC
The DNA here is from genome assembly GCA_948253155.1 of Leucoma salicis. Lineage (NCBI taxonomy): Eukaryota > Metazoa > Arthropoda > Insecta > Lepidoptera > Erebidae > Leucoma > Leucoma salicis. Next base: position 5,608,427 of record OX411826.1, read on the forward strand.
GTCAAGTGCCTAGAGGACCACTCAACGTCCGATTGCTCTCGTCCAAAGGACCGCACCCAGTGCACAGAGCCCCCCTCCTGCGTCCTATGCGGCGAGAAGGGTCACCCGTCGAACTACCGGGGCTGCCCCCGTGCCCCCGGTTACCCGCTAGGCGCCCACTTGTCCTCACACCAAGAGGACCGCCCCAGGGAAGCGCTCCCATCCTGCGCCCCGCACCCCCTACCCTCCTCCGCAACGCTTGGGTACGCCCAGCGAGCCAGGCAGAGTTCCCAGCTCTGCCTAACAACATTAAGCCCGTAGGGACGCCAATCGTTGGGCAAACGAAGCCCACCGTGGGCCAACATAAGCCCCCTCAGGGCAAAGCACCGACACCAGCTGTAGGCGTAGGCCCAGCGGGTAGGACGCCCCAGAGCACAGATTCGGATCTGGCCCTAGTGCTTAGATTCGCCTCTCGTAGATTTTAGCGAGATTAGGGAAGTCGCGGCCGAACTCCGCGCTAAACAGGGCAATAGTCTTGCCCTACTTAACACCGCCGTACGGTTCTCGACCGTCATCGAGAAATTAAACACGTTTACCGTATAATGGATTCGCACACCTCAGGCAGAGTCAAACCATACACACTCTAGGGTTTTCCAACGCCAATGGCCTGTCCCAGCAGAGGAACGAGGTAGCCACGTTTCTACAAGACCAACTACTGGACCTATTTCTAGTACAGGAAACATTCCTCAAACCCTTTCATAGGGCCCCGAGGATTGCTAACTACAATGTAGTACGTAACGATAGGCTAAACTCACCGCTAGGTGGCACACTCATCATCATCACTACATAGTATAAAACAAAGTCGCCTTTTCTGTCCCTATATCCCTATGTGCGCTTAAATCTTTAAAACTACGCAACGGATTTTGATGCGGTTTTTTCCAATAGATAGAGTGATTCAAGAGGAAGGTTTATATGTATAATACATGCATCATATACTAAGGCAACATTGCTAATTTTAGAGGTTTCTAACGTGATGTCGTAAATTAACCTATTTTTTTGGGCTTATTTAGCAATTTAGCAAAAACGCTGCCTAAACCCTACGAGTTAGATCAAATTAATGTACTACAGTATTGTACACCATAAAAAGGTCTACAAAAAAGTCCGCGATGGTATATGTTTATCTTTTAGGGATAACCCACATTAACCATTTTTATTGTTTACTTTTTACGTGAAAAAATGGCTTATTTACGAAGCATTTTAAGCAATACGGCATTAATCCTTATCGAATTAAGTACCTTAAATACAGTGTGCAATTAATATAGATCAATATGGTTCCTTACAGCATGTAAATTAAACAAATATTTTCGGAGATATTACAAATTTAAAATTTGCGTTTGCGGCGGGCGGTACCGGTCGGACGGGGCAGTGCGGGGAGGCATGCCTATAAATAGCGCGTCGGAGGCCGCGGTTCTCCCTTCACCCACACATCCCCGGGCGATCCCACCCGAGGACTTAGGGAAGATAGGGATCTGCGTTTCTTCTTTTAGTGTTTCTGTTTGTTTGTGTCACCATGGCACAACAGGCCTTCTTCGAGCTCGTACTCAACGACGAGGAGCTCTAGAACTTTATCAAGTCCCGATATGGAGACAAGTGCCCACCTCGGGTACTCCTAACCACCCCGGCCCTGCCCTCGGAGGTAGGAGATGGTCGCCCGCCCAGTGCGATGGAGACCACGGCCACCGATACCGACTCTGGTAACTCTGCCGAGTCGGATGCTTCCGGGTCGGACTCATCATCCGACACCGAGTTCACGGTTGTGAGCTCCCGCAAAAGGAGCCACAAGGATAGGAAGGGGGCACCAAAAAAGGCCCCTAAGATCGCTAAGAAGGGAGCCGCCCAGCCGGCTCCGGCTGTGGTAGCCCCTACCACTCAACGACCACATGGGTCTTCCTTACCCCCACGTGCGCCTACACCCGTAGTGGGCCAACGAAAAGAGGTCGCCCCGCCGCCCCTCTTCATTCAGGACAAGACGGCTTGGTCCACCGTGTCGTCGTGGTGCAACGAGCACCACGTCAACTACAAGAGCGCCCGATCAACAACCCAGGGCATAAAGGTCACATTGGCCTCATCTAATGACCACCGAGCATTGTTCAAAATGCTCAGGGAGAGGAACGTCTCGTTTCACTCTTATACCCTTCCGGAAGATCGACTCCTACGAGTAGTAGTGAGGAACATCCCGAAGGAGGTCTCCACAGACGAAGTCAAGCAGTCGTTGCTTGCACAAAATCTACCGGTGCACGAGGTACACCGTATGTACAAGGGTCGCGCTCGCGAACCTTACGACTTAGTCATGGTCACCCTAGACCTTACCAAAGAGGGTAAGGCAGTGTACCAGATAAAGGCGGTTTGCGGCCTATCTGGTATAAGGGTCGAGCCACCCAAGAAGAAGGGCAACGTTTCCCAGTGCCATAGATGTCAACTCTATGGGCACTCCGCCCGGCATTGTTATGCCCGCCCTAGATGCGTCAAGTGTCTAGAGGACCACTCGACAACAGACTGCTCTCGTCCTAAGGACCGCACTTTGTGCACAGAGCCCCCCTCCTGCGTCCTATGCGGCGAGAAGGGACACCCGGTGAACTACCGGGGCTGCCCCCGTGCCCCCGGTTACCCGCTAGGCGCCCACTTGTCCTCACACCAAGAGGACCGCCCCAGGGAAGCGCTCCCATCCTGCGCCCCGCACCCCCACCCCTCCGCAACGCTTGGGTACGCCCAGCGAGCCAGGCAGAGTTCCCAGCTCTGCCTAACAAAAATAAGCCCGTAGGGACGCCAATCGTTGGGCAAACGAAGCCCACCGTGGGCCAACCTAAGCCCCCTCAGGGCAATATACCGAAACCAGCCGTAGGAGTAGGCTCGGGTGTTAGGTCATCACAAGGTGCAGACTCGGATCTGGCCTTAGTGATTAGATTCGCCTCACAAAATAATAGATTTTAGTGAGATTAGGGAAGTCGCGACTCAACTCCGCGAAAACGAGGGCAATAGCCTTGCCCTCCTTAACATTGCAGTACGGTTCTCGACCGTCATCGAGAAATTAAGCAATTTCACTGTTTAATGGATTCGCACACCTCAGGCAGGGTCAAACCATACACACTCAAGCTAGGGTTTTTCAACGCCAATGGCCTGTCCCAGCAGAGGAACGAGGTAGCCACGTTCCTACAAGACCAACTACTGGACCTATTTCTAGTACAGGAAACATTCCTCAAACCCTTTCATAGGGCCCCGAGGATTGCTAACTACAACGTAGTACGTAACGATAGGCTAAACTCACCGCTAGGTGGCACACTCATATATTATAAAAGGTCACTGCACTGCACGCCTATGGATCCGCCCCCACTAGAGTTCATCGAAGCTTCGGTCTGTAGACTAGCCCTCACAGGCCATCAGCCTATAGTCGTAGTATCCGCCTACATCCGACCCGGAAGTAGCAATTCGACACCGCTTATAACCAGGGACTTAAAAGCCCTGCTAGACTTGGGAAGCGCCGTTATCATCGCCGGCGACCTCAACGAAAAAAACACCTCGTGGAACTGCCACGTTACTAGTACGCGGGGCAGGGCCCTCGAGTCACTGGCTGAGCGACTAGGGTTCGACATTATTGCGCCTATGGAGCCCACTCACTACCCGGCCTGTGTTGATTACAGGCCCGATATATTACACATGGCGCTTTTAAAAAACGTAAACCTACGGTTGCGTTTAGTAGAAGTGTTACATGAGTTAGACTCTGACCACCGTCCTGTGATCTTAGATCTCGCCTCCCCCTCACCTGGCCCCTCTGGCCAACAGGACAAAACGATGACGGTGACAGACTGGGGACGGCTGGAGAGTAAACTCCAGTCGTCGTCGTCTGTACACCTAGACCAAGTCCCCCCTATTATTAGTACCGTAGAGGACACGGTGGCTGCGGTCGACTGTTTCACAAGCCACGTACAATCGTTAATTAACGATTGTTCTCGGCAGGTACCAGACACGAGAAATCGTCGATGGCGCCTACCCGACGACGTCCGTGACTTGCTGAGGCAGAAGAACGCCGCTATACGTGCCTATGATCGTCATCCCAGCGAGGATAACCGCATCATAATGCGCTCACTACAAAGGGCTGTTAAGAAATCAATTGATTCTCTACGTCAATCAGAGTGGGAAACCAAGCTGAGAGACCTAGAAACGACCCATCAAGCCTTCTGGCAACTGTCCCGCACTTTCAAAAACGACAGTGTGTCTACCATGCGTCCGCTTAACAGACCCAACCTTGCCTTCGAGGACGAGGAGAAGTCCGAGTGCTTAGCCGATAGTCTGGAGCGACAATGTACTCCGAGTACATTACACGTAGACAAAACACACCACGCCGTCATTGATAGGGAAGTGGAGTCGTGGGCCTCACCCTCGGCCCCACCGGTAGACACCTCAGGTAGGGACCTAGTGGAACAGCCACCTCCAGTCACCACCACCGAACTGGAGTCTGTAATTAAAAACCTACATAGAAAGAAAGCCCCCGGTTCGGACGGAATATCGAATAGGGTGATCAAACTCTTCCCCCAGACATTATTAGTCCTTCTGACATGTACATACAACGCAGCGCTCAACAATAACATCTTTCCCCCTCAGTGGAAAGAGGCCGTGGTAATAGGAATCCACAAACCCGGCAAAAAGCGATCCGAACCATCTAGTTATAGACCGATAAGTCTGCTTAAAGGTTTAGGTAAGATTTAAGAGCGATTAGTTTTGTGTAGGCTGAAAGCATACGCCGATGCTAATAATCTCATCCCCCACCACCAATTCGGCTTTAGAGCCAAGCACTCCAGCGTGCAAGAAGTCCACCTCATAGTAGAGTATACATACTCTAAAATGCAACAAAATAACCTTTTTACAGGTGCACTTTTCTTCGATGTAGCGAAAGCATTCGACAAGGTCTGGCACAACGGCCTAATATACAAGTTACTCCACTTAGGAGTACCGCGGTATCTCGTTTACATCATACGAGACTTCCTAACTAACCGCAGTTTCCGCTACAGAGTGGAAGGGGTACTATCCTCCCCCCACCCCATACTAGCCGGGGTCCTACAGGGCTCCGTGCTTTCTCCGATCCTCTTCTCGCTGTACACCAGCGACATGCCTCAGCATCGGGAAGTGCAGACAGCACTTTTTGCAGACGATACAGCCATTTATTATGCAGGGTTTAACCCTATCACAGTGCATAGGAAACTCCAATCAGCGGCCACTGCCCTCAGTCCGTGGTTTAGCAAGTGGAGAATAGAGAACAACCCCGAGAAAAGCCAGGCGGTCATGTTTCATAGGAGACTACCCCGAATGTATCCCCCGGAGAAGATCAAACAGATTAGCATCTTTGGTAAACCTATTCCTTGGAGTAGGCGAGCCAAGTACTTAGGTGTAATTCTAGATAACAGATTAACATTCGCCCGTCACATTCAGGTGGTACGCTCGCGCGCAGCCTTTGTCATGGGACGTTTGCACTATCTGTTAAACGCTAGGTCAAAACTCTCGCTTAGGAATAAGGTCAGACTCTACACTGCCTGCATACGTCCAGTCATGACGTACGCCAGTGTAGTATTTTCACACGCCAAGGCACACAGGATCCATAGATTACAAACATTACAGAATAGATTCATGCGCAGAGCTACGGGTGCACCGTGGTTCATACGCAATGTCGACCTTCACATAGACTTGCAATTGCCTACCATCAAGCAATTTATGAAACGGTGTTCACGTAGTTTCTTTGACTCCGCCATTACTCACGCCAACACTCTAGTGGTTGAGTCGGCTAGGTACAAACCCTCTAACATATCGCGCGTACGCAGACCGCGACATAGCCTCGACGAAGTCGACGACGACATAACTCACGCTCAGATCAGAGCACACACAGCTCGCGCAGCTAATACAAGTAAATATCCACGGTTTCGTCCCCGCCGACGGGGGCGAAAGACGTGTCGCGGTCAAATCATAAACGTGGGAAATCCCACTTTGCCAGCAACAGCCCGAGCCGAGGTCCTTACCCCAGAGGGGGTGCCCCCGGGTAGCGTTGCTTAAATGTCGGGTTGAGAGCCCTCTGCGCTCACCAATTGTCCGGGTAAGGTTGTCATAGCCATCTGAGGCTAACAACCAACGTCACAAAAAAAAAAAGAGTACCGCGGTATCTCGTACTCATCATACGAGGCTTTCTATCTAACTGCAGTTTTCGCTACAGAGTGGAAGCGACAATATAGGCAGAGAAGGGGCCCCCGGATTCAACGAGTGTGGTGCGTAAGTCGATGACGCACGCCACAGTCTGGGGGAATGCCCCGCCTGGGGGCCCCAGCGACACGCCCTATCAGCAGCAATCGAAAGAGACCTGTCGCTGCCAGCCGTATTAAGCAAAATAAATGTTCGGCGGCGACGGGTTTTGGTCGGCCGTTGCCTCCTTTTGTGAGGCTGTAATTGCACGGAAGAAGGCCGCGGAGCGGGAACGCGAGGCATCGGCCTACGCCGACTCGCTCCGCCGGCGGCAACCAGGGGGGAGAGAGGAGGCGTCGCTACGCTCACCTCCCACCGCCTTGATGACGACAGGACGTGGCCAATAGGCCATTCGCCTGGAGTGTCGGAATAGAATGTCGAAAGAAGACCCTCCGGCGCCCCGCTAATAGGCGTGGAAGGGGAAATAACTCACGCTCAGAACAGGTCATACACAGCTCGCGCAGCTAATACAAGTAATTATCCATAGTTTCGTCCCCGCCGACGGGGGCGAAAGACGTATCGCGGTCAAATCATAAACGATCCCACTTTGCCCCAGCAACAGCCCGAGCCGAGGTCCTTACCCCACAAGGGATGCCCTCGCGTTGCTTAAATTTTGGGTTGAGAGCCCTCTGCGCTCACCAACTGTCCGGGTAAGGTTGTCATAGCCGTCTAGGATAACAACCGACGTCACAAACAAAAAAAAAATAACGTCGCCATTCCGCGGCTAACCGTCCTGACGAACGTACGTTCGTTCTCGCACGCTCCGCCACTCTCAGCGCCATTGCCAGCGCCTCGCGCGCAGCTCGTTCAGCCGCATACTACTTGCCAAACCACCTTTAAACCGTCTTTTTCAAGGCGAAAGTTTCGGTGCTATCTTATCGACGTATTGTAATAAGTACTTTACGTTGGTTAAATAAACGCTTAATTCTATTACATGGATACAGATTTGGCCCCTTCAGGTTAACCCTTCTGGGTAAAACCACCGTTTATTGGTCCCCCGGTGGAAACCTCACGGTGTCAGTAGTTCGGGTGTGCCGGCCTGCAAAGGCCCATACCACCCCGGCACAGAGGCTGTTGGGAACCCTTCACACATTAAGATCGGCGGTGGGAGTACAAGCTTAGGGATCATTTTTTAAATACATCCTCCCAACCGGCCCGACTTATAACCGGTTGGGAGGGACGTTACACCCACACATTCCCGGGCGGATTATTTTATTATTAGTTTCTCGATGACGGTCGAGAATTGGGCGGCAGTATTAAGTAGGGCAAGACTATTGCCCTGGTTGGCACGGAGTTCGGCCGCGACTTCCCTAATCTCAGTAAAATCGACTAGTGAAGCGAATCTAAGCACCAGGGCCAAATCCGAATCTGTACCCTGGGGCATCCTACCTGCTGGGCCTACGCCTACAGCTGTTTTCGGTTTGTTGCCCGGAGGGGGCTTAGGTTGGCCCACGGTGGGCTTTGGTTGCCCAACGAATGGCATCCCTACGGGCTTAGTGTTAGGCAGAACTGCGTTGTGGGAACTCTGCCTGATTTGCTGGGCGTACCCAAGCATTGCGGAGGGGGAGGAGGTGCGGGAAGCAAGATGGGTGCGCTTCCCTGGGACGGTCCTCTTGGTGCGAGAACAAGTGGGCGCCTGGCGGGTAGCCAGGGTGTATAGGGGCAACCTCGGTAATTCGCCCGGTGACCCTTTTCGCCGCATAGGACGCAGGATGGGAGCTCAGTGCACAGTGTGCGGTTTTGTACGTGAGCAATCCGATGTCGGATGGTCCTCTAGGCACTTGACGCACCGAGGGCGCGTGTAACAGTGACGCGCAGAGTGGCCACATAGCTGGCATCGGTGGCATTATGAAACAATGCCCTTTTTGTTCGGGGGTTCCACCCGGATGCCTGTCAGTACGCAGACTGAGGTCATTTTGTAGATGGCCTTACCTTCCTTGGTGAGGTCTAATGTGACCATCACCAAGTCATATGGCTCTCGGGCCCGGCCTTTATACATTCTGCGCACTTCGTGCACAGGTAGGTCATGGTTGGTCAAGGATAGTTTGATCTCCTCGACTGTCAGCTCGTTAGGGATGTTTCCGAGAGCTTAAGAGACGGTCCTCAGGGAGGGTGTATGTATGAAAGTAGATGTTCCTTTCGCAGAGTACCTTAGACAGGGCCCTGTGGTCCTTGGACGAGGCCAGGGTAACTAATGCCCTGCGGTGTAGAGCGGGCGGGTTTATATTTGACGTGCCACCACAACGATACGGAGGTCCACGCCGTCTTGTCCTGAATAAACAGGGGCGGTGGGACGACCTCTTTCCGCTGACCCTCCTTGGGCGCGGGCGGGCACGGGGTTGAATACCCCTGTGGTCGTTGTGGTCGGGGGTGTGGTAACAGCGACCGGCTGAGCTGCTACCTCCTGTTCCACGATTTTAGGGGCTTTTATGGCTTCCCCTTCTTAACTTTGTGGCTCCACTTACGGGAGCTCACAACGGTGAATTTGGTGTCGGAGGATGACTCCGCACCGGAAGATTCCGACTCGGCAGAGCTGCCGGAGTCGGTTAAAGTGGAGGCGGTCTCCATAGCGCTATGCGGGTGACCACCCTCTGCCTCTACGGGCAGGGCCGGGGACGCTAGGAATACCCTAAGTGGGCACTTGTCTCCGAAACGAGACTGGATCATGTTATATATCTCTTCATCCTTGAGGAGGAGCTCTAGAAATGCCAGATGGGCCATAGTGACGATAAACAAACAATATACTTAATACCTATATGTATGCAGAATGTAGATTCCTAACGTTCCTAAGTCCCCGGGTGGGATCGCCCGGGGATGTGTGGGTGTAACGTCCCTCCCAACCGGGTGTATGTAGGGAGGATGAATTTAAATAATGAGCCCTAAGCTTATACTCCCTCTGCCAATCACAATGTGCGAAGGGTTCCTAACAGCCTCGGTGCCGGGGTGGTATGGGCCTTTATAGGCCGGCACACCCAAACTAATACCAAAGGGCTGGATAAAAGGGTAAGTTAGGGTGGGAGGGGGCGATGGCTAGGTTCGACTAGGAGATCCCCCAAGGCTGGATGGTCCAGCCCCGTCCGAAAGTGCGGTCCTACCTTACCCTTTTATCCATCCCTTAGGTGTTAGTTTGGGTGTGCCGACCTGCAAAGGCCCATACCAACCCTGCACCGAGGCTGTTAGGAACCCTTCTCACAATGTGATTGGCGGAGGGAGTACAAGCTTAGGGCTCATTATATAAGTTCATCTTCCCATCCTACACCCGGTTGGGAGTGACGTTACACTCACACATCACCGGGTGATCCCACCCGACCACTTAGGGACGCTAGGGATCTGCGTTCTGCATACATATAGGTATTAAGTATATTTTTTGTTACTATGGCCAATCTGGCTTTTCTAGAGTTTTTGTTACTATGGCCAATCTGGCCTTTCTAGATATCCTCCTCCAGGATGAGTAGATATATGTATAACATGACCAAGTCATGTTACGGAGACAAATGCCCACCTAGGGTACTCATAGCTTCCCCAGCCCTGCGCGTAAAGGCAGAGGGTAGTCACCCGCCTAGCGCGATTGAGACCACCTCCACTTTAACCGACTCCGGCAGCTCTGCCGAGTCGGAATCTTCCGGTGCGGAGTCATCCTCCGACACCAAATTCACCGTAAGCGGAGCCACAAAGTTAAGAAGGGGAAGCCAAAAAAGGCCCCTAAAATCGTGGAACAGGAGGCGGCCACTCAGCCAGCCGCTGTTACCAAACCCCCGGTCTCCCAACGACCACAGGGGTCTTCAACCCCGTGCCCGCCCGCGCCCAAGGAGGTTCAGCGGAAAGAGGTCGTCCCACCGCCCCTGTTTATTCAGGACAAGACGACGTGGACCTCCGTATCATCGTGGTGCAACGAGCACCACGTCAACTATAAATCCGCCCGCTCTACACCACAGGGCATTAAGGTTACCCTGGCCTCGTCCAAGGACCACAGGGCCCTGTCTAAGGTACTCCACGAAAGGAACATCTCTTTTCATACATACACCCTCCCTGAGGACCGTCTCTTAAGAGTGGTACTCGGAAACATCCTTAAGGAGGTGACAGTCGAGGAGATCAAACTATCCTTGACCAACCAAGACCTACCTGTGCACGAAGTGGACAGAATGTATAAAGGCCGGGCCCGAGAGCCATATGACTTGGTGATGGTCACATTAGACCTCACCAAGGAAGGTAAGGCCATCTACAAAATGACCTCAGTCTGCGGACTGACAGGCATACGGGTGGAACGCCTGAACAAAAAGGGCATTGTTTCACAATGCCACCGATGCCAGCTATATGGCCACTCTGCGCGTCACTGTTACGCGCGCCCTAGTTGCGTCAAGTGCCGGGAGGACCATCCGACATCGGATTGCTCATGTCCAAAGGACCGCACACTGCACTGAGCCCCCATCCTGCGTCCCGCACCTTCCCCCCTCCGCAATGCTTGGATACGCCCAAATCAGGCAGAGTTCCCAGCTCTGCCTAACACTAAGCCCATAGGGACGCCAGTTGTTAGGCAAACGCAGCCCACCGTGGGCAACCTTTTTCTTTTGTTTAGGCGGGAAAGATGTTCCTAACCACACACCCCGTCGTTCGGGGCAGCAAACAGGGTAGTGTGGGCCTTCACCCACTAAAGAAAGCCGCCGTTCGCCGTCTCTCCGCCTTTAATGGCGGGCCACTGGAACTATGTTACATTCCTTCGGTGGTCCACCGGCGGACAACCGTGGGCCAACCTAAGCCTCCTCAGGGCAACAAACTGAAAACAGCTGTAGGCGTAGTCGTAGTCGTAGTCGTAGGTCGATTTTACTAAGATAAGGGAAGTCGCGGCCGAACTCCGCGCCAACCAGGGCAATAGTCTTGCCCTCCTTAATACTGCCGTCCGGTTATCGACCGTCATCGAGAAATTAAACAATTTCACTGCCTAATGGATAAGCACACTTCAGGCAGAGTCAAACCATACACACTCAAGTTAGGGTTTTTCAACGCCCATTGGCGCCTGTCCCAGCAGAGGAACGAGGTAGCCACGTTTCTACAAGAACCACTACTATTACAAGCTACCTATTTCAAGTAAAGGAGACCCGAGGACTGCTAACTATAACGTAGTACGTAACGATAGGCTCAACTCACCATTGAGTGGCACACTCATTATAAATGGTCACTGCACTGCACGCCTATGGATCCGCCCCCACTGGAGTACATTGAAGCTTCCGTCTGTAGACTAGCCCTCACAGGCCATCAGCCTATAGTCGCAGTATCCGCCTAAATCCGGCCCAGAAGTAGCAATTCGAGGCAGCTCATAACCAGGGACTTCAAAGCCCTGCTAGAGTTGGGAAGCGCCGTCATCATTGCCGGCGACCTCAACGCTAAAAACACCATGTGGAATCGCCACACTACTAGTACGTGCGTACTTTTGTCCGTGTGGTTACAGACTAAGAATACAAGTGTCACCACCCCATTCCTTCCCACGGGTGTCGCATGAGGCGACTAAGCGAAGTAAGCAATTATCATCCATTGCATGACTGGTGGTAAGGCTAGGTACCAAGTGGAAATACTCACTTGGTATCAGGCCCGAGCGGGTTGGTACCACCATCTCCCGTGTGACCGGCCATGAAGCACATCGTTGCGTTTTGGCTGTAGCGGGAGATAGCCGTTTATATTTTATTTCATATCTGTGAAATGAATTGGTAAGCAGCGGCTTGACAATACTCGCGGTATAGTCGAGTCCATGCGCCACGGTTACCATTTACCATCAGATGGACCGTGGCGCACCTACCACTACATGCAATAAAAAAAAACGCGGAGGAAGGCTCTCGAGTCACTGGCTGAGCGACTAGAGTTCGAGATCATAGCGCCTATGGAGCCAACTCACTATCCGGCCTGTGTCGAATACAGGCCCGATATACTAGATATAGCTCTTTTAAAAAACGTTAACCTACATTTGCGTTTGGTAGAAGTGCTACATGAGTTAGACTCTGACCACCGTCCTATGATCTTAGATCTCGCCTCCCCCTCACCTGACCCCTCTGGCCAAGATCAGGACACAACAACAACGGTGACAGACTGGGGACGGCTGGAGAGTAAACTCCGGTCGTCGTCATCTGTACACCTAGACCCCCCTATCTTTCCCCAAGTCCCCCCTATCATTAGCACAGTAGAGGACACGGTGGCTGTGGTTGACTGATTCACAAGCCACGTACAATCGTTAATTAACGATGTTCTCGGCAGGTACCAGACACGAGAAATCGTCGATGGCGCCTACCCGATGACGTCCGTGACTTGCTGAGGCAGAAGAACGCCGCTATCCGTGCCTACGATCGTCATCCAAGCGAGGAAAACCGCATTATAATGCGCTTACTACAAAGGTTGTTAAGCAAACAATTGATTCTCTACGTCAATCAGAATGGGAAACCAAGCTGAGAGACCTAGAAACAACCTATTTAGCCTTCTGGCAACTGTCCCGCATATTCAAAAACGACACTGTGTCTACCAGCCTCCAAATAACAGACCCAACCTGCCACCCGCTTTTGAGGACGAGAAGAAGTCCGAGTGCCTAGCCGAAAGTATGGAGCGACAATGTAGGCCGAGCACATTACACATAGATGCTAATCACCACGTATACATCGATAGGGAAGTGGTGTCGGCCCCACCAAAATACATTCAAGTTAGGTAGGGATCTAGTGGAACAGCCGCCTCCAGTCACCACCACCGAACTGGAGTCCGTAATCAAAAATCTACATAGGAAAAAAGCCCCAGGTTCGGGCGAAATATCGAATAGGGTTATCAAGCTTTTTCCCTCGATCATTATTAGTCCTTCTGACATGCATATAACGCAGCGCTCAAAAAACATCTTTCCCCCTCAGTGGCCGTGGTAATTGGAATCCACAATCCACCCGCCAAAAAGCGATCCGAACCACCTAGTTATAGACCTATGTCTGCTTAAAGGTTTAGGTAAGATATATGAACGATTAGTTTTGTGTAGGCTGAAAGCATACGCCGATGCTAATAACCTCAGCCACCACCACCAATTCGACTTTAGACTCAAGCACTCTAGTGTGCAAAAAGTCCATCGCATCGTAGAGTACTCCTACTCGAAAATGCAACACAAAAACCTCTTCATCGGTGCACTCTTCTTCGATGTAGCGAAAGCTTTCGATAAAGTCTGGCACAATCGCCTAGCTACTTTACTTAAGAGTACCGCGGTATCTCGTACTCATCATACGAGACTTTCTATCTAACCGCAGTTTTCGCTACAGAGTGGAAGGGACAATATAGGCAGACAAGGGGCCCCCGGATTCAACGAGTGTGGTGCGCAAGTCGATGACGCACGCCACACTGGAGGAATACCCCGCCTGGGGCCCCCAGCGACGCGCCCTGTCAGCGGCAATTGAAAGAGACCTGTCGCTGCCAGCCGTAATAAGCAAAATGCTCGGCGGCGACGGGTTCTGGTCGGCCGTTGCCTCCTTTTGTGAGGCTGTAATTGCACGGAAGGGACTCGCTCCGCCGGCGGCAACCAGGGGGGAGGAGGCGTCGCTCACCTCCTCCCACCGGCTTGATGACGACAGTACGTGTCCATTAGGCCATTCGGCTGGGGCGTCGGAGTAGAATATCGAAAGATGACCCTTCAGCGCCCCGCTAATAGGCGTGGAAGGGGAAACAACTCACGCTCAGATCAGAGCATACACAGCTCGCGCAGCTAATACAAGTAATTATCCATGGTTTCGTCCCCGCCGACGGGGGCGAAAGACATATCGCGGTCAAATCATAAACGTGAGAAATCTCTCTCTCTTTGCCAGCAAGAAGTCCTTACCCCACAGAGGGTGCCCTCGGGTAGCGTTGCTTAAATTTTGGGTTGAGAGCCCTCTGCGCTCACCAACTGTCCGAGTAAGGTTGTCATAGCCGCCTAGGCTAACAACCAACGTCACAAACAAAAAAAAAAGATAACGTCGCCATTCCGCGGCTAGCCGTCCTGGCGAACGGACGTTCGTTCTCGCACGCTCCGCCACTCTCAGCGTTACTGCCTGCGCTTCGCGCGCAGCTGGTTCAGCCGCACGCTGCTTGCCAAACCATCTTTAAACCGTCTTTTCTAAGGCAAAAGTTTCGGTTTTTTTTTATCGACGTACGAGTAAGTATTTTACGTTGGTTATATAAACACGTATTTCTATTACATGGATACAGATTTGGCCCCTTCTGGGTAAAACCACTGTTTATTGGTTCCCCGGTCGATCCCACCCGGAGACTTAGGGACTCTGGCAACTCTGCAGTCTGAGTCATGCGGTGCAGTCATCCTCCGACACCTCCGAATTCACGGTTGTAAGCTCCCTTAAAAGGAGCCACAAAGATAAGAAGGGTAATCCTAAAAAGGCCCCTAAGATCGTTGAGCAGGGGGTAGCCGTCCAGGCGGCCCTTGCTACCACACCCCTTGTCTCCCAACGACCACAGGGGTCAACTTCAACCCTGTCCCCGCCCGCGCCCAAGGAGGGCTAGCGGAAAGAGGTCTTCCCACCGCCCCTGTTTATACAGGATAAGACGGCGTGGACCTCCGTATCGTCGAGGTGCAAGGAGCACCACATCAACTACAAAGCCTCCCGCTCTACCCTACAGGGTACTAAGGTTGCCTTGGCCTCGTCCAAGAACCACAGGGCCCTGTCAAAGGTACTTCACAAAAGGAACATCTCCTTTCACGCATACAACCTACCGGAGGAACGTCTCCTGCATGTCGTAGTGAGAAATATTCTAAAGGAGGTGTCGGTCGAGGAGAACAAACTGTCCTTAGCAGAACAAATCCTGCCTGTGCACGAAGTGCACAGCATGTACAAGCGGCATCACATTCCGCGGTTAGCCGTCCTGACGATCGTACGTGTTGCGTTCGTTCTCGCACGCTCCGCTCTCTCGCAGCGCCACTACCTGCGCCTTGCGTGCAGCTCGTTCAGCCGCATACTGCTTGCCAGAACAAGTAGCAACCGTCTTTTTCAAGGCGAAATTTTTGTGTTTGTATTTTCGTTCTGTAGTAAGTACACTACGTCAATACAATTACCATATATTTCTATATAACGAATATCAGAAATTGGCCCCTTCTGGGTAAAGCCACTGATAATTGGTTTCCCGGTTGAAACCTCACGGTCTCAACGAAGCCGGGTGAGGCAAGGACCCGATTCGCCAGCTCTACCCCTTTAGGGTAGCGCACCGGCCTTGGGGGATCTCCTAGTCGGACCTAGCCATCACCCCCTCCCACCCACCTTACCCTTTTATACATCCCCCTGTTGTTAGTTTGGGTGTGCCGGCCTGCAAAGGCCCATACCACCCCGGCACCGAGGCTGTTAGGAACCCTTCGCACATTAAGATCGGCGGAGGGAGTACAAGCTTAGGGCTCACTATTTAAGTACATCCTCCCAACCTACACCCGGTTGGGAGGGACGTGTCACCCACACATCCCCAGTCGATCCCACCCGAGGACTTAGGGACGCTAGGGACCTGCGTTCTTTACGTCTTTTCACTTTGTTTGTTGTTTCCGGTATAACTCGGAAACAAGTATGGCCCATCAGGCCTTTCTTGACCTCGTTTTCAACGACGAGGTCCTATACGACCTCATCAAGTCTCGCTACGGAGACAAGTGCCCACCTCGGGTACTCATAACCACCCCGGCCCTGCCCTCGGAGGTAGGAGATGGTCGCCCGCCCAGTGCGATGGAGACCACGGCCACCGATACCGACTCTGGCAACTCTGCCGAGTCTGACGCTTCCGGGTCGGACTCATCATCCGACACCGAGTTCACGGTTGTGAGCTCCCGTAAAAGGAGCCACAAAGATAGGAAGGGGGCACCAAAAAAGGCCCCTAAGATCTCTGAGAAGGGAGCCGCCCAGCCGGCCCCGGCTGTGGTAGCCCCTACCACTCAGCGACCACAAGGGTCTCCTTTACCCCCACGCACGCCTACACCCGTAAAGGGTCATCGCAAAGAGGTCGCCCCGCCGCCCTTGTTCATACAGGACAAGATAGCGTGGTCCTCCGTTTCTTCGTGGTGCAACGAGCACCACGTCAATTACAAGAGTGCCCGAGCAACAACCCAGGGCATAAAGGTCACACTGGCCTCGTCTAATGACCACCGAGCATTGTCCAAAATGCTCAGGGAGAGGAACGTCTCGTTTCACTCTTATACCCTTCCGGAAGATCGACTCCTACGAGTAGTAGTGAGGAACATCCCGAAGGAGGTCTCCACAGAAGAAGTCAAGCAGTCGTTGCTTGCACAAAATCTACCGGTGCACGAGGTACACCGTATGTACAAGGGTCGCGCTCGCGAACCCTACGACTTAGTCATGGTCACCCTAGACCTTACCAAAGAGGGTAAGGTACCAGATAAAGGCGGTTTGCGGCCTATCTGGTATAAGGGTCGAGCCACCCAACAAGAAGGGCAACGTCTCTCAGTGCCATAGATGTCAACTCTATGGGCACTCCGCCCGGCATTGTTATGCCCGCCCTAGATGCGTCAAGTGTCTAGAGGATCACTCGACATCAGACTGCTCTCGTCCTAAGGACCGCACTTTGTGCACAGAGCCCCCCTCCTGCGTCCTATGCGGCGAGAAGGGACACCCGGCGAACTACCGGGGCTGCCCCCGTGCCCCCCGGTTACCCGCTAGGCGCCCACTTGTCCTCACACCAAGAGGACCGCCCCAGGGAAGCGCTCCCATCCTGCGCCCCGCACCCCCACCCCTCCGCAACGCTTGGGTACGCCCAGCGAGCCAGGCAGAGTTCCCAGCTCTGCCTAACAAAAATAAGCCCGTAGGGACGCCTATCGTTGGGCAAACGAAGCCCACCGTGGGCCAACCTAAGCCCCCTCAGGGCAAAGCACCGTCACCAGCTGTAGGTGTAGGCCCAGCGGGTAGGACGCCCCAGAGCTCAGATTCGGATCTGGCCCTGGTGCTTAGATTCGCCTCTCTAGTCGATTTTAGCGAGATTAGGGAAGTCGCGGCCGAACTCCGCGCTAACCAGGGCAATAGTCTTGCCCTACTTAAGCTACTTAAACTTTGCCTTTGCGCGCGAGTCCTAACAAAGGGCGGTATATATAGTAGTGAGGTGGGGGACGAGGCAATCACATTCCGCGGTCTGCCGTCCTAGCGAACGTACGTGTTGGGTTCGTTCTGCACGCTCCCACCATCTCACAGCGCCACTGTCCGCGCCACGCGCCCAGCTCGCTCAGTCTGCAACTACTTGCCAGACCAACATATAACCGTCTTTTTCAAGGCGAAAGTTTTCGGTGTTTTTTATCAACGTTTTGTAGTAAGTACATTACGTTGGTTATACAAACACTAATTTCTATTATATTGATACAGAGTTGGCCCCTTCAGGGTGCCCCTTCTGGGTAAAGCCACTGTTTATTGGTTCCCCGGTTGAAACCTCACGGTGTCAACGAAGCCGGGTGAGGCGAGGACCCGATTCGCCAGCTCTACCCCTTCAGGGTAGCGCAAAATCGGACGGGGCTAGACAATCAGGCCTTGGGGGATCTCCTAGCCTGACCATCGCCCCCTCCCACCCTACCTTACCCTTTCATCCATTCCTTGTGTGTTAGTTTGGGTGTGCCGGCCTGCAAAGGCCCATACAACCCCGGCACCGAGGCTGTTAGGAACCCTTCGCACATTAAGATCGGCGGAGGTAGTACAAGCTTAGGGCTCATTATTTAAGTACATCCTCCCAACCTACACCCGGTTGGGAGGGACGTTTCACCCACACATCCCCGGGCGATCCCACCCGAGGACTTAGGGACGATAGGGATCTGAGATATACGTTTCAATCTGTTTGTTGTTTCGTTAAAGTAGCAACTAGTATGGCCCATCAGGCCTTTTTTGACCTCGTCGTCAATAACGAGGTACTTTACGATTTCATAAAGTCTCGCTACGGAGACAAGTGCCCACCTCGGGTACTTCTGACTTCCCCGATCCGGCCCGTAGAGGCTAATTCTTCCCAGGCCCTGCTCGTAGAGGCAGAGGGTAGTCGCCCACCAAGTGCGATGGAGACTACCTGCTCTCTAACCGACTCCGGCAGCTCTGCCGAGTCGGATGTTCCCAGCTCTGCCTAACAAAAATAAGCCCGTAGGGACGCCAGTCGTTGGGCAAACGAAGCCCACCGTGGGCCAACATAAGCCCCCTCAGGGCAATACACCGAAACCAGCCGTAGGAGTAGGCTCGGGTGTTAGGTCATCACAAGGTGCAGACTCGGATCTGGCCTTAGTGATTAGATTCGCCTCACAAAATAATAGATTTTAGTGAGATTAGGGAAGTCGCGACTCAACTCCGCGAAAACGAGGGCAATAGCCTTGCCCTCCTTAACATTGCAGTACGGTTCTCGACCGTCATCGAGAAATTAAGCAATTTCACTGTTTAATGGATTCGCACACCACAGGCAGGGTCAAACCATACACACTCAAGCTAGGGTTTTTCAACGCCAATGGCCTGTCCCAGCAGCGGAACGAGGTAGCCACGTTCCTACAAGACCAACTACTGGACCTATTTCTAGTACAGGAAACATTCCTCAAACCCTTTCATGGGGCCCCGAGGATTGCTAACTACAACGTAGCACGCAACGAGAGGCTAAACTCACCGCTAGGTGGCACACTCATTTACTATAAAAGGTCACTGCACTGCACGCCTATGGATCCGCCCCCACTCGAGTTCATCGAAGCTTCGGTCTGTAGACTAGCCCTCACAGACCATCAGCCTATAGTCGTAGTATCTGCCTTCATCCGACCCGGAAGTAGCAATTCGACGCCGCTTATAACCGAGGACTTAAAAACCCTGCTAGACTTGGGAAGCGCCGTCATCATTGCCGGCGACCTCAACGCCAAAAACACCTCGTGGAACTGCCACGTTACTAGTACGCGGGGCAGGGCCCTCGAGTCACTGGCTGAGCAACCTAGGGTTCGACATCATAGCGCCTATGGAGCCCACTCACTACCCGGCCTGTGTTGATTACAGGCCCGATATATTAGACATGGCTCTTTTAAAAAACGTAAACCTACGTTTGCGTTTGGTAGAAGTGTTACAGGAGTTAGACTCTGACCACCGTCCTGTGATCTTAGATCTCGCCTCCCCCTCACCTGGCCAACAGGACAAAACGATGACGGTGACAGACTGGGGACGGCTGGAGAGTAAACTCCGGTCGTCGTCGTCTGTACACCTAGACCAAGTCCCCCCTATTATTAGTACTGTAGAGGACACGGTGGCTGCGGTCGACTGTTTCACAAGCCTCGTACAATCGTTAAAAAACGATTGTTCTCGGCAGGTACCAGACACGAGAAATCGTCGATGGCGCCTACCCGATGACGTCCGTGACTTGCTGAGGCAGAAGAACGCCGCTATATACGTGCCTATAATCGTCATCCCAGCGAGGATAACCGCATCATTATGCGCTCATTACAAAGGGCTGTTAAGAAATCAATTGATTCTCTACGTCAATCAGAGTGGGAAACCAAGCTGAGAGACCTAGAACCGACCCATCAAACCTTCTGGCAACTGTTCCGCACTTTCAAAAACGATAGTGTGTCTACCATGCCTCCGCTTAGCAGACCCAACCTTCCACCCGTCTTCGAGGACGAGGAGAAGTCCGAGTGCCTAGCCGATAGTCTGAAGCGACAATGTACGCCGAGTACATTACACGTAGATGTAACACACCACGCCGTCATTGATAGGGAAGTGGAGTCGAGGGAATCACCCTCGGCCCCTCCGGTAGACACCTTAGGGGACCTAGTGGAACAGCCACCTCCAGTTACCACCACCGAACTGGAGTCTGTAATTAAAAACCTCCATCGAAAGAAAGCCCCAGGTTCGGACGGTATATCGAATAGGGTCATTAAACTCTTCCCCCAGTCATTATTAGTCCTTCTGACATGTATATATAACGCAGCGCTCAACAATAACATCTTTTCCCCTCAGTGGAAAGAGGCCGTGGTAATTGGAATCCACAAACCCGGCAAAATGCGATCCGAACCATCTAGTTATAGACCGATAAGTCTGCTTAAAGGTTTAGGTAAGATTTACGAGCGATTAGTTTTATGTAGGCTGAGCGCATACGCCGATGCTAATAATCTCATCCCCCACCACCAATTCGGCTTTAGAGCCAAGCACTCCAGTGTGCAACAAGTCCACCGCATCGTAGAGTATACCTACTCTAAAATGCAACAAAACAACCTTTTTACAGGTGCACTTTTCTTCGATGTAGCGAAAGCAT
Organism: Leucoma salicis; assembly: GCA_948253155.1. Classification (NCBI taxonomy): domain Eukaryota; kingdom Metazoa; phylum Arthropoda; class Insecta; order Lepidoptera; family Erebidae; genus Leucoma; species Leucoma salicis. The sequence continues at coordinate 5,628,920 of OX411826.1, forward strand.
TCGACAAAGTCTGGCACAACGGCCTAGTACACAAGCTACTCCACTTAGGAGTACCGCGGTATCTCGTACTCATCATACGAGACTCTCTATCTAACCGCAGTTTCCGCTATAGAGTGGAAGAGGTACTATCCTCCCCCCACCCCATACTCGCCGGGGTCCCACAGGGCTCCGTCCTCTCACTGATCCTCTTCTCACTGTACACCAGCGACATGCCTCAGCATCGGGAAGTGCAGACAGCACTTTTTGCAGACGATAAAGCTATCTATTATGCAGGGTTTAACCCTATCACAGTGCATAGGAAACTCCAATCCGCGGCCACTGCCCTCAGTACTTGGTTTAGCAAGTGGAGAATAGAGATCAACCCCGAGAAGAGCCAGGCGGTCATGTTTTATAGGAGACTACCCCGACTGTATCCCCCTGAGGAGATCAAACAGATTAGCATCTTTGGTAAACCTATTCCCTGGAGTAGGCGAGCCAAGTACTTAGGTGTTATTCTAGATAACAGACTCACATTCACCCGTCACATTCAGGTGGTACGCTCGCGCGCAGCCTTTGTCATGGGACTTTTGCACTATCTGTTAAACTCTAGGTCTAAACTCTCACTTAGGAATAAGGTCAGACTCTACACTGCCTGCATACGTCTTGTTATGACGTACGCCACCCCGGCACCGAGGCTATTCCCGGGAGGAGGAGGATAAGGAACCCTTCGCACATTGTGATTGGCGGAGGGATTACAAGCTTAGGGCTCACTATTTAAGTACATCCTCCCAACCTACACCCGGTTGGGAAGGACGTTACACCCACACATCTCAAGGCGATCCCACCCGAGGACTTAGGGACGCTAGGGATCTGCGTTCTGCACCCCCTTACTTTATAACTGCCGTGCCATGACAAAACACTAACTTCAGATAGTGTTTTGTGCTAACATGAATAAATCGTATTTTCGCACATGTTTACATAGTATAGCATTTAAATTTTTTTATTATGTCTCAAAAATACTGAGAAAACCGAAGAGAATAAACACTGTACTTAAAAAATTATAAGGATCAAATTTGATAAAACACTGCAACATCAATTACAGTATTTTGTAAAACACAGCTAACAGTATAGTCACCTGCTATCTATAAGATACAGTGTTTTGTTATAACAATTGGTTGGGTTGAAGTCAAATGTCATTTATTATACTAATATTGTATCTCCATCATCCCCTTCAATATAAAAAAAAGAAAGGAGATAGAATCTTAAGAAACTTTGAAACTTTTGAACAGCAACGACAGAAGCATTCGGTATTACAATCATGCAATTGCAGCAAACTAAAATCATTTGAAAAAATTAAAGACGATAGAAAGATTTTCGCCACAACTCAAAGATATCAAAAATTTATGCAGTAATTAGTATTCCTGACAAAGTATTATTTACTGTGTTATGCAAAAATAAATTTCTATGCCTTTACCTAATGACGAAGGCATATTATTTTTCTAGAAAACTTATTTTATTTGATGAAACTTTTGCTCAGCCCAGCAAAAATAAACTAGCTGTTGGTGTTTTATGGCACAAAGCAGAAAGTGGACAAAAAGCCTTTAATATTGCTAGTGCTTATATAAACTTTTTGCTGAAGTTTTGCAGAGATCTCAAATAAGTTTATTTTATAAATTGCAAGTTGCAACGCCCAAAATATTTTTTTGTTCTCAGCTATAGTCCAACTGGTAAACGATTCCTCCACTTTCATTGAATACTATGATTTTACGGAAATTAAGTTTTTATGATCAATAATAGTTGATGTCTTCAGTGTGATGATGATGGTGACGATGATAACCTACTTTGTATTTCTGGAAAATATTTTTCTATAGATACAGTTTTATCTATAGTAAGCTTAGGCTACATTTCTTACGTTTAGTTTAGTTTCGAATCATATTTGTGTTGACATATCACTGTAACTATAAATACAGTGTTCTGTAATAACAAATGTTCTCTTTTTGTGAACATAGAGATTTTGACAGAACACGTTTGTAGGTCTAGACATAAAAAATAGCGTAAAATGTGTATTTTTTACATGGCCGATTAGAAGCTAATCTCATGATGAATATATCCAAAATTCAAAGAATTCCGACATATATTAAAGATTTTTTAACAAATTTTCCATAAAAACAGAAAAACGCGATTTCTGAAAAGTGATATGTTTTTAGATAGTGTTTTGTCATGGTACGGCAGATAAAACAGTTTGTTTGTTATCAGCATGACCCAACAGGCATTCTTAGAGCTCCTCCTCCAGGACGAGGAGCTTTACAACATGATAGAATCGGAGGGGTCTAAAGCCGCCCGAGGGCAACCCCATGACCGGTTGTTTTTCAATAACCGAGATCTTCACAGTCAGGTGGCACTATGCCCGCAGTCTCCATGCACCCTCTACCAGGTGCTGTGATGTCCAGTGATCAAGAGTTATTAATTGACGTAATGTAGTAAGTACTTTGCGTTAGTTATAAATACACTCGTTTCTATTCTATTATATGAATACAGAATTGGCTCCTTGAGGGTACCCCTTCACAGTAAAGCCACTGTTTTTGCGGTTCCCCGGTTGAAAACTGAAAATGGCAACGAAGCCGCATGAGGCGAGGACTAATTTAAAAATATCCCTATCCCTATGTACATAATATTGTAACAAAAATAATGATTAATTTTTTTTTTTTAATCTTTCTGATATTTAAGCGTATGTTACACATTTTGAAATAAAATTACGTTTACGGAATCTATCACGTTTACTTGATTTTCTACTATCTCGACGTTTCGAATATAAGTATATGTATTAGATGATAGACATCCAAGGCTAGCTATCAGCCTTGCACGTCTATCATTTAAGTCCACCCGTGATCATGAATGGTGTAAAGTATTCGAAACGTCGGGACAGTAAAAAATCAAGTATAGCGATAGATTCCGTAAACGTAGTTTTATTTTAATTTTTTTTTTCCTTCTGGAGAGTAAGCTCCGGTCGTCTTCGTCCCCCCTATTATTAGTTCAGCACGGTAGAGGCGGTCGATTGATTCACAAGCCATTTACAATCGTTGTTTAACGATTGTTCTCGGCGAGTAATCGTCGCTGGCGCCTACCTGAAGACATCCGTGACTTACCGAGGCAAAAGAATGCCGCTATCCGTGCCTATGATTGTCATCCTTACGAGGATATCCGCATTAGAATGCGCTCACTACAAAGGGCTGTTAGGAAGCCTCCAAAATGCCTCCACTTAACAGACCCAGCCTTCCCCTACTTTCGAGGACAAGGAAAAGACAGACGGCCTAGCCGATACCCTGGAGCGGCAATATACGCGAAGTTCACTTAGATGCTACACACCACGCTTACGTAGATAGGCAAGTGGAGTTGAGGAACACTCACTCACCTCTACAGTACTAGTAGGTAACCATTAGTTGGGTACGGACATAGTGGAACAGCCACCTCCAGTTACCACCACCGAACTGGAGTCCGTTACCAGACAGAAAAATCCTAGTTTTGTGAGAATTTCAAATAGGCTTAATAAGCTATTACCCCAGTCATAACGCAGCGGTCAATTACTAACATTTGTCCCCTTCAGTGAAAAGAGGCCGTGGTAATATGAATTCACAAAACCAATTCGAACTAATTAATTATAGACCTATTAGCTTAAAAGTTTAGGTAAGTAAGATACATGCATAGTAAACTCAATCTTAACGTCAATATCTCGAGATTAATATTATACAGCGTGTACATTTCCGCATAACTATGATCATGTATGGTCTTATCAGTTAAAGCTTACACTATGTTTAATTACAATAGCAAGTCCTTAAGTAATATACTATCTACTAAAATGCTTGCTTGCACAGGTTTGCGTTCAATTACAAGTGAAGCTCTGAGTTCACCCCAGAGGCGGTACCTGCGGCGGTCTTACTGGTTACTGGTTTCATCAGGGCTGCATGAGCCGTGGCCGTTTGAAGAAAACGCAGTCAAAAGGACACGGGAGTTCCTCAGACACGACGGATGATTCTCTCGTGATGAACAGTAGAACGGCAATCGCTTGTGGCCGGCAACTTGTTGGTCACTGCATCAAGGGTGCTGGGACGAAGAGGGGTGCTCCAGACCTCCAGTGACAAACCAAAAGCCGGAGGCATTGGCGCAAGCTATAACAATAATTACAATATTTAGTTTCGCGTCATCAAGTAGTATGAATTTTAATTGCAAAATTAAGCTTATTGTATTGGAATAATGTGTTGTATGTAAATGCATCCGATAGATGGCGCGAGTCGTAAATACACCTAAAAGCAATTTGTGAAGTGGAAATTGGGCGTCACCGTCGGTGATTGCGATGGGTTAACAGTCTAGAGCAGGGGTCTCCAACTACGGCCCGCTAGTGCCATCAACCCGGCCCGCGACAGCTTAAGACTACTGTCATCAATCTGGCTCGCGACAGCCAATGTCTTATTATTGTTACTATTGCTGTGATAAGTTGAAGAAGAAAACACAGAATGATAATTACCCGGCTTTATTTTCTTGCAAGGTAAAACGACAGAAATTATTACGGAGAAAAACAAATAAATAAAATGAATCCCACTAATCACAGTAAAACAAAAAAACATTAATGACATTTATTTATGTAAATGTGTTTTGGCCCTTGGAACATACTGAAAAAATCATTATGGCCAAAGCTTCAAAGTTTGGAGACCCCTTGTCTAGAGCACTTACCCGGATTAGAAGGGATGGAGGTTTGAATCCTATACAATATGTAAGTAGGCATGTCTGAGAGGATTTTAGGAAAGTAAGGGTTAGACATGTCTCGAGTGTGTCGTAATACAATGTATATTATTAACAACTGTAAACAAAATAATGCCAAAAGAATTACTCGTGATGTGTCGTGACAGACTAAGAATACAAGTGTCACCACCCCATTTTTACGCATTTGTTTTCCGGTTAGTGAGTCAGTCGCCTATCTTCCGTGTCGGCCGACCCTCAACACCTCTGTGGTCTGGTTGTGGTGGGAGGTTAGGTTAGGTTAGTGCATGTGGTTAGAGCATCATGAATGACCCAGCTCGATCGGGAAAGTGGCAGCCTCTCTAAGATCAGCGTAAAATAACGACAGGTATTCCTATTACTGTCTGTATGGTGAGTGAGAGCCTCTTTACTATACTTACCACCTTTTATTCGTTTCCTTTAGATTTAGCGACGCGAGAGTAATGCCTCTGGTGTTGCTAGCGTCTATAGGCTACGGTAATCGCTTACATTCAGGTGGGCCGTGGCCTCTAAGCCACCATAAGCAATAAAGAAAAACATCTAATCAGAGACATTAAAGATAGAGGTGTAACAGCTGACGTGGAATCTTCTGACAAGATTACGTCCGAGTGTGCATATCGTGAACACCGCAAGTAAATTTCTACAACATATATGATCCATCCGAAGGCTCGCTAAGCAGTAGGTCTCGTCCATCAACTAACCCCTGGCAGTCATTATAGATAGTCACAACCATAAATTTGGACTCCCGATATTGTTCAGACGTGGCCATACTACATTCTGTCACAATAAATAAATAAAAAATGAAAATAATTTGAGCACCTAGCGTCGTTAACGAACGTAATTACTCAAACACAAAACGTGAAAGATGTATTTTCATTAAAATTTGCACTCTTTTATACGAACATGTACCGCCACACAACACAAATTGTCCAAACATGAGTTACTGACACTAAATTGATCAAGATGTGATACATTAACATTACCATACAGCTAAAACAAACAAGATCTATTCACTTTTGATACAAAAAAAATAGCCGTCGCGGGACGTTCGCAGATGTGAGAACATCGATTTTCTTTCTTTCTTCAAATATTGTTAGTCTTATATAATTCTTGGTAAGCACACTCTCATTATACATAGAAGAATTAAAACCGTCATTTGTTTATTGATTGTCATTATACTACTACATTTCTCAACAGAGGTCGTTACGTCGCCACGCCACAGGCGGTTTTACCCTCCCTCCGCATTAGATGTTTTCACATCAAAAACACAAGTGTAGAAAACTCAAATTAAATGACAATATCATGACACAATTTTAAGCAGTTGGTATATTCTGTGTGATTAATTATTTAATGTGGTATAATGTTTTAATTGCTCAAGTGATATAACTCTAGTGTATGCAACTGCAGATCACGAGGTCTCGCGTTTGATGCCCGGGTCAGGCCAACAAAACATTGTGTTTTTCCTTCAAGAAATTCTAGATAGCAACCCGGAGTTAGGGAAATCGGCGATGATTCATCGCCGTGCTTCGGAGAGCACGTAAAGCCGTTGGTCCTGCGCCTGATCTGTCTCACGTCGGAAAGCCGTCACATCAGATTATGAGAATGAGGGAACAGAGAGTGCACTTGTGTTTGCGTGATATCTCTTGTATGACATGGCTAGTGTCTGTTGACACAGGCCCCCGAAACCTAAATTACGCTCTGGAGATCATTATTATCATTGTTTAATTACAATTACAATTCCTTAAGTCACATACCGAACTTGCAGTCGAAAACACTTGGCGGTGTCGGGGCGCGGATAGTACGGCACTGCCGCCACCGGGATGAAGAGTGGCCGCAAGTGCGGTGCGCGCCAGACCCCAATAGGCTCCAGTTGCCTTGGGAGAGATCCAGCTCCGAACGACGAACGACGGCAGCGGTGATTCGGCAGACAGGGTTGTTAATGGTGTCTTTGCAAAGTCAACATCCAGAAGCATTTTTGGATTGGTTGTTGCAACCTATAATAATAATTACTCTACTAATCACGTTTTTTATGTGAAAACATCTAATGCGGAGGGAGGGTAAAACCGGCTGTTTGGGTGGCTCGCCACGCTAATTTATTTAATTGTTCTTATCGCCATCTGTTGACAAAATCATCTAACTAGGAAGTATAATGTCTGGTTCCGGTGGCCCGCCAATAAAGGCGGAGAGACAGCACACGGCGGGTTTCTTTAGTGAGAGAGGGCACACTGCGTGCGAGGTCTGTAACTCGTCTTGATGAGTACTTTATCTTTAGATACCATCTAAAGATAAGATAAGATACCATCTAAAGACAAGATCTGATGATGGAGCTTTAAGGTTCCCATGCAGAACTCTGTAATTAAATGGTGCAACTCCATCGAGTTAGAGCTCGTTTGAAATGTCTTGACTAGAACTTCAGTCCTAGATGAAATCCAGGGTCTGATGATGGACCAGGAAGATTACCACAGTAACTCTGTAATGAAACGACGCAGCCCTATCGAGTTTGGAATCATTTGGTTCGTCTTGATGAGTACTTTGTCTTTGATGATGGTATCCAGGGTCTGATGATGGTGCTAGAAGGTGGCCATAGGAACTCCGTTATAAAACGACATAACTCCATCGAGTTTGGACTCGTATGATTTGTCTTGACGAGTACTTTGTCTCTAGGTGGTATCCACCGTCTAACAATGGAGCTTGGAGTTGGCCCCAGTAACTCTGTAATGAAACGACGCAACCCTATCGAGTTTATACTCGTTTGATTAGTCTTGAGGAGTACTTTGTCAAGTTAATAAATTTAATTTCGACAAAATAATTTCGATGTTTTCACATCTGCTACACATCCCGTGTTACATGAGCTTTACATATTTTGAGGACTCAATTTTATTTTTGGAGCATGTGTGGGGGTCAATAGAAGCTTAACCCAGGTTTGTGGAGATGCCCCCAGCCGCCAGATGTGAAAACATCAAAATTATGTTGTAGAAATGATGAGTAGAAATAAAATGATCCTAACTTCTTTAATGAACCTTGTATTCAATTATGACATGTGTAAATTAACGGAAATGAACATAAATCATTATCATCAGACCCTGGATATCATCTAGGACTGGCGCAATAGTCAAGATAACTAACGAAAAAAAAATTTAATACAACCTTTTAATTACAGAGTTCTCATGGCCACCTTCCAGCTCCATCATCAGACACTGGATACCATCTAAAGACAAAGTACTCATCAAGACGAATCAAACGAGTCCAAACTCGATGGCGTTGCGTCATTTCATTAGAGAGTTACTGTGGCCACCTTCAAGCTTCATCATCAGATCCTGGATACTATCTAGAGACAAAGTACTCCTCAAAACGTATCAAACGAGTCCAAACTCGATAGGGTTGCGCCGTTTCATTATAGAGTTCCTATGTACAGCTTCCAGCTCCATCATCAGATCGGCTCCATGTATTCATAATATTGCATCGTCACGTGATATACATATGCGTGTAAAATTTCAGCTCAATCGGAAACCGGGAAGTGTGTCAAAATTAACTTGCAAGATTTGAACGGGACAAGTAAAATAAAAGCGTCGCCACGCTAACAGGCGATTTTACCCTCCCTCCGCATTAGATGTTTCATATCAAAAATAGATATCACGGGACGTTTATCAGATGTGAAAACGTCGAAATTATTTTGTAGAAACAATGAGTAGAAATAAAATGATCATAACTTTTTCAATGCGCTTGTATAAAATTATGAAATGTGTAAAATAACGGAAATGGACATAAATCAATCATCAGGCTCTGGATATCATATAGACAAGTACTCGCCAAGACTAATCATACGAGTATAAACTCGATGGGGTTGCGTCGTTTCATTACAGTTACTGTGGCCACCTTCCAGCTCCATCATCAGACCCTGGATACTATCTAGAGACAAAGTACTCGTCAAGACGAATCATACGAGTCCAAACTCGATGGGGTTATGTCATTTTGTAACGAAGTTCCTATGGCCAGCATGTAGCTCCATCATCAGACCCTGGATATCATCCAAAGCCAAAGTACCTACTCGTCAAGACGAATCAAACGATTCCAAACTCGATGGGCTTGCATCGTTTGATTACAGAGTTACTGTGGCCACTTTCCAGCTCCATCATCAGGCCCTGGACACCATCTAGACACAAAGTACTTGTTAAGACGAATCATACGAGCCCAAACTCGATGGATTTAAGTATGTCGTTTTTAACGGAGTTCTATGGCCACCTTACAGCTCCATCATCAGACACTGGATATGATCTAGGACTGGAGTACTAGTCAAGACAATTCAAACGAGCCTTTTTTTTTGTTTAGGCGGGAAAAAATGTACCTAACCGCACACCCCGTCATTCGGGGCAACGAACAGGGTAGTGCAGGGCCTTCACCCACTAAAGAAACCCGCCGTGTGCCATCCTCCGCCTTTATTGGCGGGCCACTGGAACTATGTTCGAACTCGATGGATTTGCGCCATTTAATTACAGAGTTCTCATGGCCACCTTCCAGCTCTTCATCAGACCCTGGATACAATCTAAAGACAAAGTACTCGTCAAGACGAATCAAACGAGTCTAAGCTTGATAGGGTTGCGCTGTTTCATTATAGAGTTTCTATGTCCACCTTCCAGCTCCATCATCAGGTCAGCTCCATGTCATCATGATATTGCATTGTCACGCGATATATATATCGCATATATATATATATATACGTGTAAAATTTCAGCTCAATCAGAAACTAGGAAGTGTGTCAAATTTAAATTGCAAGATTTGAATGGGACAAGTAAATTAAAAGCATCGCCACGCTAACAGCCGGTTTTACCCTCCCTCCGCATTAGATGTTTCACATCAAAAATAATTAATATGTTTATAACAATGATATTAACTGTATGCGGCCATCATTTTGGGAAATTACAAAAAATAACCTCAAATCTACTACTACTTATCATCACGCCATCTCCCTTACAGGGTAGGCAGAGAAAACAGAGCCAAAAGGCTCTATTGTTACATACATTGCTTGCTTCCTCAACATTCATAATTCTCTTCATTCATATTATTAATCTTAAAGTGAAAATACATACTAAGATTTGGTACCTAAATACTACAATTCAATAAATATTGTCTTTTTTAGAAAGATCTTAAGCAAAAAACTTTTTATACAGTGTCTACATTTCGGCATAGCTATGATAACCTATTTATCCTGAACCGCCTCGGTGTCTGATCATGTGATGAGGCCTCGGGTTCGATCCCTGGGCCGGGCAAGTACTATTGAGCTTTCCCTAAAAGGAAATGTGACCGGTAGATGACAATAGGCTCTTCCCTATTATGTGGGACTTAAACATAGTTGGCGAACCGTGGATGTGTAAATACATCGATCTACCTACCCCTTCGGGGATACAGGCGTGGTGCTATGTATGTTTATTTATGGACTTATCAGTTAAAGCTTATTATGTTGGTGGTACCTTTTGCCGATCATTGATCTCATCAGGGCTGCATGAGCGGTGGCCAGTCAACAGAACGCGGGAGAGTTCCTCAGACACAGCGGAGGCGAGCGAGCGTCAGACTTCTCTATCGCTGAATAGCAGATCTCGGCACCACTGAGCCTACAACGGACACACGGTCGACATGACGTGATGCGTAATGAGGCGCGCTAGTGTGCACAGCAGCGGGTAGTCGCTGCAGGCCGCTAACTCGTTTGTCGCGGCATCGTGGGTACCAGCTGAGGGCGCGGCTAGGGCGGCACAGCTGGCGCAGGGACGAAGACGGGCCCCAGCGCGGGCCCACCAGACCTCCAGCGACAAACCAACAGCCGGAAGCATTGGTGCAAGCTATAACAATAAATACAATCTTTAGTTAGCAAATAGATTTAAATATTTACATTTCCTTAAAATCCAAATATTAAACTAGATAGGTTACTACCACCCTTTTTTTTTAGGCGGGAAAAAATGTACCTAACCGCACACCCCGTCGTTCGGGGCAACGAGGTTACTACCACCCTACCTTTTATTTTGTTTAGACAGGAAAAACGTACCTAACCACACTCTACGTCTTTCGGGGCAACGAACAGGGTATTTTGGGGCCCTCACCCACTAAATAAACCTGCTGTGTGCAGTATCTTCACCTGTATTGGCCGACCACGGGAACTATGTGACATTACTTCAGTGGTTACTAGGCCAGGCCTAGAGTTGCCACGTCTGGAATTTTCCGCTAATATAGGTCTCTGTTCCAAATGCGGAGGGAATCCTATGTTGTCCAGAATTTAAATAATCTTGCTAGAGTAAAATAGATATAGGTACCTATATTTTATTACAAATAAAGGTAACAATAAGATAACTTGTATCATTATTAATTTTTACTTATGTTTAAAAATAGAAATATTATTCAGCCCCTTTTTTTCCTATGCTTGTATGTCACCCAAATAGTATATAAGAATTACTTACAATATTACCAGGAATTTTCATGAAACATCCGGAATTTACTCTGGAATTTCTATCGTTTGATCTGGGAACCTTAGCCAGGCCGCCCCGGGTTTTGTGCTAAAACCAAAAACGATAAAAAAAAATAATCCAAATAAGTGGGTAACTAAAAAAATTTAAACAAATTCCGTGTGGTTACGGACTAAGAATACAAGTGTCACCACCCGATTCTTACCCATGGGTGTCGTACGTGGCGTCTTAAGGCTAAGCAATGTTCGAAATGGGAATACTCGTTTGTTATCTGTTCCGACTGGGTCGGTACCGGCGTCTTCCGTGTGACCGACCGTAACTGTTTGGGTTAAAGAGGTTGATAGTTGGTGCCAGAGAGTCCTCCCGATGAAGTAGAACACGAAGTTCACCGACGATAAAATTGTCCAACACGTAGGTAATATCAGTCAATTAGTAGGTATGAGGTTATATTCTCAACAAGAAATAACATTCGCGGTCAAATATTGGACAAATGCGCAATATAAGTACCTACCTAGGTACCTACTTCTAAATACTTACAACAATACAAATCAAAAGCCATTCGTACTACTCCAAATCAAAACTGCCGCAAAATAATGTGATAATTATATTGCAAATCAAAAATACCTACAACCATGTTCGGCCGACCGCTAGGATTAGGATAGTGAGAAAATCAAGTAAACGCGATAAAAGTAGTTTTATATTATAAAGGTAGGTAATTATAAAGTAATGAATATTGATGGTTACTCTCAAGAATACTAGAAAAAAAACTGTATTAATTACCTATTATACAGCAAGTTGATCTTATAAGCTGGAGCGCCAAAAAAGCCGCTATCCTGAAGTTTCTAGTATGCCAGGCTCTCCACACGCTCCACAATATCAACCAGGGTCAACCAAGGCACAAATGAAATGAAAGTAAAGGGAAGGGATGCACTCTTTATGTTCGATTGCAGGCAGAGAGACGAGCCTTCCCAATATACATATCTATTGACTAGCAAGCTGCGAGCACAAACGGCTGAAGTAAAGTAAGTTCAAGAATAATCTACCCACAAAACACTCACTTCACTTCACTAAAATCTATAATTTTTCACAAATTTTAAAATGTTACCGTTGATTTTTTTTTATTTTATTTATTAAAGGCTTTGGCAAAACCATCAGCCTAACTAAAGCTTAAACTATTTACATTGTTTTAGTACTTAAATCATTGATATATAAAAAAGAGAAGATACACAATCAGGCACGAAAAATGTCCACTATAAAGGAGTGCAGATTACGCTTTCCTGCACTCCTTTCGTTTAGTATTATTTCGACGCGCGAGTAGAAGAAACGTCAAAATGTCTAATTGTTCGATGAATAAATGCCGAAATAGTGCATTAAAAGTACAACAAAAGGATGGCGTTTCTTATGTTCGGTAAGTATTAATAGACAGTATTTCTATTTCATACATATTTTGTTGCTTAAGAGTCGCATTTTTTTAATTTTTCAATATATTTTGTTTCAAATTATCGACGATGGCCCTGTATAATCCAGTCAAATAGAGTATGTAATAAAACAAAGGCAGTCTCAAACTATGCTCATACTTCAACGCATTTTGCTCACTTTGATCGCATAATACGACATTCTCGGTTCTAAAAACGAATGGAGTCACCTTGTTGAATGTATTTTTTTTATATATATTAAGTAATTATTAGTTGGCATTGTTTTATTTACAAAGTTTCAATATCAATAACATTGTCATTTATATGATGATTTTTATTTTAATTTTCCTAGGGACCCAATCATATGATAAAGCTTGTTCAAAATTATTTATAAATATGTATTCTTTGTTTTAAATTAAACGTCGAGCGAATTCAAAGGGCACCACTAGTATTTTATAAGATGATCATTTTAATTGTTGAATTTATGGCTTTTATGCTCCAATAATGAATGTTGAAATGGTGTATTATGTATAAATTATGGTTTCACATACTAATAGATTTAAAAGTTTTTGTTGATCTATGTTACGCTAGTGAAGATGAATATACTGTATGTAATAAAACCGAGGAGATAATAAGACGAGAATAGCGCATATGTGGTTAAAAAACACAACCAAGGCCTATGTGTGTTCCTTAGTTTTAAAATGTACATTAAATTTAAATATATTTTCTGGTATTGATACACATCCCCTTCAACAACCTGCTCTTTTTAATCATAAAATTAGTCTTATAAAAGCTATTATACAAAAATTTATAGATTTCTCTTCTATTAGTTTATATTATATCGCAAAAAAAACAACAGAAAAGCTGAAATCTAATTCAAAAAGACAACTCTACAATAAGCTTAATTTATTTCAAGGAAATTGATTTACTTACTACTGTATTGTCAATATTTACTATGACGCCATTGATCTAGACTAGAATAGATCTGGGTACTACTAATAATATTAGAATTACTTAATATTAGAATTACTATATTGGGAATTAACACTAAAATTTATATTTACTAGTTTTATTTTATTTATACATAAATAAATATTCTACCTAAAAAAATATTAATACGATCAGATAAAAGTATTAATATGAGTTTGGAACACATTTATAAATTAAAGAAATTTAATAAACTAAGTAAATGTTCATACATGAAATTATAAAAAATATTCGTCTTCACTCCGTCCTTGTTGCCCAAAAATTTCGGTCATAAAATTTTATTGCTTTTTGCATAATGCTTTGTAAATACAACTTTAAACCATACGTATAAGGTTGAATTTGGAAATAATGCATTTATATCATAACTATAACTACTTATGATACAACTGGCGACAGTTTTAGACGTTCTTTTGTTCGAAACTGTGTATCTATGATTTAATAAATCAATGACTTAAATAGACTAAATTTTATTATAATGGATCACTCACAGCTTTTAAATTTAGTCACAAACTGGTTGGTTACATAGATTCAATTGTGCTTAAAATATAATTATATAACGATTAGGGATGGCGATCTCAAATCAATTAATCGAAGAATCGATTCCTTGGACTAAATAAATTGATTTTTTAAATCGATATGTTGTACTCAATCGATTCAGTGAATCGATATGTTACCCTTGAAAATCGACAGTCAATTTATTCTGTTTTGGTAAAAAAAAAATATCCAAAATTAGCTGAATGTACTTGCAATATTGCAAAATTCTTTTTGCTGACCATGTAGCCTGTTCTCGAGCAATAAATAGAATAAATACTTCAATTTTAGATATTCAATCACAGCAACAACTTCCACAAAATAATAGTGAAGAATTTGATGCAATAGAAGGGACTGATTTAGAAAAGGAATTTGGGATTTTCATAAATTGCTTGTTAAAAAGCGACTCTCTACAACACTTGCACTGGAAAGTCAAGGCTTAAACGAAGAATTTAAACACTATTTATCACAGGCAGTTGTGCACCTAAAGTATGATCCTATACTTTACTGGCAAGAACAGAAAAACTCCATTTATCACCATGTTCACTCAATAGCCGTGATATATATGAGTAGATCCCAAAGATTGTTTATTATGGTATCATTCTTGTTTTTCATAAAATGGATTTATGTTTACATTGTAAATAAATATTTGAAAAAATACGATTTTTTAGCAATCGATTTTTTAGTCCTCGATTTTTTTATGAATCGATTCATCAGGTTACAAATCGAATCGATTTAAAAATCGACCATTTTTGGAAAGAATAGCCATCCCTAATAACGATTAATGCTGGAGATTTTGTTTCCGTTGACAACATGACCAAAGAGTAATCCATAGATTTAGGATATACTCCATAGATCGGCTATAAGAGTCAGTGGGACACACTAATTAATCTGTGGACCGTATAGCTGGCATCGCATCGGTCACACCGGTGGCATTGCGAGACAAAGCCCTTCCTAAAAGTTCTTATTAGGGGGTTCCCCACCCGGATGGCTGATAGTCCGCAGACTGAGGTTATCTTATGGCCTTACCCTCTTTGATAAGGTCCAATTTGACCATTACAAAATCGTATGGGCTATGGCTATGGCTCGCGCTTACGGCCCTTGTACATCCTGTGAACCACTTCCATGTGGGTTTCTTTGGCTGGTCCCCGTATGGCATTAATTAAACAATGCCTTCCTTATTCGGGGGTTTCACCCAAATGAGCGGATGTCTATCAGTTCACATACTGATCTACTGGAGAAGGGAGCAGTTTTTTTTTTTTTTTTGTGTGTGACTTTGGTTGTTAGCCTCAGACGGCTATGACAACCTTACCCGGACAATTGGTGAGCGCAGAGGGCTCTCAACCCGACATTTAAGCAACGCTACCCGGGGACACCTATAGATGTGTCAACTCGATTTATTAACTCGAGCTAACTCGATTTAGGGTTAACTCGAACTAACTCGAGTTGATTTCTTCTAACTCGAATTGGTTTAGCGCGGCAAATTAATGAATGAATATACGCGATCGTTTGTTTGTAGTGCGTAATGGCGTGAAGCGTGAAGTTGGCGGATCATTTGTGAATATATTCATTGTCAATCAAATGTGACAGTATTTCAGATCACAAAGTAGATTTGTTGCAGATTTGACTGATTTGAGGTTAACTTCGTGGTGCCGGTTAAAAGTAAATCGTTTGTATGCGATGTATTTGAATCGTCAGTTAGTGGACGTGTTAAGTGTAAACAGTGTTCGCATTTATTCAAATATATTGGAAATACGACAACATTGTTAAACCATATTAAAAAGAGGCACCCAAATGTTGCCTTCCTAAAAACGAATAATTTAAATTAGACTTCAACTTCATCGTCAGCAAATCGATACGGCATTTTGCACGGGTCATCTAGTTTATTATGAATTTGTTTCAATTTTTGAAATGAAAACTTCTTTAGGCGCGTTGAGCACTTTTTGGGTGAACAAAAATCATGGAACTCGCGTCATTGTCACCGAATGCTCCGATCTTCTTTAGGCACGTTGATTACTTTTTGGGTGAACAAAAATCATGGAACTCGCGTCATCGTCATCGAACGCTCTGATAACTAAGTAACTTGTGAATTGTATAGTCGAGCTATTAGATTATTATTTTTGAATTATTTTTGGTTTAATAAAGAAGTGTTAATGACCAGTAATTGTTCGATACAATTCACAAGTTATTTAGTTTTCACTTCTATCGGCAGTCCACAAAGACTGCCCCGCATGTTTTTTTTTAAATACAGTTTGGAGGTTAGTTAATTAAATTGGTACAAATAAAACAAATCATTCTTCACTCAGTTTCATCCATTTAACCCGAGTCACGAAACTCGAGTTCAATTCGGGTTACGAGAATTTAAACTCGAGTTAAATCGAGTTGTGTTTATTACGAGTTGGCACATCTCTGGGGACACCCCCTCTGGGGTAAGGACCTCGGCTCGGGCTGTTGCTGGCAAAGTGGGATTTCCCACGTTTATGATTTGACCGCGACACGTCTTTCGCCCCCGTCGGCGGGGACGAAACCGTGGATATTTACTTGTATTAGCTGCGCGAGCTGTGTGTGCTCTGATCTGAGCGTGAGAAAGGGAGAAGTGAAGGTATTTTGAAGTGTTAGTATATAGTAACAAGTTGTGGAGAAACCATACCGCGATCTAAATGGTGTGCAACGCCATCTATCGATCGCGACGACGGAATATATAATAAAATAACTAATCTAATATCTACTTATGTCAAATCATGTTTATCTTATTGTGATCTACGAGACCGCTTGGAAGCGCAATTTCAGAAAAGAAATTGCAACGAAGTATCAATTGTATGAGTAGATTATATTTCTTTTCCTACGGATTTGAATCGTGTGTTAGTGAGTACGGATGTGCTAGTAACACTCTTTCGTTGGTCCACTATTACCACAGAACATTTTTACTCTACGAGACTATTACTGTCTGTGTGTTGATTATTATTGTCCCATCACTAAGAGGTCATTCACGTTGCAACGCCAACGGTCGTAAAGACTGTCGGATCAAACCGTCGCAGTCGGTTGATCACAGTTCGATAACCACACAAACGTTACGACTGGGTCGTATCGATATTCCCTAAAATGCATCTTAAGTCATTGGATGTCTAATGCGATATATAGTCCATTGAAATGTTACATTTTTTAAACCTTAGCGTGCGCTTTTCAGAGGACGCAATTTTATTTTTTTGTTGTGTAGGGGGGGTTAGTATAGTGGCTCGCCAACAAAGACGGAGAGATGGCACACGGCGGGTTTCTTTAGTGGGTGCAGGCCCCACACTACCCTGGTCGTTACCCCGAACGACAGGGTGTGCGGTTAGGAACATTTTTTCCCGCTTCAACTAAAAATAAATAAAGGGGGGGTTAGTATAGGCTTAAGTTCAAGTTTGTGGGGTCGCCACCATTTTACAGTTCCAGTGGTCTGCCAATACAGGTGGAGAGACTGCCCACGGCGCGTTTATTTAGGGGGTGAGGGCCCCACAAGGCGATACTTATGACATCAATACGTAAACCTGAACTATATCAACAGCATTCAGTTGTTATTTTTTACTATTTATCTTTACTCCTATAATATTATAAAGAGGAAAGATTTGTATATTTGTAACCAATACCTAAACTAAAAAAACTCCTAGACCTATTGCACGCCCCATAAGTGAAGCGTTAAGGTGGGTACTACTCTCGTAAAAGGCAGATGCTGGAGGGTCTGGAGCGTGACCCCTGGGGACGCCCATACCGCGCGGCGCTTAACAAGCTCCGCGCCCAGGCCCCCCCCCCCTTACGGACACCCTCCAGCCAGGCTTCCTCTCTGAGGTGGTTGAGGGACTATTCCCTTCACGGCCGGTGCACACGCCCCTGGTCATGGCCCCGCCACATGACGACCGGGAGGCTTACGACGGGGAGGTACCGCCCGTGACGACGACGGAAATGGGGGCGGCGGCAGCGCGTATGCGGAGAAGCGCCGCCCCCGGGCCGGACGGGGTTCCCGCCCGAGTGCTGGACCTGGTCCTCGATCACCTCGAGCCCCGCCTCAGGAGACTGTTCGACGCTTGCCTGGTGTCCGGACGGTTCCCTGACTGCTGGAAGGAGGGGAAGCTCGTGCTCCTGCCGAAGCCGGGACGGTCTCCGAATACAGTCGCGGCTTTCAGGCCCATCGTGTTGCTGGACGAGGCGGGCAAACTTCTCGAGCGGGTAGTCACTGCCCGCATCGTCCGGCACCTAGGTGCGGTCGGCCCCGACCTGTCCTATGCCCAGTTCGGATTTCGGGCGGGTCGGTCTACGGTCGACGCCATCCTGCGCTTGAAGGCCGCGGCTGCGGAGGCCGTTACCTCGAGAGAAGTGCTGTTGGCGGTGTCGCTCAACATCGCCAACGCCTTCAATAGTCTGCCATTCGGCTGCATCAAGGAGGCACTCCGGTACCATGGAGTGCTCCTCTACCTAAGGCGGCTGGTGGCGGACTACCTCGACGGCCGCAGCGTCCTCTTCGTGAACCGGGAAGGGGACGTTGTAAGGAGGGCTATGTCGTGCGGCGTCCCGCAGGGTTCGGTTCTAGGGCCGCTACTGTGGGACATCGGCTACGACTGGGTCCTCCGTGGCCGGCTTCCCCACGGGCAGGGCGTAATTTGTTACGCAGACGATACGCTCGTCACAGCCCGGGGCGGGACGCGGACTCAGGAAACGCGGAGGTGGTCAGGCGGATCGAGGCGCTGGGGCTTAGGGTGGCCCTTGAAAAGTCGGAGGCCCTACTCTTCCATGGGCCCCGACGTGGCCCACCCGCCAGTGCCTCGATAACGGTCAAACGGTCAACGGTGTGGGCTTTCCAATCCAGGCCCACATCAAATATCTGGGCCTGGTATTGGATGGACGGTGGCACTTTGACGAGCACTTCCGCCGTCTTGCACCAAAGCTCGTCGGCACGGCGTCCGCCCTCGGGCGACTGATGCCGAATTTGGGCAGACCGAGTCTCGCGTGTCGACGACTCTACGCGGGGGTAGTACAGTCAATGGCACTGTACGGCGCGCCCGTGTGGGCGGAGTCCCTGGCCGCTCGCAATAGGGCCCTTCTGTGGCGTCCACAGAGGGTCATAGCGGTCAGGGCAATACGCGGGTACCGCACGGTCTCGTGCGATGCAGCCTGCGCGTTGGCAGGAACCCCCCCGTGGGATCTGGAGGCGGAAGTGCTCGCCGACGTTTATCGGCGGGCGTCGACGGCGCGGGCGCGGTCGGCCCCGACCTGTCCGATGCCCAGTTCGGATTTCGGGCGGGTCGGTCTACGGTCGACGCCATCCTGCGCTTGAAGGCCGCGGCTGCGGAGGCCGTCACCTCGAGGGAAGTGCTGTTGGCGGTGTCGCTCAACATCGCCAACGCCTTCAATAGTCTGCCATTCGGCTGCATCAAGGAGGCACTCCGGTACCATGGAGTGCCCCTCTACCTAAGGCGGCTGGTGGCTGACCCCTCGCCAAGCGCAATCTCAGCGTGGCGGGAGGGTGCCCACCGCGCCACCGTCCTAAAGTGGAGGTCTCGGCTGGAGACGCCCCGGGCTGGTCTCTGGACCGTGGGGGCGCTCCAGCCGATCTTGGAAGAATGGGCAGGGCGGCAGCACGGGGTCCTCACCTTCCGGTTGGTGCAGGTTTTGTCGGGGCACGGTTGCTTCGGCAAATACCTGCACACGATCGCTAGGAGAGAGATGACCCCAGGCTGTCACCACTGCGACTGCGGCGAGGACTCGGCGCAGCACACGCTCGAGTCGTGCCCGGCCTGGGATGTGGCAGTGACAGGGCCTGGACCGCGGTCGCCGCCTTCTGCGAGGCTGTCATCTCGCGGAAGGAGGCGGTGGAGAGGGCCCGGGAGGAATCCTCCTTCGCGGACCCGATTCGCCGCCGGCGCGCGCGGCGGGAGCGCGTTCTTACCTGCGCCTGATGCCGCCCTAGCCGAGGCTGCGGACGGTGGGGTCGGGGAGTACCTTGCCGTCCGCGGAAGCCTACTGCGAAGGTGTGACGCCCAAGTGCGCGGGGCGTCGCACAAGAGAGGGTGCCCGAAGGGGCTGCCGCCTGTGGATCGCGGTGAAACGACGCGGTTCCCGTGATCCGCCGTAGCAAGGGCGGGTGAGGGCGCACGGTGGGTTTTTAGTGGGTGTGAGCCCCACACTACCCCGTTGTCTCCCCGGGCAGCGGGCTGTGCGGTAGGACATTTTTGCCCACCTAAAATAAAAAAAATAAGAAAAGGGTACTACTCTCGTTTCATGCAAAACAAATGATTTTTCAAACTTAAAATGTCTCTATTGCACGCCTCATAAGCGAAGCGTATTACGGCACTATCCCCCATTCTTGAGGAGGCCTATGTACAGCAGTGACTTTAAAATGCTGATGGATGGATGGGATGTGATTTATTGAAAACTACTTAGTAAGACCAATACATTATTAGTTACTTATCAAAAATAATCAATTTTATTGTGAAAAATTAAGATTATTATGAGGCGTGCAGTTTTGGATTTTCCAAAGTATTTTTTATTTTATTTTATGGGCTTTGTTTTAGAAAAACAATCACGTTGGCTCAAAAATAATTTACACAGTTTATAATTCAGTATATTTATTAAATAAATTAAATAATAAATGGAACTTTAAAATTCTATTCAACAGTGGGTAAAGTAGCTATCTGATTATAGTATTTTTTTTATACATAATTACATTCCGTTTTAGGATAATATATAAATAAATAAACTTTTTGGAAAAACAATATTTATAGTAAATAAAGTACAGTAGATTAGTTTACGATGATGTTGTTTGGCGAGTTAAACACTGACCAATAATAAAAAAACCACTGCTTTTTCACAAATGAAGCAATCAACACATAAACGTACATAACACGTTATCGGCAATACAAATGTCAAATCATGACAAATTGTCAATCAAATTAAAATCAATAAGGGTTGCTAGTAAAATAACAACATATATCCTAAAATATTTTTAGAAATAGATAATAAATGTTATTATATTTTTAATTTAAAAACAAAACTTCATAATTATGATTTCATAAAATAATCTTCGACTAATACTAAGTATTATAATAGGAGCTCATATGGGTTTTCTTTTATTTATTTCAAATCAATATTCTTACTATTTGGCTTTAAAAATGGGTATAGTAATAAACTGGCGGCATTGACCATCCAAGCCTTCCAATAAATATGGCAGTTCCGCTTATATCGAATTTAATAATATGTATATCAAACAAGAAGATAAGAAGATAATATGTATATCTTTTTTTTTATAACTTTGAAACCCCACTTCGCTTATGACTAAAATAAATACAAATAACATCATTATTCAAACGACGAATTTTTATGTTTAGATAGTTAAGACGCACAACGGGCACAAAATAGCCTGGATTTCGGCATTGTCTTTTCGGCTCAATCAGAAACCGGGAAGTGTTTCAAATTTAACTTGCAAGATTTGAACGGGACAAGTAAAATAAAAGCTTCGCCACGCTAACAGCCGATTTTACCCTCCCTCCTTACTTACGATATATCGTCCAAAAAAGTATTAGTAATATATAGGTACCGATATAAACGCCATCTAGTGGATTTGTGCGCTAATAAATTCATTTAATGCCATCTGTGGGGCAGCTGCGTTAAATAGTTTTACTGTCCCCCAATAAAAACGGAGAGTTGCTTATCTATATTTTATATTAGTATATTATCTATGCACTCAGCTCTCGGACTCCAGACACTCCAGTCGTGGACGTGAACCAGTGGCAGTCTTCATTTCATACACTTCGCAAATAAAATGCGAGAGTCGCGTTGGTACAGCCACATTTTATAGAAATCGGCAAACTACGTAGGAAACTAGTGTCTAGTGTGTCGCTTTCGCCAGGCCCTGACTCCAAGAGGTAATGGCTTGACGTCGTGGTAGATAAAATGCATGTCAATGGTCTCTCACTAAGGATGCCGAAGGCAAAGAGAAGTAGTAAAAGTAAGAAAGCGGACTACAACCAGGATTAATGCTAAGATGATGATGATTGTGATATTATAGAATAGATAATTTTTTGATGCAGTGTAAAACAATAAAATAAAATAAAGATTACGTCACGTATAAACACTTGTTTTATTTCCTTGCAATTTTGTTTTACTAGTCTCCTTGTAAGCCATAGAAATATAGAATTTTCGTTTGTTGTTTTAGCATAAACTAATTAATAGTTTATGTTAAAACAGCAAACGAGAATTCTATATTTCTAAGGCTTAAAAAAAGTATCTCTAATGACCATTTAAATTTACCGCGCTAAGAAATAGTTCCTGGCGACGGAACTAGACGCGCTGTGTTGGCAAATATAAAGTATGGAGCGGGCGTTCTTCTCTTGAGTAATATTCATAGAGTAAAGTAATCATACTAAAATAGAGAGCCATCTTGCAGAATTTTTATGCTACCCTATTTGAACCAGCGCGACATCTGGAAGCGTTGTTCCGCAACTTTTGACAGACGTGTATATATATATATGTATATGCATGTATGTATATATAGGTTCATACGTATAGGTACTTACCTATATTTATTCTGTATATATCGTAGTTCAATAACATAATCGTAAGTATGTGCAATACTTTGCAATCAGCAGGGTTACTGCGCGATTCACTTTAAAAACGACGACGAGCGCTCGTTGGTAACGACAGTCATGTCGAACCGCGATCTTTAATAGCGAGGTTGTAACTCACTGTTGTAATAAAGGGCCGCAACGGCCGGTCACCGAAGGTCCCCGAACGAACAAATGTCATTTGATTTTGATGTTAGACAGAATAATCTATATCATACAAATATACTCTATTACTCTGTGATTTAGATAACCTAACATGTAGGTGAATTTATTTTTATTGTATATTATTGTTAATATTGTTATTGTTTATATTATCACTAGATGCAAAGTTGTGTCTGTAAATGAATCAAAAATTGAATTATTAAAATAAATGACAAAAAGCATAAGCAACCAAGTTGTTGTAATAATGGAGTTTATGTAAAGGTATGTAGTACCTATTATAATAATATTGCGTTTATGCAGTGCAA
Organism: Leucoma salicis; assembly: GCA_948253155.1. Lineage (NCBI taxonomy): Eukaryota > Metazoa > Arthropoda > Insecta > Lepidoptera > Erebidae > Leucoma > Leucoma salicis. The sequence continues at coordinate 5,652,121 of OX411826.1, forward strand.
ACACTACATCGGCGGATTTATAATTTATATAATATGTAATTGCATTTTCAGATATGAAAGAAAGAAGACGAAAGAAAACTAGTTTTATGGTCACGAATCCCAATGAGAATAACATTACATATTAGGGTACTTGAAGCTAAACATAACAAAATTACATGATAATAAGGCTACGATTTAGCAATATTGCTGAAGTGTAACGTAAATTACACTGCAACTCTGATATTGAGGCATCTCTGGTATTGTTGTTAGCGTAATAATAAAATACATGGAAGATAGACATTGGAAACTGGCTATAGGTAAAGGTGCTTTATGATCCTTGAAAATGTGCAGCTAGATCCACCAGCGGAGATGTAGTTATTGTGTGAGTATGCACTTACTACTATTCTAATATATTTTTAAAATACATGTGTGCAAGTGAATATGAGAATGTTTAGATTTGATGATGAACATAGGTACATTATAAAAAAAAACAGGAAAGCAACAGGATATATAAAACAGGATGCATTATACATTTAAAAATTTGAGAATGAAAATTTTAGTTCCAAGTATATTTTTACCTTTTTATTAGGACATTACATTATATATGACATAAACATTGTTTTAAAAATGGGAATTTGTTATTCAAATAGCCAGTACATGCAGCATGACAACTGTCTTTGATCTATGTGATGAAATAATATGTGACGGTTATAATAACTTCCTCTCAAAATACTATTTATTTACAGAAACTGTTCAAACAAAACAAGGCCTTGGTGGAGAACTCTAGTTATATGTTGTCTGTAATGCCGTTTGAACCCATTGCATAAATGCTTAGAGCAATTGAAACTAGAAGGTTGCAATAGGAGGAGGACCTAGGCAGGAAGCAGCATCACTTGAAACAGTAGTGGGTAGCTTTTAGGGCCCAGATAGACGGAGACAATAGTAAAATTCAACAAGTTTATATTTTTTACTTTAATTATTTGAAAACATTAATTGCAGACACTATTGTGAGTGGTTTAGTGAATTCTAGTGATCACTCACAGTTATAATGGTAGCGAATAGTTAAAGTATCTATACTTTGTGGGGTAAATCAATAAAAATATAGTGTGTCACAAGTAAATAATTTGAGTTTGTATAGAATCAAAAGCAATCAATATAGTATTTTAGTGTTCAGTTATATAAGCTAGACCTAGATAGTTGTAATACAATCTAGATTGTCTGTCAATCCTTTACATTAAGAATTCATAACTGTGTTATAGTATATAGAAACATAGCATTAAGTGTTTCATTGTAGTATAGATTATATGTTTTGTAACCCTATGTTAATAAATAATGAGATGGTTGTTTTATTGGATAGACCCTAGAAAGCTGCTTTCGCAATAGCTACCTAGCTCCCAGGTGTCATAGTTTGACGATGGTAGTGGAAATAAGTTGGATAAGATGCATGATAGGCAATTCTCCAGTTTCTAGTGCTGGTAACACCGATAGTAGCCACCATAATATAGAATAGCATAGCGGCATGGTAAGGGTAAAGACAAAATAGTTTACTTACTTATCATAACACCATTTCCCTTGCGGGGTAGGCAGAGAGAACAGAGTGCCAAGAGGCTCTATTCTTGCATACATCTCTCGCTTCCTCAACATTCATAATTCTCACAACGCTCGCCGGTTTCGGAGACTCCTAGCTCCACCTTCCTTCAATACATGACCGATTTGGTCCAGGTAGGTGTCTCAGTCTCCCCCTGTACCTACATCCTTCCGCTTTCGCATTGTATATATTCTTAACCAGTCGCTCGTCCGGCATTCTTTCCACATGTCCGAACCTCGCATCCTTACACCAATACTCTCTTTTATACCTACTCGCTCTATTACGTCGTTACGATTGCGTCAGTCAGCCTCACTCCACAGATTCTCCGCAGAGATCGCATTTCGACTGCATTGATTTTACTCGCATGCTCCTTTTTGCATACCCAACTCTCGCTTCCATATAATAACGTTGGGACAAGCACTGCGTTGTGTATTGCGACAGGTGCCCTCTGTCTGAGGGTGATGACTGCCGAGAAGTAGTCCCAATGCTCCGTTCACTCTATTTCCCGCATTCATTCTTCTGTCTACATCAGTGGTGTACCTACCATCCCGACTGAATCCACATCCAAGATACCTACTATACAAATTCATCCACTTGTTCTAGCACACCATTTCCTATTGCTACTCCAACATCTGTTCTGGCTTCTCTTATTTTGATAGCAAATTAAAAAATGGTGAGCAAAACAAAATAGTTTACTTATTATAAAGCAAACTCCATTTAAACCTATACAAATAAAGTTGAAGTGTTTTGTAATGTCCAAATAGGATTTCCCCGTTTTCAGTTCTTTTCTGCTAATCTTCGTAATGTCTGGACCGATTTGGATGCGACTTTCACTGACAGATAGGTAGCAGGTAATATATCATGAAATTAGAATTCATGAAGGACTTCTTAACTATTATTGAGATCACATGCTTACCTACTACTATTGACACTCCATTTAGACTTGAGTGATGTTATTTTATTCCTTCTACTTCAATAGTGTTTAGTCCGATATTTTATATTAGGTAGGCACCTATTGATTAGTTCTTAAGAAAATTAAATAAAGGAAATCCAGATTAAAAGTCAATGTCTTTTATTTTTCATAAAAATGCAAAACTACCGTCCGTTTGGTTCGGAATGTCATTCCAGTGGAGAAGGGCAAGAAAATCGACTGATGCTCTTTTTAAATTAAAATTATACATTTCTGAAGTGCATGAGAGAACAATGTTGATGAATGATAACTCAGGAAAAAAGTTTATTTTAAGAATGTGACCATGTAGCATGGTTCTCTCATTAACAAATGTGATTAAGTATAAGAAGAATGGCTTTAGTACTCAAAAGACCTATGTACTTGTAGCTTCATCTTTATATTACAGCGGCAGCACTGCAGTAGGTTTCTCTGTAATTAAAAATAGGTATATGAGTAATGAAAATATAGAACACAAAGGATTACTTGTACTTGGGGGAGATAGTTGTATAATAGGCAGTAATACTTATTATATGATAATCTAATTCTGCATTGCAAGTTATAAATCCCACATATCAATTTTGAGAACTGTGTAAGTGAATAGGCCGTCAGTATAAACTTTTAATTAAACAATAATACTCCCCTTGTCTTTAGTTTTCAAAAGATTTATGTACTTGTAGCTTCAACTTCATATTACAATGGCAGCACTGCAGTACCTTTGTGCATACCTCTGTAATTAAAAATAGGTATGAGTAAGAAATACAAGATGACTAAAGATGTATTTCAATAAAATATAATGTGATTGTGAATAGAAAGTATTGCAAATATTTATTTAATACAAAAGTTAAATTGAACTAGAGATGTAGTTACCTAATAGCCACAATTTTAGAAACTACTTCTAAATAGTCTGTCTCTCACAGTTCTCCCTACAATTAGGGCTGGCTAATTATACATAATGATTTATTTGTGTACTGGTTCAGTGGAGACCATATCTTCATACTCCTCTCTAGGAAATCCCTGTACTCTATGAGTAGGTGCCTATATTATACAGTAGTACTACACATGCAATTACAATTTCTGCTGCATAGTTTGTGTGATAATAGGTACCTATAGAACATGCTGTCCCTACAAAACCTGGCCTTTAGAACACCAAAAGCTCTTTCAATGCAATTGTGTTTTAACATGCATTTTAGTGTAATTCTCTTCCATGGATCCTAGTACTGCATTGAGAATAGGTAGGTGTCATTAGGTAGCTCCTTTGGTGGTAACCACTAACCTAAAATGTTTTAAGTAAGATTGTAGATTTAAATAAATCATTACTTATATGAATAACAAATATGAGTCTTTTGCAACAATTACCCAACAACCAAGCTGTTTCACCAGACTGTTGTTGAGATTCCATATGAATGTTGAGGCTACTGCTTGGCTAAATATGGCTGCAATTGGTTGCACCACCAAATTTTGCATTCACATTTATAAATTTGAGGTCACTATCATACACCTAAAATATTTAGTTTTTATTAGACCCTATCCTGACTTCATGCTATAAGTAAGTACTCAATTATGTTACAATTACAGCAATCAATACATACCATTTGTACATTCAAAGAATGATTCCTGTTTAAAAAGGATGGTTCATCTGTAGCTGGACGAACAATAGCCACATGGGTACAGTCAATAGCTCCTAGTACACCGGAAAGTTACACATACTGTAGAATCTGTAAGATATTTATAAGCTTATGAAGATGTAAGCAAGTAGAGAGAAAAACCTATATCTCAAGAGTACTTCTTCTTCTTCTTTGTCTCCACGTTAGTTCTTTGCTCTCTTGTGTGTGGGAATCGGATCCACAAGGTTGATATTCTAAGGTTGATAGCTCATTCAGAGAGAGCCCTTGTGACCTCTTTGAGGCACTAACTAACCGTTTGTTGGGCCATGTGCACTTCTTTAGCGATACCTTTTTGGTAAGATCCCATTGTGTAAAAGCTAAGGGCTGTTAGGACCTAAAAAATTAACAAATGGCTAAATAGGTAAGTTGGCTGTGTGGGGCCGGCTTTAGAATTGTCCCACCCCTCTCCACTCATGGGAGTCGTAAGAGCCGACTGAGGGAATACCGGGGAGAGTGGGCAGCAGCACTCCCTCGAGTATTAACAACATCCACTGCGATCCCTAACCCGCCTGCCAAGCGTGGCGATTACGGCACTATACCCCCAATTTGGGGAGCCCTATGTCCAGCAGTGGACATCGAAAGGCTGATGGATGGATGGATGAAATAGGTAAGTTGCTAGTATCGACTGTTTTTATTACCTACATGTCAAATTGTTTACCTTGAGTTCCAATGAGATCTTTCTAGATGTTCTTAGTTTTATTCCGTTTGAGCTCATCACACAGACAGGAACTCCTCCTTCTCAAATCTATAGTAAGTGTGATACTGCCCATCCGAAAATTGTCGTAAATATTTTTCACGCTGTTGCATTTCTTCTATATGTAACAGCATCAACGCATTCCACAAGCACAAGCGACACATCTTTGCTCTAGTTGTAGTGTGAAATTGTGGATCACAAAATAAACACATATTTATAACTAAAAACTATTATGATAGGTACCTAACCGTAGATAATAATATATTTTTATCAACAAACACCAAAACTTAAGAAGATAAAATGATTAAACACGTATAAACTTTAATAAAAAACTATAGTAAGTACGCAGTCGTAAGCTTTCGCTCCAACTGAAAGTAAAATCGAAGCACTTTGAGTGGTCGACTTGAGATCACCTAATAGTGACCGTTGGTATCGACTCACTTTGTTAGCTTTCGAAATTCAGTCTAGCGTTTTGTATGGAAAACGTCAGCCCTTTGAATGGTCACGTGACCTATCGACCATCGACTTCGGTCAAAATATTGTACATTCTCGGTTTTTGTCATCACGCTTCGGCATGACGTCACCGGTCGGCCTCTCAGCCAATCACAGACACGACGTTTATGGCTCGAAGGTAACGTTGTGAATTTTACTCTAAGCCCGCAGACTGACTTTCATTTATATAAAGTTGAGCAGAATATTTACTTTCTCAAATTAACGAAATTAAGCCAGACTAATTGCAAAGTATTGCACAAGCTTACGTGTGCGAAAATAAGATGTAACAATGAAACACCAATTCATTTTCTACTTTTATTATGTTAATGTTTATTATAATATATTTTGGCTATAATTTTGGTCTAATAGTTTTAAAATTTGTTTTTCTTCCTCAGTCTAGGTATATATTTCGCTCCTCATTTGATGTCTCGTTGCAAACGGCTTGTATAACTGGCTAACCCCTGCGAGTATTCCTTTGTATCTAGAAATAATAAATAAGAAAAAATGCTTAAATATCATTAACATTTTAACTGTTTTTTAAATTTATATGAGGAAGTTAAAAATTAATTCATCTTAAATAAATTGTTAACTCCCCCATATACATTATCTGAAGACAAAGATACAATGTCACTTACAAATCATTGTAAGATAAAGGTAATTTCTAAGATAGAGCTAAATACTTCAGGTTAATTAGTGTGATAGTATGTTTTATATACAGCATTTTCATTCTAACAGTTTGTCAGTGGTCATACAGTTCTTTCACCGTGTGAAGCCTTCAATTACCATTTCCTTATAAGACTTTTACTTAAAACTAGTTTATAAGTTAGTTTTTTTTTTAAGAAATAGGCCTACAGAATAAAATCTAAAAGTAATTAGGTACAGTACCCACCTGCAAAGAAAACTGTGATGATGTCTCTAATGTACTGGATAGATCAGGTTGTTCAGATATGTCCTCAATTATTTTGGTGTCAATTAACATATTGTCTGAAAATCAAATCTAACTATATTTTTGGCTGCATGCTGGTTGAAATAAAAAACCAAATGTTATCTTTAAACAGATTTATAAAATCACTATTGTAAATACCTTACCCCCCTCATTTTTAGAAAGCATTTCTAAAGCATTGACCTAATTTTCAGATGGAAAGTATTATGATTAGCATTATGTTTTATTCAGTGGAATAACAAAAAAGCGTTTAATAAAGAAACCCATTTTTGCTGTATGCAATAATAAATTATACCTTTTTTTTTTTGTTTAGGCGGGAAAAAATGTACCTAACCGCACACCCCGTCGTTCGGGGCAACGAACAGGGTAGTGCGGGGCCCTCACCCACTAAAGAAACCCGCCGTGTGCCGTCTCTCCGCCTTTATTGGCGGGCCACTGGAACTATGTTACATTCCTTCGGTGGTAATAATAAATTATACCTGGCAAGTGAAGTGTAGATGATGCTGATGTAGATAAAAAACTATATACTGAACGTATTTTGATGTTTTTTTTTATTTAATAGCTCTTGATTAGATGTAAAAACTGGTATACATTTTATGCAGCTAACATATCGGGAACCTGAGATGTAAACAAAAACCTAGCTTTTGACTGAAACAGCGCCACGGGCAAAGGCTAGTACTATTAAAAAAAACACATTATTTGTGAAAGTGAAAAAAAGAGCTTTACTGCGAGCAGAATTTGAACCTGCGTTCCATCCAATCCGGGGAAGTGCTCAGGGCCGCTAAGTTATCGCAGTCACCCAACGGTAACTTTAATCAGATGCATTTACATATATTATTCCAATATAGTAAGTTCAAACTTTTTTAGTACCTACCTATGCTAAAATAGAAAAAAATAATACATGCAGTATTATTTTTTTTTATGTTTACTTCATTACACATAAACGTAAATAACCTGGAAATAGTAATATTGGCTTGTTTTATATCTAATTGGCTTGTCTTATGTCTTAATTTTGTTTATGATCTGCGCAGCCAAGAAAATTACTTACGATGAAGAAAAACCTCCTCCTGTCCTTGATTTAAGGTGAGGTTTCTGAATTAAGGTGGGACTCCAACATAATAAATTTAAAATGAATATGTTAAAAAGATCAGAACATGGATGAATGTCTAAGTTGAAAAACAAATAACTAATTGAAATTTCAAGTTAATCAGAAGTCTAGTTTAGATTTCGTTACTAATTTTAACTAGCAGTTTTTGGTAAAATATTTATTACTAATTTACCCATTCAATATAAAGATCTAATCTACTATAGCCACTTTATAATTGTAAGACTAGAAAGGACATAGCTAAACGCCCTAAGAAATTTACTGGTGATAGGGCTGGGCACTTGGTAAGTGGGAGTCGTACTCAGTTGCTATCGGGTAGGTTGGTTGGTGGTCCCGTGTGGCCAGCCATGACGCACACCGGTGGGTTTTGGTTGTAGCAGGAGATAGCAGTTATTTCTTTCGTTTCATATCTGAAATGAAATGGTGAGAAGCGGCTTGACAATACTCTCTGTATAGTTGGGTCCATGAGCGACGCTTACCATTTATCATAAGGTGGGCCGTGGCTCATCTGCCGCCATAATTTAAGACCAGGTTTTAAGTCTAATCAAGAGCAATCAATCAAATATAGTTTCATCAAAATCCGTACAGTAATTTTGTGTGATCTGCGAACAAACATACAGACAAATTATTTGTGAATAAGGAAAAAGAGATTTTTAGTACGAGCGGGAAATAAATATCTCTATTTCCTTATTCACAAATAATTTGTACTTTAAAAAGTAGCGGAGCATGTCAATTTCTAAAAAAAAAACATATAGATCAAACACAGACAAACAATATTTCTTATAATTGTTGTTTTAGCTTCTGTTGCTCTAATAGAGACCCCATATTAATTTTTCTTCAATATTTGTAATGTTCAGACATCGGCTTGTTATAATTTTATTATAATTACTAGCATTTGCCAGCGGCTTCGCCGCAGTAATAGCTAATTTTTCGGTTATGTCTCAGGTTCCCGATATAGTAGTGGAATAATATATCGCTACCCCAACCGAATAAAGCGGTATTCGCCAAATTCAGATTTTTGGGAAAAAAATAAAAACCGAATAACGGCTCTAACTGCTATATCTTACGGGTGATATTAAAAAGTGTGGTATCAGCGAATGCGGAAAAAAATAACAAAGCTTATAATATTTATTGTAATATCGCAGCTTGTTTATACAGTGATTATTTACAAAAAAACCTATTACTTTTTTATTCGTTTCAACATTCTGTAAGTCTTCTAAACTTACTAGCTACTTGCGCCTTTTTTCACCTAAAAAGTGATAGCGCGTGTAATAGTAATACTAGATTACTGCTGTTTTTGGCCAGGTGACGTGATATGCATTGTATTACTACGTCTTTTATGCCTTATAAGTAGGAAAATATTTTTTTAGCTATTGTTTAATACAATATTTGTTTTTAAAAATTTTAGGGATATCCTTTTATTGCATAACATTAATAGAAGTAGTAGAAAAGTAATAAAACCAAAAATATTATTTATTATGTATTTATTAATAAATTTAGGGCTTAACAAGTTTTAAAATGATACACTATACACATACTAAAGTACTTACTTTAATATTTGCGAAGATCTTTAAACATAATTTAAGTAAGTATTTTGAGACTTTCTAACATTTACGCGAATTTTACACATTTTGAAATAAAACTACGTTTACGGAATCTATCGCGTATACTTGATTTTTATACTATCCTGACGTTTTGAATACTTTACAGCATTCATGATCACGGGTGGACTTAGATGGTAGATGTCCAAAGCTGATAATAATATGTTGTTTCGACGGTTTCATCTACCCACAGTAATATGATTTTACAAATTTTGGTTTCGTTATTTCAACCCACATAATATTAGTTTAGAAACACAATTCAAAATATCTACTTTAAATGTTATGCTTACAATGTATGAGATTTTAGGCTAGTATAATAAAATAAAATTAGTACAATAATCCTCTTTAAGTTTTAAAATTTTTGTTTATATTTAGTGCTTAAAAATTCTACCACTAACTACCAATTAAAATTTTTAAGTTTTGAAGTAATCAAGAAACTACAAGTAAGAAGACAATATATGTTTGGTGAGGCCTATCACAGGATTCCAGCTTGATGGTAAAACCCAGTCGTCTTCTCTATTGAAATTGGGATGTTTCTTAATTTCAATAGCCTCACGTATCATTCTAGGACGATATTGACGTTCTTTTGCGATGATTTGAGGTTTGTCAAACCTTATGTAATGCCGGGTGTGGTCCTGTATGTGCTCACAAATTGCAGACTTTGTATAGCGACGGTGGTTCACATCAGCTATGTGTTCTTTGATCCAAGTTCTTATGGATCTCTTTGTTTGCCCAATGTAGGAGAGACCACCATCACAATCCAGCTTGTACACTCCTGCATCCTGTAAGGGTATATGGCACTTGACTGGTGGTAAAATTGACTAATTCTTTTGAGTGGCTTATAGTAGATTTTAATTGAAGCTTTCATGAGAATGTAGCCAATCTTGTCAGTGACTCCTTTAACATAGGGCAGGACTGCAGGGAGGCGCTCAACTGCGGGTGACTTCACTCGGTTTCTGTGACAACGGCGTGGAACCTGCAGCTTATTAGCATGTAAAACTTTCTTTACATGCAGCAACTCCTCAGCCAGGTTCTTCATCACAGATTACATGTGCTCTCTGAAACAAAGATTCAGACACGGTAGCTAACTGTGAAGGATGGTGGTGAGACTCTCCATTCAGGTACTTACCAGTATAGGTTTTCTTTCGATACACTGTATGACTCAAGGTGTTGTTGGGGTTACGGATTACCATAACATCTAAGAAAGCTAAAGGGTTATTTGACTCCAGTTCCATAGTGAATAGAATTGTAGGATTGATGGAGTTCAGATGGTTAAGAAATTTATTAGTTCATTAGATGGTAATATAGTGAGTGTCATCTACATACCGCTTGTAAAAACGTGGGACCACAGGTGAGGTTTTTAGGACAGTCTCCTCGAAGTCTTCCATGAAAATGTCAGCAACAACGGGAGAGACTGGCGAACCCATGGCCACTCCGTTCACTTGCTTGTAGAAGCCATCATTCCACATAATGTAGCCAGATGTGAGGCAGTACTTTAACAGTTCAGCGTATTCCATAGGTATGTTGTTCTTTGATAGTTTCTTAGATACAATTCTGATGCAGTTCCACAGGTAGGCAGGTAAAAAGTGACTGGACATCAAAACTCACCATAGTTTCATTCTTAGCAAGATGAAGGTGTTTAATCTCACTTACAAAATGGTATGAGTCTTTTATGAACGCATCTGTATGTCCTCGGAGCTGTGAGAGAACTTTTGCCAGTAACTGAGCGACTTTATAATTAGGTGAGTCGATCTGGCTTACAATAGGTCGTAGTGGTGCGTTCGGTTTGTGTATCTTAGGCAACCCATACAATTTAGGTGGTTTTGCCCAAGGTGGTACCAGAGTTTTTACATCTAGATTCAATGCTTCGGAGTGCTGATTGAGTAACATTTTCATGTTATTTTGTGTACAGTCGGGTCAGTTTTAACCTTTTCATAAGTAGACTCATCCGATAAAAGGTGTTTAATTTTAGCATTATAATCTCACGTGTCCATCAACACAGTAGCGTTACCCTTATCTGCGCGCAGGCATTTTATATTACCTTGATTAGCTTAATCGACCAAACGACGAGCGCGATGAGCCATTGTTTACATAAAACCAAGACGACTTGTTGCTCATAAACAATCAAGTTCGATACTGGCGAAAATTCCCGCGCTGAATTTTCGCCAGTATCGAGTGTAACGCGAGACGCAAACACGTGGCAATGTTGACAGTTAAAATGTTTGCCATCGAATATTACCGTACTATCGAACTAAGTTTGATAAATGCTAAACATTGGTTATCTCTTTTTTTTTACACGCTTTTTATTAGCTTCACTTGTATGTCAGTATGTCAGTATGTCAGTATGTCAGTATGTCAGTATGTCAGTATGTAACTCTCCGTGGGTTATTAGCGCGCCTGCGGCCGTCCTTGGCACTCGTAGCCGTTTCTCAGGCTCCTCTCCGGAATCAAACTCTGATTCCCCGTTACCCGTCATAACCATGGTAGTCAAAGAAGCTACCATCACTCAGTCGATAAATATAGTTTAAAAAAAAAATATCGAACTAAAAAGTTAAAAATAAATATAGTTTAAAAAAACTAATAAACACGCTTTTAAAAATATCAAACTAAAAAGTTGAAAATAATTTTAAAAATTAAATTATGACAATAGTAAATAAACAATACGAGTTTAATTGAGGGAAAAGCGTGGGGCGCTTGATATACGATAAGCACAAAGCGCTTCACGCTTTTCCCTCAATTAAACTAGTATTGTTTATTTACTATTGTCATAATTTAATTTTTAAAATTATTTTCAACTTTTTAGTTTGATATTTTTAAAAGCGTGTTTATTAGTTTTTTTAAACTATATTTTTGTAATACAAGTTTACGTTCAGTGTTAATAATTTTTAGTTTAGAAGTATAATTTGGCGCATCCGTAGGTAGCAAATCTATTATCAATACCAAATAATTGTAACATGTTTTACTTGTAGAACTGTCAGTACATTTCCGGCGAATAAAGCGGTAATGGGGTATTACGTGTCTTACAGTTTTAAATTGTTGGTGTTATAAATTGTGACGCTATTTTTCGTCACAATACTGGAACCAATTTTTGAAGTAATTATTACGACTTTTTTGAATATTTTTTTTTTCTATAAAAATATGTTCATTAAAAAAATCAGAGACGTGTATTGGATCTTTCTAAATATGAAAATGAAATAAAAACGATTTCAATGTAACTGCACTTTACGGCTTTATTCGGTTGGGGTAGCGATATCTACCAGTTTTTAAGTCAAATCAAGGCCTTACAAATAAAAAAAGTTGCATCAAAATCCGTCCAGTAGTTTTTGCGTGATGCACGAACAAACAAACAGACAAAATTGTTTTGTGTTTAGACACGCCTATATAACCTATTACAGTTATTTTTTCTCAAATATCTTGAATGTACAGACACAGCTCTGTTACAGCTTTAGTATAGATGTATCGATTGTACTGAAATATTTTTAAAATAGATGATTTCTTTTATCGGATTTCTAGAAACATATAATATCTATTTATCAATTTTACTCCATAATAAAAGTCATAGTTGTTATTTTATTTCAATACCAGCTGTGCCCCATGGTTTTATCCACTTATAATTTAATAATACTATAAATTGTATATGTATTGACATAATTTTTACGATGTCCGTGTGGTGACGGACTAAGGATACAAGTGTCACCACCCCATCCTTTCCCGCGGGTGTCGTTGTACGACGCCTTGTAGGCGACTAAGGGACGAAAGCAATTATCACCCATTGCATTACTGGTGGTAGGGCTGGGTACCAAGCGAGAGTACTCGCTTGCTATCGGGCCCTAACTGGTCGGTACCACGGTGAGCAGCAGCTTGACAATACTCTCGGTATAGTCGAGTCCATGGGAGACGGTTACTATTTACCATCAGATGGGCCGTGGCTGGTCTACCACTAACTTTTAGAAAACCTGAATTAATGGTTTTGTGTTAGTTTAATACAAGTATAATAATGGTTTGTAATAGACGTAAACTAAATAATTACCCAGTGTTACTTTTTGTCTACTCACATTAAAGTATATGGACGGGAAATTAAAGCAATTTTCAGCGCATTTGTTAGTTTTCGTCCACAATATCATATATGTTTGCAGTACTGCTTAATTAGTGGACAAAATCTAAATATCGGACTATATAACCATCAAAGATCATTCCATAAAGATTTCAACAGAAGGACGAAAACAGGATCTGGACGGGAAACCGCCTAAATGACCCTACATTTATTTAGACCAGCTGCTGCTATGAGTTTGTAAATTGACCTGTCTTTGAACACGCTAATTACACTCTTTACATCATTATATGTTAGGGCTATCAGGTGTATCTGATCATGCATGCCATAATTTCAACAGCTAAGTGTGACCAGGCACAGTCGGTGCTATTATCGGGGAGGGAACCAGATATTGCTGACTTTAAGGCTGACTGATTTTATTTTATGGTAAAACTGTCTATTATATTAATTATTATACAAAGGTGATAGTGTAATGCGGTAACAGATACTTACTAGAAAGATGCAGTGTTGGTACTGCTAGTTTATTTGATTGTTGTGATTTTTCACATCACCAGTAAAATGTCTATCACAAACATTCCTGTTTTTGTAAATCACTTCATGTATCATGCCTTTTAGTGATTCAGAATCTAGTTCAACCCATGTTCTGAACATCTCAGGATATTTCACAGGGTTTGGAAACTTGTGAAATATCCACCTGAAAAAAAAGCTGAATCTGAGTAAATAAATTCATGTTAGATACCTCATTAATGCTTATTGTAAGCATTTATAAGAGCAGTAATACACTATTTTAAACAATGCAAATGACAGGTTCTAACATTGTTGGGTACCACAGAACAATCTCTAATATCACTCCTGGTTAGGTACCTATATGATGCATCTGTGTTTAGGTTCTGGTCTCATACCTAATCATACCACAATATTTTTGTCATAATATACATTGTATTTGGTTCACAACAATGACAATATTAAATTTTAAAGGATGATCACCAACTCGTTAACACGTGGCTAAAGGCCTATCTGGCACAGCACACCATGTAAATAGTATGTGTAATGTTATCAAAACTTGTTGAATATACATGTATGCAGATGACACCTGTTTGATATACTCTGACCAAGATTTAAAGGTCATTGTGAAAAATGTTCAAGAGGATTTAAATAATATCATAAAATGAGCCCATGATGATAGTATACATTAAAAAGACAAAATGCATGCATATATATTCACCATATAACAAATCAATCACGGGCTTGCCGCACATACTGGAACATGACTATGACTGTATACACAAAAATAATAGCATGTGTGCTTATGGGGAGCTTGAGGTGGTGGGAGAATGCAGGTACTTGGGCTTGACTATAGACACTTCTTTCTCATGGCGAAAGCATATGTATGCGACAAACTGAGATCAGTGCTGGTAAAATTCCATCACATAAAATTTTTTACAAATAGGGCCATTCTGTATACTGTCTATTATGCATTGGCAGACTCAATTATCTCCTATGGATTGAGCTGTTATGGACGTATGTTTAAGTCATATCTAAAGATAAAATAAAAATGTTACAAATCAGATTATGAAAACCTTAGTAGACAAAAATACAAAGAATGCCTGTCGGCCCAACTATGATAAACTATTCTTAGAATGCAAACTGCTGCCCGTTCACAAGAAGGTACACTTGTCGATAACCATGGAATAGTATGATAGCGATCATTATATAAATTTAAAGCCAAATAGACGCGAAAAAGAATATACTATTTACTGATCTAACAATTATTACTATGGGCAAAGGACCAGAAAACATTTAGTTCTATCTATCTACAATGAATTACCAGCCAATATTACAAATCTATACTAAGAAATCTATCTACCCTAAGAAGGTATTTAACCATAGGTGCAGAGAATTTTACATGAATAAATTTACTTCATCAATAGATGATAAATAATTTGTGTTGTACTGGTTTCTACAAAATAAATATATGGTACCCAATAGTATAGCTAATATATTGAATTATAAGTATTATACTACAATGCAATGTTGAAAGGGAGTTATCTTTCTGCCAACAAACTGCTGTGCAGTTTGGCGGAGAGTATTATAAACATAGATGATACACTATAACTAGTGAATTATTATAAATGTACACAGTATGTTATGAAATAAGTAAATAATTTAAAATTTAAATTACTTAGTTTTTTTAATATTTCCATTAGAAAACTGAGGTACAGAATAAAAATGCTAGATAAGTGATATGAGACTACTCCAAATGACTACTATCACATTAGGTGAGTATGGTGGAACCACTAAGCACCTATTTCTTCCGGAAAAGTGATCCATCTTCCACCATGGAACAAACGGTGTTAATAACATTGTACAATGTTACTTGCTGTAATAAATAAGTATTGTATTAAAAAGTGTACCAGTTGTCACAAATCCAAATACACACGGCGATTAGATGAAGGCATGGTAATAATGGTGAGAAAACTTTACAACCAACAATCACAATAACTTAACTAATGGTGTCTAATATCACAAAACTATTGCGAAAGCAAGTCGGCCGACGTGTTTAACTAAAGCGGAGGAAAATTCAACGAAGACGCTAGAAAGAAAAGCAGGCCCAGTAACTTGGTGTTTCGCAGATAATAGATATTGATATAAATACCGCGGAGCAGATAAACTCAAGGCATTTATAGTATAAACTTCTCGGTAGAGAGTAGGTACTATATTCTTTGGTATAAACTATAAATCACAAGGAAAATTTTGATTTACAAAATTGCTCACACGCAAAACAATGAGCGGCCATTTGCATTTTGCAATGAATGGAGGAAAAATATGTCAAAACATCGATAATATATCGAAAAATTTAATCGATTATTAAAAATATAATTTTATGTATTAAATTAATTTTTTACTACCAAAAAAATAAATATCTGACTAGCATGAGAAATTTATGTTTGTTTTTTAATTTAAACTACAAAATATTCAGTTCTAGGCGTTATTATATAAACTCGATTTAAATCGATTATCTAATTGGAATCGTACTTACTGTTAGAGCCATCTAGTATATACATTGGGAAACATTTTTTGAAATAAAGTGGAGCACGAAAAAGAGAAGGCGCTCAAAAAAAAATTAAGTGACGTTTCTAGATGAGTTTCCCCCCCCTGGTAATATTGTTCTGTGACGTGAACACAGGTCGTGAAGAAGGTGAACACTTGAACGTTTATTTTACGTCTAAACCACGGTCTTTTCACTTCCCACAAAGCTTTAATTTTTTGATCAGGACAAACTTCCGCCAATCAATACTAGATGGCATTATTAATTTTTATAAAGGTATTACTTTTTTTTTTTAGACTGACAACTCTGTTTTTTCTAGCCAGCTTTACGTTTCACAGTACGCAGATTTATTATTTTAAAATACAAATAAAAAGCAAATAAAAAAAATAATACATAATATTTGCAGTGTTTAATCTTTACATAATATATCAAAAACTAATAATATAATTATCGAGTGTGACACTGGGCACTAATTTTAAATTTAATCGCATTTACAATAATGAAACGGAACGTCATTTTTCTTAATTATCCTTCTGCCATACAAAATGTCCGCCATTGCATATAATTGCATATTTGTTTTCGTTACGGAAGCTTTTGTGCAATTTATGTTCTGCTTCTCAGTGCGGTTTTTTGTGATTTTTTTCTCATGCGACCCAAATTTCTCTTGACACCGACGGACCTGCTTTCAACTGGTGACCCACGCTCTGTACACTGGACTCTGATTTGTTTTATCATTTGGATATTGGCGAATATGTCGTTATCTAAGGATAAAATATGCTGTGTGCCTAACTGCGGCAAGACACGTAAGTAAAACGTACGCTATTATTTAAATATTTGTTTAAAAATACAGTGGGAAAGTTTTTTAGTCGAAAAAACATTGAGAAAAAATTAAGTCATACATTTTTCAATAAATAAATATATATTCGAGTACTACCGCATTTAGTCCCAAACTAAGCGTTACCTTGTAGTATGGGTACCAGACAGCAGATATAATACTTTTATTACTTTTTTTTGTAAAGACACAATGTACATAGAAAACATCCCATACACAGTACAAAATATCTGTTCATCACACAAATATTTGTCCTGGTTGGCAATTGAACCCACGATCTCATGCACGAAAGGCAGGTACCTACTATTCTTTGTAAAGAAATTTCTATGGCTTATATGGCAGGTGATATTTTTCTTATAAGGTCACTTCATAATCATCTGCTGTTCATATCAGTTGAGTAATATGGGCTTTATAAGACTATCATGTATTAATATACATTTTAATAACACTGCCCAAACTAGGGATCAATCCTGGGATATTTTGATCAGCAGTTGCATACACAAACCGCAATGGTGAAGTATATGTTTATAGTTAATTTTATATACTCATTATCCCAAATATTCATAAACGTAATGTACTAAACACACCCAATGCAGCTTTACATAATTATAATAAGTTTATTATTTAAAATCCTCTGCACTATAGATTACAGCCATGCAATCTATACATATAATAAAATCATAGTGATGTCAAAAACATACAAAAAAGATATTTATAAAAAAGCAGTCTTTTACTTATTTAGATATTTTTATATATATTTTTAGCATTTGACATGCTTAGCAACATACATTAAACACAAAGTGAAAAATGTGAAATCGAAAATAACAGTCACAAGCAGGATTCGAACCTGCATCTCCTGGATACCGTCCAGATGCTTTGCCAATTCAGCCATCGTGACCCTTGCTCCCGACTGCTAATCTCAACAACACATTCATACTTAACGTCTTTGGGTGACGCCTGCACCATCTGTTGGGAGTATTTTCATACATTATACCAACCAGGTAAACTTAATATTTATATATTTTTATATATATTTTTAGCATTTGACATGCTTAGCAACATACATTAAACACAAAGTGAAAAATGTGAAATCGAAAATAACAGTCACGAGCAGGATTCGAACCTGCATCTTCTGGATACTTAAACTTTTAGAAAACCTGAATTAATGATTTTGTGTTAGTTTAATACATACAAGTAAGAGTATAATATTTGTTTGTAATAGACGTAAACTAAATACTTACCCAGTATTACTTTCATCTACTTACATTCAAGTATATGGACGGAAACATATAGCAATTTTTAGCACATTTTTTAGTTTTCGTCCACAATATCATTTATGTTTTATGCATGCAATATTGCTAAATTAGCGGATGAAAACTAAATATCAGACTAAATAACCATCAAAGATCATTCCATAAAGATTTCAATAGAATTTCTTCGCATTTCTTATTTTTAACGACTAGTCAAACTTTACTTGTATTTTTGTGTTTTCGTCCACGCGGACGAAAACTGAATGTTTTGCGAAATAGGTAATTCAGTTATTGTCCACCTAGATTTTGTAAGTAATTCGTTAAATGAGTACGAAACACACATTTTAATGTGTTCTTTATGTATCAACTTAGTCATTAATGCCCTAAACATAAGAAATACATTCCAAAAACAATTAAATAAAAATCTGCGCAGTTAGCTTGCACCACTATTTTTCAAACTTTAATGTGAAGTTTTCGTAGCTTAGAAGTAAGCCGTCAGATAAAAGAAGCTTTTGTTTGAGTTTTGACTTGTTAAAAAGAAGTTGGTAGATGTGCAGATTTGATATTAAGGTACGCAACGAGTCCAAATTTGCGCGGTTTACTATTTTTATGATTCTAATCTACGTTAATGTTTCACGAGGCGCGTGCTAGTGGACGAAAACAGGACCTGTACAAGAAACCGGCTAAATGACCCTATATTTGTTAAACTTAAACTACCCATTAAATTACATTGTGTTATACAAAGAATAATATTATTATTAAAAGAATGTTTATGAAAATCTGCAGTTTTGTAGATCATATCAAAATAGTCACCTGCACTAAAAAGCACCCGTAAACCGACGGGGGTCACTAGAACTACGATAAGATTGTTATTTCTGAGATATTCTCATTGAAGTATGACAAAAATCTTCATCAGTTAAATTGCTCAGCTTACTTTCTTATAAAACATTCTTTCGTCCAGCTTGGCTGAATTATAGACCATACTTTTGCTAAATGAACTATTATAATAAAACATTCTGGTGTTTTGGAGTATGATCTCAAATTATATCCTGCTAAAATTTGCATAAGTTAGCCTTATCTAATAAGCATAAGTATTAGGCAGCATATTGTTATCCAATAAGTACCTACCTACTATTATCATTACTTATCTACTACTATACCAGTGTAAGTATTGGCTAGCGTATGCAACTGCTGATCATGAAGTCTCAGGTTTGATCTCCGGCCTTAACCACCGAAGGAATGTAACATAGTTCCAGTGGCCCGCCAATAAAGGCGGAGAGACGGCACACGGCGGGTTTATTTAGTGGGTGACGGCCCCACACTACCCTGTTCGTTGGCCCGAACGACCGGGTGTACGGTTAAGAACAGTTTTCCCGCCTTAACAAAAAAAAAGGCTTCGTTGCGCTACTGTTTACAATTATGTATAATATTGTAGCAATACAAACATATTACATAATATTGTTATTACAGGTTTGGATAACACTGTCTTACACGCCTTCCCCAATCCTGATAAGGAGCCAGACAGATTTCGTACATGGCTGTATGCAATTGGTGGTGATATTTTGGCCTTAGATAATAAGGTGATTTTCAAATATAGTAAAGTGTGTCATCATCATTTTCATACTCGTTATCACACTGCCAGCAAAAGACTGTGTGCTAATGCCACACCTACACTGCATCTACCAGGTATGTAATTTTAATTATTTATTCTTAAATAAAATATATTATTAAGAGGGAACATGGTCTGCGATTAAATAAAAATACCTAATTTTCAAATTCCTTGCTGACCATGTCCCCTCTTAAGCATTACAATACCACATTTTAAAAGACTTCAAAAAAGGATATTTCTCAATTTAGTTTTAACAGTCATGTTATGATATAGACTCAAAATTTTTCTTCTTTCTATGCCCAGCAGTGGACCATGAAAGGCTGATGGATGGATGGATGGACAGGCCCGATTTTGAAAATTCTTTCACTAATAGAAAGATAGATTATGACTGAGTATTATTATAGGCTATAGGATGATGAGGATATATATAACATTCACTCACCTGTTTATACCTGGCAATCCCATAGTTGCGCAGTTGTGAAAGTAGGCAACCTTTACGTTTTCAATTCTGTTGGATATATTCTTTTAACTAGTATACAATTTTTTTACATAACCAATCAGAGAAGTAGATTAAATTAATTTAATTAAAAATATTATCCAGGCGCAATTTAACTAGGCAACCTATTTGCAATAGGTCAATGTGAATATTATCTATCATTTATTTCTTATGACTAATAAGTAACAGATGAGGGTATATATTTCTTATACCGGATCTCGGACAATATGTATTTAGGGTACCAGCTAGCTACCTCCATACCAAAATTTTGTCTAACTCCGTTTCGTGCTTTTTGTGTGAAGAGTATTATCCGTTCACACAAACTTTGACATTCATAATATTAGTAGGGCTTTTAAATAAATTAAACACTTTGTTGCAGGTTTCTGTGTAGTACAGAACAACCCATCTCATGAGGACTGTACTATTAATATTGAACAACCAATTCCAATTAATAGGCAAAATGTGGTTGATAAACCATCATCTTCCAAAAGTGAGTATTTTACAAGTCTTTTAAGCATAGCTGAATTAACAACATACTGTTGTTCTGTATTTCTGTTATCAAGATTTTTTCAATTTTTTAAGCATTTTAAATGCTAGGCATATAACATAGAGAATATTTTGATCTATATTTTAGCACTTGACATGCTCAGCTACTCTTAAAGTACAAATTATAATTTGTGAATAAGGAAAAAGAGTATTTTAGTACAGGCAGGAATCTAACCTGCGTCCCTTCCTATCCGGGGATGTGCTCTAATCCACTGAGCTACAGTACTATCTTTTAGATATACCCAATCTCTTTATCACATTTGTCTTATTTACAGAAGGGATGGCAGTCAAAATATAACATTTTTGAAGTAAATGGACAGGAGATAGTACCTCTCTTTGATCTTTCACATTTGCTGAAGGGTATCAGAAATAATATGTTAAAACATAAATTAATATGTGTTATAAAAAATAAATCCTGTACAAGTGGGCTTTATCAAGAAAATCCGACATTTAATGGATTGCAATTTCTGCCGAAATTAACTGAAAGCCATGTTATACCACAAAAAATAAGAAAAATGAAGGTAAAATGCGCTACACAAGTTTTTAGTGCATCTGTTGCTATGTACATGGGATATTTGGTAGGTGAGAAATAGTACCTTAGAAATAAATAGAGAAAATATATGATGTGAATGTATATAGAAAGGTTGCAGGATAGAAAGGTTGCAGGTTGGAAACCTGGTTGAACCTTTTTATCCAGTTGTTAGAATTTAAGGTTCAAATACAGGTTAAGAATCTGGGGAATGAATGAAGATTTTAACTGTGTAGAACATGCTAAGTCTATGTGTGCATGCAGTCAGTCTTTTGTATTTGTATCAGAAAATGTTCAGTAAAAAGTGCATAGCATTCATGGATGATAAAGACTTAGTTCATTGAAATGTCTAATTTTTAAGGCTTAGCGTGCTAAAGTCAGAGCACTCCATTTATTTTTCTAGTAGGGGAATATTGTAAAGTTAAATCTAAGTATAGGGGCCTTATTATGTTATGTGCTCCCATTTAAAAATATGATGTGTCACACAACAATAATAGTAATAACATTTTTGTAGCAAATTAAATTCTCTACAATTTTAGTGGTGTAACGAATAATAACAAAGCTATCTATCCATCCATGCATCCATCAGCCTTTCAACGTCCACTGCTGGACATAGGCCTCCCCAAGTGAACGCCACAACGAGCGGTCCCGTTATGGGGGATGATGCCGTAATCGCCACGCTTGGCAGGCGGGATGGCGATCGCAGTGGATATTGTTAATACTCGAGGGAGTGCTGCTGCCCACTCCCACGGTATCCTTCGGTCGGCTCTTATGACTCCCGTGGTTAGAGAGGGGTGGGACAATTCTAAAGCTGGCCCCACACGGCCAAAGCTGAAGATGAAGCCTTCACTAATATTAAAACGAGGTAAAGTTTGTGAATATGGGATGTTTCCATACTCCGACATTCTACGTCCTACTCCGTCCTACCCGAGAATCAAATGACTAGCAGTCGCATACACAAACCACTACGCCATGGATGCAATTATTTTGCTTTATAACTCTGTTTTTATTGATTCTATGGCTGAATGTTACAGATCCAAAGTTGTAGGGAGTTTATTTCCAAAAAAATATTTTTACAAATAAATAAATATCCACGAACAACCACACAACGCCATCTAGTCCCAAACTAAGCGTTAGCTTGTACTATGGATACCAGAATAACGAATATAATACATATATTACTTTTCTTTTATGTAAATATATACATATTATACATAGAAAACACCCAGACACAGTACAAATATTTACGTTCATCACTAAAACATTTGTCCTGAGTGGGAATCGAACCCACGAACTCTCGCTCAGGAGGCAGTGTTACTACCGACTGAGCTACAAGGCCTGTCATATTCAATATCAAATATTCTGTTCTGACTAATAGTTTGCCCAATATAGCGTTAACCCATTTCCTCTTCTTTTTACAAAATGGAAGTGCGGGACTTATTTCTGGGGTTGAGATCCCACAATTTTTATATAATTTTACACTACTCTCCAAAAAAATAAAATTTAATGTGCTGATTCTTGCAACCCTAGATATAAATTTTCGATGAACTCAGATTCGATCGCCTGCTTTGTAGTGTTATTGGTACATGATTACTATCTTGAGACATTTAATAAATCATTTGATAGTAAGAATATGTGAATGAGTAAAATATATTCACAAAATCAACCTTACGGTATTGCTTTATATATATCTGCTATAAATCATGGAATTTTATTGTTACAGAGAAACAAATTATACCCGAAGAAAGCAGGGAAACTGCAATTATATTGCAATTTTTTGACGAGCTCTTCGACTCCTTGAATGGCAGCTTCGGTAATGCAAAGAAGAAATCGGGGAAAATGCTGCTACAGCAAATTCAGTCCATCTTAATTTATGGAATGAAGCAAAATCTGTTTTACGTTCCATGCGATTTGTAAATAGTCATGGGAAGAAAAAAATTCACCGTACCATCGATTATCAATTGGATTTGACTATTGACAATGTTACTTATCTCACTGACAAGTTACTGAAAGATCACAATTTGAGGGGGATCTGGATGCGACATTTAAATCAAGACCCTTTGGAGAATTTTTTCGGCTCTATTCGCAGTCATGGGATTCGTAACAATAATCCCACATGCGCCGGGTTCGAAGTAGCATTTGCTGCGTTACTAATAAATAATTTAAGTCAATACTCCAAAGGGTTTAACTGTGAAAATGACAGAGCGGCAAATATGTTAGTTGGATCATTAAAGAGTTTTTTTTTCGAAATACTGTCCCCTCAAATGCTGATGAAATTGAAATAGATTACAATGATTTATTAAAAACTGAAATTCTGTTAGGCGTGGAAAACAAGAAAAAAGATGGTAAAAATTTCGAAATTTTAAAATATGTTGCTGGGTACATAATAAGAAAAGCTAGGAATAATATTTTTTAAAAATGTTCTACATGTGAAAGCAAGTTATTGGCATATAATTATAATGATTTTGAATTTATTGAAAAAAGGGAAGAATTCAAGGACGACATTTGTTAGCGTACCCAGCAACGGAAGTTGTAGAAATGTTTTCCAACATCCAGGATGTCGTTTTACACGTTATTAGACTTAAAAGTCAAATAGAAAATAAAAAAAATTACATAAAAACATTATCTAGTGTTCATTGTAATCTCAGTTTCTTAAACTGTGAGGAACATGGCAGTCAATTGTCCAAATACATAATTGATACATCATGTAATCTTTTTATATTTAGTTGGTGTAAACATACCAATCGAATTTTAAAATGTTTAAGACAAGATGTGGATCCCCATGATTATATACAAAAATGTGCATTGGTATATGCAAATAAAAGAAGAAAATAAAATGTGTTTCATTTTTATCATTCAATAAAATAGGTACCTATAATAAAGCTACACTAATAAATGGCGAATAGGTAGATTTAATATAAACCAAAAAAATTGTCCTTATAACACAAACATAGATATATAGATAGTGTCCTATAGCTATATAGCCTATATACACTATCGATACTAGTTCAGCCAATCATCACTGGGAGCGCTGCAATTACTTTGGTTGGACTGAGTACTCTATTCTTATACTTACTCTATGGTCTAAACTCTACGAGCGGAGGAGCACAGAACAATATTACTCACGGAGGAGTGAGAACAACTTCAAAAGACTACTGTTGTATACTGGAAAAACAACTTTTCAACTCTGCTGAACTGAAACGTTTTCAAATTGTGGCGTCATTCTCGAACTTTCTTTAGCAGTGTATTCATGTACTGTGGTCGCTGATCGCAGAGAGCTGCAATCGAACATGAAGAGTGCACTCCTTTCTGTTACTATCATTTTGTGTCCTGGTCTGGTGGAGAGAAACTCGCAAACTTGAAGGTAGCAGCGTCCATCGCGCCCCAGCTTATAAGATCAGCTTTGCTATTTGGTAAGTAGGTACCTAATTATTACTATCTACTACTATAATGATTATTCTTTGAGTAACTATTACTTTTTAACTACTACTTCAAAGGAGTTTCAAATCTATAGGATCTAAATGATATAGGTGAAATAGATATGGAAATTGTCGCCTTTTAATTTGAATTGTAATTAGGTAGGTAGTTAAGTTATGTAACTACTACGGCGCGAGTGGATCGGGCGGCCGAATATGGTTGTAGGTATTTTTGATTTGCGTTATATAGGTACCTAAATTGTCGGAATTTTGATTTGGAGTACATATACGAATGGATTTTTTTATTTGTATTGTTGTAGATAGGTACTTATTTGGAAGTTTATCGCGCATTTGTCCAGTATTTGACGGCGAGTGTTTCTTATTTTTTGTTGAGAATATAACCTCACATAGCACAGAATAGATACTTACTAGTCCTACGGCTCATAGGCTCATACCTCATAGGTAACCTACCTACCTACTAAGATTAAGATGACATTTACGTCGGATCGCGGTCGCAACGACGCGACGCGGTACTCGTGATCCGCCGTAGCAAGGGCGGGTGAGGGCGCACGATCGGTTTTTAGTAGGTGATAGCCCTACACTATCCCGTTGTCTCCCCGGGTAGCGGGGTGTGCGGTAGGACATTTTTGCCCACCTAAAATTAAAATAAAAGGTTACGTGTTGGACCATTTTATCGTTGGTGAACTTCGTATTCTACTCCATCGGAAGGAGTCCGGCACTCTTTCAGCCATAATAATTAGGTAGGTACTTACCTGCAAATCCTGCAATATCTGACGGTTACCCAATCTCGGGTACTTACCTAGGTAGGTACTTACCTATTTGGTTACCACTGAAGTAATGTAGGTAAGTAATATAGTTCCAGTGGCCCGCCAATACAGGCGGAGAGACGGCACACGGCGGGTTTTAGTGGGTGAGGGCCCCACACTACCCTGTTCGTTGCCCCGAACGACGGGGGTGTGGTTAGTTAGGTAACATTAGGACGCTTGTCACACCTTTGACAAGGTGACACGTCCGCACGACCTGTGTGTGAGGGTGGGTCGATCGCGACATCGTCTGTAGGAGTAAAAGTAAGTAGGTAGGTAACTACCTAATTACATTTGTTAGGTTACTCTAAGCTTGGTGGACTTTGATCGCCGCAGTCGATAAGTCTACACGACTTCCCTTTTTCCTCGACTTAGCGTATTGTAAGCTAGTTCATACCTACTCCATTGGTGCCCTCACTCACTTTCTTAGTGTTTCCTTTCACTGCGCATCCTGAGCCAGCAGGGGAACGGTATTAAGCCCTCGTCACACAGAGGCGGGAGCCGCGGGAAAGCGTCCGCGATCCGGGACGGGATTTTTTTGTAATATTCGAATTTGTATGCAACCTGTCACATAGCAGCGGGCGCGTTCCGATCTCCCGCGCGAGAAGATCGGCACGACAAAGAGATCGCTTCGCGGGAAGGACGCCCCGGAGTGCGGGACGGGCGGCCGGCGCGGGCGCTGTATTCTACGGTAGTCGTTACAAGCTGTCACACAGAGCGAAGCGATCGCGGGGCGGTCGCGTTCCGATCTCACGAATTGTATTTTTTTACAACTTAAATGTACGATTTTCAGTTTCAATATGAATCCAACAGAATAACTAATTGAATTAGTTAGACATCACCCATGTCTATATTATACTAAAGACAGGCATTATAAAACCAAAAAAAAAGAGAAGGATATTCTTTGGGAAAAGATAGCCAAGGAAGATCGTGAACAATTTGATCGCTTTTGGTGCCGCACCGACTGTGTTCCCGCCGCGGGCTGCGGACGGTAGCCTTGTGGGACGTGATACGAACCGCTAACGCTTCGCGATTGATCGCTTTCTCGCGGCTCCCGCCTCTGTGTGACGAGGGCTTTATACAACTATCATATAGCAGTAAAACCAAGGACTAAAAAAGACAGTGGTATAGATTCCCAGTCCGACGCCCAAACCTCGCTCGACGAACGTCTCGAGACTTCAAGAGATTTTTCAAATGTAGGTGAGTAGGTATACCTATCGGTTTATAAACCAATACTTTCAAATCATAAACGTGGGAAATCCCACTTTGCCAGCAACGACCCGAGCCGAGGTCCTTACCCCATAGCGGGTGCCCTCGGGTAGCGTTGTTTAAATGTCGGGTTGAGAGCCCTCTGCGCTCACCAATTGTCCGGGTAAGGTTGTCATAGCCATCTGAGGCTAACAACAGTCACACACAAAAAAGAAAGGAAACTACAACTGTTGTGTTATCTATCCCACTGGGTCAGCGTGGTGGACTTGGCCCTAAATCCCTGTCTAGGAAACCGACCTGTGCGCAATAGTGGGCCAGGAAAAGATTTAGAAAAAATATACCTATGTTAACTAATGATTGTAATTATTATTATAGCTTGTCTGTGATGACGACGATACACCATCAACGCCGCGATTCAAGTGGCCCCGTCTGCCGAATCACCGTCATACGCCGCGTCCCGATGAGAGACCGGTGACGCAAGACATCATCACCAAGTGTAGTCGACGGCATCACCAAGTGTTACCGACGGCAAGCCTGTGCAACCAACCGTTTTAGTGGATAGTAAGTATGTAACTTGAGGACTGCTATTGTAATTAAACATAATACAAGCTAAAATTACATCAAACTATTATAAAGCTCTGTTACAGCTTTATAATTTGTTTTATAATAGCTGTGTTTGTACATTTAAGATAGGTATTTGAGAAATTATCCGTGTGGTGACGGACTAAGAATACAAGTGTCACCACCCCATTCTTTATCGAGGGTTTCGTATGAGGCGACTAAGGGAAGTAAGCAATTACTAAGATCTTTGTATTGGGCCCGAGTGGGTTGGTACCACCATCTCCCGTGTGATCGGCCATGAAGCACATCGTTGCGTTTTGGCAGTAGCGGGAGATAGCCATTTATTCTTTCATTTCATATCGGTGAAATGAAATAAAGAGCAGCGGCTTGACAAATACTCTAGGCACAGTCTAAGTATGGTTCTTCGACTGTGCTCTCGGTATAGTTGAGTCCATGAGCGACGGTTACCATTTACCATTAGATGGGCCGTGGCTCGTCTGCCACTACATGCAATAAAAAAAAAAATAAGAAATCAGAAAAAAATACTGTATTAGGCTTTAATATACGCGTGTCTGAAACTCCGAACACAATACTTTTGTTTTTAGATTTTTTGTCAGTTTTCCGTTTGTCTGTTTGTTAGTTTGCGCATCACGCAAAAACTACTAAACGGATTTTGATGCAACTTTTTTTATTTGATAGCTCTTGATTAGAATGAAGAACTGGTACCTATACATTTTATCTCAATACTGTATCGGGAACCCTTTTTTTTTTGTTAAGGCGGGAAAAAAAATCTTCCTAACCGCACACCCCATCGTTCGGGGCAACGACCATGTAGTGTGGGGCCTGCACCCATTAAAGAAACCCGCCGTGTGCCGTCTCTCCGCCTTTATTGGCAGGCCACTGGAACTATGTTACATTCCTTCGGTGGTCCGCCGGCGGCTTACCCTTTCGGGTACCGTCTACTGAGCAGCGCATCCACACACGGAGCGTCGCACCTTCGCGAGAGGCCTTGCGGGTGGCGGACGTTCCCCGGTCCATCCAACCGCAGCCTCAGCTAGGGCGGCATGAGGCGCAAGTATTTGCGCCTGCGCCGCCCCGGTCGCTGGCGGCGGTTTGGGTCAGCGGAAGAATCCTCCTCCCTGACCCTCTCCGCCGCTTCCTTCCGCGAGATGACCTCCTCGCAGAAGGCAGCGACCGCGGCTTAATTCCTCTCGCTGCCAAGCATCGCTCTGACGACGCTCGGCAGCGAGCGTATCGCCTCCCTAAAGGTGAACGCACTTATCCGAGCCGTACGAGTCGAACGAAACGAATTTTAGAATTCTGTATATGAAATCTCATGAAACCTCGCACACTTCCAGGCGTCGAATCGTCCGAATCTGGAAGACGTTTCATGAGATTTCATATACAGAATCCTAAAAATCGTCTCGTTCGACTCGTTCGACGCGTTCGGTTCGGATAAATGTGCGTTCACCTTAATTCGTTAACCGTTTTTATATAAATACCCTACATTGTGAATCGTAGCTTCAGCTTGAGCGTGCCGCGGAACATTTCTCTTAATTATTTAATATATTTAAAGACAATTTCGTACCTCGTGTGTGTTTGTGTTATACGATAATTACAGTAGGTATAACAAAAGGACATAATCGCTACCGAACAGTATCAAGATCCGAATACGTGATGTCGATCTGGGACAATGCAGACTTGCTAGTAAGTTCTGATAATTCTGCAATCAGTCTAAGTGCTCTCACACTCGCCGGGATACCACCAGCGTTTCCCTCCCCATTGTGGCAGGGCGACCAGCAATCTCGCCACAAGTATACGTGAAAGTTACATAGTCACATAGGTATATGTGTGTTGGTCTATACATATTGTTTTTAATTAAAACATTGAATAGATCTTGACTGCCTCAGTGGTGTAGCGGTAGTGTATGCGACTTCTAATCATGAGGTCTCGGGTTCGATCCCCGGGTGGGGCAATGTTATTGAGCTTTTTTCTAACAAGAAAAATTCTCAGCAGCAGCCCGGAGTTTGGAAATGTGCCCGGTAGACGTCAATAGGCTCGCCCCCTATTACGTGGGACTTAAACATAGCTGGCAAGTCGTGGGTGTGTAATACACCTCTGCCTACCCCTTCGGGAATACAGGCGTGATGCTATGTATGTATGTTGAATAGATATTAGCTGTTTTAGCTGGATCTTAATGTACTTACCATCCTCATTTATTTAGTAAACTTATCTAAATGAAAATACTTTTTTCACTTTTTGTATTAAAGTAGGTAGGTAGTTAGTTTGTAAGGAAAAATGATTGTTTTTTTAACAACACTCCACTGTATCTCTATCGCGGGGGACTTTATAAACATACAATTTCACGGACACAAAGTACACTCAGACTCGGAACGACCATTTGTGGATCACACAGAGTTGTCCTGTGTGGGAATCGAATCCACAAGACGTGAGCGGGAGGCCGATATCTAAACCACTCGACCATCTGTACAATCCATTTCTTTTTCAAATATTGTGTTAGAATATTGTTATATATTTAGGATTGTGACTCAGGTAGCGACTGCCAGGGCTTATTTGATGAGCGGGAAGGTAAGGACTCCGTGCCGTCGCCCTGCCCACTCTTCCAGCACCGGCTGGAGCGCCTCCCACTCCTTTGGGGGATCGTAATCTTGTCAGGGGATTTCACTTCATCTGTTGACCTGTTACTTTATCTTCGACCTAAAGACGTCTTCAAAAGTGAGTAGGTGCTTTTTTATTGGTTATTTTGTGACAAGCTGATACTGAACATATAGGTACAGTTGATGAGATAACAAATGAGTACTCCCAACTTGTAGGACACTCGTAGGAAAGAATGAGAGGGACCCTTAAATTCTTAGACCGCCATGACACATCACAATTAGGTATTTATTTTGGATTCTATTTTGTTAACAACATTTTGTATTTTTTTTGTTTTTTTGCATTGCTTGTAGTGGCAGACGAGCCACGGCCCATCTGATGGTAAATGGTAACCGTCGCTCATGGACTCAACTATACCGAGAGTATTGTCAAGCCGCTGCTCACCATTTCATTTCACAGATATGAAATGAAAGAATAAACGGCTATCTCCTGCTACAGTCAAAACGCAACTTCATGACTGGTCACACGGGAGATGGTGGTACCAAACCGGCCCGATATCAAGTGAGTACTCCCACACGGTACCCAGTCCTACCACCAGTCATGCAATGGATGATAATTGCTTACTTCCTTTAGTCGCCTCATACGACACCCGTGGGATACAATGGGGTGGTGATCACTGGAGTTTGCAAGTACTTTACTGTAATCTTCTCAGACATGACTATATTCTAAGAAATTAAAATTGCCTAGGTATCTCATTTCATTTCTAGATTTAAGGAAATGTAAATATAGAAATTTATATACTAATCATAGATTGTAATTATTGTTATAGCTTACACCAATGGCTGGTGTGTACGCGATGACGGCGAAACACCAGCAAAGTCGCTGTCTTGGTGGCCCTATATGCTGAATCACTGCCTCTGTCGTCTGTCGTTCGGAGTTGGATCTCTCCCAAGACAACTGCGGCCTCTCTGGGGATTAGCGCGCCCCGCACTGGCGCCCCTCTACGTCCGCTGGCTCGCCCTAGACGCGTCCCTGGCCGACACCCGTAATCAACGTGCTGCCAGGCCCGGCGTGGTGAGGCACCACGCACCACGTCATGTCTCCCGTGTGTCCGCTATGCACTCACTGGCGCCGCGATCCGCTGATATGACCATTAGGAGTCGGATGCTCCTCCGCCTCTGCTGTGTGCGAGGCACTCCCGCGCGTCATGCTGACTTCACTTTCTTCGAGCTGCTGATGACCAGGAAGACATAGCCAAAAGGTACCGCCTCTGTGGTGAACTCAGAGCTTACTCAGAGCAAACCGATAAATCCATTAATTATTATCATAGTTACGCTAAAGTGTACTAACTGCATAAATTAATTTGTTTAAAGTTTGTGTTTTTCATAGATAGAGTGGTATAGTTGAGTTACCTGCGCCTGGTGCCGCCCTAGCCGTGGCTGCGGACGGTGGGGTCGGGGATTGCCGTCCGCGGAAGCTCGCGTGTGACGCCCACGTGCGCGGGGTGTCGCACAAGAGAGGGTGAGGGTTAAACACGCCTATATAGCCTATTACAGTATTTTTTTCTCAAATATCTAATGTAAAGACACAGCTCTGTTACAGCTTTATAATAGTATAGAACAGGGGTCTGCAAACTTTGAAGCCTTGGCCATAATGGTTTTGTCAGTATGTTCCAAAACCAAAACACATTTACATAAATCTCATTAGTGTTTCTTTGTTTTACTGTAATTAGTGGGATTCATTTCAATTATTTGTTATTAATATGCTAAGCTTAGATACTTAAGTTTTCTGCATCATCATTTCTGTCGTTAAATTTTACCTTGCAAGTAAATAATTATGTGTTTTCTTCTTCAACTTATCACAGCAATAGTAACAATAATAAGACATTGGCTGTCGCGGGTCAGATTGATTGCACTAGTCTTAAGCTATCGCGGGCCGGATTGATGC
Organism: Leucoma salicis; assembly: GCA_948253155.1. Classification (NCBI taxonomy): domain Eukaryota; kingdom Metazoa; phylum Arthropoda; class Insecta; order Lepidoptera; family Erebidae; genus Leucoma; species Leucoma salicis. The sequence continues at coordinate 5,684,071 of OX411826.1, forward strand.
CACTGGCGGGCCGGATTTGGCCCACGGGCCGTAGTTTTGAGACCCCTGGTATAGAACATCTATATAATTATAGTTTGTTAACGACACTAGCCAAATGAGTTTCATTATTGTTCTGCATTATGATAAAATGTATAAATACTTAAGTGTGTCTCTTTCAACAACCTTTGAATTTGAACAATCTCGGGCGTCCAATATTTAAAACTATTTTATAACAAGCTCGCCTGTGTTTGTCTATCTATGGTGTGGTGCCTTTTAATTCATCTTTACAATTATAATAAATATATCTTTGTGATTTGTACTCTAACACTTGATATTCTCAACTACTTTAATCTATCTATATATTAATATATGAAGAAAAAAATTGTACCTTTTATTTAGCACATTGCGCGCACTGGGAAGTGTGAGATTTGGCACAGTTAAAATTTAAATGGAGAAGCACAAACAATATTCTTATATAATATACATTAGATTTTTTTTTATATATAAAATGCATTAGAAATAAATTAATCCCTTTTCTTGCTTATGGTGGCAGGCTTAGAAGCCACGGCCCACCGATGACCACTGATGGTAAGCGGTTACCGTAGCCTATAGACGCTAGCAACACCAGAGGTATCACTCTCGCGTCGCCAACTCTAAAGGAAAAGAATAGAAGGTGGATAAGAATTATAATAAGGGCTTGCACCTCCGGCGCTCTCACTCACTCGTTATTGTAACTCTCGTTATTTTTGAACACTCGTTATTTTAATATTAGGGAGGCTGACTCGCGATCGAGCCGGGTTATTCATGATGTGGCAAACAAGGTTCTACCACCACCTAACCTCCTGCTACAACAAACACACAGCGGTGTTATGGTCAGTCCTACGGATGGAAGATGTTGGTACCGACCGACTCGGACCAGAACAAATGCTTACTTGTATTGTATTGTATTGTAAACGCGGGCTATTTTCCGCAACTCGACGTCGTGTGCGCCTATTTTGCGTGACGGGTTGCTGGCACTACTCCTGCCAACCCAGCATCACCAGAAAGCCTAGCAGACCCTTAACGTTGCCGACGACCTCTGGGAGCGACCTCGGAGAGCCGAGGTATAGTGCCCGGTATTCCGCCACCCCCGGACATTCAAGGATGACGTGGGCGGCCGTTTCGTCTGCCTCCATGCAAGCTCTGCAAAGAGGCCTATCAGTAACACCTAGAGTAAATAAGTGTTTATTCCATAAAGCATGTCCAGTAATGGCTCCCATTAGAAGCCGGAGCTGAGGCCTCTTCAAACGCCGCAGCTTTAGTGACAATCCGGGGTAGATTGTCGGAAGGGCCTCTCTGGCTTGCCTGCATGTACCTAAGTTAGACCAGTATTCTTGGTGTTCTACCTTGGTGTTTCGTCGTAGTGTTTCTCGGAGCCAAGCGAACGGCAGGGGTAGAATGGGCTCAGGTCCTTCCACTATCATCTCCGAACCCCCCCTTGCCAATTCATCGGCAGCGTCATTACCGCGTGAGTTGCTGTGTCCTTTGATCCACTGTAGGGTTATATCGTTGTCGATACATACCTGTGACAGTGCTCGATGGCACTCTTATATAAGACCCGAGGTTATAGTATACCTTTGAAGGGCCTGTAGGACTGATCGGCTATCAGAGAGTATACGGATTTGTTGGCTCTTTACCTTTCTAGAGTCGAAAGCATACGCTGCCATTAAGATGCCCACACTTTCTGCCTGGAAGACCGTGTTATGAGCTCCTAATGGTGTAGATATCTGAATGTTCAGGTCCTCGGAGAATACACCCACACCAGTACCTGACCTTGTTTTAGATCCATCTGTGAAGATACTCATATCTCTTGGGTTAAGACCTTCACCCGGTTGTTCTTGCAATTGTATCTTATACTTCTTGTCAAATACAAACTGCTTGGGTATCCTGTCGGTCACCGCTGCCATGAGCGGCTCCTTATCTATTACCTCACTGAGGATTTCGGTGTGCGGTACCCTTGCTAGTCTCCAGAGACTCAGGTTTTTAAGCCTTACTGCTGTAGCTGCTGCCTCTTGTTTTATGAACAGATGCAGCGGCGGCAGGCCAAGAACAGCTTCCAGAGCAGCAGTTGGAATTGTCCTCATGCATCCCGTGGCCGCCATACAGGCCAATCTCTGGAGTCGTTGTAGTTTAGCTATGACAGTGGATAATTCGGTCCGTGGCCACCACACCACCGCACCGTAGCTAATCATTGGTCGGATTACTACCTGGTATAGCCATAGAACGATTTTAGGGTCTAGGCCCCATCTTTTACCTATCATTCTGCGGCATTGCCAAAATACGACCGTAGCTTTATCTATTTTACTATTTAAATGATTACTCCAGTTTAACTTACAGTCAAGAATTACCCCTAGGTACTTAACCTGTGTTGATAACTGGAGTTCTGTTTTGAATAATTTGGGCAGTCGGTAGTTGCCCAGGTTACGTTTGTTAGTGAACATCACCATTTCCGTCTTTTTTGGATTGACTGTTAGTTCGTTGATAGTACACCACCGTTCCACGATGACCAGCGCAGAGCGTGTAACGTCGCATACTGTACTTGTACTGTTGCCGCATGTCAGTATCACCAGATCGTCGGCATAACCAACCGTATAATAGTGATTGTTGTTCAGTGTAGCAATTAGATCATTTACCACTAAATTCCACAGTAGCGGTGAAAGCACACCCCCTTGAGGGCATCCTTTGGCCACCAGTGCCTTGTGTGTTCCGCCTGTGCTAAGCTTAACGATCCTTTTGCTTAACATATTATCTATCCATTGGATCATAACTGCATTTGCTCCATGTCTTTCAAGTGCTGCAGTTATGCTAGTAAATTTGGTCTTGTCAAAGGCCCCCTCGATGTCTATGAAGGTGCCTAGACATATAGACTTGCTTGAAATCGCTTCTTCAATTTTGCATACCACTGCATGAAGGATTCTGTAGATTTACCTTGACAGTAGGCGTGTTGATGCGGGTGCAGGGGGGCGCCTAGTAGAACCCCCTCCCTCAGGTTCCTATCGCACAACCTCTCCAGTGTCTTCAACAGAAAAGAGGTCAAGCTGATAGGTCTGTAGGATTTGGGGTCCGAGTAATCGCTCTTACCTGGCTTGGGTATAAAGATCACCTTGACTTCTCTCCAACTTTTCGGCACGTACCTGTGAGCAAGACAGGCGGCCAGAATAGTGGTGAGTATTTGAATGAGTTCCTCCCCGCCCCACTTCAGCAAGGCAGGGAAAATTCCATCCAGGCCAGGTGATTTGTATGAATTAAAGCTGTTAATGGCCCACCGTACTTTTTGTGGGCTAACTACATCAAGTGTTTGGTGCCATTCTGCTTCAGATGGGATGACCTCCTCATCTGTCCAGCGGACTGTCTGCACCATCTCGCAGTCGGGGAAGTGCGTCTGTACTAAGATGTATTCCGCTTCCTCCCATGATCTAGTGAGGGTGTCGTCTGGCTTGCGTAGGGATCCCAACGTAACCGTGGGCTGGTTACAAAGAACCTTACTTACCCTGTTAGCCTGTGCTCCATTCTCTATTTCGGAACAGAAGTTGCGCCATGAGCCTCTACTGGGCGGTGGAGTGGACAAGGGACACGCCTGATGATAGCAATCCAACATGGTATTTGTGAGGACGCTTACCTGCCTCTCTATTTCTGCAGCACCTTCCAGTTTTGTGGGAACCTCTGTCTGCACCAGGGCTAGGCACATTTGTTCCGCGTACCGGATACGATCCGTTCTGCGGGGGTTCCTCCACGGGGTTGCTGCGTTTGTCCTTACTTGAATATCGAATCGAATCCACCTATGGTCTGAGCATGATAGATCTTTTGATACATGCCAGTTCGAGATGTGATTCGAAACCTCTTCGGTTGCCAACGTCAAGTCAATGATTGTCTTGCTACGTCTGTTTACAAATGTCGGTTCTGAGCCTGTATTAAGTATATTAAGGTCAGTTGTGAAAAGGTACTCAACAAGTTTCTTACCTCTTTCGTTACTTGTCTTCATCCCCCATAGGGGGTGGTGTGCATTTGCGTCAGTGACCACGATAATTTCGAGCCCGGTCTCTTCGCAGTAGGCGATTAGCCGTGTCAGCTCGTGGGGTGGCGGATCATCAGCCTCCGGCATGTACACGGATGCAATAACCGCCTCCTGAAGGCTTGAATCCGGCGCCCCGTGCACTATAATGGCGCACAGGTCTCTAGAACAGAAACTCGTTAAGGGTTGCGCATGTATATTTCTAGACATGTAAATACAGGCTCGGGGATTGTCCGGCCCTGTTTGTGCAATAAGCTTACCTCCGATGTCCCGGAGTCCGCAGACGGTGCCATTCCTGACCCACGGCTCCTGGATCAGGACTATGGCCGTGTCGTTGACCTCCAACCATTTCCGTATCTGAGCCGTCGCGGTTTCGCTGTGGTGGAGGTTGGCTTGGAGGATATTACAAGGCGGAGAAGGGGGTAACACTGTTAATGTCGTCCTCCTCCGCCGATCCTCCCTCCGCCTCCTCCTCACCTATGGCCAGCCTCTCCAGACCCCGGGCGCAGTCCCCCCCAGCCTCCGAGGGATCACGAAGAAATTCTTCCTCGTCCCCCTCAGAAGCAGGAGCAGTCCGCGCCGACGTCTGAGACCCGGGCAACACCTCCACTCCTACAGTGCTTGCCCTGGTCCCCACGGAAGTGTCCATAGGTTCGGATTCAGCAGGTGCCGTGTTTTCCCGAGAGACGGTGTCGCTGGGTGGTGGGTATTCCACGTACCTGCCACGCGGTCCTTGGAACTTTACGTACACCGAGCCTAGCAGGAAGCCAAGCCGGCGTTCGCGCTCTACAAGGACCGCCACGACCGTCTCCGGTACACTAACAACAGCAAACGTGTCCGTCTCCTGTCGCTCCGTCTTGTGGAGTAACCACTGGTCGATCTGCGCCCAGGGGTTCTGGTACCGAAGTGTTCGCGCTACGGCGCGGAAATCTTCCCAGATCCGCGGGAACAGTACGCCACAGCGTACTCTACGCTGTAGCTCACTCTGGCGTTTCACGGTGACCTTGCCCCTGTAGACAGGGTCATAGTCGCCGTGCACCGCCTGAGCCATGCCAACGTAGCCTGATCCTCACACCATAGCCGTAGGGCACCGTTGGATAACAACGGCTTTCCTCGGAATAGTGGGCCAGAGGATTGGCTATTGCTAGGCTGCATGGCTTCCTGCATCAGCAGTGCCTGCAGCTGTTTCTGCACCTCCTCAGACAGCTGCGGAGTGAGGTGACCTGAGGTCACTGTGGTAACAGCAACCAGCAGGTCCGCCTTCAAAGCATCCGCATACGCCATCTTCGGAGTATCCCCCGTAGGCTCGAGTCTCAGCCTCTTGGTCTCACCTCGCGGAGAGATGGTCTCATCCGGGCGATTCCTTTTGGCCGAAGCTCGAGATTCCGGGATTGCGGTCGTTGCAGGCCTGTTCCTAGCCCTTTTCCTTGCACGGCCGGCGCGGCGTGCTACTGAGGTTCCAGCGGCTGCCTTCGCCGGCTCCTGCTTGGAAGCACCTGGTTGTTGTTTAGGCACTGGGGCTGTTGTGTTGTCCAATGCAGCTCGCCTCTGCCTGGACTTGCGACGCTGTTTTTTATTTTTGTGCGTCTTCCACTTAAAGTCCGGCACTGTCCAACCTGCATCGATCAGCGCGGATGTAGCGTCCGTTAGGGGTACCGCTGGTGTCCGCTCCGGTTCAACGGATTTCTCCATTGACGGAGCGTCCTCCTTAACGGCTCCCTCGGCACTAAGTGTTGGCTGGTTTCGGTCATGAACCTGTCCCGAGCCCGTCGGTGTCGTCAACGTGCCGGGTGTTCGAGGCGCCGGGATCCCAGCAGCCTTTTTACCCGGTACGGACTGGTTTTTACGGGGGGGCACTGTGGAAACAGCACCGCCACTCTGCTTGGTGTATCGAGGCACTGTGGAAACAGCACCTTCTTTGTGAGCAGTGTTAGTGAGTGCAGTATTTGTGTGTGTCTTGTTTGTGTGTGTCTTGTTTGTGTTAGGTGGTGTGTTCGCGCCTTTCCGGGCCACTTTCGCGTCCCTCAAGGCATGTGTGGGTGGGGTAGGCACTGTGGGAACAGCACCTCCCATTTGTATGGGGAAAGTGGAGGTGTCGGGCACAGCGTGAGCCGCACCGTCTCCTCCGTGTGTTTGGGTGCCTGAGGGGTTTACCTCAGGCGCCCGTGGGGTTTGGGATCTGGTTTTATCCATACCACTTGATTGTTTATATTTCGTCTCTCGAGCTTCCCACCCTCCACGGAGCCCGCACCTTTGGGGATGTCACTTTGGACACCAGGACTACCCGAGAGATATAGACACGGTTGGTTGGGATTCATGCGCGACATCGGGAGCTGCAGACATATGGCCGGGGGCACCGATCCTAGTACCCCCAGTGGTTCCACACGCCCTTGCCCCGTCAGCATGGCCGAACCCCATGTCCCCCCAGAGGACCCCCCCGTGTCTCGCCTGCGGCCCGTACCCTCCTCAACCATACGGGACGCGTGTCCATTCCCCTATAGTGGCTAGCTACAGGGGTACCGTTTAGCCAGAAATCCGGACCAAAGAGGGCGTGTTGTCTCCTGGAAGTATCAACCCCGACCCTGTTCGACTCAGCCCTCCAGGACTCCATCTTCCTCGCGTACGGCGATCAACTGCGCAGGACCAACGCAGGTGGGTGCTGTGTGCTTGTGCGAGCGTAGTAACTATATAAACTGCATAGATAAAGGGGCAATATTTGTGGTTAGTGCCTGCCCTTAGCACATTAAACATATAAAATATATACCTAAAGATATACTATATCTGTATAAATACCATAATAAACCGTCTTCGCACCCACACAAAGGCGGCTTTCTCTATACATACCGGAAGAAATAGAAAAGAAGGGACCATGTATACAGAGATATAATACTAATGAGTAAACTACATGAATATGATACATATAAAGACCCTCCCTATTTACCCGGGCTTGGGACCGGCGAGGCTTCGCAAACGGACCGTCTCTGTGGTCTGTCTGAAGAGCCCCGGCTAGGTTCGAACTATGCTTACTTAAAACTTGTACGACACAATGGGGTGGTGACACTTGTATTCTTAGTCCGCCACGACACATCGCGAGTTCAGACATTGAAATTACCTAGGTGTCTCATTAAATTCCTAGATTTAAGGAAACGTAAATATTGAGATTTGTATGGTATGTAACTAAAGTAATTATTGTTACAGCTTGCACCAATGGCTCCGGCTGTTGGTTGGTCACTGGAGGTCTGGAGCGCCCCGCACTGGCGCACCTCTTCGTCAGCGCCCGTGATGCTGCGACCAACAAATTGTATAATCGTATCCTGTCATGTCGCCCGTGTCTCCGTCGTGGGCTCACTGGCGCCGTGATCTACTCTACGCGAGAGGAGTCTGACGTTCCCTCACCTCCACCGTGCCTGAACTCTCCCACGTCCTGTGGACTCCATTATGACCAGGAAAACACCGTCACAAGGTACCTCCTGAAACGCAAGCCTGCACAAGCAAACGTTTTATTAGATAGTATATAACTTGACGACTTGCCATTGTAATTAAACATAGTTTAAGTTTTATAACTGATAAGTCCATGAACAATCGTAGTTATTCTTAAAGGTACACACTGTTTCTAATTAATTTCTAGATATTAAGTTTAAGTTTACTATACATATAATCTTACCTAAACCTTTAAGCAGACTAATAGGTCTATAACTAGATGGTTCGGATCGCTTTTTGCCGGGTTTGTGGATTCCAATTACCACGGCCTCTTTCCACTGAGGGGGAAAGATGTAATTTGTGTGCACTGTGTGTATATAACGTACTGCAGTTCCGTAATAGTATTGTATTGTAAACGCGGGCTTATTTTTCTGCAACTCGACGTCGTAAGTGCGCCTATTTTGCGTGACGGATTGATTAACTCTTGCCAACCCAGCATCTCCAGAAAGCCTAGCAGAACTTTGACGTTGCCGACGGCTTCTGAGAGCGACCTCGCAGACCCGAGGTATAATGCCCGGAATGTAATCCGTGGTAATAACTAGAGGTGGTTATTCCACTAAGTCCGTACCCAACTGATGGTCACATACTGGTGGAGGTGAGGGGGAGGCCCTCACCTTTGCTTGCGTGGTGTGTAACGTCTCTGTGTGGTGAGTTTGGTGTATATTGTCGCCAGGGGTTTGCGGATGGTCTGGCTTAATTGTGTTTCGCTCTTTTTTAACCTACTTCAAAAAAGGAGGAGGTTATCAATTCGGATGTTTATATTTTTCTTTTTATGTATGTTTGGCCTTAACTCCCTCATATGTTGACGGATTTGCGAAATTCTTTTTTTGTTTGAAAGGGGTTTATTTCGAAATGGTCCCATTTAAATTTTATGGAAATCGGTGCTGTAGTTTTCAAAAAATCAAAAAATCTAAAAAAAAATGTATACATCGATGGTATTTTTTCGTTGTCTGATTTTTTTTCGTTTAGGGAGGTCTCCCCATCATGTATGACCTAGGTACTCTAAACCTATTTTATAAAAAAATCAATAAAAAACAAAAAATAAAACAATTCAAAAAAAAAGAAAACCACCTTTTGCCGTTGTCAAGTCCAAAAGTAACAAAAACAATTCATATAAATGCTTAGATAACATTAAAAACATTTTTGGCACCGGCTTCAAACACATCAGTAGTAGAACGGAAATCGTATCTAAATACCAATTATTTATTGCTTTTTAGTTCCTGGGTGCAATTGAAGGCAGTTTTTTTATTTTTTATTTGTTTTATTGGTTTATCCGTTTCTTTGTTTGACCGGCTTTCCCCGCTTTTTCGGTCGACTTGTCAGATTTGGACCTCTTCCTTCTAGGTCCACCTGCTTTTTTAGGCAGCTTGGCTGATGCCATCAGTGTGGCGGCTGCGGTGTCCTGTACCTCGGACTTAACTGTCTGTTGATGAGCGCTTTTCCGCTGTGGTACTATTGTTTCGGCGATTGTTCCCGCCTTCTTGTTTCGGCCCACCATTAGCATCGGCGTATGCTTTCAGCCTACACAAAACTAATCGCTCGTAAATCTTACCTAAACCTTTAAGCAGACTAATCGGTCTATAACTAGATGGTTCGGATCGCTTTTTGCCGGGTTTGTGGATTCCAATTACCACGGCCTCTTTCCACTGAGGGGGAGGGATGTTATTGTTGAGCGCTGCGTTATATATACATGTCAGAAGGACTAATGACTGGGGGAAGAGTTTAATGACCCTATTCGATATTCCGTCCGAACCTGGGGCTTTCTTTCGATGGAGGTTTTTAATTACAGACTCCAGTTCGGTGGTGGTAACTGGAGGTGGCTGTTCCACTAGGTCCCCTAAGGTGTCTACCGGAGGGGCCGAGGGTGATTCCCTCGACTCCACTTCCCTATCAATGAAGGCGTGGTGTGTTTTTGAAAGTGCGGGACAGTTGCCAGAAGGCTTTATGGGTCGGTTCTAGGTCTCTCAGCTTGGTTTCCCATTCTGATTGACGTAGAGAATCAATTGATTTCTTAACAGCCCTTTGTAATGAGCGCGTTATGATGCGGTTATCCTCGCTGGGATGACGATCATAGGCACGTATAGCGGCGTTCTTCTGCCTCCTCAAGTCACGGACGTCATCGGGTAGGCGCCATCGACGATTTCTCGTTTCTGGTACCTGCCGAGAACAATCGTTAATTAACGATTGTACGTGGCTTGTGAAACAGTCGACCGCAGCCACCGTGTCCTCTACAGTACTAATAATAGGGGGGACTTGGTCTAGGTGTCCAGCCGTCCCCAGTCTGTCACCGTCATCGTTTTGTCCTGTTGGCCAGAGGGGCCAGGTGAGGGGGAGGCAAGATCTAAGATCACAGGACGGTGGTCAGAGTCTAACTCATGTAACACTTCTACCAAACACAAACGTAGGTTTACGTTTTTTAAAAGAGCCATGTCTAGTATATCGGGCCTGTAATCAACACAGGCCGGGTAGTGAGTGGGCTCCATAGGCGCTATGATGTCGAACCCTAGTTGCTCAGCCAGTAACTCGAGGGCCCTGCCCCGCGTACTAGTAACGTGGCAGTTCCAAGAGGTGTTTTTGGCGTTGAGGTCGCTGACAATGATGACGGCGCTTCCCAAGTCTAGCAGGGTTTTTAAGTCACTGGTTATAAGCGTCGAATTGCTACTTCCGAGTCGGATGTAGGCGGATACTACGACTATAGGCTGATGGCCTGTGAGGGCTAGTCTACAGACCGAAGCTTCGATGAACTCTAGTGGGGGCGAATCCATAGGCGTGCAATGCAGTGACCTTTTATAATATAGGAGTGTGCCACCTAACGGTGAGTTTACGCTATCGTTATGTACTACGTTATAGTTTGCAATCCTCGGGACCCTATGAAAGGGCTTGAGGAATGTCTCCTGTACTAGAAATAGGTCCAGTAGTTGTTCTTGCAGAAACATGGCTACCTCGTTCCTCTGCTGGGACAGGCCATTGGCGTTGAAAAACCCTAACTTGAGTGTGTATGGTTTGACCCTGCCTGAGGTGTGCGAATCCATTAAACAGTGAAGTTGCTTAATTTCTCGATGACGGTCGAGAACCGTACGGCAATGTTAAGGAAGGCAAGGCTATTGCCCTTGTTTTCGCGGAGTTGCGTCGCGACCTCCCTAATCTGACTAAAATCTATCTGTGAGGCGAATCTAACCACTAAGGCCAGATCCGAGTCTGCACCTTGTGGTGACCTAACACCCGAGCCTACTCTTACGGCTGGTTTCGGTGGTTTGCCCTGAGGGGGCTTAGGTTGGCCCACGGTGGGCTTCGTTTGCCCAACGACTGGCGTCCCTACTGGATTATTTTTGTTAGGCAGAGCTGGGAACTCTGCCTGGCTCGCTGGGCGTACCCAAGCATTGCAGACGGGTGGGGGTGCGGGGCGCAGGATGGGAGCGCTTCCCTGGGGCGGTCCTCTTGGTGTGAGGACAAGTGGGCGCCTAGTGGGTAACCAGGGGGCACGGGGGCAGCCCCGGTAGTTCGCCGGGTGACCCTTCTCGCCGCATAGGACGCAGGAGGGGCTCTGTGCACAAAGTGCGGTCCTTAGGACGGGAGCAGTCGGATGTTGAGTGGTCCTCTAGACACTTGACGCATCTAGGGCGGGCATAACAATGCCGGGCGGAGGAGTGCCCATAGTAGAGTTGACATCTATGGCACTGAGAAACATTACCCTTTTTGTTGGGTGGCTCGACCCTTATTCCAGATAGGCCGCAAACCGCCTTTATCTGGTACACTGCCTTACCCTCTTTGGTAAGGTCAAGGGTGACCATGACTAGATCATAGGGTTCACGAGCGCGACCCTTGTACATACGGTGCACCTCATGCACCGGTAGATTTTGAGCAAGCAACGACTGCTTGACTTCATCAGTGGAGACCTCCTTCGGAATGTTCCTTACTACTACTCGGAGTCGATCTTCCGGAAGGGTATATGAGTGGAACGAGACGTTCCTCTCTCTGAGCATTTTTGATAATGCTCGGTGGTCTTTAGACGAGGCCAGTGTGACCTTTATGCCCTGTGATGTTGATCAGGCGCTCTTATAATTAACGTGGTGCTCGTTGCACCACGACGACACGGAGAACCAAGCCGTCTTGTCCTGAATGAAAAGGGGCGGCGGGGCGACCTCTTTTCGATGACCCTCTACGGATGTAGGCGCGCGTGGGGGGTAAAGGAGACCCTTGTGGTCGCTGAGTGGTAGGGGCTACCACAGCCGGAGCCGGCTGGGCGGCTTCCTTCTCAGCGATCTTAGGGGCCTTTTTTGGTGACTCCTTCCTATCCTTGTGGCTCCTTTTGCGGGAGCTCACAACCGTGAATTCCGTGTCGGAGGACGACTCCGCACCGGAAGCTTCCGACTCGGCAGAGCTGCCGGAGTCGGTTAATGAGGAGGTAGTCTCCATCACACTTGGTGGGCGACTACCATCTGCCTCTACGGGCAGGGCCGGGGAAGTTATAGCCTCTACGGGCCGGATCGGGGAAGTTAGAAGTACCCGAGGTGGGTACTTGTCTCCGTAGCGAGACTTAATGAAGTCGTATAGGACCTCGTCATTGAGGACGAGGTCAAAAAAGGCCTGATGGGCCATACTAGTTGTGTTACGGGACAACAAACAAACAGAATTGAGTATTCGTAAAGAACGCAAATCCCTAGCGTCCCTAAGCCCTCGGGTGGGATCGCCCGGGGATGTGTGGGTGAAACGTCCCTCCCAACCGGGTGTAAGTTGGGAGGATGTACTTAAATAGTGAGCCCTAAGCTTGTACTCCCTCCGCCGATCTTATTGTGCGAAGGGTTCCTAACAGCCTCGGTGCCGGGGTGGTATGGGCCTTTGCAGGCCGGCACACCCAAACTAACACACAAGGAATGGATGAAGGGGTAAGGTAGGGTGGGAGTGGGCGATGGCTAGGTCAGGCTAGGAGATCCCCCAAGGCCTGATTGTCTAGCCCCGTCCGATTATGCGCTACCCTGAAGGGGTAGAGCTGGCGAATCGGGTCCTCGTCACACCCGGCTTCGTTGACACCGTGAGGTTTCAACCGGGGAACCAAAGAAACATTGGCTTTACCCAGAAGGGATACCCTGAAGGGGCCAATTTCTTGTTATTCGTTATATGGAAATATATTTGTAATTGAATTCACGTACGTACTTACTACGAACGAAAAAACAAACACAAAGTTCGCCTTGAAAAAGACGGTTGCTACTTGGTCTGGCAAGTAGTATGCGGCGGAGCGAGATGCGCGCGTGGCGCGGACAGTGGCGCTGTGAGATTGCGGGAGCGTGCAGAACGAACGCAACACGTACGTTCGCCAGGACGGCAGACCGCGGAATGTTGGCCGGTTTTTGGTTTACGCCTACCTTCAGTGCAAACCAAAGGTCTGCCAAGTGGTGCAACTTGCTCGACCCGACAAGCGCGGCGCGACGCGATGTGGCTGTTGGTGCGCGTGTGTGACGTGTACGTCCGTACGGCGTGAGAACACTTGGAGCACTAGCACTAGCTAGCATTTTTGATAATGCGGGTGCGCACTAGCTAGTGCTAGCTTATAGCACTAGACACTGATACTGCACAACTGTAAGGCTTCGTGGCGACTCCCCACTAGACGTCGTCTGGTAATATTCCATACCCCTTATATGGGGCGTGGGTGAGGGGGTCAGGGCAAAGCTCTCTTGCCCTGGCTATAACTATAGGCTAGTCTATTTTTACTATATTATATAGGGGTCCGGTTTCTGAGTGCCGGTAACCTAAGTCACCGTGGCGTGCCTGGGCGATCAAGCCATGCCGGGTGAGACCACTGGGGGGGAGGCTCAGCTAACCAGGTCGCCCGGTGCGGAACCCACGGGAACCGTTCCGACACGTCGTCCGTAGTGTCGATCGTAGTATCGGTGCAAGTAGGACTCTAGCTAGTTCTGTTTAACGCCGAGTCTATGTGTTGACGAAAATTTAATCTGTGGTCAATTATGATCCCCAGGTATGTGACGTTGTGACTCCATGGTATGTCTTGTCCCAGAAGTCGTAGGGGAGTTGGTAGCTTTGTTTGTCCTGTCAGCATAGCCTCGGTCTTATTTATATTAACCGAGAGCCTCAATTTATTCAGCCAGTTTGGTATCATATCCTGCGTTGGTTGCGGGGTGTGTGGGTTGTCCCGGGGACCGCATGGGGCGCGGTCGAAACCGGGACATGGCGCGCGGTGGCCCTGGGCGCCGCATGGTGTGCAGCGGCGCCAGGGTGGATGACGGGGTGGGTGAAGTTGCGGGTGGTCGCCCCGGTGGCAGTGGATGCAGCCCCCCGAAAGGGTTTGCGTGCGGCCTCCTCCTACCCTGGGGTGGGCTGGGGGTCCGCATGGAGGGCGGGATTGAAGGGGGATTGAGGGTGATTCCCCTTCATCCCGGCGGCGGCCCTGGTGGGCGAGCCAGCCGCGACGTTTTCGACACCTCACCTGCTTAGGTGGAAATGGCAAGTTGTACTTGCTCGACCCAACAAGCGCGGCGCGGCGCGACGCGGATCGCCGGATCGTGCAGGCAGCTGGACGTCCGTATGGCGCGCACGAACACTAAACACATAGTCACTGCACTTCACTATGTTCTTGTTCGCACTTCTTACTAGGCTTCGAAACAATCCCCCACTAGGTTTTTTTTTTTCGTGGGACGTTGGTTTTTGCCTCAGATGGCTATGATAACCTTACCCGGACAATTGGTGAGCGCAGAGGGCTTTCAACCCAATATTTAGGCAACGCTACCCGAGGGCACCCCCTGTGGGGTAAGGACCTCGGCTCGGGCTGTTGCTGGCAAAGTGGGATTTCCCACGTTTATGATTTGACCGCGACATGTCTTTCGCCTCCGTCGGCGGAAACGAAACCGTGAGTAATTACTTGTAATAGCTGCGTGAGCTCTGATCTGAGCGTGAGTTAGATCGTCGTCGACTTCGTCGAGGCTATTTCGCGGTTTGCGTATGCGCGATACCACTATATGGTTGGCGTGAGAAACTACGGGAAGAGAATCGGTGAGAGGACTCTGAAGCCCTGTGGGACCCCGGCGAGTAGGGGGTGGGGGGGGGGGGATAGTGTCCCTTCCACTCTGTAGCGAAAACTGCGGTTAGATAGAAAGTATCGTATGATGAGTACAAGATACCGCGGTATTCCTAAGTGGAGTAGCTTGTATACTAGGCCATTGTGCCAGACTTTTTCGCTACATCGAAGAAGAGTGCACCGTTGAATAGGTTGTTTTGTTGCATTTTCGAGTAGGAGTACTCTACGATGCGATGGACTTGTTGCGCATTAGAGTGCTTGGCTCTTAAGCCGAATTGGTGGTGGGGGATGAGGTTATTAGCATTGACGTATGCTTTCAGCCTACACAAAACTAAACGCTCGTAAATCTTACCTAAACCTTTAAGCAGACTTATCGGTCTATAACTAGACGGTTCTGATCGCTTTTTGCCGGGTTTGTGGATTTCGATTACCACGGCCTCTTTCCACTGAGGGGGAAAGATGTTATTTTTGAGCGCTGCGTTATATATGCATGTCAGAAGGACTAATAATGATTGTGGGAAGAGCTTGATAACCCTATTCGATATTCCGTCCGAACCGGGGGCTTTTTTCCTATGTAGGTTTTTGATAACGGACTCCAGTTCAGTGGTGGTAACTGGAGGTGGCTGTTCCACTAGGTCCCTCTACCTGACGTGTCTACAGGACAATTGCCAGAAGGCTAAGTGGGTTGGTTCTATGTCTCTCAGCTTGGTTTCCCACTCTGATTGACGTAGAGAATCAATTGTATGCTTAACAGCCCTTTGTAGTGAGTGCATTCTGAAGCGGTTATCCTCGCATGGATGACGGTCATAGGCACGGATAGCGGCGTTCTTCTGCCTCAGCAAGTCACGGACGTCATCGGGTAGGCGCCATCGACGATTTCTCGTGTCTGGTACCTGCCGAGAACAATTCGTTAATTAACGATTGTACGTGGCTTGTAAAACAGTCCACCGCCGCCACCGTGTCCTCTGCAGTACTAATGATAGGGGGGACTTTGTCTAGGTGTACAGACGACGACGACCAGAGTTTACTCTCCAGCCGTCCCCAGTCTATCACCGTTATTGTTTTGTCCTGATCTTGGCCAGAGGGGCCAGGTGAGGGGGAGGCAGTATCTAAAATCACAGGATGGTGGTCAGAGTCTAACTCATGTAGCACTTTTACCAAACGCAAACGTAGGTTTACTTTTTTTAAATGAGTTATATCTAGTATATCGGGCCTGTATTCGACACAGGCCGGGTAGTGAGTGGGCTCCATAGGCGCTATGATGTCGAACCCTAGTTGCTCAGCCAGTGACTCGAGGGCCCTGCCCCGCGTACTAGTAACGTGGCAGTTCCACGAGGTGTTTTTAGCGTTGAGGTCGCTGGCAATGATGACGGCGCTTCCCAAGTCTAGCAGGGTTTTTAAGTCCCTGGTTATAAGCTGCGTCGAAATGCTACTTCCGGGCCGGATGTAAGCGGATACTACGACTATAGGCTGATGGCCGCTTGTACTCCAGTGGGGGCGGATACATAGGCGTGCAGTGCAGTGACCTTTTATAATATATGAGAGTGCCGGTAACGGTGAGTTTACCCTATCGTTACGTACTTCGTTATAGTTTGCAATCCTCGGGACCCTATGAAAGGGTTTGAGGAATGTCTCCTGTACTAGAAATAGGTCCAGTAATTGGTCTTGCAGAAACGTGGCTACCTCGTTCCTCTGCTGGGACAGGCCATTGGCGTTGAAAAACCCTAACTTGAGTGTATATGGTTTGACTCTGCCTGAAGTGTGCGACTCCATTAAACAGTAAAAGTGTTTAATTTCTCGATGACGGTTGAGAACCGTACGACAGTGTTAAGTAGGGCAAGACTATTGCTCTGGTTAGCGCGGAGTTCGGCCGCGACTTGCCTAATCTCTGTAAAATCGACTAGTGAAGCGAATCTAAGCACCAGGGCCAGATCCGAATCTGTACCCTGGGGCGTCCTACCCGCTGGGCCTACGCCTACAGCTGGTGTCGGTGCTTTGCCCTGACGGGGCTTATGTTGGCCCACGGTGGGCTTGGTTTGGCGACCCTACGGGCTTAGTGGTAGACAGGGCTGGGAACTCTGCCTGTTTAGCTGGGCGAACCCAAGCATTGCGGAGGGGTGGGGGTGCGGGACGCAGGTTGGGTGCGCTTCCCTGGGGCGGTCCTCATGGTGTGAGGACAAGTGGACGCCTGGTGGTAGCTGGGGTGCACGGGGGCAGCCCTGGTAGTTCGCCGGGTGACCCTGCTCGCCGCATAGGACGCAGGATAGGGGCTCTGTGCACTGTGTGCGGTCCTTAGGACGTGAGCATTCGGTTGTGGCGTGGTCCTCTAGGCACTTGATGCACCTAGGGCGCGCGTAACAGTGACGCGTGGAGTGACCATATAGCTGGCATCGGTGGCATTGCGAGACAATGCCCTTCTTATTCGGGGGTTCCACCCGGATGCCTGACAGTCCGCAGACTGATGTGATCTTGTATATGGCCTTACCCTCTTTGGTAAGGTCCAACGTGACCATTACAAGGTCGTATGGCTCGCGCTCGCGGCCCTTGTACATCCTGTGCACTTCGTGCACAGGTAAGGTTTGGTCTAGCAACGATTGCTTGACCTCGTCTATAGTGACTTCCTTAGGGATGTTCCTCACTACTACGCGAGTCGATCTTCCGGTAAGGCATAGGAGTGGAACGAGATGTTCCTCTCCCGGAGCCTTTTTTAAGAGCGCTCGGTGGTCCTTAGACGAGGCAAAGGTTACCTTGATGCCCTGCGGTTTTGAGCGGGCATTCTTATAATTGACGTGGTGCTCGTTGCACCACGACGAAACGGAGGACCAGGCCGTCTTATCCTGTATGTACAGGGGCGGCGGGGTGACCTCTTTGCGCTGACCCTCTACGGGTGTAGGCGCGCGAGGGGTTGCAGTAGTAGGTCCTTGTGGTCGTTGGGTGGTAGGGGCTACCACCGTAGCTGGCTGGGCGGCCTCCTTACCAACGTTCTTAGGGGCCTTTTTAGGTGCCCCCTTTGTCTTTGTGGCTCCCTTTACGGGAGTTCACAACCGTGAACTCGGTGTCGGAAGACGATTCCGCGCCGGAAGATTCCGACTCGGCAGAGCTGCCAGAGTCGGTTAAAGTAGAGGTAGTCTCCATCGCGCTAGGTGGGCGACTACCCTCTGCCTCTACGGGCAGGGCCTGAGAATTTGATGCCTCTACGGGCCGGACCGGGGAAGTTAGAAGTACCCGAGGTGGGCACTTGTCTCCGTAGCGGGACTTTATGAAGTTATAAAGCTCCTCGTCTTTGAGGAGAAGCACAAAGAAGGTCTGTTGGGCCATGTTAGTTTCTGAGATGATCACGAAACAAACAAACAGAATGAAAAGGGTGAATAACGCAGATCCCTAGCGTCCCTAAGTCCTCGGGTGGGATCGCCCGGGGATGTGTGGGTGTAACGTCTCTCCCAACCGGGTGTAGGTTGGGAGGATGTGCTTAATTAATGAGCCCTAAGCTTGTAATCCCTCCGCCAATCTTAATGTGCGAAGGGTTCCTAACAGCCTCGATGCCGGGGTGGTATGGGCCTTTGCAGGCCGGCACACCCAAACTAACAACAGAGGGATGGATTTAAGGTAAGGTAGGGTGGGAGGGGGCGATGGCTAGGTCAGACTAGGAGATCCCCCAAGGTCTGATTGTCTAGACCCGTCCGATAGTGCGCTACCCTGAAGGGGTAGAGCTGGCGAATTGGGTCCTCGCCTCACCCGGCTTCTTTGACACCGTGAGGTTCAACCGGGTAACCAAAAAAACATTGGCTTTACCCAGAAGGGGTACCCTGAAGATGCAAATTTCTTGTTATTCGTTATATAGAAATAGATTTGCAATTGAATTTACGTACGTAATTACTACGAACGAAAAAAAAAAAAACCGCTGGTAGATGTTTCGTATGGGGCCGCGCCGTGTGGGGCCGGCTTTAGAATTGTCCCACCCCTCTCCGTCCATGGGAGTCGTAAGATCCCAACTTTGGGTATTGTGGGCTACCAGCTCGGTCGGTCCATTCGGCCGGTGATGGCGACCGTTCCCGCCTTCTTATTGCGTGCCTCCTTTTTGAAGACGGGACAGTGGATATTATTTGCGGGGTGATTCCCCCCGCAGTTTATACAGGTGGCAGGATCTTCAAGGGGGCGCGGGCAGTCCCGAGCGGCGTGCTCATCACCGCATCGCACGCATACCAGAGTTCTGTGGCACTGGTGTGAGCTATGCCTGAACTTCTGGCAGCGGTGGTATTGAGCTGGCTTCCTTTTCCCGCGCCAGGCTTCTATTTTAACCCTGGGGATACCGAGCATCTCGGTGATTTCGTAGATCCCCGGGGGTGGTGTCTTTGTTACGTTTAATGATCGCTAGGAGAATACACCCCGGACGGTCGCCGCGAGCGGATATTTCGGATGTATTCCGGCTCGTATCCGAGGCAGCGGAGCTCCTCTCCTACCTCCTCCGGTGTTGCGTTACTAGGCAGACCGCAGATGGCTACCTTGAGGATGCGTTCTGTGGGGAGGGAGTAGGAGAACCAACTGATCTTCTCCGTCTAGATCCGTCAGGTAGCGCTGTACCTGACGGTATTCCTCCTCCGACGTCGGCGTGAAGCGGATACCCTTCCCAAACGGGCGGGCATTCGCTGTGCGTCCAATGACAATACTTTAATTCTCGCATTTGAAATGCCCAGTTTGGGAGCAGCTCGATTATTAACGGCGGATAGCGAGCCTCTCTCTTAGGATCTGACGCAGGTGTAGTAGCGGCGGGTCTTTGTGTGGGCTGGGCAGCAGTGGGTGTTGGCGGCGTTGGCGCCGTCACGGTGACGACGTTAGCGTACGTCGGAGGGCTGGGGGGACGGATGATGGGAGGAGGAACAGAAACCGCCTCTGAGGCGGTGCACTGCCTCTTGACGGCATCTCCCTCCTCCTCTTCGGCGTCCGGACTGTGAGGACGGCGGACGGGGGTGGCGACGCGGACTTCAACCTCCATGTCGGTGGCGACCGGAGTGGGCGCGCGCGGTATATCGTCGCGCACGGCTTGTGGAGTCGTGTTCGGGACGGGGGATATGGATGGCCGTCGCGGTGAGGGTGATACCCGCACGGCTGGAACCCACAGGAGTGGATAGGGCGCGGATGTTGTGCGCCGATGTAGTAACGCCGGTGTTTGTGGTGGAGGTGGGCGCTGCAGCCCTAAAAGGATTGCGGGCCGTTGGCGTGCCCCTACCCTGCGAAGGGCTGGGGTCGCAGGTGTTTTTGAAGGTGAAGGGGTTGCCCCCTTCATGGTAGAAGGCTAATTAGAACCAGTATTAGCCGCGACCATACAGATAAAAAGCTTAAAGAATTACCTGGAAGGCATTTTTGTTGGTCCGTGCGGCATTTTGACGTAGCTGTTTTGCACTGTCACGAGGTTACTAGGACGACCGAACACGACTTGATATTAAAACTAACTACGCGCAGGATAACTGGTGACTGTCCTGGTAGATGTTTTTTTTTTTTTTGTGTGACGTTGGTTGTTTGCCTCAGATGGCTATGACAACCTTACCCGGACAATTGGTGAGCGCAGAGGGCTCTCAACCCGACATTTAAGCAACGCTACCCGGGGGCACCCCCTGTGGGGTAAGGACCTCGGCTCGGGCTATTGCTGACAAAGTGGGATTTCCCACGTTTAAGATTTGATCGCGACACGTTTTTCGCCCCCGTCGGCGGGGACGAAACCGTGGTTAATTACTTGTATTAGCTGCGTGAGCTGTGTATGATCTGATCTGAGCGTGAGTTATGTCGTCGTCGACTTCGTCGAGGCTATGTCGCGGTCTGCGTACGCGCGATATATTAGAGGGGTTGTACCTAGCCGACTCAACCACTAGAGGGTTGGCGTGAGTAATGGCGGAGTCAAAGAAACTACGTGAACACCGTTTCATAAATTGCTTGATGGTAGGCAATTGCAGGTCTATGTGAAGGTCGACATTGCGTATGAACCACGGTGCACCCGTAGCTCTGCGCATGAATCTATTCTGTAATGTTTGTAATTTATGGATCCTGTGTGCCTTGGCGTGTGAAAATACTACACTGGTGTACGTCATGACAGGACGTATGCAGGCAGTGTAGAGTCTGACCTTATTCCTAAGCGAGAGTTTTGACCTAGCGTTTAACAGATAGTGCAAACGACCCATGACAAAGGCTGCGCGCGAGCGTACCACCTGAATGTGACGGGCGAATGTGAGTCTGTTATCTAAAATTACACCTAAGTACTTGGCTCGCCTACTCCAAGGAATAGGTTCACCAAAGATGCTAATCTGTTTGATCTTCTCCGGGGGATACAGTCGGGGTAGTCTCCTATGAAACATGACCGCCTGGCTTTTCTCGGGGTTGATCTCTATTCTCCACTTGCTAAACCACGTACTGAGGGCAGTGGCCGCTGATTGGAGTTTCCTATGCACTGTCATAGGGTTAAACCCTGCATAATAAATAGCTGTATCGTCTGCAAAAAGTGCTGTCTGCACTTCCCGATGCTGAGGCATGTCGCTGGTGTACAGCGAGAAGAGGATCGGAGAGAGCACGGAGCCCTGTGGGACCCCGGCGAGTATGGGGTGGGGGGAGGATAGTACCCCTTCCACTCTGTAGCGGAAACTGCGGTTAGTTAGAAAGTCTCGTATGATGTAAACGAGATACCGCGGTACTCCTAAGTGGAGTAGCTTGTATATTAGGCCGTTGTGCCAGACTTTGTCGAATGCTTTCGCTACATCGAAGAAAAGTGCACCTGTAAAAAGGTTATTTTGTTGCATTTTAGAGTAGGTATACTCTACGATACGGTGGACTTGTTGCACACTGGAGTGCTTGGCTCTAAAGCCGAATTGGTGGTGGGGGATGAGATTATTAGCATCGGCGTATGCTTTCAGCCTACACAAAACTAATCGCTCGTAAATCTTACCTAAACCTTTAAGCAGACTTATCGGTCTATAACTAGATGGTTCGGATTGCTTTTTGCCGGGTTTGTGGATTCCTATTACCACGGCCTCTTTCCACTGAGGGGGAAAGATGTTATTGTTGAGCGCTGCGTTATATATACATGTCAGAAGGACTAATAATGACTGGGGGAAGAGTTTAATGACCCTATTCGATATTCCGTCCGAACCGGGGGCTTTCTTTCTGTGGAGGTTTTTTATTACAGACTCCAGTTCGGTGGTGGTAACTGGAGGTGGCTGTTCCACTAGGTCCACTAGGGCCTCTAGGTGTCTACCGGTGGGGCCGAGGGTAAGGCCCGCGACTCCACTTCTCTATCAATGAATGCGTGGTGTGTTTCATCTACGTGTAATGTACTCGGCGTACATTGTCGCTCCAGACTATCGGCTAGGCACTCGGACTTCTCCTCGTCCTCGAAGGCGGGTGGAAGTTTGGGTCTGTTAAGCGGAGGCATGGTAGACACACTGTCGTTTTTGAAAATGCGGGACAGTTGCCAGAAGGCTTGATGGGTCGGTTCTAGGTCTCTCAGCTTGGTTTCCCACTCTGATTGACGTAGAGAATCAATTGATTTCTTAACAGCCCTTTGTAATGAGCGCATTATGATACGGTTATCCTCGCTGGGATGACACGATCATAGGTACGTATAGCGGCGTTCTTCTGCCTCAGCAAGTCACGGACGTCGTCGGGTAGGCGCCATCGACGATTTCTCGTGTATGATACCTGCCGAGAACAATCGTTAATTAACGATTGTACGTGGCTTGTGAAACAGTCGACCGCAGCCACCGTGTCCTCTACAGTACTAATAATAGGGGGGACTTGGTCTAGGTGTACAGACGACGACGACCGGAGTTTACTCTCCAACCGTCCCCAGTCTGTCACCGTCATCGTTTTGTCCTGTTGGCCAAAGGGGCCAGGTGAGGGGGAGGCGAGATCTAAGATCACAGGACGGTGGTCAGACTCATGTAACACTTCTACCAAACGCAAACGTAGGTTTACGTTTTTTAAAAGAGCCATGTCTAGTATATCGGGCCTGTAATCAACACAGGCCGGGTAGTAAGTGGGCTCCATAGGCGCTATGATGTCGAACCCTAGTCGCTCAGCCTGTGACTCGAGGGCCCTGCCCCGCGTACTAGTAACGTGGCAGTTCCACGAGGTGTTTTTGGCGTTGAGGTCGCCGGCAATGATGACGGCGCTTCCCAAGTCTAGCAGGGTTTTTAAGTCCCTGGTTATGAGCGGTGTCGAATTGCTACTTCCGGGTCGGATGTAGGCGGATACTATGACTATAGGCTGATGGCCTGTGAGGGCTAGTCTACAGACCGAAGCTTCGATGAACTCTAGTGGGGGCGGATCCATAGGCGTGCAGTGCAGTGACCTTTTATAATATATGAGTGTGCCACCTAGCGGTGAGTTTAGCCTATCGTTACGTACTACGTTGTAGTAAGCAATCCTCGGGGCCCTATGAAAGGGTTTGAGGAATGTTTCCTGTACTAGAAATAGGTCCAGTAGTTGGTCTTGTAGAAACGTGGCTACCTCGTTCCTCTGCTGGGACAGGCCATTGGCGTTGAAAAACCCTAGCTTGAGTGTGTATGGTTTGACCCTGCCTGAGGTGTGCGAATCCATTAAACAGTGAAGTTGCATAATTTCTCGATGACGGTCGAGAACCGTACGGCAATGTTAAGGAGGGCAAGGCTATTGCCCTCGGTTTCGCGGAGTTGAGTCGCGACCTCCCTAATCTCACTAAAATCTATCTGTGAGGCGAATCTAACCACTAAGGCCAGATCCGAGTCTGCACCTTGTGATGACCTAACACCCGAGCCTACTCCTACGGCTGGTTTCGGTGTATTGCCCTGAGGGGGCTTATGTTGGCCCACGGTGGGCTTCGTTTGCCCAACGACTGGCGTCCCTACGGGCTTATTTTTGTTAGGCAGAGCTGGGAACTCTCCCTGGCTCGCTGGGCGTACCCAAGCGGAAGGGTGGGGGTGCTGGGCGCAGGATGGGAGCGCTTCCCTGGGGCGGTCCTCTTGGTGTGAGGACAAGTGGGCGCCTAGCGGGAAACCGGGGGGCACGGGCGCAGCCCCGGTAGTTCGCCGGGTGTCCCTTCTCGCCGCATAGGACGCAGGAGGGGGGCTCTGTGCACAAAGTGCGGTCCTTAGAACGAGAGCAGTCTGAAGTTGAGTGGTCCTCTAGACACTTGACGCATCTAGGGCGGGCATAACAATGCCGGGCGGAGTGCCCATAGAGTTGACATCTATGGCACTGAGAAACATTGCCCTTCTTGTTGGGTGGCTCGACCCTTATACCAGATAGGCCGCATACCGCCTTTATCTGGTACACTGCCTTACCCTCTTTGGTAAGGTCTAGGGTGACCATGACTAAGTCATAGGGTTCGCGAGTGCGACCCTTGTACATACGGTGTACCTCGTGCACCGGTAGATTTTGTGCAAGCAACGACTGCTTGACTTCATCTGTGGAGACCTCCTTCGGGATGTTCCTCACTACTACTCGTAGGAGTCGATCTTCCGGAAGAGTATATGAGTGGAACGAGACGTTCCTCTCCCTGAGCATTTTTGACAATGCTTGGTGGTCTTTAGACGAGGCCAGTGTGACCTTTATGCCCTGGGTTGTTGATCGGGCGCTCTTGTAATTGACGTGGTGCTCGTTGCACCACGACGACACGGAGGACCAAGCCGTCTTGTCCTGGATGAAGAGGGGCGGCGGGGCGACCTCTTTTCGTTGGCACACTACGGGTATAGGTGCACGTGGGGGTAAGGAAGACCCTTGTGGTCGCTGAGTGGTAGGGGCTACCACAGCCGGAGCCGGCTGGGCGGCTCCCTTCTCAGCGATCTTAGGGGCTTTTTTTGGTGCCCCCTTCCTATCTTTGTGGCTCCTTTTGCGGGAACTCACAAGCGTGAACTCGGTGTCGGGTGATAAGTCCGACCCGGAAGCGTTCGACTCGGCAGAGTTGCCAATCGGTGTCGGTGGCCGTGTTCTCCATCGCACTGGGCGGGCGACCATCTCCTACCTCCGAGGGCAGGGCCGGGGTGGTTAGGAGTACCCGAGAAGGGCACTTGTCTCCATATCGGGACTTGATGAAGTTGTAGAGCTCCTCGTCGTTGAGTACGAGCTCGAAGAAGGCCTGTTGTGCCATGGTGACACAAACAAACAGAAAACACTAAAAGAAAAAACGCAGATCCCATCGTCCCTAAGTCCTCGGGTGGGATCGCCCGGGGATGTGTGGGTGAAACGTCCCTCCCAACCGGGTGTAGGTTGGGAGGATGTACTTAAATAGTGAGCCCTAAGCTTGTACTCCCTCCGCCGATCTTAATGTGCGAAGGGTTCCTAACAGCCTCGGTGCCGGGGTGGTATGGGCCTTTGCAGGCCGGTACACCCAAACTAACACACAAGGAATGGATGAAAGGGTAAGGTAGGGTGGGAGGGGGCGATGGCTAGGTAAGGTTAGGAGATCCCCCAAGGCTTGATTGCCTAGCCCCGTCCGATTTTGCGCTACCCTGAAGGGGTAGAGCTGGCGAATCGGGTCCTCGCCTCACCCGGCTTCGTTGACACCGTGAGGTTTCAACCGGGGAACCAATAAACAGTGGCTTTACCCAGAAGGGGCACCCTGAAGGGGCCAACTCTGTATCAATATAATAGAAATGCGATGTATATTTAATCAACGTAATGTACTTACTAAAATACGCTAATCAATAACCACCGAAGTTTTCGCCTTGAAAAAGACGGTTGGAACTTGGTCTGGCAAGTTGAGTGCGGCTGAACGAGCTGCGCGCGAGGGCGCAGATAGTGGCGCTGCGAGAGTTTGGAGCGTGCGAGAACGAACGCAACACGTACGTTCGTCAGGACGGCTAGCCGCGGAATGATTTTTTGCGACGTTTGCTTTTTTGTTTTGTGTGTAACGTTGGTTGTTAGCCTCAGATGGCTATGACAACCTTACCCGGACAATTGGTGAGCGCAGAGGGCTCTCAACCCGACATTTAAGCAACGCTACCCGGGGGCACCCCCTCTGGGGTAAGGACCTCGGCTCGGGCTGTTGCTGGCAAAGTGGGATTTCCCAAGTTTATGATTTGACCGCGACACGTCTTTCGCCCCCGTCGGCGGGGACGAAACCGTGGATATTTACTTGTATTAGCTGCGCGAGCTGTGTGTGCTCTGATCTGAGCGTGAGTTATGTCGTCGTCGACTTCGTCGAGGCTATGTCGCGGTCTGCGTACTGTTATAAACGGAAAATGTATGCATTGAATGCTATGTTAGCATTTTTAATATTATATAAAAGCAGTTAGCATCTATCCTTAAGTTAGTTAGCATTTGTCCGGCATTCAGTTAGCACATAGCTCTAAATAAGTCAATTGTTGTATTTCGGAGTGTAAAAAGTAATAAACGTTTTCGGGACTTTAAAAATTGTTTTTTTAAAAACTCGTATCGGAAATCGCGCAAAACATTGGTGTCAGAAGTGGGATGCTGTAGGCTCTCTGGACTCGTGTTCAGACCACAGCATTTGAACATTTCCGGTAGTGAGTGTGTGCCAGCAGCGCAAGATCGACGGTAAGCCTCCGCTCTCAAAGCGTGAGCCCGCATCGCACCAGATCGACGATAAGTCTCCGTTTTCTCATAAACGTGAGCCCGCATCAAACAAGCAGGTACACTTTGCAGCCGACTATCAGTCTCCGCTCTGTAGCGTGAGCCAGCGCCGCAACCCCGTCACCCCGAATCTCTAGTCTAACTAGAGCGCAGCCGACCGTCAGCCTCCGCTCTTAAACGTGAGCCGGCGCCGCCAACAATTGACACTCTCCGTCTTCAAACTATCAATAATTCCTCAAGTATCTGTTTAGCTCAGAAAACCTACATCCATAGGTGTATAGCAGCTCTACAATCAAGACTCTAAAGCAGCCGAATCCTGAGGATGCAGCTAACTCGTCTAACATCATTCCTCATCATCGTCGCGTTTCCAGCGTGAGTCAAAATTTCTAGTTGTTTTGTGTAGTGTGTATAGTGAAAATTTAGTGAAAAAGCCTATATATTTTACATAACGTATTTGTGTGCCGTGTCCGAAAAACGTACTCTAATTTAAGTACTTCATTCTAAATCTTATTACTAAATCTTATATGTTAAATCTTATTGCCAAATCTTATATACTACTTCTTATAACTAATTCTAATATACTAAATATTCAATATAAAATAAAATAATAAATAATCAAATATAATAATTATTATTTCTTGAAATTATTCGTTAAAGTTCGTGAGTTCTCTATGTCTGACTCAGAATCAGCCTCAGTATCTAAACTAAAATCGGAAAATAAAAAATCGTCCAAAATGTCTAATAGTAACATCACATTAAATTTCCTAACTAAATTCATTAAACCATACGACGGTAAAAGGGAGACACTCCCCGCTTTTCTAACAAACTGTGATAACGCTATCTCTCTTGCCTCCGCCGAACAACAGGTCACTTTATGTAAATTTATTATATCACAATTAGAAGGTAAAGCTCAAATAGCATGCTCTTTAAAAACTTTCTCTAATTGGCCTGAATTAAAAGACTTCCTAAAACAAAATTTCAGTGAGAAAAAACATTCATCACACTTACTGTCTGATTTACAAAACTGCAGGCAGAACATACCTTCTGAAAATGTCTCTCAATTTTCTCTTAGAATAGAATCGTGCTTAACGCGATTATTATCCGATATACATTTTTCATGTGACAAAAGGGAGGAACTCATAGGTAGAGTTGCCGGTATCGAAGATCTGGCTCTCAATACCTTTCTCATGGGACTAAATCCAAATTTTTCGCATATTGTACGCTGCCGTAACCCAAAAACATTAAATGAGGCAGTTAGTCATGCAATAGAAGAGGAAAAGTTATTTAATGTCACAAAACTACACTCAAAATCTCAAAAGGTATGCTCGAATTGTAATAAATTGGGCCACTTATCATCAGAATGCTTTAAAAACAAATATAAAAATCTTAAATCATATAATACGAATATATCACCCAATTCTAATAATTATTCCAATAATTTTCAAAATCAAAATCGTGTTCCCACACAATCGCATTCTTCACAAAATCATTTTAATAAAAGTTTCCCAGGCAAAAGTTGCGCATACTGCAAAAAGTTCGGTCATACGATAAACGAGTGTCGTAAGAGACAATACAATAATCAACGCCGTAATATGCAACATGATACTACGGTACAGAGTAATGACGCGCACAGAACACACGCGAATATTAATTATTGTGATACAAGTGATGTGTCCATGGGTCCCTCGCAGATTAATAAACAGTTAAACTAAATCGGATTTCGACGGTGTGCCAATCGAAATCCTCTCATTTTAATGGCACAATCTCTTCAAACTCTTATATACATAAGTACACTAAATCGAATACTAAATCTTTTACACCTCAGTTGCCAAAAGAGGAACTGAGTCACACTAAACCTACCACTAACTCTTATCCGTCTCAGTCACCAAAAGAGGGACTGAGTCAATCTAAATCTAACACTAAATCTAATCTATCTCAGCCACCAAAAGAGGGACTGAGTCAATCTAAATCTAACACTAAATCTAATCTATCTCAGCCACCGAAAGAGGGACTGAGTCAATCTAAATCTAACACTAAATCTAATCTATCTCAGCCACCAAAAGAGGGACTGAGTTATACAAAATCTTATACTAACTCTTATGCTAAATCTTATACTAAATCTTATGATAATCTTAAAGCTTCTTCTAATAACAAAAGCTTTGATAACTTACCTTTTAAAGAGGATGTTCAACTTCCAATATATGAGATTAATTCAAATATTAAAAAGGTAACTTTGCCACACATTTTCTTATATACTAAACATACCAGTAGAGCACTTATCTTACTGATTGATACAGGAGCCAGCGTCTCTCTAGTTAAAGAATCTAGTCTTTACGAGAAACCCGAGTTGTCGAAAGAAATTGTACGGCTCAAAGGTATAAACGATACCGCATCCTATTGCACAACTTTAGGCACTTTTCAAATGCAAATTATATTATCAAATGAAGTCGTCTCTTTTAAATTTCATGTAGTAAAAAATATTGATCTTGAATACGATGGAATAATAGGTACAGATTGTTTAGGTCATCTTAAAGCCATCGTCGATTATAATAAAGAATGTTTAGTAATGCAAAACCATACATTACCTTTGTATTTTAAGTTACCAATCTATAAGATACCCGCTCGTTCTGAAGCTATAATTGAATGTGGAGTATCAAATAATATCGATGAACTATCCTCACTTAAAGAAGCTTTAGTTCTTGACCATAAAATTTCAGATGGCGTATATATCGCGAACTGTTTTGTAAGTTTAAAATCAAACCGTAGAGTAAATGTCTCTGTCCTAAATACTACTGAAAGCGAAATTGAAATTAATAATTATATTGTGCATCTTACTGCTGTAGATAACAACTTCTCTAACTCTCCTGGAGACAATTTTGAACTAATAAATAATATTTCAATCCCTGTCGTTGATAGACAAAATCTCATTCTAAATCAAATACGAACTTCTCACTTAAATCATGAAGAAAAAGCTGCTCTATTAGATTGTTGTTCTCAATATACTGATGTGTTCCACCTTGAAGGTGAGCCTCTCACGTGCACTAATACTATCGATCATTCCATTAATACGGGTAACGCAGCCCCGATACACGTCAAGTCGTACCGTTTTCCTGAATGCCATAAAGAAGAAGTGGACCGTCAAATAAGTAAGATGCTCGAACAGAACATCATACGTCCATCTCAATCTCCATGGAGCGCCCCCGTATGGGTTGTCCCCAAAAAGGCAGACGCCTCTGGCAAAAGAAAATGGCGAATTGTCATTGATTATCGTCGTCTTAATGACGTCACTGTATCTGAAATTTATCCTATACCATTAATCACAGATATTCTTGATCAGTTAGGGCATTGTAAATATTTCACGACACTAGATCTCGTAAGCGGATTCCATCAGATCACTCTCAATCCCGCTGACGCAGCAAAAACAGGATTCACTATTGTCGGCACAAATGAAACTTCTGGTCATTACGAATTCACCAGAATGCCGTTTGGGTTAAAAAATGCCCCTAGCACATTTCAAAGGCTTATGAACACAGTTTTATCCGGTCTCCAAGGTCTCCATTGTTATATCTATCTTGACGATTGTATTTTGTACTCAGCTGATCTCAATAGCCATATTTATAAACTAAAATTAGTTCTAGATAGATTCCGTAAACACAACCTGAAATTACAGCCTGATAAGTGCGAATTCTTACGTCACGAAGTAACTTATTTAGGTCATGTGATCACTGATAAAGGTGTATCACCTAATCCCGACAAGGTCAAGGCCATTGAAGGTCTCTCAACTCCTAAAAATCCCAAAGACATCAAATCATTTTTAGGTCTGGTCGGTTATTACCGCAGATTCATAGAAAACTTCTCTAAAATCACTAAGCCACTAACTTCACTTTTAAAAAAGGATGTTGTCTTCTCTTGGTCGCAAGAACAAGAACTTGCATTCCAAACTTTAAAAAATAAATTAGTCTCAGCGCCTCTTCTTCAGTATCCTGATTTCTCTAAGCCATTTATTCTTACTAGTGACGCATCTAATTATGCCATCGGTGCAATTCTTTCCCAAGGCGAGATTGGCAAAGACAAACCAATAGCCTATGCGTCACGTACTTTAAATAAAGCCGAAGGAAACTACTCTACTACCGAGAAAGAACTTCTGGCTATTCTTTTTGGTGTTAAAACGTTTCGTCCCTATTTATATGGCTGTCACTTTAAAATCGTCACAGATCATAGGCCCTTAGTCTGGCTATTCAATGTAAAGGACCCAGGTAGCCGTCTCATACGATGGCGCCTAAAACTTGAAGAATACGATTACGAAATCGTTTATAAACAAGGTAGATTAAACTCTAACGTCGATACATTATCACGCTATCCTATAAACGCCATAACTAAATCTAACTTAAATAAATGTTCTTATGAACAATACTTTAAAAAACAATTCCTCAAAATCGCGTCTAATA
The DNA here is from genome assembly GCA_948253155.1 of Leucoma salicis. Lineage (NCBI taxonomy): Eukaryota > Metazoa > Arthropoda > Insecta > Lepidoptera > Erebidae > Leucoma > Leucoma salicis. Next base: position 5,714,615 of record OX411826.1, read on the forward strand.
ATGATACCGAAATCGAAGAACACAGTCAAGCTCTCCATTTAGCTAAACAAAAGTTAATAGCATGCCCAGTGTCTCTGGATTTAGATTACTCTATGCCGCATTGCGAACACTTATTGTCATTTATCGAGAATCCCGACGAGTTGCGAAATCGCGAGCGTGAACTTGAAACCGTCCAAGCGGTAGATTCTAATAACAAAATAATATATTTCTTATTTACTAAAATTCACCATTATGATGAATCAAGTTATAAAACTATTTATAAATTACTAATCGAATTACGTAATCAAATTATATCTAATGAAAATTATGAAAAAGAATTAGCTATTTCAGACTTTTCAGAACCTTTTACTAAAATAGTCTATGTTAAAGTTTATAATATGATCTCTTATATTTTTCATGGCACTAAAATTAAAGTACATATATACAAAAATCAAATAATTTATCCTACTCCTGTGGAAGTACCAAACATACTAAAAGAAAATCACGGTACCACGATTGCTGGTCACCCCGGCGTTAAGCGAATGTATAGCAGGATCAAAGCCTCTTATTATTGGAAAAGTATGCGTTCAGATATCGAACGATTTGTTAAAGACTGTAAATTATGTCAAGTAAATAAACCTCTAAGATCTTCAAATAAAGCCCCTATGGTAATAACTTCTTCAAGTACCAAACCATTCGAAAGATTAGCTCTAGATATCGTTGGTACTTTGCCCGAAGCTGGCCTTCAAAAATTTCGATACATTCTAACTCTTCAGGATGATCTTACTAAGTTTTCATCCGCATATCCTATGATAACAAGCTCCACAGACGAAGTTGCTCGAAATCTTATTCATTTCTTTTCTCTTTTCGGATTCCCTAAAATGATACTTACCGATCAAGGTACTTGTTTTACCTCAGAACTCTTTAAACAACTAACTGAAATTCTTAAAATAAAAAATCTATTCTCTACCCCTTATCATCCCCAAACTAACGGTGCCCTTGAAAGGAGTCACGCTACCCTCAAGGAATACCTTAAATCTTTTGTAAATGAAAATCACGACGACTGGCATTGCTTTTTAGCAACCGCAATCTTATCTTATAACACTACTCCTCACTGCACTACAGGTTTCACCCCTTTTGAATTATTATATGGGTACAAACCATCGATCCCTTCCAGTATTTACAGTAATAATGACAGCACAACTTACCAGGATTACATCCGAGCTCTACAATACCGTATGAGATATTCTCGCGAACAAGCGTTAGAACATATTATTAAAAGTAAGGAAAGTTCTAAAACCTATTATGATAAGACGTCTTCTTCCAAAACTTATAAAATCGGTGACATGGTTTATCTAAAATGCCACCACCGACTTCGTAAGGCCCTATCTCCTGTGTGGAAAGGACCATACAAAATAGTAAAAATTCATGGTAAATGTAACGTTTCCCTTAGCATAAATCGTAAACATATGAAATATCATATTAATGAAATTAAACCAGCGTAAAATATTTATTGTTACAGATCTATTCTGGCGGAACCGATAGAAACAATTACTCATAGTCCAGGAATGTATTTTGACCCAACAGCCATCTCATATTTTTATAATGACTACTGGAACGTTATTACATATGTCGAAATCTTTCCTATAAAACCATTTATGAATAAGATACAAAAATCTCTCTCAAATATTTCAACTTTTTGTGATAAAGCTAAAAATCTAGCCACTATCAATTTAGACTGTAAGGATGCGATTGACCCTTTACAAATTTTAATGAATGCCAACTATCTTAAATACGACTCACTGTCACATCTCATTTCTGAAAACCCGCAAAATCGCGCTAAAAGGTCACTCGAATTCGGTGGCGAAATATTAAAATTCTTTTTTGGCACTCTAGACGCTGATGACGCTAGAAAATACGACGAAGCCATCTCATCTTGCCAACAAAATGAAAACCAAATCTTTAACTTAATGAAGGACAACATACATATAATTCAATCTACAATAAATAACTTCAATAACTCTATATATAAATTAAATGATAATGAAATAAAAATAAACAGACAAATTGAAAAATTAAATTATGTGTTCTCAGAAAATTCGAAAATTAATACTAATTTAATGAACATCGAAAAAATTAATTCAATTTTTAACATTCTTGAAAGCTCAATACTATCAATTTCTAATACTTTAGATACGATTTTAAACTCTATCCTATTCGCAAAAGCTAACATTTTACATCCGTATGTACTAACTCCTACTAACTTATACACCGAACTCATGAACAGTAAACAAACTAAATCGAACCTAGAGTTCCCTGCTCCATTATCTTTAGAAACTATACATAATATTATAGATATTTCCCAATTAACTTCATACTACTATAATAATAAATTAATGTTCGTTATTCAAATTCCTTTAATTAACCCAATTAAATTCAATGTTTATAAAAACTTACCTTTACCAACACCTCACGAAAGTAATAATTTCTTAACCTACGTGATGATTCATCCATCAAAACTTTTCATAGCTATAACGGATGACAGATTAAGTTATGCTCTATTAGACGAAATAAGTAATTGTAAAAATGTTAATAAGGACTACATAATATGTCCACTACCTTCCATTCTTTCAACAATAAACAATCCATCATGCGAGTCTAAACTATTGACGGAAGTAACTATCTCTCTCCCTGAACTTTGTGACAGCAAAGTTATATACGGTAGTATTAATATTTGGCAAAAACTAAACAATGGAAAATATATTTTTGTTCAGTCTAAGCCTAATAGATTAACTATGAAATGTAATAATAATATTAAGGATTATACACTACAAGGTACTGGCCTCTTATCTATAAGAAATGATTGTGTCGCTTATTTTCAAACTTTGCAATTTTATCCTACTCGTAATTATAATAAAATTTTACCAAGTCAATTGTTAATAAATTTTAATATAATAGAAGATGATTGTTGTAAATTGTCGCTTGTTAATGCAACTTCTAATCATTTATCTCCTGTAACTCTAACAAATATAGACTTAGAATCTTTTAAATTAGCTTCACATAAATTAGATAATTTAGAAAACCAGATTAATGAAGCTAAAAACCAATCTCACATTGTGAAATATGGTCATTATTATTCAACTTTAACTTACATAATAATCAGTATAATTTTCATTTATATAATATATAAGCTCTATAAAAAATGTTTTGCTAAATGTGTCAACCCTTCCTGCTGTATACAAATATACAATCAATGCTATAATAAGAAGGACGGTCGACACGAACATGTTGTAAACAACTCAATGGAGTTATCTAACATAACAGATGATTGTAATGACTTTGATCGACGCTCTATTCATAGTCTACCAGAAATAGAAATTAATAAAATAAAAATATAAAGATAAGGCAATTTGAAAAATCAAATCGCAATTTAACTAGTTATTAATTTTTCTAATTTACCTTTCCTTTTAATTTCTATTTGTTTGGGACTTAGCATTAAGTATAATCGTGTATTTTATACAACTTATTACTATTTGCTTTTACATAATTATTTTATAATTTTATTGTTTTCTTATACATATTTCTTTACACGTAAACCTCAATGTATTGCAACTTGTGTCCCTTTATATAACTTGAGTTTCAGACACAAGATTTTAGTATTTTTCTTGTAACTCCGCTTTCATCTTATTTAAGATGAAGCTTCGTCTTCTTGGGGGGACGTGTTATAAACGGAAAATGTATGCATTGAATGCTATGTTAGCATTTTTAATATTATATAAAAGCAGTTAGCATCTATCCTTAAGTTAGTTAGCATTTGTCCGGCATTCAGTTAGCACATAGCTCTAAATAAGTCAATTGTTGTATTTCGGAGTGTAAAAAGTAATAAACGTTTTCGGGACTTTAAAAATTGTTTTTTTAAAAACTCGTATCGGAAATCGCGCAAAACAGTACGCGCGATATGTTAGAGGGTTTGTACCTAGCCGACTCAACCACTAGAGGGTTGGCGTGAGTAATGGCGGAGTCAAAGAAACTGCGTGAACACCGTTTCATAAATTGCTTGATGGTAGGCAATTGCAAGTCTATGTGAAGGTCGACATTGCGTATGAACCACGGTGCACCCGTAGCTCTGCGCATGAATCTATTCTGTAATGTTTGTAATCTATGGATCCTGTGTGCCTTGGCGTGGGAAAATACTACACTGGCGTACGTCATGACTGGACGTATGCAGGCAGTGTAGAGTCTGACCTTATTCCTAAGCGAGAGTTTTGACCTAGCGTTTAACAGATAGTGCAAACGTCCCATGACAAAGGCTGCGCGCGAGCGTACCACCTGAATGTGACGGGCGAATGTTAGTCTGTTATCTAGAATTACACCTAAGTACTTGGCTCGCCTACTCCAAGGAATAGGTTTACCAAAGATGCTAATCTGTTTGATCTTCTCCAGGGGATACAGTCGGGGTAGTCTCCTATGAAACATGACCGCCTGGCTTTTCTCGGGGTTGATCTCTATTCTCCACTTGCTAAACCACGTACTGAGGGCAGTGGCCGCTGATTGGAGTTTCCTATGCACTGTGATAGGGTTAAACCCTGCATAATAAATAGCTGTATCGTCTGCAAAAAGTGCTGTCTGCACTTCCCGATGCTGAGGCATGTCGCTGGTGTACAGCGAGAAGAGGATCGGAGAAAGCACGGAGCCCTGTGGGACCCCGGCGAGTATGGGGTGGGGGGAGGATAGTACCCCTTCCACTCTGTAGTGGAATCTGCGGTTAGTTAGGAAGTCTCGTATGATGTAAACGAGATACCGCGGTACTCCTAAGTGGAGTAACTTGTATATTAGGCCGTTGTGCCAGACCTTGTCGAATGCTTTCGCTACATCGAAGAAAAGTGCACCTGTAAAAAGGTTATTTTGTTGCATTTTAGAGTAGGTATACTCTACTATGCGGTGGACTTGTTGCACGCTGGAGTGCTTGGCTCTAAAGCCGAATTGGTGGTGGGGGATGAGATTATTAGCGTCGGCGTATGCTTTCAGCCTACACAAAACTAATCGCTCGTAAATCTTACCTAAACCTTTAAGCAGACTTATCGGTCTATAACTAGATGGTTCGGATCGCTTTTTGCCGGGTTTGTGGATTCCTATTACCACGGCCTCTTTCCACTGAGGGGGAAAGATGTTATTGTTGAGCGCTGCGTTATATATACATGTCAGAAGGACTAATAATGACTGGGGGAAGAGTTTTATCACCCTATTCGATATTCCGTCCGAGCCGGGGGCTTTCTTTCTATGTAGGTTTTTAATTACAGACTCCAGTTCGGTGGTGGTAACTGGAGGTGGCTGTTCCACTAGGTCCCTACCTGAGGTGTCTACCGGTGGGGCCGAGGGTGAGGCCCACGACTCCACTTCCCTATCAATGACGGCGTGGTGTGTTTCGTCTACGTGTAATGTACTCGGAGTACATTGTCGCTCCAGACTATCGGCTAGGCACTCTGACTTCTCCTCGTCCTCGAAGGCGGGTGGAAGGTTGGGTCTGTTAAGCGGAGGCATGGTAGACACACTGTCGTTTTTGAAAGTGCGGGACAGTTGCCAGAAGGCTTGATGGGTCGGTTCTAGGTCTCTCAGCTTGGTTTCCCACTCTGATTGACGTAGAGAATCAATTGATTTCTTAACAGCCCTTTGTAGTGAGCGCATTATGATGCGGTTATCCTCGCTGGGATGACGATCATAGGCACGTATAGCGGCGTTCTTCTGCCTCAGCAAGTCACGGACGTCGTCGGGTAGGCGCCATCGACGATTTCTCGTGTCTGGTACCTGCCGAGAACAATCGTTAATTAACGATTGTACGTGGCTTGTGAAACAGTCGACCGCAGCCACCGTGTCCTCTACAGTACTAATAATAGGGGGGACTTGGTCTAGGTGTACAGACGACGACGACTGGAGTTTACTCTCCAGCCGTCCCCAGTCTGTCACCGTCATCGTTTTGTCTTGTTGGCCAGAGGGGCCAGGTGAGGGGGAGGCGAGATCTAAAATCACAGGACGGTGGTCAGAGTCTAACTCATGTAACACTTCTACTAAACGCAAACGTAGGTTTACGTTTTTTAAAAGCGCCATGTCTAATATATCGGGCCTGTAATCAACACAGGCCGGGTAGTGAGTGGGCTCCATAGGCGCTATGATGTCGAACCCTAGTCGCTCAGCCAGTGACTCGAGGGCCCTGCCCCGCGTACTAGTAACGTGGCAGTTCCACGAGGTGTTTTAGGCGTTGAGGTCGCCGGCAATGATGACGGCGCTTCTCAAGTCTAGCAGGGTTTTTAAGTCCCTGGTTATAAGCGGTGTCGAATTGCTACTTCCGGGTCGGATGTAGGCGGATACTACGACTATAGGCTGATGGCCTGTAAGGGCTAGTCTACAGACCGAAGCTTCGATGAACTCTAGTGGGGGCGGATCCATAGGCGTGCAGTGCAGTGACCTTTTATAATATATGGGTGTGCCACCTAGCGGTGAGTTTAGCCTATCGTTACGTACTACGTTGTAGTTAGCAATCCTCGGGGCCCTATGAAAGGGTTTGAGGAATGTTTCCTGTACTAGAAATAGGTCCAGTAGTTGGTCTTGTAGGAACGTGGCTACCTCGTTCCTCTGCTGGGACAGGCCATTGGCGTTGAAAAACCCTAATTTGAGTGTGTATGGTTTGACTCTGCCTGAGGTGTGCGAATCCATTATACGGTAAACGTGTTTAATTTCTCGATGACGGTCGAGAACCGTACGGCGGTGTTAAGTAGGGCAAGACTATTGCCCTGGTTAGCGCGGAGTTCGGCCGCGACTTCCCTAATCTCGCTAAAATCAACTAGAGAGGCGAATCTAAGCACCAGGGCCAGACCAGTATCCTACCCGCTGGGCCTACGCCTACAGCTGGTTTCGTTATAGCCCTGAGGGGGCTTAGGTTGGCCCACGGTGGGCTTCGTTTGCCCAACGACTGGCGTCCCTACGGGCTTATTATTAGGCAGAGCTTGGAACTCTGTCTGGCTCGCTGGGCGTACCCAAGCGTTGCGGAGGGGTGGGGGTGCGGGGCGCAGGATGGGAGCGCTTCCCTGGGGCGGTCCTCTTGGTGTGAGGACAAGTGGGCGCCTAGCGGGTAACCGGGGGGCACGGGGGCAGCCCCGGTAGTTCGCCGGGTGACCCTTCTCGCCGCATAGGACGCAGGAGGGGGGCTCTGTGCACTGGGTGTGGTCCTTTGGACGAGAGCAATCGGACGTGGAGTGGTCCTCTAGGCACTTGACGCACCTAGGGCGCGCGTAGCAGTGACGCGCAGAGTGACCGTATAACTGACATCTATGGCATTGTGAGACAATGCCCTTCTTGTTAGGGGGTTCCACGCTGATGCCGGACAGTCCGCAGACTGAGGTCATTTTATAGATGGCCTTGCCTTCCTTGGTGAGGTCTAATGTGACCATCACCAAGTCGTATGGTTCGCGGGCCCGACCCTTGTACATCCTGTGCACTTCGTGCACAGGCAGGTCTTGTTGGGTTAAGGATTGCTTAACCTCTTCGATTGACACCTCCTTTGGGATGTTTCTGAAGACGACTCTTAGGAGACGGTCCTCAGGGAGGGTGTAGGTGTGAAAGAAGATGTTCCTTTCACGTAGGACCTTTGATAGGGCCCTGTGGTCCTTGGACGAGGCCAAGGTGACCTTGATGCCCTGTGTGTTTGGAAGTTGACGTGGTGCTCATTGCACCACGACGACACTGAGGTCCACGCCGTCTTATCCTGTATGAACAGGGGCGGTGGGACGGCCTCTTTCCTCTGGCCCTCCTTGGGCGCGGGGATGAAGACCCCTGTGCGCGTTGGGAGACAGGGGGTGCGGCAACAGTGGCCGGCTGAGCGGCAACCTGTTGTTCCACTATCTTGGGGGCCTTTTTTGGCTTCCCCTTCTTTTCTTTGTGGCTCCGCTTACGGGAGCTCACAAGAGTAAATTCGGTGTCGGAGGACGACTCCGCACCGGACAACTTGGACTCGGCAGAGCTGCCGGAGTCTGTTAGAGAACAGGTAGTCTCCATCGCGCTTTGTGGGCGACTACCCTCTGCCTCTACGGGCAGGACCTGAGAATTGGGTGCCTCTACGGGCCTGAGCGGTGTTGTTAGAAGTATCCGAGGTGGGCACTTGTCTCCGTAGCGAGACTTAATGAAGTCGTATAGGACCTCGTCATTGAGGACGAGGTCAAAAAAGGCCTGATGGGCCATACTTGTTTCCGAGATGTACGGAAACAAACAAACAGAAATGAATAGACGTAAAGAACGCAAGTCCCTTGCGTCCCTAAGTCCTCGGGTGGGATCGCCCGGGGATGTGTGGGTGAAACGTCCCTCCCAACCGGGTGTAGGTTGGGAGGATGTACTTAAATAGTGAGCCCTAAGCTTGTACTCCCTCCGCCGATCTTAATGTGCGAAGGGTTCCTAACAGCCTCGGTGCCGGGGTGGTATGGGCCTTTGCAGGCCGGTACACCCAAACTAACACACAAGGAATGGATGAAAGGGTAAGGTAGGGTGGGAGGCGATGGCTAGGTCAGGCTAGGAGATCCCCCAAGGCCTGATTGTCTAGCCCCGTCCGATTTTGCGCTACCCTGAAGGGGTAGAGCTGGCGAATCGGGTCCTCGCCTCACCCGGCTTCGTTGACACCGTGAGGTTTCAACCGGGGAACCAATAAACAGTGGCTTTACCCAGAAGGGGCACCCTGAAGGGGCCAACTCTGTATCAATATAATAGAAATGCGATGTATATTTAATCAACGTAATGTACTTACTACAATACGCTAATCAAAAACCACCGAAGTTTTCGCCTTGAAAAAGACTGTTGGAACTTGGTCTGGCAAGTTGAGTGCGGCTGAACGAGCTGCGCGCCAGGGCGCAGATAGTGGCGCTGCGAGAGTTTGGAGCGTGCGAGAACGAACGCAACAGGTACGTTCGTCAGGACGGCTAGCCGCGGAATGATTTTTTGCGACGTTTGCGTCACCTCACCTGCTTAGGTGGATTTCGCTGGTCTAGCAAGTATCGCTACTTGCTCGAGCCGACAAGCGCGGCGCGACGCGATGCGTGTGCCGGTGCGAGCGGGCAGCGGAACGTCCGTACGGCGCGAGGAACACTGCACACACACTGTAGTCACTGCACTTGTAGGACACTGTTCACTCTGCTGAGGCTTCGAGACACTCCGCTGGTAGATCTCTCGGGGTATTCTTCCTTACCCGTGGGATAAGGGTAAAAGGGGTTCAGGACTAATCCTCTTCCCCTGACTAGTCTCTACCCATTACAATGGGTAGATCAATTTGCGCAATTGATTTGTACAATTGTTTACAGTTTCTTGCGTGGTCTTCATCCCCTACCACCCCTGTGCGACCCGGCGATCAACCCCTGCCAGGTGAGACTCACGGCTAACCGTGAGAGGCCCAGCGAGGCGATCAGCGACGGAACGCGGGCTATAGGAGTGACCTCCGCGTTGTATTGTGATTTCCTTGTAAAACATAAATCGTTTGATGGTTTCTTGTTGGTTTTATTTTTTTCATGTGTTGGCGTCTTGACGTAGTATGTCTCTTGAATAAGCTGTCATTTTACGCCTCCCCTTTTCATCCGGCGGTCTTGCATGTAAGGGCGCTAAGTTTCTTAGATGCAGGTGTCTTGAGGAATCAGTTTTTTCAAACATGCTGGTGGCTAATCGACGAACGAATGCTTCTATGTTTTCGTGTTTTAGGTCGCGCGTAATTGTTGTATTACGCACGAACCTGGGCGCGTTGACTATAGTTCTTAGACTTATGTTCTCTTGTGCTTGTAGTTTCTTCCGGTTCGTTTTTGATGTATTTACATTACGCGGCGCCAGCCTGGTACGCAAAAAAGTGAGGCGGGATCTTATGTAGAATTTATAGATTCCTAGCTTGGTTCTTAGCGGTAGCTTAGAACGTAGAACTGGTGTTAAGGCCGCTCTGGCACCCTTGGCCTTTCCCACGGTTTTCTCTACGTGTTGTTTAAACGTAAGCCCACGGTCGATTGTTACGCCTAGGTATGTGACAGTGTGTTGCCAGTCGACGGGTTCCCCTAGGAGAGTGAGGGGAGCGGGGAGTCTGGTTCTTCCCGTCAACATGGCTTGTCTTCTTAACGTTGACTGACAGTCTCCATTTGGATAACCACTCTTGCAGTGCGTCGGACGCGAAGAATGCTGCGTTATCCGCGAACAGCGCCAGCCTATCTTGGCCGACTAGTGGCATGTCATTCGCGTACCAGCTGTAGCACGCCGGGGAGAGACGGCTCCCCTGTGGAACACCGGCCTCGATTTTTCTGGTGGATGATACGGCGTTTTCCACTGCCACCACGAACTTCCTGTTCGTTAGGAAGGATGCTATTGTTTGAATGATAGCTTTAGGTGCCTCCGTCTTCGCTAGCTTATACAGGAGGCCTTCGTGCCTGACTCTATCGAAAGCTTTTTCCATGTCTAGCATTATTACTGCTACGTACTCCCGTTTGTTTGCACTCATTCCCATTTCGTTCACCATTCTAGCGATCTAGAGGGTGGTGGAGTGGGCTGGCCTAAACCCGAACTGTTCGTCTCTAGGCTGAGTGTAGGGTAGCAACTTCTCGAGTATCAGACGCTCGAACACTTTTGAGAGTGTGCTCAGTAGCGTTATAGGACGGTAGCTGGCTGGTTGTAAACTGTCTTTGCCGGGTTTAGGCAGCATTATCACCTTTCCCACTTTCCACGAGGTTGGGAAGTGGCCAGTGCGAAGTATCCCGTCGTAGAGACGCGTGAGTGCTGCGATATATATAAGTGCGCGGTAATCTGTGCAGAGTGGAGTTTGTAATTGTGTCTAAGCCTGGTGCTTTCCGTGGGGCAAGCTTTTTAATTATTTTTCCCACCTGATTTGGTGAGAAAAACACCTGGGCTCCTCTCGGTATCTCTGGATCTATCCTGCTCTCCAGGTACTCCGTTATATATTGATGTACATCTGAAGTATGAAGCCGGTCGCTGCTAGGGAGCGGCTTAAGTTGTAGCTCTAAGTATTCCGCGAATGTTTCAGCTCTGTCTGTGAACTTTAATAGGCCATCCGTGCCTATTAGCGGTTTGATTGGCGGCGGTTGGTTAGAGAGCTGGCGGCAAAGTTTGTGTATTGATGGTACGTGGTCACTTATTTCGCTAATATGGCTTTCCCATGACTCAGATGCATTGCGTAATAATACCACTTTGACTCGTGATATTAACGCGTTGAGTCGTTTTTTTGCTATGGGACATCTTGTTCTTTGCCATAGCTTTCTCTGTTCCCTTTTTTCCTTAATAAGATTCCTAATCCACACCGGGAGGGGATTGTGCTCTCTCGTCGGTGCGATGGTATGTGAAGCTATCTCTAGGGACTCTTGGATTGCTGTAGTGAGGGTTGCACATACGTTTTCTACCTCCTCGGCCGTGGAGATAGGCGCCGTGGTGTGACGTCTCTGAGCTTCTCGTGTGAAAGTCTCCCAACAGATTTTCCGCCTCCTTGCGGGGTCTACTTGGGAGCTCTCTAAGCTCCATGAGTACAGGGCGGTGATCAGAAGGCAAGTCAGGCAGCACTGTCAGCGTGGGAGATGACTTGAGCCCTTTGGTGATCGCTAGGTCTATAACATCGCCATTCGCGTGTTGATCGTAGTGTGTAGGTTCAGTGGGGCCCCAGATGTCATAGTCATGGGCCACCGCATCGTCATACAGCCTTTTCCCGCACTGGTCCACTCTACTCGCGTTCCAGTAGGTATGTTTAGAATTAAAGTCTCCTGCGACGATCGTTGGTGTGTCCGCTTGAAATAATGATCTCAGCTCTGTGCATTTTAATGGTGTTCTAGGCGGCTTGTGTAGGTTTGCCGGGGCCATGAGAGATACTGCCGCTGTTCCTTGAATAGTGTTAGGTTGCATTAACTCCGTTCTCTTTTTTTGGGTAGTTGATAGGGCTATAGTGCCCGCCCTTTTATTTCTGATCTCTTTCTTGAATACTGGGCACGATGCATAGTTAGCGGGATGCGCGTTTTTGCAATTGGCACACGTCGCCGGCTCCGCTCTGGGCCGCGGGCATTCCTTAGCCCAGTGGGGCTCTCCGCACTTCACACACGCCTGGGTGCGGTGGCAATGATGTGAGCTGTGGCGGAATTGCTGGCATCGGTGGCATTGGGATGGTCCTTTTTTTCCTCTCCATGCTTCTATACGAACTCCGGGCATCATTAGTAACTCCGTGACATTATATATGCCGGGAGTGGTCTCAGGAGTCTTTTTAATTTGACCAAAGAAAACGCAGCCTGGTCTTCCTTGTCTGCCCACGATGCATTTAACATATTGGGCTTCATACCCTAGATCTATCAATGCCTATCTGATCTCTTCCGGGTTAGTGTCGCGAGGGAGGCCTCTGATGGCCACTTTGAGATCTCTCTCGGCCGGCAGCGAATACGAGAACCAGCTGATGTTCTCGCTCTTCTCTAATTCAGTTAAGTAAGACTGGATAATCCTATACTCATTGTCGTCTGCGGGCGTAAAGCGAATGCCCTGTCCATATGGGCGGCCGTTTGGCGCATGACCCAGACGTCCCGCCAGGATTTTGAAGTGGCTAGTCCAATTGTTAATCCTCTCCACCGCCAATGGTGGACCCACTTGGGCTTCGATGGCTGGTTGTCCTTCTCAATAACCTCTTGGTGAGGTAAGGATGTACCTTCAGTAGGCCTACCACCGGTTTTCTTGCCCGTTCTGGGCGTGTCACGCGTGTGCGACTCAAGTTTAGCTACTTGTGCGAAGCTGCGTTGATCGCTCGTGCTCGCTCGCGAGCATTCGGGTCGAACGTTGTCTTGCGAACGGGCCTCACGGCGCTCGTTCAACCGCTGGGGCTTAGGTGGAGGTGGTGATTGAGACCGTGTGCGCACGCGTTGACGCTTTTTCTCAATATTCACTGCCGGCGGACTAGTCGGCTTGCGCCTTCGCGATATAATATCCTGATTTACGGGTGGCAGTGAGATCAGGCCATTAGCGGCGAACTCAAGGATCAATTTGTTGTCGTATGATACCTCGGTGACTTCTAACTCAGCTCTCTGTAATCGTGTGTACAGGGCCATCCACGATAACATCTCCTGCGAGAGAGACCCTCCTTCAAATAGTCGGGAGAGTGTGAGAATATCACGCTCTAAACGCTCCTTCGCAAGCGATCCTTCCCCAGTGGTCCTAGTATACTCCGGCGAAGAGCTACTAGATGACTATTCTTGAATGTCAATCGCCATGGCAGCATCGGTTGGTACGGACCCCCCGTTCTTCACACCACCGCGGCGGTCAAGCCCGAGCCAGATGACACCCCCGGGTCCCCGGGGGAGGTCCAGCTCCGAGCGACCAGCGACAGCGACGGTGACGTACGACGGAGGGGGACCATCCGATGTCCTCTGGATGTTATATTGAATGGGTAGAGGCTGACTTTAAAAGACAGACAGAAGATTTTCTCCGCAAAATATGCGCAAGTGCTACGGGCGCAGGGGCCACGGGGCGGGGCGGAAACAATATTACCAGGAGAGCGTGGCGCGTGCCTTCGCGATGACCTTACCGACGTGTCTCCTCATACTGAGGCGGCGATCGATAGTGATACCCAGGTACTTCACGTGAGACATCCACAGCACGGGAGCGCCGTGGAGTATGAGTGGCGGTGGCAGGGAATGTTTGCTGTTAAAGACTACCGCCTGTGTCTTCCCCACGTTCACTGACAGGCGCCATTTTGCCAGCCAATGGGGCAGAAGATCTAGAGTGCGTTGCATTTTAGACGCGGCGTGGGACGGGTTGATGCTCGTGGTGATGTACGCCGCGTCATCGGCATACAACGCAAGCTCTACCCCGGCTGCGACCGGGATGTCGTCAGAGAATACCGAGTATAACACAGGCGATCAGGTTATCTGGGTAATGCGTAGGTACCTCCGGGCCCATGACAGTATAACCCCGGGCTTCTGCAAAGTCGTGGAGTCGTACACCAGCCGGATTCCGGACGCCTGAGTTGAGTTCCACGCTGGGTGTTTGGCATTCAGGTCGCCGGCGATCATTACTGGCTGCGACACGTCGAGCAGCGTTCTTAACAAAGAGGTGTTCATGGGGTCTTCTGGGGGCTTGTAGGCTGCAAACAACCGGAGCTGTTTGCCCCCTAGGTGCAGCTCGACACCCAGCGTGTAGATGCCGTTGGTTGCCGGAATCGGAAGTGGTTGATGTACGATCCGTCTCTTGACGAGTACTGCCAGACCGCGGTATAGTCTTCCGGAGTCAGTTGATTCGTCCCTCCGATAAACGAGGAAACCCGGGAATCTTATTGTCTGCAGGTCCCAGGTGCGTCTCGCTTATAAGCGCCACGTCGACGTCTTGTTCCTGCAGCAGGGGGCGGAGAAGGGCGGCCTTTCTACCAAGGCCGCGGGCGTTCCAATTCATAATCTTCAGGGGCTTACTATCCATTTAAGGGGGGTGAGAGGATTTCGGTCATGGCCTTGGTGACCATTGGGATAATCATTTTGATGTCCCGTCCTTCTTGGAGAGCGGTGAGGATTTTGTGCAGAGCCTTGATGATGGCAAATGCCGCATCATTAAATACCCCAGGGCTCGGATTTGTTGCGGCCGTAGTGGTGGTGGCGTCAGGGGCCTTAGCCTTCCTCCCCTTCGGCGCGGAAGCGCTGGCAGGGGTGGCCGCCGGGGGGTGTTCCTGCCTCGGCGCGGCAAGGTCACCCTTAGTGGTAGGTTGCGGTGGCGGTGGTGGCGGATGGGAGGCAGCGCCCTTCCCTCTGTTTTCTCCGCCCCCTTTTTGGTGGAGCTCCACGCACGGTTGGGGCGTTCGCTTCCGCCATCAGCGACGCTCCTTGCGTTGTCTCCCCGGAGGGTTGTGGGTTCACCGGGGGTGGCTGTCAAGGTTCCCCGGTGGCGGCGACCGGCCCCGCCTTCTTATTCCTTGCCTCTCTCCTGAAGACGGGGCAGTTCAAGTTGTTCGCGGGGTGCTCTCCTCCGCAGTTTGCGCATGTGGCCGGCTCCTCACGCGGGCGCGGGCACTCCTTGGCGGCGTGCTCACCGCCGCACCGGACACAGGCGAGGGGTCGGTGGCATTGGTGGCTGCTGTGCCGGAATTTTTGGCAGCGGTGGCACTGTGCCGGCCGTCGTTTCCCGCGCCAAGCTTCAATTTTTACCCCGGGGATACCTAACATTTCTGTTACTTCATAAATCCCCGGGGTGGTGTCCTTGGTTTTTTTGATTATGGCGAATAAGATACACCCTGGTCGTTCGCCTCGCGCCCGTATGTTTCGGGCGAACTCGGGGTCGAACCCGAGGTCACGGAGCTCCTCCATGACCTCCTCCAGGGTGGCGTTACTGGGTAGCCCCCTTATGGCTACCTTGAGGCTTCGTTCGGCTGGGGGGGTGTATGATAACCAGCTGATTTTTTCCGTTTTCTCGAGTTCCGTCAGGTACCTTTGCACCTGACGGTACTCGTTCTCGTCGGCGGGGGAAAAACGTATACCCCTACCGTAGGGCCGGGCGTTCGCTGTCCGCCCCAGGATGATCTTTAGTTGGTGCATATGATGCGCCCAGTTGGGAAGCAGCTCCACCACCAACGGTGGGTAGCGAGCGCTCCGCTGGGCTGTATGCGCCGCAGAAGTAGAGGCGGTTGTGGTGGTTGCGGGGGTGGTAGAAGTGGAAATAGAGGTCGTTACCGTTGTTCCGGTGGGCGCGGCCGTGGCGGCGGCACGCGCATATGTGGTGGAGGCGGCAGCAGGAGCAGCGGGGGGCGTGGCAGTGCGGCGCGCCAGGCGCGGATCCCGTTGGGGCAGGGGGCACGCCTGGAGGGCGGTGCACGGCCGCTTGGCGGCATCCCCGTCGTCCTCAGCCTCGTCGGGGCTGCGGGGGCGGGGGTGCGGGCGTCTTCGTACAGAGGGGCGCCGCTGAGGGTCGGCGTTGACACCGCCCGAGTCAGCGGCGGCCGACGAAAGTAAAAATCGGCGGGGTGCACGAACTCGGTGCTAGTGGTGCGGGGGGGGGGGCATGTCCCCAGACTCCGCTGAGGCGAGGAAGGGGTCAGACCCCTCCCGCGAGGAGCAAGCGGACCGCGGTGCCGGCGAGTCCATCGCGGCATGTCGCGGTGTCAGGGCGTGGTGCGCGGAGCGGCGCGCAGGGGTGCGCGGTAAGGAACCCTCATCACTGAAGGCCGGCGAGGCCCGGCTCGTGGTCCGGGCGCGTGAAGAGGAGCGCTGCGCCTTATGAGGCGCGGCAGCTTCGTGGACCGCATAGTGCGCGGTTGTAGCCGGGGCCGCATGGTGTGCGGTTGCACCCGGAGACGCATGCGCGGGCACGCCGGGAGCCGCGTGGTGTGTGGCAACGGGCGCGGTCTCACGGCGATCGGTGGTTGGCGGGGCCGCCTGGTGCGCGGTAGCACCAGGGACCGCACGGTGTGCGGTCGAACCCGGGGCCACTTGATGCGCGACGGGCCCAGGCGCCGCATGGTGTGCGGCGGCGCTGGGGGCAGCGCGGGACGCCGGCGCGGCGGGCGCGCTGGCGCGCGAGGGGCGCGGTTCGGGGGCGGCGGGGACGGTGGCACGGGGCGCACCGGACCGGCCGGACCCTGCCGTAGCGGTGGACGTGGCGGGGCGGGTAGTCGCCCCGGTGGTGGTGGATGATGCCCCCCGAAAGGGGTGGCGTGCAGTCCCCCCCCTACCCTGGGGCGGGCTGGGGGTACGAATGGAGGGTGGGACAGAAGGGGGGTGGTTCCCCTTCATGCCCGACGGCGGCTGCTCGGGGTCGAGCCAGCCGTGACACAACACAAATGAAAAGTACCTGTGGGAGGTCTTATACCGGCCACCCCGACGTTCGCGGCACTAGTACCGCGGATGCCGGAGCGACGGCGGAGATGTCCGTACGGCAGGAAACAATCGGAACGCACTAAACACTACTAGGCACTCGACGTCTTGCTTCCTTGGTGGCTTCGAGACGACTCCCCTGGTAGATGTGTAGACTTGTAGTCCTAAAAGACTGTTCGAAAGCCTCACTAGTAGCGGGGTAGGTGACGAGTAGGGAGAGGGGTTGGCAGTGTCGCAATCGCAATTTCGCATCCTTATGTGTTGCTAGAAGTACTCTTCTACTTTACCATAACGAGAATCGAGAACAGTTCGAGTGATTTGGAATTCCATTTTATTTTTAATAGTTTTTTATATAATGGTCTATGGTATATAGACGTGAGACACAGATAAATAAACTATAAAAAGGGTAGGGTTTCACATTTATATTTCAAAATATTAAACGAAAATAAGTTTGCAAGTACATAATACAGTACTGACACTGTAAATGTAAATACCATTTATTATTTCATGCAGAATTACGCATTCTCATTCATTCTCGCAAAAATAACAGAAACTATACTTAATACTTTCTGATGTTTACGCGAATGTTACACATTTTGAAATAAAACTACGTTTATGGAATCTATCGCGTTTACTTGGTTTTCTCCTATCTCGACGTTTCGAATACTTTACAGCATTCATGATCACGGGTGGACT
The DNA here is from genome assembly GCA_948253155.1 of Leucoma salicis. NCBI lineage: Eukaryota > Metazoa > Arthropoda > Insecta > Lepidoptera > Erebidae > Leucoma > Leucoma salicis. Next base: position 5,732,128 of record OX411826.1, read on the forward strand.
TAGATGGTAGACGTCCAAGGCTGATATCTCCGCGTGGAATTTATTTATTTTCTTTTTTAACGCAGATTCCTAATTATTTTTCCAAAATAAAAGTAGTGTCCCCCCGTCCTGTAAGTCCCGTCTAAACTAGTGCAGTTGTTCAGGAGGTTAGCGTGTGTGTATATGTATATCTATTTGAATCGGTATTCATTCACAATTTCATGGGTTTTATTTTTTTTAAGCGGAACCCTAACATTTTTTCCAAAATAAAACTAGCTTAAAGTTACTCTTGTAACAAAAGCTATCGGCTAGTGAAAGTCCCGTCCAAATCTAACTAACATATCATCACGCCATTTCCCTTGCGGGGTAGGCAGAGAGAACAGAGTTCCAAGAGGCTCTATTCTTGCATACATCTCTCGCTTCCTCAACATTCATAATTCGTCCAAATCGATGCAGCCATTTCGTTATTTATTCACAATTTCATTAATTTTTTTTTACTCGGAAATGGTTAATTATTTTTCAAAATAAAATCAACCTGTTACGCAACAACGCCTGTAACAACAGCTATTTGCTAGTGAAAGTCGCGTTCAAATCCGTCGAGCCGTTCTGGAGATTAGACGGAACTAAAGGACAGACAAAAATCTTTAAAAATTGGTGTTTTGTTATAGGTATCGTGTATACTCTTGTATACATTTAGTAAAAGTCTATGATTTATACATTACAAACAGGCACTTCATTTTTATTATTATGTTTATGTAATTCATAAGTATACATAGATTTAGATTAAATCTATGGTCTATAATGAATTTCTTCGTTTGCATAAAATTGTAAATTAAATAGTTATCATGTAAGTAAATCTAGACAATTCTTGAAAGTTGTAATGCGTTTTATTAGTAAGTATCTACTAGTAAATGATAAAGGTACAGATAATGCAAACATCTTACATTGAAAATTAACGGTTCATATTCGATCGGGTTATATGCGCCATTTTTACTATTGATAAACCTGCTGATACGAGTGCTGTTTCTAAATATTTTTAATGACTTCATATTATTACCTCGTTACTTTTGTTAAGTTTCGTTATTTGTTAATGTTATAATGATGTTTTCGTGCAAAGACTAGTGGACCAGAAATTTTTGAGAAACATTGGTTGTTTTGTTGACATGTTGTCTCAAGATAAAGTGAATAGGGTTTATGTATTTCAGTGGGCATAGCCAAGTTGCATTCTATGATCGCTAACGCTATAGAAAACTATTAAGGCTATACTACACACAATGCCGGCGGCAGTACCGGCGGCCGAGCCGGCGGGTATTCATTCCGCAGGACTTGCCGCACAAACGAGCCGCTGGGTTGTGCCGGCGGGTTGCGCGGGGGTGCCGGCGTCAGTTCGTTCCTGGCATTCGAGTGGTAATTCTACACGAATGTCACAACCGGAATGATGCTTGGCGGCTTTGCACGGCATGTGCCGGCGGCATAGCCGCTCAGCATAAACCCGGCGGCGCTGCCGCCGGCACTGTGTGTAGGAGCCTTTAAAATGTACGGAAAGTTTGACATCTCTAACATGAAGTCACTAGCGTTAAAGATATCGTTTAAGATGTCAAATTCCCATACATTTAATAGTTTCCTATAGCGTTAGCGATAATAGAATGCAACTTGGCTGGGCCAGACGTCATCTATTTAGGCTATAATATACATTTGGGGTAAGCATGATATTGTACAGTACCTACTAAGCCGGCCATCATCTGATTACTAACTATATGTACTTAAAACAGCTTCCTTCCCTCCAGGCATCATCCTATGTGTGCAAGAATCACTGAAAATACCTATTATGTCGTCTGTCAACATAAATGATTACCAACATCTTAAAACCTATGACACCTGGGGTTAGGCAGCTATTGCACCTGAAGCGTATTTATTGGCTATTGTATAACACAAAATATTTTGTAAGCATAGGATTTTCTTGAGTTACTATTATACATATTATTATATGTCTATTAAAATATTATGTAACTGACAAGTGTGTACTTTATTTGTTGTGATTTTATTATTGCGTATAGTAGCAGCCGAGCCACGGCCCACCTAATGGTAAATGGTAACCGTCACTCATGGACTCAACTATACCAAGAGTATTGACAAGCCGCTGCTACCCATTTAATTTCACCGATATGAAATGATGCTGCTACAACCAATACACTGATGTGCTTCATGGCCGGTCACACGGGAGATGGTGGTACAGCCCTACCATCAGTAATGCAGTGGGTGATAAATTGCTTACTTCCCTTAGTCGTCTCTTACGACACCCGTGGGAAAGAATGGGGTGGTGACGCTAGTATTCTTAGTCCGTCACTACGCGGAACTAACAGATCTCTCTAACCGAATACATACGCAGAAAAAAGAAAGTCAACTATCAAAAAACTAAATGAAAGAAAAAGATGGAGAACAATGATATTGTATATAAAAAGAGGCAGATATGTTACAAGCGCGCGTTTTGTGAATACTCGAAAACGTCCTAATTAGGACGTTTTGTTTTTAGGCCGCGTCAAGCAGGCGACGAGTAAACTCATTAGCTGTCATTGTCATGTGTGAGTAACAAAAATAATAAATATGCCATCATGTGTATTAAAAAGTGTACAAATTACGATACCAAAGTTAATAAAACACAAGGGATCTCCTATCACATGTAAGTATACATATAGAAAATTATATAACTATTGGCATATTTTAATAAATATATTTTTCTAAATGGCTGTCAATGTAAACATTATTTTTCACAAGAGCGATAAGAACGCCTGCACTGTGGACATAGATTATTAGTACAGAGGCGAAACATAGGCAGTAAAGTCACAAAATTACCTCTAGTTCAGTTTTTCATTTTGGAATTTTATAATAATTTGTTTATATAACAGTATGCTGTTAACACCAGCTTTGGTGTTGGTGTATAGTTAGTTTGTTAGTCACCACCTTGGTTACGATAAGTGACCGCTAGTGAATATAAATGGAATGGAAGGTTTGCAAAGAGAAATAAAACGCGTGTTCTGTGTTAGAGTCTCAAGGACTGACTGTGACTGACTGGTTTAATATTTGAAAAAGTAGTATACAAAAGGGCTTGGTTTATTTACGTTAACGGAGAACACTTATCGCTATTTTTTGTTATTAAATGCCTACGCGCTACAGACCTCCCCCCTTAGACTAAATGATCAAAAAAATATTTATTTATAATACCCAAAAGAATACAAAAGTAAAATTATAACTAACTAAGATTAAAGTTCTATTTGCTAAGCTGTACACAAAGATGTGATTGTATGAGACACTTAAACGCACCTTTTTTAACACTAAAACTATAGAATTTTTTGTTTGCACTCACGAGATTTGTTTATGATTGTTTTGGTGATTTATACAAGAAATTCTTGACTCAAGAGCGCGGTTGTGATTTTTTGAGGTGCACTGGAGAGCTCGTGATAACGCCCTCTCACGTAGAATATACACGGGGTTAGATGCTGCTACGCCAACGATACTGCGGCGGGTGATGACATCTCGTGCATGGAGTTGAAGTGTGTGAAGGAATATTCTTCGAGCTCGTGACGGCATCGGGTTGAGTACTTGTAGTGCTATTTGGGCGTGGGACTAACACATTATCAAAATCTAATAAATAAGCTGGTTTAAGACGATCCAGTGACACGGTAACTTGCTTGCCATTACAGTCTAAAGTGTAAAACTTAGGATGGCGCGTTATAACTTTGAAAGGCCCTTTGTAAGGTGGTACAAGAGATCTCCGTGTTTCGTGTTCTCTCACGAATACATGGGTACTTGAGTTTAAATCTTTATGAACAAATATGTTGTTATTGCTATTATGTGAAGTTGAATGTGAAAGATTGGGCACTGATGATAACGCAAGTGTTAAATGTTTTATGTAGTCACGATCGTTAATATGTGTTGTAGGCTTTGTAGTAAATAGATCGCCCGGTAGTCTGAGAGTACTGCCGTATAGAAATTGAGATGGGCTGTAACCTAGGTCTACCGTAACCGCTGTGCGTAAACCTAGTAGTACAAGAGGTAATTCGTGTATCCATCCCGTATTACTTGAACATTTTGCCAAAATTGCGGCTTTTAATGTACGATGTAGCCGTTCGACCATGCCGTTCGCCTTTGGATTGTATGCCGTTGTTCGGATACGTTCAACACCTAGTTTTTTTTAAAGTTGTTTAAATAGGTCTGATTCGAATTGACGACCCTGGTCGGAGGTTATACTGACTGGGCAACCGAAACGTGCGACCCATTGTTCTACGAACACTCTAAGTAGCAACCGTTTCGGCTGAAATGTCTTTTACAGGTATAACTTCAGGCCATTTTGTTACCCTATCGATAATGGTAAGACAATATTTATAATCCTCGGAAGGTGGTAAAGGATAGGGGGGATAATATCTATGTGAACGTTTTCAAAACGTTGTCCTGTATCGTTGAATTCTCCCAAGGGTGTTATCGTGTGACGTCGTACTTTGCTTTTTTGACACGGGATTAAATTTTTTACGTAGTTTTTTATGTCGGTATTCATGCTTGACCAAAAATATCTATTTTTAACTAAGCGTTTAGTGGCTGCTATACCCGTGTGACTTATGTTATGTATGTTTTTAATAGCAAGCTCTCTGAACTGTATAGGTAGATAAGGTCTAATATTGTTTGTAGAAGTTTCGCAAGTTATTTTTACATCGCTATTAGGCATTGTTATTAATTTAAATTGGAGATTATCACGTTTGTATAGATTATGTAACTCTTTGTCGTTATTTTGTAGGTCTGCGAGTTTTTGATAATCAAATAAACATGGAAGTATAATCTCATTAATTCTGGATAAGGCGTCGGCGACTGTGTTTTTCATCGCCCTCTATGTAGTTTATCTTATCGCAAAATTGGGAAATAAAATCTAATTGTCTCAAGCGCCTAGGTGAGTCTGAGGGTGAGACTTTTTTGATAAGGCGAAGGTTAATGGTTTGTGATCTGTAAGTAGTGAGTTGTCTACCTTTTACCATATAGCGAAAATGTTTAATTGACTTGTAAATCGCTAGTAGTTCCCTATCGTAAGTTCTGTACCTTGATTGAGTGTCAGTGAGTTTTTTAGAAAAAAATCCTAGTGGTTGAAGATTTTTGTTGACCAATTGGTGTAAGGCTGCACCTACGCAGTTACCAGAAGCATCCGTCATTAAAATTAGAGGTGCGGATGGATCTGGGTGTGATAATATGACTGTGTTTCTAATACTTTGTTTACATTCGCTGAATGCTTTTAATGCACTTTCAGTCCATGTAATTAGTGTTTTATCGCGCTTTTTGGAATTATGTAAGTACGCGTTCAATGGGGCTTGAATTTCTGCAGCTTTTGGTATACTTTGTCTGTAGAAATTCATCATGCCGAGAAATCGTCGTAGTTCCTCGATTGTGTTTGGTTGCGGATAATCATGTATAAGTTGTATTTTCTCGGTAGTTGGTTTTACTCCCTCTGAGCTGATGTGATAACCGAGGAAGTTAAGTTCTGATCTACCGAATTCGCATTTATCTGTGTTGATGGTTAAGCCGTAATCATTTAAACGTTCTAAGACAATATTTAAGTGGTTTATGTGCATTTCTTTTGTTTCTGAGGCTAAAATAATATCATCTATATATTCAAATGCGAAATCTAGATTTTTTAATGCATTATTTATAAATCTTTGAAAGTCTTGTGCTGCGTTACGTAACCCAAAGTTCATTCGTGTGAATTCGAATAAACCGAACGGAGTTATGACCGCAGTCTTTGGAATGTCCTCGGGAGCCATTGTAATATTGCGATAGGCTTTCCGGACATCAATTTTTGAAAATATAGTTTTTCCTTTTAATATATATGTAAAATCGAGTAGCCTTGATAATGGGTAACGGTTGGAGATTGTTTGTGCATTGAGCCGACGATAGTCACCACAAGGTCTTATCTCACCATCTTTTTTCTTAACACATTCGAGTGGGTTAGCCCAAGGGCTATTGGAAGGTCTAAAAATACCTAACTGCATCATTCTTTCAAATTCTGCCTTGGCTATTTTGTATTTTTCCGGGTTGAGAGGACGTACTTTTTCGTGAACTGGAGGACCAGTGATGTAAATGTGATGTTGTACGTCGTGTTTGGGATGTGCTTTAAAGTTTTCTAATTTGGTGATATCGGGAATTTTTTGTAAAATGAGATGGTATTCGTTGTTTACATCGATTGACCGAATATTTGCCTCGTTAGATTGAATTAAGTTAGTGGAGCGCGATAATAATGTTATTTTATCTATTAATTTCCTACCGTATAAATCTATCATTAGTTTATTAGCAGCGAGGAAATCAGCACCTATGATTGAACGTTGAAAGTCCGCTTATATAAATTTCCATTTGAATGTACGGCGTAACCCTTAATTAACTATAATGGTTTTTTTGCTATGTTTTTATTTTTGTGCCGGTAGCTGCATATAATATATAATTTCATTTTGCTTCTTAGTGGCTAGAATGGACACGTCAGCGCCAGTGTCGATTAGAAATTGCACACCGGAAAAAATATCTGTTATACATAAACGATAGGACTTTTCGACGCCGGATACATTTACCGGCGTCTCAGTTAGTTCTCCCGAGTTCGGTTTACAACTACTTATATCACCGCATTTGCGTGCGCTGGAGCCATAGGTGAAGTGGTAAAAGCACTTGTAACCCATGTCACATAGTTTTTGTTTTTGTTTAGAATAATTTATCCTATTTTTTGTTATATTTTCGCGGCTTTTTGAGCGTAATCGAGACGTACCTTGTCCATAACGGTATAGGTCTCGCGACTTGTGATTTTGATGATTATTCGAGTGATTTAGCTTTGCTGTTAACACCAGCTTTGGTGTTGGTGTATAGTTAGTTTGTTAGTCACCACCTTGGTTATGGTAAGTGACCGCTGGTGAATATAAATGAGAGATTTATCAGAAGGTTTGCAAAGAGAAATAAAACGCGTGTTCTGTGTTGGAGTCTCAAGGACTGACTGACTGGTTTAATATTTGAAAAGGAGTATGCAAAAGGGCTTGGTTTATTTACGTTAAGGGAGAACACATCGCTATTTTTTGCATTTGAAGTGCCTACGCGCTACAACAGATTACTATTTAAAAATAAAGGCCGTGTGGGGCCGGCTTTAGAATTGTCCCACCCCTCTCTACCCACGGGAGTCGTAAGAGCCGACTGAGGGGGAATACTGGGGGAGTGGGCAGCAGCATTCCCTCGAGTATTAACAACATCCACTGCGATCGCCAACCCGCCTGCCAAGCGTGGCGATTACGGCATTATTCCCCATGACGGGACCGCTCGTTGTGGCGTTCTCTTGGGGAGGCCTATGTCCACCAGTGGGCGTTGAAATGCTGATGGAAGTGGAAGTGGAATTTAAAAATAAAATAATAGCAAACATGCTGGTGGTAAATGTTTATGGTAGACGAAAGCCACCACGCAGCGAATAAAATTATATAAAAAGTATTAATACGGTTTTTCTTTGTTAAGCTTTCCTAATAATGAAGTCCGACTGCAATAGTGGATCTCAATTATTCGTCTACAAAGAAATGAAACCGACTGGTTGCCTTCTAAAAGCAGCAGAATATGTATTAATCACTTCAAAGCTACTGATAGATATATTTAATTAAAAGAAATAAATCTGTTCGAAGGTGTTTAATTGTTAACTCTTACAATATAAATTATGTCATTATTGTGCATGCCACTCTGCTATTATCACATTCTCATCTATCTGTACAGTGTGGGTTGGCAATCTTAGGTTATTGAATGTGTCCAAAGATAACCGGGATTGACAGTCCGTGGGTGAGTGGCTCTCCTCCTAAACTATTCATTCTATAATAATATTCTTACATTTATTAAACTTAACTAATAATATAAATAATTCCAATATTTGTAACAAATGAAACTTGTTTTAATACTTAATATACTGAATAAAAGCAATAACTATTTTATCGTATTTCATTTACGTACCTCCGAAATAGCCGGCTCTGTTGGCTGGTCTCAAAAAATCATAATCTATGCCTCCAAGACGACAATTGAACTAATACAATTGACAATTGAAAAGATAGAGCTATCTCTTTCACTTATATGGTTATCCTATCTTTTGTACTGTTCATTAGTGCAACTTGTCAACAGTGTGCACGATAATAGTGCGCGTAAGTAATAGTAATGCGGTAAAAGATATTAAACGTCATTTACTATGAACGTAACATAATTATCTTGTGTAAAATATCATTGATAGAGAAAGAATTATAAATCATATTACTATAGAAAAAAAACAAGAAAAATAACACAGGCCATGGTTATTCAAAACACTTCACCTGAGGGTCACTGCATTTTATCGCAGGCTGAACCAATAGCTTTCCAAAACAATATTATTGAGTCAACATTCTAGCCTCTAGACAGAGAATAGGATTCTTATATATCAGGGCCAAGAGTTACAAGCAGCTATTCTCAAACATAGCAACAAAGCCTCGACTTATTTAGAAGTAGATCTACTGGATATACCTACCAATAAAATCTTCTTCCTGCTCTTTATCTGTTTCATCTAGGTACCATAAGACGTATGCACTATAAATCACAAAATAAGTACTTTGGAAAATCCAAAAGTGCACGCCTTATAATCTTCATTTTTCACAATAAAATTGTTTATTTGATAAGTAACTAATAATGTATTGGTCTTACTAAGTAGTTTTCAATAAATCACATAGATAGCGCTAATTTCAAAAAGTACATCTCATGTCTTATACGCCATCTAGCGCTAATTTTAAGAAATACTTTTATATTGAAAATAAGGAGGCGCTGGTTTTAGTGTCGAATCGAAAGTAAATATTCGCTATTATTTTGTTTATTTAATAACAATTAAACCACATCGAATCAGACCGTGAAAAGTGATAGGGCTCTATTCGTAACCATACTAATTCGTATAAGAAAAAAAAAAACTCGATTAGTAAAGTATATTGATCGTTATCGTGTTAACATACATTACCTACAACAAACGGACGTCCAAGACAGAACTTTTTCAAATAGTTTTTTAACTAGTTTAAATAACAAAAATGGTATCAAAAATATCATGAGTGTTAAAAATAGTGTTATTTCTTGATATGTGTGTGTATATATTATTTCACAAGTGCAATATATGATAAATCGAGACATTTTAAGTTAGAAATATCAGTTTTTCTGCGCGAAACGAACATGGTGCACACCTCAACGCTTCGCTTATGAGTCGTGCAATACATATGAAACATAAAATTAACGATATAAGGAACAACTGAAGCGATTACCGGCAGCAAAAATTACAAAAATATCTCTGTCTTTAGATGTGCCCTGTTAAAATAGAATACTTACTTTTTAAAACCAATTACAAAGCAATACTTATATATGTAAGATTTTACCCTGTAAACAAAACATAGCAAACAAACATAGCATCACGCCTGTATTCCCCGAAGGGGTAGGCAGAGGTGTATTACACACCCGCGACTCGCCAGCTATGTTTAAGTCCCACGTAATAGGGGGCGAGCCTATTAATGTCTACCGGGCACATTTCCAAACTCCGGGCTGCTACTGAGAATTTTTCTTGTTAGGAAAAAGCTCAATAACATTGCTCGATCCGGGGATCGAACCCGAGACCTCATGATTAGCAGTCGCATACACTACCGCTACACCACCGAGGCAGTCAAGTTCCTGTAAACAAAGGAAGAAAAAAAAGTAGAGACAAGGAAAAGGCAGAAACAAACCTCGAATTGACTGTGTGTACTGACTCCTACTAACTTTTTCACGAGATGGAAATATTAGATTTAGTGTCGATTAAATTTTATTTAATTTAAGCTATAACATTTGTTTTTCTGCAAAAATAAATAAAGAAATAAAAACTAAACAAATTCGTTAATAATAAAATTAAATAAATTTGGAAAATCCAATACTGCACGCCTCATAATCTTCATTTTTCACAATAAAATTGATTATTTGATAAGCAAACTAATATTGTATTGGTCTTACTAAGTAGTTTTCAATAAATCACATAGATAGCGCTAATTTCAAAAAGTACTAATGTAGGTTTCATGTCTTATACGCCATCTATCGCTAATTTTAAGAAGTAATTCTATATTGGTCTACCTCTCAGTACCAGGCCACGAGCACGCCAAGGCCACGCAAAAAAAGGGCCCCGCGCCGCTACAAATATTCCCGCTTAAAATTTTGTTAGAGATCAATGTCTTATTACATTTAATTAGTCTGTATTCTAGGTTATAGTTAAAATTACTCAAGCCAATATAAACTGTATCTTTGTAAAAACAAGTTGTAAAATCCCTTGCGCCGGGCCGTCAAAATGAACCGAAACGTCATTACGTCAAGGTTGACATTTCAGTGTCGTAAAAATTGTGGAATGTAAGATGTTTTTTTCGTGTTTTATTTATTTATTTATTTAAAACTTTTGCTCTTATATAAGGTACAAGGCGGACTTAATGCCTTAGGCATTCTCTTACAGTCGACCTGGTGTGGAGCAGAAATTAACGATGGTAGGTGCAATAGACAAATAAATGTCAATACATAATAATATATACATATATACCAATACATATAACTAATACTATGATAAACCTACATAAAATACACACCTAAAATAATATAAGAAACATATATATGATAAATATACTTACATAAATATATAATAAATATCGAGTTGATAAGAAGTATCATTAAGGGGACTCTGCCAAACGACGGAGATACAGTACACGTACACGGGCTTTAAATATGTCACGACTTGTAGCCATCCTGATCTCCAGAGGCAACGCATTCCAAAAAAGGATAGCCTGTACATTAAAAGAAGAATGCACAAGACTAGAAGAATGAGATGGACAGCGTAGAAGAAGGTTATTAGAGGAGCTAAGATTTCGGTCATGGGTGGTAGATAGAAATTCAAAATGAGGCTTTAAGTAAGTAGGACCGTTAGGGGAGTATAAGAGGGAATATAAAAGTGAGAGCGCCCGATAACTACGCCTTTGCCGGATGGGCAACCAATTTAGTTGAGAGCGAAATTTGGAAATATGATCGAATTTACGAAGATTAAAAACGAATCGAATGCAACTGTTTAGAAGTCGGTCAAGTTTATTGAGCAGATCTGCATTCAGGTTGAGGTAGTACATATCAGCATAGTCGATGACAGGGAAAACCAAGGTCTGAATCAGCATTGCCTTGGTCTCAATGGGAAGAAAATTCTTAAGTCGATTAAGAGGACGAAGAATTCCCGTAACTCTCTGACTGATATTTGTAATTTGAGTCCTCCACTCTAACGTACTGTCCACAAATAGACCAAGGTTCTTGACGACTTTACTGTATGGAATGATAGATCCATTGTAGAAAATTAGTGGCAGACTTGTAACATGTACACAAAATATTTGGAACTCTGGCTCCTACACTAGTTATAAACTGTGTTGCAAGAGCCAGAACATTAGATCTGCGCAGTATACGAGAGCTACCGATTAATATGGACTGGCATTTGTGCGGAGTTATATTCAAGCCAAACCTTACGGTCCAATCCTTAATCGCTGCAAGGTCACGGATAATTGCAGCAATTGCCAGATGGAGATCTCCTGACTTGGCTTGAGTGTATATTTGCAGGTCATCGGCATATAAATGATACGAGCATTGAAGGTCATGGGTTATAAGATTGATAAAAAGAGAGAAAAGAAAAGGAGAAAGTATACCGCCTTGAGGGACACCAGGACCTAAGTCCTTCCAACTGCCAACCAGACTGAAAGTCACTCAGGAGGTTATTGGAAAAGACAAACTTGCATAATTGTTTGAAGACGCAGAGCTTGAGAAATATGGAAAGGAAAGGGAGGATGCAGATAGGACGGTAATCATAAGGAACAATAGGGTTAGATATTTTGAGCAAGGGACGGACATATGCTTTACGCCATAGAGTGGCAAAGACACTACACTCAAGAGAAAAGTTTAGCATATGTGTGATGAGATGCAATAGGACATCAAGGATAGTTATAATCATCCGACGGCTGACTTCATCGTAGCCAACCGATTTCGATTTAATGGAGAGGGAAATCTTTTTAACCTCATCAGGTGTCACGGGAGAAAATTTAAAAGGAAAAATATCAGGACGTTGTAAATTGGCAATATAATCTAGGGTTTGGCATTTAGCGGCGTCGTCTAGAGACACTGTAGACTTAGCTGAAAAAAGTGTTAAGGTCATCTAGATTGACGTTGTTTGTTACTTCTGATTGTTGCGTCTTACCAATGCCAAATTTCCCAAGGAGCTTCCAAACGTCAGAAGAAGATGATGAAGAGATAGAGTTAAGGATATATCGGCGTTTAGCATTACGTATCATTTGATTTTATAACGTTGGTGTGCTATTATTTACGTATCTTTAGTGTTTTTAATTATTGTTACGGATAAAATAGTTATTATACTTGAAAAATATCATCAGTTCATCAAGCAAAGGTAAGAACTTTTTTTTTAACAAAATACAATGTATCGGCTGAGCGAACGGCGTTCTGATGACGATAGTAAAATCACCGGTGGCTATGCGTACGTAAAAAGGTAGTTCTTAAGAAAGTCACTGGATTTAGTGTCGCGTCGAGCGTAAATATTCAGTATTTTTTTGTTTATTTAATAACAATTAAACAACATCGAATCAGACCGTGAAAAGTAATAGGGCTCTATTCCTAATCATAATAATTCGTAAACGAAAAAAAAAAAGACTCGGGTAGTAAAGTATTTTGGTCGTTATCGTGTTAACATACATTACCTACAACTCACGGACGTCCAAGCCAGATTTTTTTCAATCAGTTTTTTAACTAGTTTAAATAACAAATATGGCATAAAAATATCATGAGTGTCAAAAATAGTGTTTTTTCTTGATATGTGCGTGTATATATTGTTTTACAAGTGCAATATATGATAAATAGAGACATTTTAAGTTTGAAAATTCAGTTGTTCCGTGAAAAACGGGAGTTGAAGTCCGAATAGATGAATGCGAGAACTGTAAAATGAAAGCGTAGCAAACAAGCATAATATGGTCAAGTCAACTACACATAATATGTACCTGTACCTATCTATATATAATATGGTCAAGTAAACTACACATAATATGTACCTGTACCTATCTATATATAATATGGTCAAGTAAACTATACATAATATCGCACACCTAGATCTAAAGAGGTATTAACTCAAAAAAAGCACTTTTTTCAGAAAACACGAAAAACTGTTTTCTGTGTCCCTGTGCACTGCAGGAGCGTTTTGTTTTTATAGTTTACTTTATTTATACACAAGAATAATTATCTTGTAGTAATTTAGTGTTTTATACACGTTTTAAGGCTAAAAATTAGAATTTTTAAATTATTTCCCTTTTGCTTATCAATGTATGTATATTTGTTATACTAATTTGAGTTGAGCCTGTGTTGGTGAATTAAGTTTTTAGTTGACTCTCCTTTGAAGAGGCATTATACATTTAGAACGCAATGACTTTTTGAATTATTTATAATAAGTCCTATTGACAGAGTGTGCTATGACCAACAGTAAGAGTATAATTTTGTTGATAAAAAATAAAAAACTACTGCAGTCAATCAATATTATTTATTAGTTCTATTATTATTAGTAGCATTAATTTATGTCAGTCTCATAAACCCAAATGGGTCATAGTAACTCTTAAACAAAACATAAAATATATTGCAAACCAGAAAAAACAGTTTTAAATGCACATCGGAATCATTACAATTATTTGTCTTACAATTACTCTTAATGCTTATTCTTGTAGAATAAAAAGCACTCTTATAAATGAGAAGTTATTACCTTTAAACTTAGATTTAATCTAAATACTTATCTACTATAATGACACATAGAAATAGTCGTTAATAAAATACACCTTATTTATATTAATATAATTTTAATACTAGGTACAGAAGAACTTTGGTAATTCACTGTAATGAGATCTAACGAGTTAAGAATATTCCGATAGCAATAATGCACTTAGTTTTTATTACCGCCAAGAATATTCTTATAATAGAGATTATAATAATATTTTGGAATAACATTCTTATCAATCAAATCTTGAATGTCTTTTTGTTTTGCATCCGATAATGCAATTTTTTCATTGTAGGCTTGTGTTAATCCAATTGAAAATGTCGTCTGATTTATGGCTACTCCAGTTTCTCTTATGCGGAGAGCCCTCTTTTTCACACACACCTTTCTATAAGCTTCTTTAGAAAATGATGTTTTATAGAAAAATGTATCAGGGTGTTCTTTTTCAACTCTGAGTACCTTAATGTCATGCCACTTAATTTGATTTTTTTCTGCATCTACATTAAAATTCGTGCCCCATTCCTGTAGTGCTTTAACATCATAAAATTGATTGTAGGTCATTTCAACAACTTTGTAAGGTTTTCCTGTCTTTTTTGCAGTGGTAATCAACGTTTTATATTGTTCTGGTATATAAATTGGGGCCGACTGCAAATATCTCTTTATTTGTCTTTCAATCACACTATGTACGTTATCTCCTTCGTTCTGTGAATGACCGCGTATTAAAAACTTGTGAGTAATAGACTTAACTGGCAATTTGTTGATGGCGTAGGCATAGACAGATAAAAGAAACTTATTTTTTTGTTGACCACCACAATTATCCGAATAGAAAATGACGTCAATTTCTTTGTTGGGATTTTGGTCTATCTTTGATTTAGTGTAGTTAAGTACGCAGCTGCCAATTTCAATAGCTTCTCTCTTTCCCTGTGTTTCATCCCAAAAGTAGCATATGACATATTTTGCCCTTAAATCGCTGATAGTAAAATTAAGGCAGTTGATCCTGGATTTATAGAAGAACAAGGATATTTGTCCTTTAGGAATCTGTAATACAGCCTGTAAGTCATAAACTGCTACGATTGTGCCATCTGTCCTATTCTTGTCGTTTTCTTTTTCAGTCCTTGCTAAATCTTTTTCTTTTAGATGCTCTTCATATTCCTGGATTAATTTGCACTTTTCTTCTTCTTTTAAATTCTTATAACTTTCGCACAAATCGCATTGATCTTTCTTCGGTACGAAGAAAGAAATGTTAAATTCGGTATTGAAAATCCTGTTGAATGTAGAAGACGTGGCAACCGGTAGTCCATCCTCGTCACGAAGTTTTTTATAATCTCGGTAGATCTGGTAATGGTATCTGCTAATGATTTATCACTTGCTATGAATTCTCTTGTTGTTTGGGCTCTCAAATAGTGTGATTCAATCCGGGGAATAGAATTTATAAAATCTTTAACGCTCTGTCTAATTTGTGGGTCAATAGTTGGATGATGATTGTTTTTTCCTCTAAAATCGGCTTGAATAATACCTGATTCTGTTTTCTTCGAATGTGCTGTTTTTATTGCTTTATTGCTCAAATCAAGAGTGGATTTGAAAAATGGCTTGCATACTCTTATTTTGGATCCATTAATCTCAAAGTAAAATGCATTGTTAAGGGCTCTAAAATTTTGTGTACTTGAGTACCGATATTTAGGCTTTATTTGTTGTGAGTGGCGTACTATGAATTCTCTTTGCCTTTCAAGATCGCTGAGTGCCCAATATGCGTCAAAGACCTGTTGTCTTGACATCTCGTCCACTTTATCTTTGCATTTTAGGCGACATTTGTCTCCACAGGGTGGTCCAACCTTTCTTTCTAGTATTAGTTTCTTAGATTTTGACAGGGACTGGTAGGCTTTGCCAGAATTTCTCAGTTGTTTCGCTATTTTCGACTTCCACATTGCTGGTTTGCGTACTCTCTTTTTGCCCTTTTTTTCGATTTCAATACCAGTTTCAGGAACCATAACATTTTCCAGGCCTACATGCTTACTATCATCTTCGGTATCCGACGAACTCGAGCTGCTGGTGCTGGACGACGTCGCCGATGATAATGAAGGTATGACCTTAGGTGGGAACTCATTTTTGTTTAACAATTGAAAATTAGGATCTTCATCGGAGTCGTCAATATCATTTTCATCACTCCGGATCGGTGAAATATAGTAGTTCGGGGCAACAGAATTTTATTGTTTAGACGTGCTAGGTATAGATGTATGAACCGGTGTCAAGACAGCATGAGTTTCTTTGGATGAAACTTCATCACATGACATCTTCAACTCATCTTCCACGGTTGCATGTTGCGTAGAAGTGATAGGAGGAGCGATATTTTCTTTATCCCGTTTTTCTACCATATTTACTAAAAATCGCCCGCGTTGCATTGTTTTCCTGAAATATAAAATGTTTATGTTACTAACTTACAGTCATGTGCTCCAAATCGATTTAGAAAGCCCATAAAAAAACATTTTTAATCTTTTTAGCTATGTTGTAAAAATATATTTGGCAGAAACCATCTAAAGGGATCTAACTTGAAAAATTGGCAGTAAAAAAGGAACAAACTTTGTTAATGCTAAGATGAATATTAAATTGTACTAAGACGTAAAAATTCCAATCGCCAATAACGAAATAACTTTAATTTTGACAAGATTATACAGATAAAGGAGGCCATAAAATATGACTCAACAAAACAGACACAACTACAAAATCAAAAATGTTTCAACAAAGGGTAACAACTCAAAATAAAAATAAAAACTTTACTCACCTTGCCAGCTATACAGGTTTAACTCAAGATGTTGTATCCACTTAATCAGCAATAACCATCTAAAATGTGACATTCAAAATAATACTGCTTCGAATTTCAACTAAACAGGTACAACTCAAAATAACTCCAATTTTTTTACGGAGGACACGTGCAATCCGCTTGTAATTCTTATTGCAACTAGCGTTGTTCCCGTTTAGCCGCTAGAGGGGCTGGCTCGCTCGCTCAACAACAGGGACTCTAGGCGCCATCTAGCGTTGAGTTTTGTACTTATTTTTAAATCTGTTTTATTGGTCAGATGCGGTATCCGTATAGGAAATTTAATGGTGAGCATAACTCAATCATACAAATTTTTGACTTAACTCTCTTTAGATCTACGTGTGCGATATGTACCTGTACCTATCTATATATAATATGGTCAAGTAAACTATACATAATATGTACCTGTACCTATCTATATATAATTGCTTGTCCTGACTGATTTATTAACGCAGAGCCTAAACCGCTGGGGCTACTTGGCAGTGGATGCCCTCAGTAAAATTCAGTGTAATAATGGATTAATATGGGGATCAACTATAATTTAACTCAGTGATCGATAGATGGCGATGAACTCCATTTAGATCGCGGTATGGTTTCATCATACCTTGTTACTTATATAGCAGAATGAAACAGGAACGGCTAGCTACCGCGGCGGCGACCGCGGCGGCGGGTACTCATCATACGAGACTTTCTATCTAACCGCAGATTCCTTCCGCTATAGAGTGGGTGGAAGGGGCACTATCCTCCTCCCACCCCATACTCGTCTCGCCGCCCTCGCCGGGGTCCCACAGGGCTCCGTCCTCTCACCGATCCCCTTCTCGCTTTACACCAGCGTAGGCGTGGGTCATATTGCTTTTTCTGAGAATCGTATCTGAATCAGATTTCGATTTTCAATATCAGATTTCAAAATCATATATTTTAATATCTAGATATATTACGTTCGCGTAAACATCATACGAGTAGATTCAGATTTCAGAAATCAAATCCGATGCGCATCTTTAAATAGGATACGACAATATCATAGATTTCAATACAATTCGGTATTGTAGAAATACTCGTACTTATATAATAGATGTTTAATTCGGTATTATTATTTATCACTAGCTGACCCGGTAAACGTTGTTTTGCCATATAAATTATATCTAGAGTATTTTTAGGGAATTTCTAGCGTAGAAAAAAAAACTAACTTATTGTAAGTGTGTGAGGATGTGGACCTACCTACATATTAATAATAAAATCCATTAAAACAATTCCCAACGTCCATAATACACAAATCTTTCTAAATTTTAGAACGCGAAGGAAATTAAAAGAAATGAAACTTTCTTCCTCAACTATTCGGACACAATTAAACAAGTAAAAGTACCTAATAGAACTATTACGTGCATAATGGTCCATAAGTACCAAAATTCGCTCAAGTTCAAGGCTAAATAATAAAAATTTTAGACATCATTGATATCATGATTAGTACTTAACAGAAAGTAAGCTTTATTTGCATAGCATGAAGATTTAAAATTACTTATTTATAATATTTCTATAAAATCTGTTCAAAAATCTGATATTGTGATATTACTGTACCGCTCTAACTAGTGTAATATTTGTATCTCACGCGCTTTGTCACACGCATGTGGCCGATGCGTATCGTATCGAGTAGGTACAGACGAGTGAGCGAGTATTCAGTACATCGCAAATCTGATATTGTAATACTTAGATTTCGAAAGAGCCAGTAAGCGATTTTTAGATATTGTACCAATATCTGATTTCGTATTTATATACGATTTGTATCGCCCACTTAACCCACTTTTACTGTTCATGTTCACGATATAGTGAATATGGCATATTAGCGATACGCCCGTATTAGCATATCAGATTGAGTCGGATTACTGATACATGAATACAGCCAATATGACTGATATCTTAATGGATGAATATATCGGTTCAATCTTTATTATTCTCTCATTCCCTCAAGCCGCAACCGGTTTTGAGCTTTTTACTATAACGACAGAGAGTAAGTTTCTGTGAACCTATCGTCATTGTATTTCAAAAGAGTGCGTTGCATTTGAGCGTGCCTACAACTTATGTTATCTCATTTCAATTCACAATATCCTTTATCTATTGTCTCATTCTACATCTAAGTTTGTGTTTTGTTAGTTTCCATACTTTCCATCATTCCGTTCCATTTGACTAAAATCAATCCTAATGTAGTGAGTTAAAGATGTATTTTCGAAACAAAAGATTTAAAGAGTGATTACGCATTTTGAAAGATTATATATCTTTTGTATCAATCACTCCTGAGTTACACATCTCTGTCCATAACTCCATACCATACAAGTCATTCACTCACTCAGTCGTGAACACGCGAACAACTTTTCAACTCTGCTGAAACGTTTTCAAATTGTGGGTGGCGTTTATTTTCTAACTTTCTTTAGCAGTGGCCAGTGTACTGTGTGGTCGCAGCTGCAATCGAACATGAAGTGCACCCATTTCTGTTACTACCATTTTGTGCCCTGGTGGAGAGAGACTCGCAAACTTCAGGGCTGCAGCGTCCATCGCGGTCCAGCCTATAAGATCAGCTTTGCACTTGGTAATTATTACTGTTTTTGTTTTTCTAGTATGATTATTATTTGTGTAGGTACTTAACCATTAAATATTCATAACTTTTTAACTATGTGCCTACTTCAGAGGAATTAATTATTTTTATGATAGAATTAGGTAAATCTAATTTTACTGAATGTATCGCGTTCTTTAATTGTAGGTACCTATACATATAATTACTACGGCGCGAGTGGATCGGTCTGCTGAATATGGTCTTAGGTATTTTTGATTTGCGTTGTATAATTTTATGTCGCAGTTTTGATTACGTGTTGGACAATTTTATCGTCGGTGAACGTGTTTTACTCCATCGGGAGGACTCCGGCACCTTCTCTTTCAGCCATAATAATTAATACTTACCTGCAATAGGTACTTACATATTTATATGACGGTTGCTCAATCTCGGGTATTTGGTTAGGTTATGGACTTTGATCGCCGCAGTCGATAAGTCTTCACAGCTTTCTTTTTTCCTTAGCTTAGCGTATTGTATGCTAGTTCATACCCCATTGGTACCTACTACCCTCACTCTTGGTGCTTCCTTCCATGCATACATGGGCCAGCAGGGGAACGGTACCCCTATTGAACAATTATAGTAAAAATTAGGTAGGTAGGTACCTACCTATCTACTTATGGCATAGTACTCATACATACCTACATAGGTACGTCGCATAAATATTCGTAGCCCACCAATACCCTTAACTGTCTGTAACCGAGATGTAGTGGTGATGCGGACGGTAATCAAGACGGTAACAGTGTATCTATATAGTAACAGGGTCAGCAGATATCTCAGTGCTAGGGATAACACTTGATCCGCCGGCGGGCCACTGAAGTAATCCACACAGTAGGGGAGACTGGGGACACTTGTTCCCTTGGGATACTTGATCCCTAGGCCATAACTACAAAAGTAAAATTTATTTTTAAATTCGTAACATGTCACACTGATCCTAACTGCCATCGTCAATGAACAACTATCATTTTGAAAGCTTAATAAATCGACAACTTCAAATTCGGTACAATTTTGTTTACAGCGTGTTAACATCTTTTTTTTAAGTCGTATTTTGATGGTTATTTTAAGATATTCATATAAATAAATTACGGATTACAATTAAAATTGCTCATACCTGATTTATTAAAGTGTGTGTAGAAATGCGTTTTCTTTAATTACTTAACATTTTGTTTTGATTTCGAAAAATATTTTTTTGTAATATTACGGTCCAGGGTACACTTGATCATGGCAAACTCGGGTAGACTTGATTATGGGATCAAGTATCCCCTACATTCTTGCAAGATTATATTAGTTTTTGTTATGTAACTTACTATAGATTTTAAAGTGCCTAGAATATACAAAAAAGGGTTGAACAACTCCCAACTAATAGACAAAATAAAATCCAGTATCAAAGCTGTCCTAAAAGGTACCTAATAATAGCTTAAAAAGCACAGCCAAATCCTTCAATGTGCCTCTAATGACGTTGTAAATGCAAGGAAACGAAAGTAGCAAGAATATGATTAAGAATTTAGAAGATTACGGTTGATTTCATATCATAACAACTGTAATAATAAGTAATTAATAAAATTAGAAGATATTTTTTCATAAAGCGTTTGCAAATAAAACCTAATATGGAGGATTAGGAAAACTATAGTACTTATGTGCCTATGAGGTAATAAATATGTTTATCAATATAAAGTTTAATAAATTACAAATTTCCTACTAAACAAACCTTTTATTCAAGCATATTATGCACTAAAATGCACTTTTTTCCCTTATGATCAAGTCTACCCCATACCACAGAATAAGTACTAGTCCTACGGACAGAAACCTCACTTCCATTAAAACTTGTCCAAAGTCTCTCTATAATAGCCTACAAAATCTTAATAATAATACCAATTGTTCGTAGCGAGAAGAAATGTACCTTATGAACACAAAAATACAGTTGAGATTATTTTGCCCGCCGCGTGATCCTCGGGCAACCGCGTCATTCAACGAATGCGCTAGGGTTGTACCTATGACGAGTTTATTTACTTACATATCTTCACGCTATCTCCCTTGTGGAGTAGGCAGAGAGAACAGAGTGACAAAAGGCTCTATTCTTCGCTTCCTCAACGTTTATAATTCTCTTCATACACTCTCCGGTTTACGCTCGCCAGTTTCGGAGACTCCTGACTCCACCGACAGCAACAAAGCTGTCGTTTATAAAACTTAAAAATGTATTTTTCTAGTAAAAATACATTTTTTTAACTTAAAAATGTACTCTTCGCTCGGTTGTACCGTGGTCGGTACGCGAAGCGGTAGGCATTTAACTCGGGACCTTGAGCGAGCGATGTACGCGTGCCCATACCAGGATCAAGTGTCCCAGAACGTGGGACACTTGATCCTTTTGTAGTCTTCAGGAAAAACGACAAAAAATTTGGTTAACACAGATAAATTTCATAATCGAATGATGCAAAACGATAGAAGGATACATTTTCTAGGTAAACACAAAAATATTCTGTAAAACTTTAATAACCTAGAGATATTAATGAAAAACCTAAATGGGGATCAAGTGTCCCCAGTTTCCCCTACCAGTGGTCCGTCAACACAGGCGGAGAGACGACACAAGGCGGGTTTCTTTAGTGGGTGAAGGCCCCACACTACCCTGTTCGTTGCTCCGAACGACGGGGTGTGCGGTTAGGTACATTTTTTCCCACCTAAACAAAAAAAAGGGATAACACTTGATGTTTAATTTCTCTCTCGATTTCAATATTTTTGTACCTACCTACCTACGTGAATTTATTTTTAACCCACAATGCAAAAAGAAGAGTGTTATAAGTTTGACGTGTCTGTGCGGCTGTCTGTGGCATAGTAGCTCCTAAACGACTCGACCGATTTTGATGCGATTTTTTCTAATTTAGATATATTTTTCTTATTATATATATTTTTAGCATTTGACATGCTTAGGCAATAGTCATATAAATTAACAGTGTGAAAAATGTGAAATTGAAAATAACAGTCACGAGCAGGATTTGAACCTGCATGACAATACTTGTCAAACCGCTGCTCACCATTTACGCAACGATGTGCGGTCACACGGGAGATGGTGGTACCAACCCGCTCAGGCCCGATACCAAATGAGTACTCCCACCCGGTACCCAGCCCTACCACCAGTCTTGCAATGGATGACAATTGCTGACTTCCCTTAGTCACCTAATACGACAACCCGTGGGAAAAAATGAGTTGGTGGACACTTGTATTCTTAGTCCGTCACTACACGGACCCGTCACCACACAAAAACACAGTGTGAAAATGTGAAATCGAAAATAATTAAATAACAGTCACGAGCAGGATTTGAACCTGCATCGCCTGCGCCATCTGTCGGAAGTATTTACATACATTATACCGTATTTTGTTGTTTGAAACTGATGTGACCAAAATGGCTCTTAGCTACAATTTATGAAAATCTGTTCAGGCGTTTCAAGGTCATCCGTTCTTTTTGTTAGCTGCGTTAGGACTATACTTAGATGCATAATTGGTATTTATTTTACTCACAAACATATCTGTGACCTAACATATAAAACATATATGCTGGTCCACTGTGCTACTCTGATGATGGAGCTCCTAGGCAGACGAGCCATGGTCCACCTGATGGTGAGTGGTAACCGCCTCTCACGGACTCAATACTTAAGCGTACTATCAAGCCGCTGTTCACCATTTCATTTTGCGGATGTGATGTGAAAGAATAAACGGTGATCTTCCCTCTTCGACCCACAAACACACCCAACAAACAGTTGTTACAGTCGGTAACACGGAAGATGTGTGAGGAGGCAGAGAGTACCTACATTTGTATATTGGAGAACCCATGGGTAACAATGGAGACAATGGGTAACAACTCTTGTATTTTTTTATCGTTTTTAGTTTGTCCACGTTTGGAATATTGTGATTCCACGAGACAGGCCTGGCCTGGTAGACTGTGGACTTCGTAAGTATAATTTTCTTATCTTTTCTCGAAATACAATTTCTAAAAAAAAAAAATATCAAATAGAAATTATCTGGGTATTTATTATTTTATTTTAATTTTTAGGTTAAGGAAGTTTACCTAACTATATTGAATGCAGTGATAGCTTAGCGGTAAGACCAACGACTAAAGACAGTGGTATCGATTCCCAGCCCGACGTCCATATATCTCGCACGGCAAACGTCTCGTGATTTAACGAGATTTTTCGAAATTATGCGTGTACCTATTTTTTTACATACCACTGCTGTGTGTGCTGAGATTTTCTTGATAGCTTTTGGAAGTCTGCCAACCCACACTGGGTCAGCGTGGTGCGCTTGAGCCTAAACCTCTGACTACAAACCGACCTATGGCCAATAGTGTGCCAGGAAAATTTAGATAAAGATAGGTATATGTTAACTAATGATTGTAATTATTATTATAGCTTGTCTGTGATGACAACGAGACACCAGCAACGCCGCGGTCCAGGTGGGGGCCACCTGCTGGGTGCACCTGAGCTCTGCCGGCGCAGTGTCGGCGTAGCCGCGCCTCGATAAAGACGAAGAAGACGCCACCTAGTGTTACCGACGGCAAGCCTGTGCAACCAACCGTTTTAGTGGATAGTAGGTATGTAACTTGAGGACTGCTATTGTAATTAAACATAATACAAGCTAAAATTATCCATTAAACACAAAGTGAAAAATGTGAAATCGAAAATAACAGTCAGGAGCAGGATTTGAACCTGCATCTCCTGGATACCGTCCAGATACTTTGCCAATTCAGCCATCCTGACAATTGCTCCTGACTGCTAATTTCGATAACACATCATACTTAACGTCTTTGAGTGACGCCTGCGCCATCTGTCGGAATTATTTTCATACATCATACCGAATTTTCGATTTCACTTCGTGTTTAATGTATAGTGCTAAGCATGTCAAATGCTAAAAATATATATAAAAAATATCTAAAATTACCCATTGAAATTTTCGTAAAAAAAAATAGAAAAATTCGCAGTAGCAGCCCGGAGTTTGGAAATGTGCCCGGTAGACGTCAATAGGCTCGCCCCGTATATTAGCATATATAGGAGTGTCTAAACAAAAACATTTTTGATGTGGAGGGTAAAATCCTGCTGTTAGCGTGGCGACGCTTTTATTGTAATCCCGTTCAAATCTTGCAAGTTAAATTTGGCACACTTCCCGATTTCCGATTGAGCTGAAATGTTACACGCATGTGTATATCAAGTGACGATGCAATATTGTGATGACATGGAGCTGTTCTGATGATGGAGCTGGAAGGTGGACATAGGAACTCTATAATGAAACGGCCATGCGAAACTCTGTAATCTAATGGCGCAACTCCATCGAGTTAGGGCTCGTTTGAAATGTCCTAACTAGAACTTCAGTCATAGATGATATCCAGGGTCTGATGATGGAGCTGGAAGACCACATTACCTCTGTAATGAATCGACGCAACCCCATCGAGTTTGGAAACATTTGATTCGTCTTGAGGAGTACTTTGTCAAGTTATGATCATTTTATTTCTACAAAGTAATTTCGATGTTTTCACATCTGCTAGACGTCCCGCGACGTCTAGTTTTTTTTTCTTTTTGTCTGTTTGTTCTTTCGCTCACCACGCAAAAACTACTGAACGGATTTTAATGCAACTTTATTATTTGATAGCTCTTGATTAGAATAAAAAAAATGGTATACATTTTATCTCGCTACTGTATTGGGGAACCTGAGATATAACGTAAAAACTAGATTTTGGCTGCGACGGAGCCGCGGGCAAAGGCTAGTTAAATCTAAAATTACATAAAATCATAGATAAAATGATAAAATTCTATCTTAAGGTATTTACGTTAAGTTGGAGTTTTCTGTACATAGACCATACATAATGCTTCATACATGTGTCTTTTATTTCAAAAGTGCACAAATCCTGTCTGTTTTAGCCGTATGCTAATGTACCAGATTCTCATCAATTTAGCGTCAATAACGTTGTTTTGAATGTGGCGAACTCACAGCTTCCCCACTAATAAGTCCATGAATTACCATAGTTATAGTTAAAATGTAAATAGGTAGGTATTTTACTCGTATGTCCAACTCAGACTAATTAAAAAAATATAGACAGATCATTAAACCATGCCAAACTTGTAATTACACGCGCTCACGCAGACATAACCATGCCAAAACGAAGTGTCATAAATCACGAGTGTTACCAGATAATGATTTAAAATGACCCCAAATGACTCTACGATTTCGTACGTAGGTTAGGTACCTACGTACCTGAATACGTCATCAGCGCCATTATTCCCTGTAGGATTTGCTGTAGACTTACTTTATAATTTTACTTCCTTTATGTTTAAACATAAAACTTTTAAAAATTTACCCTAATTCTAGACCATTTCTTTTCGGGGACAACACTTTCACGCACACATTTTTCAAATATTTTGAAAAATCCAATAGTGCACGCCTCATAATCTTCATTTTTCACAATAGAATTGATTATTTGATAAGTAACTAATAATGTATTGGTCTTACTAAGTAGTTTTCAATAAATCACATAGCGCTAATTTCAAAAAGTGCTAATGTGGGTTTCATGTCTTATACGCCATCTAGCGCTAATTTTAAGACGTACTTCTATATTGGTCTATAGAAATAGTTCTCATGCAAGGCGCTGGTTTTAGTGTCGCGTCGAGCGTAAATATTCAGTACTTTTTTTTTTATTTAATAACTATTAAACCACAGCGAATCAGACCGTGAAAAGTGATAGGCCTCTATTCGTAATCATAATAATTCGTAAACGAAAAAAAAGACTCGATTAGTAAAGTATTTTGGTCGTTATCGTGTTAACATACATTACTTACAACAAACGGACGTCCAAGCCAGATTTTTTCAAACAGTTTTTTAACTAGTTTAAATAACAAAAATGCCACAAAAATATCATGTGTTAAAAATTGTGTTTTTTCTTGATATTTGTGGGTATATATTATTTTACAAGTGCATAATATATGATAAATAGAGACATTTTAAGTTTGAAAAATCAGTTGTGGTGAGTGAAACGAGAATAATACCCACCTCAACGCTTCGCTTATGAGGTGTGCAAAAGTTCACTTTTTAGTTGACAATGCGGTGTCTATATATTTTAGTTTGAAATTCAACTGCATATTAAATACATGTTTTTGGTATTGTAACGATATCATTAGGCTATATCTTCTATTTCCCTAACGAGTGTGGAACGCTTGGATTGTGCGTTGAAGGATCAGGCTAAGTGCGATAATAAGCCCGAACAGTCTGCCATTGGAGGGAATATTGGATCTAATACAAATCGATTAATTTAAAATCGAATTGGTACCGAAGCTATTACAAATACGTAATAAGGGAACGCGATGTGTCGCCTCCCTAATTCGGTAACCGTTTTTATATAAATACCCTACATTGTGAATCGTAGCTTGAGCTTGAGCGTGCCGCGGAACATTTCTCTTAATTAATATATTTAAAGACAATTTCGTACCTCGTGTGTGTATGTGTTATACGATAATTACAGTATAATAACAGGAGATAATCGCTACCGAACAGTATCAAGATCCGAATACGTGATGTCGATCTGTGACAATGCAGACTTTCTAGTAAGTTCTGATAATTCACAATCAGTCTAAGTGCTCTCACACTCGCCGGGATACCACCAGTGTGTCCCTCCACATTGTGGCAGGGCCACCAGAAACCTATATGTGTGTTGGTCTATACATATTGTTTTTAATTAAAACATGGAATAGATGTTGGCTGTTTTAGCTGGATCTTAATGTATCATGTCCTCATCTATTTAGTAAACTTAGTAACTTGATTTTTTTTTATTGCATGTACTGGCAGACGAGCCACGACCCATCTGATGGTAAATGGTAACCGTCGCTCATGGACTCAACTATACCGAGAGTATTGTCAAGCCGCTGCTCACCATTTAATTTCACCGATATGAAATGAAAGATTAAGCGGCTATCTCCTGCTACAGACAAATGGCAACGATATGCTTCATGGTCACACGGGAGATGGTGGTACCAACCCGCTCGGGCCCGATACCAAGTGAGTACTCCCACTTGGTACCCAGCCCTACCACCAGTCATGCAATGGATGATAATTGCTTACTACCCTTAGTCGCCTCATACGACACCCGTGGGAAAGAATGGGGTGGTGACCTTTATATTCTTAGTCCGTCACCACACGGACAAAATCACACATCTAAATGAAAATACATTTTTCACTTTTTGTATTAAAGTGAAGTAGGTAGGTAGTTTGTAAGGACGCTAGTCAAATGATTGTTTTTTTAACAACACCGTGCACTGTATATCTGTATCGCGACTCGGAACGACCATTTGTGGATCACACAGAGTTGTCTTGTGTGGGAATCGAATACACAACACGTGAGCGGGAGGCGGGTATCTAAACCACTCGGCCATCTGTACAGTACATTTCTTTTTCAAATATTGTGTTAGAATGTTGTTATATTGTGTATGTGACGTTCCCATCGACATCGTCTAACTCTAAACGAGATTGGGGTCAGATTTTTATTTAGGATTGTGACTACCTGTAGCGACTGCCTGGGCTTATTTGATGAGCGGGACCCACTGCTTTTGGGGATCGCAATCTTGTCCGAGGGTTCTACTTCATCTGTTGCACATAGCATCACGCCTGTATTCCTCGAAGGGGTAGGCAGAGGTGTATTACACACCCACGACTCGCCAGCTATGTTTAAGTCCCACGTAATAGGGGGCGAGCCTATTGACGTCTACCGGGCACATTTCCAAACTCCGGGCTGCTACTGAAAATTTTTCTTTTTAGGAAAAAGCTCAATATTGCCCGACCCGGGGATTAAACCCGAGACCTCATGAGTAGCAGTCGCATACACTACCGCTACACCACCGAGGCAGTTAAACACCACCTGTGAGTTTATCTTTAACGTCATTTGAGTAGGTGTTTTTTTAATGGTTATTTTGTGGCAAGCTGATGGTAAGCGATTACCGTAGCTAATAGACGCTAGCAACCCCAGTTGCATCACTCTCGTGTCGTTTAAAATTTTCACGTTTTCATTGGTGTGGGGGAAGGATAACAATGAAAACATAAGGAGCCTTGGGCTTCTGGCGCTCTCACTCACCATACGAATCACAACAGTAGGAGTAACTATCGTCGTTTCACGTTGATCTTTGAGAGGATGCTACTTAGCCGATCAAGTCGTCATGATGGCACAAACGAAGGTCCTACGACTACCTAATCTACTGCAATCAAATCATATACAGGTGTTACGGTCTGAGGGTGGTGGTACCAACCCGCTTGGATGAGATAACAAATGGGAACTCCAACTTGTACAACACCTGTAGGAATTGGTTGGTGACCCTTATATTCTTAGTCCGCCATGACACATCACAAGTAGGATTATTTTGGATTCTATTTTGTTAACAACATTTTGTATGACCACACAAGGACTACGAGACGGTTTTTGCAAGTGCTTACTACTATCATCTTAGACATGACTATATTCTAAGAAATTGAAATTACATAAATTAACACAGTGTGAAAATGGGTACTTAATATAACAGTCACGAGCAGGATTCGAACCAGCCCCCTGAGGCAGAATGTCATATTTCTCACGTGTCGACCGTATCGAGATCACTGTGATTGGTTGAGAAACCGACGCGTGATGTCACAATAATCCGTTGGCCAATCACGGTGATCGTACAAGCGAGACGATACCATCGACATGTGAGATATGAGATTCTGCCTAACCCCCCTGCATCTCCTCAAATTCAGTCGCGAGCAATTTTCGATTTCACACTATCTCAATGTGTTAATTTACATGGCTTAGGCAAATCTCGTTTAATTCCTATTGATTTAAGGAAGTGTAATTTGAAATTAATATGCTCACTAATGATTGTAATTATTGATGCTGAATTGGTAAAGCATCTGGACGGTATCCAGGAGATGCAGGTTCAAATCCTGCTCCTGACTGTTATTTTCGATTTCACATTTTTCACTTTGTGTTTAATGTATAGTGCTAAGCATGTCAAATGCTAAAAATATATATAAATATTTATAGGGTTTGCGTCATTATTAGGTAAAATCTTAATTGTAAAATTAAGTTTACCTGGTCGGTATAATGTATGAAAATACTTCCGACAGATGGTGCAGGCGTCACCCAAAGACGTTAAGTATGAATGTGTTATCGAAATTAGCAGTCAGGAGCAATTGTCAGGATTGCTGAATTGGTAAAGCATCTGGACGGTATCCAGGAGATGCAGGTTCAAATCCTGCTCCTGACTGTTATTTTCGATTTCACATTTTTCACTTTGTGTTTAATGTATAGTGCTAAGCATGTCAAATGCTAAAAATATATATAAATATATAATATATGTATTATATCCGTAATCTGGTACCCATAGCACAAGCGTTAAGCTTAGTTTGGGACGAGAGGACGTTGTGTGAAAATGTCCGTGAATATTTATTTATTTATTATTTATTTATAGTTCCGTAAAGATGTGAGTGTTGTAATACATATTGTTTTTATATCAATCTAGCCTCCGCCGAAGCCAAAAGCTAGTTTTTTATAGTAGCGGGATAAAATGTATACCAGTTGTTAGTCTAATTAAGAGTCCAAATCAAAATCCGTTCAGTAGTTTTTAACAAACAGATAAACAGACAAGCAGACAAAAAATCTAAAAAAATCGTTTTGTGTTTAGACATGCCTATATTTGTAACCTAATACAGTATTTTTTTCTCAAATATCTTAAATGTACAGACACAGCTCTGTTACAGCTTTATAATAGTATAGAATTGAATAGATCTTGTTTGTTCTAGCTGTCTGGTAATGTTAATGTACCATGTGCTGATCAATTTAGTGTCGTTAACTCATGTTTCGACAATTTGTGTTGTGTGATGGTACTATGTTCGCATAACAGAGTGTAAATGAAAATACATCTTTCACGTTTTGTGTTTTAGTAATTATGTTAGTTTGTTAAAGACGTTACTCAAATGAATTTCATTATTATTCTTCAAATTTATTGTGATGCAATGTTGTATAAATATTGTGTAGGCTCCTTTCAACAACCTCTGAACAAACTCGAGCGTCCGATATTAAAACGCTTTTATAAGCTCGCCTGTGTCTGTCTATCTGTGGTGTGGTGCTTTTTGCTAAATCTTAATAATATTATTTAATTTAATATTATAAAGCTGTAACAGAGCTGTGTCTGTACATTTAAGATATTTGAGAAAAAAAATCTGTATTAGATTAATACTCTCTGAACACAAAACAACTTTTTTTTAGATTTTTTGTCTTTTTGTTCGTTCGCGCATCACGCAAAAAAATACTGAATGGATTTTGATGCAACTTTGTTTCTCAATCTTTTATATCTCTTCGGTCTTGATTAGACTTAAAAACTGGTTTGCATTTTATCCCGCTACTGTATCGGGAACCTAAGATATATAACCTAAAATCTTAGATTAAATTATTTATCCAGATGGACTGTCACTCTTATAAACGTCATAAAAATCGGGCGGGAATTATTATGCTAGTGTGTGTGACAGCTGTCATTACGCTTGTGCAATTTATGTTTGTGTGCGTGCGTAAAGATACCAGTTTCAGTAGTAGTATTAAATTATGGGAAAATTATATTATCATAGATTCAAGATATTCTTATGCTACAAAATATTTCGTAGGTATATAGTCAATTATCTCTTTCTATTTACTCTCATAATCTTAATATATTATAAAAAATATATACTATATTATAACCTCTTCTTTAATGAGAATACTACTATAACCCACGATAATAATAAATTTAAAAATGTAAACAATCTTCATCATTAAAATCAATAATAATATTACAAATAGTAATATTCTAATTAATTCCGAAAATGACGACTGTGCAGCTTAATGGATCCATTAAAAACGCTAATAATTATGTTAGGTAATGTTTATATTACTCTATCGTTAAAATATCATCAACTTTGCATGATTACGCGGGAAATTTAAGTTCATAAGCTGGTATCACATAAAAAAATACGAACTAGAATTAATTTATTTTCGGAATATTTAAATGACTTATTTAGCCAGTTATTGTACGAAATAATGTTACTAACCGATGATAAGAAATATCTTTAGTGCTCATTTTCCGATTTATGTAGTTTCGGCACACTTTAATTACACACGTTGACATTTTAAATGGCACACTAATGCTCCTGGATACGACCTTGTCAAATGACGTCACGATTGACACTAACAGCCATAGAACATTGGGATGAAAAGTTCACTCCAATTTTTTTTCACGAGTTTACAACGCCGAGTGTCCATCTAGAAATATAATTAATCTAAGCCTAAAATATATAACCTAAAAATATCTTTTATTTGCATTCTAGCATTTGACATGCTCAACTACTTTAATAGAACATACAATAAGTCTTGTAAACCGCCACCAATGACCTATTTGTAGCGTTTTATGGAAAGCGCCTGACGCTTATTTACAATTAGTACTATTTATTACTAGCCTTTGCCCACGGTTCTGCCGCAGGCAAAAGCTAGTTTTTAGGTTATATCTCAGTATCGGGATAAAATGTATAAATTTTTTGAAGTCTAATCAAAACTATCAAATAAAAAAACTGCATCAAAATCCGTTCAGTAGTTTTTGCGTGATGCGCGAACAAACAAACAGACAAACAGACAAAAAATCTAAAAAAAATGTTTTGTGTTCAGACACGTCTATAATAGCCTAATACAGTATTTTTTTCTCTAATATCTTAAATGTACAGACACAGCTCTGTTACAACTTTATAATAGTACTAGCCTTTGCCAGCAGCCAAAAGCTAGTTTTTCGGTGATATATCTCAGGTTCCCGGTATAGTAGCGGGATAAAATGTATACCAGTTATTAAGTCAAACAAGGCCTTTCAAATAAAAAAAGTTTCACCAAAATCCATCTAGTAGTTCTTTTAAATAAATTCTAAAAAGATTCAATTTCAATAATTTTCTAGTTTTTGGGTTGTATCTCAGGCTCCCGATATTATATCCCGCTACTAAGTATAGCGGGATAAAATATATACCAGTTTTTAAGTCTAATCAAAGCCTTTCAAATAAAAAAAGTTGCATCAAAATCCGTTCAGTAGTTTTTGTGTGATGCGCGAACAAACAGACAAACAGGTAAACAGACAAACAGACAAAAATTAAAAAAAAACGACGTCTTGGGACGTCTACCAGGTGTGAAAACATCGAAATTATTTTGTAGGAATAAAATGACCATAACTTGACAGAGTACTCCTCAAGACGAATCAAACGAGTATAAACTCGATAGGGTTGCGTCGTTTCATTACAGAGTTACTATGGCCACCTTCCAGCTCCATTATCAGACCTTGGATACCATCTAGAGACAAAGTACTCGTCAAGACGAATCATAAGAGCCCAAACTAGATGGAGTTATGTAGTTTCATTATAGAGTTCCTATATTCACCTTCCAGCTCCATCATCAGATCAGCTCCATGGCATCATAATAATATTGCATTGTCACGCGATATACATATGCGTGTAAAATTTCAGCTCAATTAGAAACCGGGAAGTGTGTCAAATTTAAACGTGCATGATTTGAACGGGACAAGTAAAATAAAAGCGTCGCTACGCTAACAGCTGATTTTACCTTCCCTCCGCATTAGATGTTTCACATCATAATTGTTTTGCGTTTAGACACGCCTATATAGCCTATTACAATATTTTTTTCTCAAATATCTTAAATGTACAGACACAGCTCTGTTACAGCTTTATAATAGTATAGATAGATTATTTACTACTTTTTAGTTCAACTAGCTATTTAAAGCGTGTTATTTTAGTTTTTTAAACTATAATTTATTTTCTTCCTTATAGTCTCAAAATAGTATCAAAAGTACGAAGCCAAGAGTAAAGTAATTCTACATTAAAGTAGAACATGGATAAATAACTACTAAAATAGAAGCAACAAGTATTTCGAGAACACTCGGGAATATATAACAGGGTAGTGTGGGTCCTGCACCCACTAAAGAAACCCGCCGTGTGCCGTCTCTCCGCCTTATATTGGCGGGCCACTGGAACTATGTTACATTCCTTCGGTGGAACAACTACGGAACCCTAAAAACCGATAAATACCGAATAATTTTATCAAATTAGTATATTGTTATCGGTCCTCGATAAATCTACAAAGTTTAAACGAAATGTGACCGTGTGGGTCAAAATCGCGCCCAAAGGAGTCGGTTACAAACATATAAACATGATACAAATATACAAACATACAGGTGAAGCTAATAAAAAGCGTGTAAAAAAAATTGTTTTGTCTTTAGACACGCCTATATATATTATAGTATTTTTTTCTAAATGTACCGACACAGCTCTGTTACAGTTTTATAATAGTATAGATAAATATTATTTGTTGGAGGATTCCACCTCATCTGTTATACCTGTGACGTTATCTTTAACGTCTCTGAGTAGAAGATGTAAATATTGAAATGTATCTATATGCTAACTAAAGATTGTAATTATTGTTACAGCTTGCAACAATGCCTCCGGCTGTTGGATTGTCATTGGGAGTCACAGTGCCCGTCGTGGCGCCCTAGCCACCTGGCATCCGTGACGTTGCGACCAACGAATTGCCGGTCATCAGTGACTGCTTGCTGCTGCGCACCTCAGGAATTCCGTCATGTCGCCCGTGTGTCCTTTGTGGACTCATAGGCGTCGTGATCTGCTCATCGCTGATAAGTCTGACGCTCCCTCGCCTCCACCGTGCCTGACGAACTTTCCCGCGTCCTGCTGACTCCATTTTCTTCAAGCGGCCACCGCTCATGCAGCCCTGATGAGTCCAATGACCAGGAAGACAACGCCAAAAGGTACCGTCTCTGCGGCGAACTCAGAGAATTCACCAGACAGTATATAATTCATTTGAGGACCACTGTAAAAAATATTTTTAAATACTTTGGAAAATCCAAAACTCGCACGCCTCTAATATAAATAAATGAAGACATTTTTCACAATAAAATTGATTATTTGATAAGTAACTAATAATGTATTGGTACTAAGTAGTTTTCAATCAATCACATAGATAGCGCTAATTTCAAAAAGTACTAATGTGGGTTTCATGTCTTTAGCGCTAATTTTGAGAAGTACTTCTATATTGCTCTATAGGAATATTTCTTATGAAAGGCGCTGGTTTTAGTGTCGCGTCGAGCGTAAATCTTTATATATCATACTTAATATTATAAATGTGAATGTAAGTTTGTTTGTTACGCTTTCACGTGAAAACTACTTAACCGATCATCATGAAACTTTGTACACATATTCTCGGAGGTATTAGAAGTAACATAGGATACTTTTTATTAAAAAAATACGAAAAATAAAAAAAATTGTTTGTCACAAAATCTCAAAATCTAGCAACTTCAACGCCATCTAGCATTTCAGTAATGAAGTTCCAACCCCGAGTACTGTAAAATACCGTTGCATTGTATTACCGACAATTTCAAGGGTTGCTTTATTTATTTTTATGAAATTACTCACGGACGAAGTCGCGGGTAACAGCTATGTGTGTATAAAGAGAATTATGAATGTTGACGAAGCGAGAGATGTATGAAAGGATAGAGCCTCGTGGCACTCTGTTTTCTCTGCCTACCCCGCAAGGGAGATGGCGCGATGATAAGTAATAGTAGTTGTAGTGGGACATGAGGCCGTTTTCTTTTTAAAAAAAATAATGTAATTTATTTACGCGAGCGAAGCCGCGGGAAACAGTATTATATATTTCTTGTGTGCTACACTGAACTCCTCCTAGACGGCTAGACCGATTTTGATGAAATTTTTTGTGTGAGTTCAAGGGGATTCGAGGATGGTTTAGATTCACATTTGGACCCGGTAGGTGGCGCCACAATAGGATTTCAGGACTTTTTCTTCTATTTATTTGTAAATGTTTGAGTAAGTACCGGGATGGTTTAGATCCACATTTGGACCCGGTAGATGGCGCCACGATAGGATTTCAGGATTTTTTTCTAATGTAAAAAGATATACCTATCTAACGAATTCAAACGAAACGCCAATTTTTGGACAGGACAACGTCTGTTGGGTCCACTAGTATTCAGTATTTTTCTGTTTATTTAATAACAATTAAACCACATCGAATCAGATCGTGAAAATTAATAGGGCTCTATTCGTAGTAATACTCTAGTTAAAAAGAAAAAAAAAAGACTATTAGTAAAGTATTAGTAGGTAATGTATGTTATCGTGTTAACATACATTACCTACAACAAACGGTCGTCCAATCCAGAATTTTTTCAAACAGTTTTTTAACTAGTTTAAATAACAAAAATGCCATAAAAAATATCATGAGTGTCAAAAATAGTGTTTTTTCTTGATGTGTGTGTATATATTGTTTTACAAATGCAATAAGTAGACGTTTTAAGTTTGAAAAATCAGTTAACGGGAATAGTACCTACCTCAACACTTCGCGCGTTCAATAAAAAAACCGCCACCAAAAGATACCCAGGAACTAAAAAACAAATAATGATTGGTATTTACGTACGATTTCTGTGCTAGACACCTATTGAAGTCGGTGCCAAAAATGATGTTAAATTTCTTATTGGTACATATTACTAATATCTAACTATTGTTTGTTATCATATATCTAAGTATAAATATTGTTTTTCTTATTTTGTACAAAAAAAGAATCATTGCAATCAATTCATAATTGGCGGAATAATCGCGTAACAAACATACGAAAAAAAGTGTGTGTGTGTGTGTGTGTGTGTGTGTACTTATGTACACGCGTTAGAAGTTATAATTCTTAGGCGTAACAGGATTAAAAATCTTTTCAATAATTTTATCTTTCGCCTTATTCTACGTTTGTAGAAAAAACGACACTAATAATAGATAAAACTAGACGTCGCGGGACGTCTACCAGATGTGAAAACATCTAAATTATTGTGTAGAAATAAAATGATCATAACTTGACAAAGTGGAGTCAAGACGAATCAAACGAGTATAAACTCGATAGGGTTGCGTCGTTCTCTACAGAGTTACTGTGACCACCTTCCAGCTCCATCGTCAGACCCTAGATACCATCTAGAGACAAAGTACTCGTCAAGACAAATCAAACGATTCCAAACTCGATAGGGTTGCGTCGTTTCATTACAGAGTTACTGTGGCCATCTTCCAGCCCCATCATCAGACCCTGGATATCATCTAGGACTGAAGTACTAGTCAAGACATTTCAAACGTGCCCTAACTCGATGGAGTTGCACCATTTAATTACAGAGTTTTGCATGGCCACCTTCCAGCTCCATCATCAGACTTTGGATACCATCTAAAGACAAAGTACTCATCAAGACGAATCAAACGTGTCCAAACTCTGGGATTGCGTCGTTTCATTATAGAGTTCCTAAGTCCATCTTCCAGCTCCATCATCAGATTAGCTCCATGTCATCATAATATTGCATTGCCACGCGATATACATATGCATGTAAAATTTCAGCTCAATCGGAAACCGGGAAGTGTGTCAAATTTAACTTGCAAGATTTGAACGGGACACGTAAAATAAAAGCGTCGCCACACCAACAGCCGATTTTATCCTCCCTCCGCATTAGATGTTTCACATCAAAAGGTATTTAATACATTGAAAGTTTTATTATAACTCATTATCTAGTTAAATAAAGTTTATATATCACAAACATATGACCCTTGGATATGCGCAAATGCCACGCATGTGCTGGCCACGAAGTCGGGGCGGTTTGCAGGTGAGCGGGGCTCCGAAGTCCTCACTACACCCCAGATGGGGCGTGTGGATTCAGCATCGAGGCTTTTTAGCCTCCTGGCTGAAGTAGCCATCGCGGCCCTTAGATAGGGGCCGGTCCTGGGAGCGGACGGACGGCGGCCCTCCCCGTTCTTCACACCGTCGCGGCGGTCAAGCCCGAGCCGGATGAGACCCCCGGTTCCCTGGGGGAGGTCCAGCTCCGAGCGACCAGCGACAGCGACGGTGGCGTACAACGGAGGGGGACCATCTGATGTCCTCTGGATGTCGGTAGAATTGGGTAGACTGTCTGTAAAAAGACAGACTAGGGGGCTACCCCGGCCCGCGACATGCGCAAGTGCTACGGGCGCAGGGGCCGCGGGGCGGGGCGAACTATGTTACCAGGGGCGGCGCACCGTGATGCCGAGCTAGGAGGCACAGCTGTGGGCTAGAGGAGAGGATTTTTTTTTTTTTTTTCTTTCTTTCTTTTATTCCATCACACAACTTCTTTTAGATGGTCCTGGGCCTTGGATAAGGAACAGGAGGAGTCAGGCGGGGTCGTTGGTACCTGGGCACAGGTACCACCGTACTCACGAGGAAGCGGAGGTCTCCGCCAGCAAGTCACGCGGAAGGCATCTACTATCGGGGGGCCGTGCGTGGAGCGGGACGATGCCCCTGATGTGGCGCCACGATGAGGCGTCAGCGCGTTCAAACAATCCAATGGATAGGCGGCGTATGTAGGCGTCCAGGCTCTCGATGTTTGGTCCCGCCTGATTACATCGTTCCTCACGCAGAGGGGGCCGGCGATTATGGTGCGCAGCGTCAGCGCCTGCTGGGTGCGCAGCTTCTTCCAGGTCGTCCCGCTGGTGAGGGTGAACCAGGCTGGGGCAGCATATGTCAGCTGGGAGCGTATATACAATTTGTATACTCCCAGTTTAATGCGTAGAGGGAGGCTAGATGTGAGCGCTGGACGCAGCCGCATTCTGGTGATACGTGCATTCGCGACGACGTTGCCGGCGTGTCTCCTCATGCTGAGACGGCGGTCTATAGTTGACAGGTACTTAATGTGTGACATCCACGGCACTGCGGCGCCGTGGAGTATGAGTGGCGGTGGCAAGGAATGCTTGCTGTTAAATACTATCGCCTGTGTCTTTCCCACATTCACCGACAAACGCCATTTAGTCAGCCAGTGGGGCAGGAGATCCAGGGTACGCTGCATCTTCGACGCGGCATGTCATCAGCGTACAGCGCGAGCTCCACCCCGGCTGAGACCGGGATATCGTCGGTGAATAGTGAGTATAACACTGGCGACAGACAGCTGCCCTGGGGAACGCCAGCGGCGATTGGGCGGATGGAAGACAGATTCTCGTCCACCACCACTCGAAATGTCCGTCTACACGGAAGGACAAGGAAAGTGGAGACCACCTTCACGATGTGGCAGGGTGTCGAACACGTCGACAGCTTAAGCAGCAGACCGGAGTGCCAGACGCAGTCGAACGCCCTCTCCATATCGAGGAGTACTGCTACAACGTGTTCGCGCTTGTTGCGACACACGGTTATCCGGTGCAGTACTCTCGACAACTGGAGGGTGGTGCTGTGGCTCGACCGAAACCCAAATTGTTCAGGCCGAGGAGTGATAAGCGGAGTCAGGTGCCGCAGCAGGAGCTTTTCGAACACCTTCGAGACTGTTGGCAGCAAAGTGATTGGCCGATAGCTCTCCGGCTTCAGCACGTTCTTTCCTGGCTTGGGCAGCATCACGATGCGGCCCTCCTTCCAGGCGTTTGGAAAGGTGCCGGTGCGCAGGATCCCGGTGAACAGGCGCGCCAGAGCTACCACTGTACGGTGTGGCAGCTGGCGCAGCACTGCGTTGGAGATCCCGTCTGCACCGGGAGCCTTTCTGGGCTTAGCCTGTCGTAGGGCGCACTGCACCATGCCGGGAGAGAAGACGATGGGGGCTTCTTCGGGAGTCATCGGCGAAGCGAGGTAGTCCCGAAGGTGCTGCTCCACTGCTGCGGAGTGCGCGGCGCCCGTGGTTGGGTTCGGTCGGAAGAGGCGCTCGAGGTGGTCGGCAAATATCTCAGCTCGGTCCTCTGCTCTATACCGTGGGGTCCCGTCGCCGTGAAGCAGGGGACGCACCGGAGCTGGGGATCTGTTGAGGAGTCTACAGAGTTTGAATGCTGAGTTCCAGTCATTGGGGTCCGAGTGGATGAGATTCTCCCAGCTCTCGGTGTTTTGAGTCCGCAACTCGGCCCTCACTCTCTCCGCGAGCCGGTTGAGGTCCAACTTTGTCCGTGGGCATCTAGTGGATTGCCATAGTCTACGAAGATGACGCTTGGCGGCTATCATATCTCGAAGGTGAGCTAGCAAAGGCGGAAGACGACCTTGGTAGTGAGTAGATGTTGATGAGGATGCCGCCAAGGCGTTTCTTATGGATGTGGAGAGTTCGGCAGAGAGGAGTTCCACGTCGGCTGCGGAGCTGACAGGCCGGGTTGGAGTGGTGGTCTCCAGCAATTCCTTGAATTTTGTCCAATCCGGTTTTGGACGTGGCGCTGGAGGGGTGATTCTGCATTGTGTTAGGCGCAGGATGACGAGTACCGGTTGATGATCCGATAACAGCTCGTCGTCGAGGACTTCTTGCGAAATCTGGCAGCGGATGTCATTTAGGACTAAAATGTCCAACACGTCAGGGTTATATGTCGAGCAGTCCGGTTAATGAGTTGGGACCTCCGGGCTCATGACATTATAACCCCGGGCTTCAGCAAAGTCGTGGAGTTGTACACCAGCTGGATTCCGTACTCCCGAGTTCCACGCTGGGTGTTTGGCGTTCAAGTCGCCGGCGATTAGTGTAGGCTGCGACCTGTCGAGCAGTGACTTGATGACAGTGGTGTCTAAGTGGGCTTCAGGAGGCTTGTATGCAGCATACAGCTGGAGCTGCTTGCCTCCGAGATACAGTTCTACACCCAGCGTGTAGATATTGGTGTTGTTGGAGATCGGGAGTGGTTGGTGTATAATCAGTCTCTTGAAGAGTACTGCCAGATCGCGATATATCCGTCCGATATCCGTGGTTTCATCCCTCCGGTAAGCGAGGAAACCTGGGAACCTTATTTGATCTGCAGGTCCCAGGTGCGTCTCGCTTATCAGCGCCACGTCGATGTCCTGTTCCTGCAGTAGGGGCGGAGTACGGGCGACCTTGTTTGCCAGGCCGCGGGCATTCCAGTGTATAATCCTCAGGGGCTTACTATCCATTAACGGCGATGATCTCAGACATGCCTCTGAGGACTATTTGGGCAATCTTAGTATTATCCTCCTCGTCGTTCAATGCGGTGAGAACGTCCTGGAGGACTCTTATTGCGGCACGGATTATCTCGTTACCGCGGCCTGCTGGCTTAGAGGTGGAGGCATCTCTCGTTGTTGGGGCCTTCGCCTTCTTCCCCTTAGGGCACTTTCAGGGGCGGCGGCCGGCGGATCTTCAGTCCGTGGTTTTAGGTCGCCCTTGTGGTGTGCGGCTCGAGGGAGGCAGCGCCCTTCCCTCTCCGCTTCTTCCGCCCCCTCTTTCGAGGGGCTCCGCGTTCGGTGGGGGCGTTCGCTGCCGCCATCAGCGACGCCTTTGCTGGGTTTCTTCTATGGGCTGTGGGTTCACCGGCGCTGGCTTGCTCGGTGCCCCTGTGATGGCCACTGGCCCCGCCTTCTTGTACCGGGCCTCCTTCCTGAAGACAGGGCAATTAATATTATTGGCCGGGTGTTCCCCGCCTCAATTCGCGCAGGTCGCCGGTTCGGCCAATGGGCGTGGGCATTCCCTTGCGGGGTGTTCGCCACCGCACCGCACACAGGCCTGCGGGCGGTGGCATTGGTGGCTACTGTGTCGAAACTTTTGACACCTGTGGCTTTGGGCGGGACTCCGTTTGTCCCGCCAAGCTTAAATTTTGACCCCGGGGATACCAAGCATCTCGGTTACCTCGTAGATCCCCAGGGTAGTACGTACTTACTACGAATGAAAAACACAACCCACGGTGATCTTCGCTCCACCTTCCTGGGAGGGAGGGCGGAATCTGTGTCGGGGCATTTTGTGCCCCCTGTCAGAGGTGTCTACCACGGACACTAGATAGTGCCTGGTCCTTTGGTTTACTTCGGCGAGCGCCCCTCCGAGTCGTCACACCACCGTGGTGGTCAGCCCGAGCCAGATGAGACCCCCGGTTGTCCCGGGGGAGGTCCAGCTCCGGGTGACCAGCGACAACGGCGGTGACTCAACGGAGGGGGCCGCTTTAAGTTGATGGTTGTCATGCGGTGAGTTTTTCTTGGAAGGGGGTGCCCCGCGGCCGGGACCAGCGGCGCCCGGACACAGTACGCATACTGCTGGAGTAATATGCGCAAGTGTCGCGGGCGTAGGGGCCACGGGCTCGAGGCGATTTGGTGTTAGACGGGGCCGTTTAGGGCCACCGTAATGGAGCCGTATGGTGAGGCATGCCGGATGTGGTCCTAGGACGAGGCGTCTGCACGCCCGAACATGTTGGCGGCAAGTCGGCGAACGAAATCGTCCACGCTCTCGACCCTTAGATCAAGGCTGATCACGTCTTTCCTCACATAGCGAGGAGCGGCAACAATGGTGCGCAACGTCAGCGACTGCTGAGTGCGCAGGCGTTTGCGGCTCGACTCGCTAGTGAGGGCGAACCAAGCCGGGGCGGCGTAAGTCAGCTGGGTGCGCACGTATAAGTTGTACACACCCAGCTTGACGCGCAAGGGGAGGCGGGACCGGAAAACTGGTTTGAGTAGCGCGTGGGTTGCTCGCACGCGGGCCACGATATTCTTCACATGCTTCTGCATGGAGAGACTGCGGTCTATGGTGACGCCCAGGTACATGGCGGCAGGCGTCCAATCGAGTTCCAGTCCCTGTAGTGTGAGTGGCGGTGGTGATCCATAGTTGAATTCAAATTCAAATTCAAAAATATCTTTATTTCATAGGCCTATTAAGTAGCACTTAAAATCGTCAATAATACACTAATAATTAAAATAATTAACACGAGCGCCTGAGGCGAGTGCAACCGCAATAACAAAATGGCGATTGCAATCGCCACAAGCGGCCGGATTCCGTAGTAAAGCCTTTCATGAGAAGAACCCGGCAAGAAACTCATGGGCCACTTTTTTAAATTGCCAATTTATTACAATTTAATATAATCTTTATAACTAAAATTACATTATATCTTATAAAACAATTTTGAAAATTAATGAATGAGGAGCAGCTCAAGCCCATTTAGTTTTATCCTCAAGATAATCCGAAACAGTGTAATAACCTTGATTACAAAGTCTAATTTTTACGGCTTTCTTAAACTTATTTAGTGGCATGTTTCGGACATTTTCAGGAATTTTATTGTAGAAGCATATACATTGCCCCATGAAAGATCTACTGATTCTGTGGAGACAAGTACTGTGAGCAACAAGATTGCCTTTGTTCCTTGTATTAATGTGATGAACGTCGCTATACTTATCAAAGCTTCTGATGTTTTTCTTGACATACAACAGATTTTCATATATAAATTGAGACACGACAGTTAGAATATTTATTTCTTTAAATTTCTGTCTAAGGGAAACTCTCGGGCCCAGATTATAGATTGCACGAACGGCATAA
This sequence comes from Leucoma salicis, assembly GCA_948253155.1. NCBI lineage: Eukaryota > Metazoa > Arthropoda > Insecta > Lepidoptera > Erebidae > Leucoma > Leucoma salicis. The sequence continues at coordinate 5,774,706 of OX411826.1, forward strand.
CACATACATAATACTATGAAAGTAACTGAAATAAACTATTCTAGCCGTTTCAACATCAGTCAATAATCTAATTTTTTTTACCGCTTATGCCGCTGAGCTAAGCCTACCTGACAATTTTTTAATATGGGGGCCCCATTGGAGTTTGTTATCTATAGTGATACCTAGGAAAACCGTTGACTCCACAAGGTCCAGTTCGACGCCATTCAATTGTACATTGGTTTCTACATGCTTTACATTGGGTGTAGTAAATTTTATACATTTAGTTTTATTTTCACTTAAAACTAGGTTATTAGTATTGAACCAATGAACAACTTTAGATAGTGTGTTGTTCACATCGTCATAATTAAGTTGTTGCCTTCTTATTTTAAATAATAAAGATGTATCATCTGCGAACAACACAATATTTCGATTATCTCCTACGTAGCATGGTAGGTCATTAATATAGACTAAGAACATAAATGGCCCCAAGATGGACCCCTGCGGCACACCCATTGTCATGACAGACCCATGTGATAACGTGCCATTAACATCGACCCTTTGAATTCTATTGCTCAAATAAGAAGTCAAAAGCTCGAGAGCCCTGTTCCTGATTCCGTAATGGTATAACTTTTTAATGAGGGTTTCATGATGTACACAGTCAAATGCTTTAGACAAATCGCAAAATACGCCTAACGCATCGTGTGAATCTTCCCAAGCTTTAAATATGGTTTTTAACAATTCTAGACCTGCATCAGTAGTAGAGCGATTCTTAGTGAAGCCGAACTGGTTTTTATGAAAAAATTTATGATTGTCAAAATGATAACCATTTGTTTGAGAATAAGCTTCTCAAATACTTTACTTAGTGTCGGTAGTACAGAAATTGGACGAAAACTATTAAGGTCTGAGGTACTGCCAGATTTAAACAAAGGAATTACTCTACTAAACTTCATAAGGTCGGGGAATACACCATTAACAAAACAACCGTTAAACACAGATGTCAATTGGGGAGCAATAATATGAATAATTGAGTTAACTAACTTAACAGACATACCCCATAAATCCGCAGTTTTTTTAATATTAAGACTTTTAAAAGAATTTATAACACTGTTTACATTGACATCCGAGAATTTAAAGGAAGTATTACATATCGGAACACATTGCCTAAGGAGCGATTCGGCTGCAGTAGGAGACAACGTCAGATGTTTTGTTGTTAAAACAGGAATATTAGTAAAATAATTTTCAAATGCCGTTGCCACTTCTCGATTCGCTCTTACATTTTTGTCATCTATTTTCAAGTTAAAGTCCCTCTTGCGCACTGTTTCTCTACCAGTTTCACTGTTTATCACCTTCCAAGTCATTTTAATAATATCGCCGGATTTTTTGATTTTATTTTTCAGATATAGTGATTTAGCACAGGAACAGGCCCGTTTGAATATTTTGGAATAGTTTTTTACATATTCCAAAAATATTGGGTTGTGATTATAAGTTTTATCATTATAAAGTTCATATAACCTTAGTCTACTTTTATAAACACCACAGGTAGCCCATTCACTAAAGCCCGCGCGAGCGCCAATAGTTACAGTTTTAGGTTTAAAATTCTTGCTGAATTCATTACTGATCAACTGGAATAGAGCAGTATATAAATCGTTAGGGTTGTCATGAAAAGGCAACCGTGGTACTTTTTCAGATAGATTACATTTAAAAAGCTCTAAGCGGCTAGAGTTCATTGGAACAAAGGTAACTTTATCTTTATGGACCCTACTAGTTCCAGGAAATACCACAAGTTGTCCACAGTGATCAGATTCCAGTTTATTTATGATAGATTTATTAATTGGTTTTGCATTTGTAAATATATTATCTATACAAGTTGCGCTCAAAGAAGTAATCCTAGTAGGTTCCAGAAAAACATTGTACATGTTATAAGATTTCATTATAGTTATAAATTTTTGAGTAATAGTACTATTTTCAAGTAAATTTATATTAAAATCTCCACAGATCACAATTGTTTTATTTGAACAGGAGGCTTTAAATAAAATATCCTCTAAGTGTCTCTCAAAATCATCATATGGTGAACATGGGGGTCTATAAACACAAGCGACAATGAACTGCTCAGACTCAATACAAGCAATTTCAATAACCCGTTCAACAGAGAGGCTCATAATATCATTACGTACTTTATATTTAATTTTATTATCTATAATAATTAGGGCACCACCCCGTATACTAATGTCTCTGTTGAATGAGCAAGCAACCTGGTGATTGGGAAAATTGAAAATGAATTGATTGTTTTTGAGCCAATGTTCTGTAATACAAAGAATATCTAATTCACAATCATTAATAAATAATTCAATTTCCAATTCTTTACCAAGCATACCTTGAATATTTTGATGTACCAGGTTGATAGGCTTTAATTTATTATTATTACACAATATACTATTACTAGAGCAAGAGGATGTCTCTTTTGTCTTTATTAGATTATAATTGGTTGATAAACTATTTTTAAAGCAAGGGGATATCTCTATTGTCTCATATTGTAATTTAAATTAGTACATGAAATGTCATTATTTTTATTACTATAAATGTCATCATTTAAATTACAAATGTCAACATCAGATTGCTCAATAAAAGCAAAGTTGTTAGCCAAGTTCTTGGCTGATGTATAAAAAAAATATGATAGCGAAGCAGCTACCTGTTGTTTAAAATATTTACAAAGATAATATCTATCTTCCATCAAATAATAATAATGCTTATTAACATAATTGTTAATGTCAATGACATGCATTTTGTCACTTATAACATAATTGCATTGAGTTTTTATATTATCCAATGTCATATTCAAACTGTAAGTATATTCATTTTCCAACTTCGTCAATTTTCTTTTATAGGGAAATGTGAACATAACTATTTTCTTTACATTTAGATTAGAAAGTTTCTTACTATATTGCAATAACTGACTCTTGCTCTTGTTGTTCGTTATGACTAATCGCCTGTGTCTTGCCCGTATTCACCGACAGCTGCCACTTCAGCATCCAGGAGGGCAGGAGTTCAAGGGTGCGCTGCATCTTAGACGCGGCGTGGTGTGTGCGGATACTGGTGGTAATAAACGCCGCGTCGTCAGCATACAGCTCGACGTCGGTCCCAGCTGCGGCCGGGATATCGTCGGTGAAGCGTACATACAACACAGGCGATAGACAGCTGCCCTGGGGAACTCCAGCAGCTATGGGGCGGGATGAGGAGAGTTCCCCGTCCACCGCCTCTCGGAAGGTCCGTTAGTGCAGGAAGGCGGAGACCACCTTCACAATGCGACGGGGTGTCGGTGATGTTGACAGCTTGAACAGCAGACCGGAGTGCCATACCCTGTCACACGCTTTTTCCATGTCGAGGAATACTGCAACAACCCAGCCACGGTACGTTGCGGTAGGCGGCGCAGCACTGCGTTTGAGATTCCGTCACAACCGGGCGCCTGCCTGGAAGGGGCCTGGCGAATCGCTCTCTGCACCATCCCCGGGAAGAAGATGGGATCCTCTTCGGGAGCTATCGGCTGGGCGAAATAGTACCGAAGGTGCTGCTCGACTGCTGCGGCATGTGCTGGATCCGCAGTAGGGTTCGGTCGGAACAGGCGCTCAAGGTGAGCGGCGTAGATTTCCGCTCGGTCTGCTGCTCTATACCTTACGGTCCCGTCGCTGTGAAGCAGGGGCCGTACCGGAGCTGGGGTATTCGAGAGGCGGCGGCACAAACGATGGACGGACGGCCAGTCGTCCCCGGCGGCGTTAATGAAGTTCTCCCAGCTCTCGGCGGCGTGGGCCCGCAACTCGGCCTTCACTCTCTCCGCGAGCCGGTTTAACTCGGTCTTCACTCTAGGGCATCTGGTAGCTTGCCACTGCTTTCTGAGTCGTCGCTTGGCGGCAATCATTGTCTTGATGTGCGATGGGAGGGGCGGAAGCCGCTCCCGATGTGTTGTGGCGGATCTTCTTGCCGCCGCCAAGGCGTCCCCGATGCAAGTGGCAAGCTCTGCGGCGAGTCGTTGGACATCGGCTGCGGAGCTGACGCGCCGAGTTGGCGTGGTGGTCTCCAGCACTTCCTGGAAAGTTGTCCAATCCGGTAATGAACGTGGCGCTGGAGGGACGATCCGGGTCGGGTTCTTTCGAAGGACGACGAGCACAGGCTGTTGATCCGACTGTAACTCGTCGTCGAGGACTTCCTGCGAGATCTGGCAGCTGATGTCATTTAGGACTAATATGTCCAACACGTCAGGGGCATGGTTCACGTTGTCCGGGTAATGAGTAGGAACCTCCGGACCGAGAACCGAATACCCCCGGGCTTCAGCATAGTCAAAGAGTCGTACACCAGAGATGTTGCGGACGCTAGAGTTCCACGCTGGGTGCTTGGAATTTAGGTCGCCGGCAATAATGACCGGGTGCGGCGCTACCAAAAGCGTGTGCACGTCGATGGTATCGAGGAATGCGGGGTCAGGCGGCTTGTAGGCCGCATGTAGATGCATTGGGGCGTTGCCCAGAAGAAGCTTGACACCCAGCGTGTAGAGCGTGTTGTGGGCCGGAGTCAGTAGGGGCTGGTGCACGACCCGTCTCTTGACGACTACTGCCAGACCGCGGTAGACTCTTCCAGAGTCCGTGGTTTCGTCCCTCCGATAAACGAGGAAACCCGGGAATCTTATTTTATCTGCAGGTCTCAGGTGCGTCTCGCTTATCAGCGCCACGTCGATGTCTTGTTCCTGCTGAAGGGGGCGAAGTAGGGCGACCTTGCTTCCCAGGCCGCGGGCATTCCAATGTATTATCCTCAGGGGCTTACTATCCATCAAAAGGGACGATATCTGCGATGCCCCTGAGGACGATGCTCATAATTTGGGACGCGTCCTGCCCATTGCTCAGCGCGACTAGCACTTCTTGCAGGACGCGTATCGCGGCCTGGATGCCAGCGCTCTTGTCTGCGCTGCTTTCCTTAGTTCCGTGGTGTTCACTCCGGCGGCGGTGGATGTAACCCCCCGAAAGGGGTTGCGTGCGTTCCCCCCCTATCCTGGGGCGGGCTGGGGGTCCGCACGAAGGGCGGGATTGAAGGGAGGGGATTCCCCTTCATCCCGGCGGCGGCCCTGGTGGGCGAGCCAGCCGCGACGTGTGCGTCACCTCACCTGCTAAGGTGGATTTTGCAGGTCTGGCAAGTATCGCTACTTGCTCGAGCCGACAAGCGCAGCGCGACGCGACGCGTGTGCCGGCGCGAGCGGGCAGCGGAACGTCCGTACGGCGCGAGGAACACTGCACACACACTGTAGTCACTGCAGTTGTATTGTAGGTTCACTCTGCTGAGGCTTCGAGACACTCCACAAACACAACACCACGGTAGTCTTCACTCATCCCCCCTCTGGGGAAGGGCGGTTTCAAGTTCGGGGCTGTTGCCCCCTGCTTGAGGTATCCTCCGCAGACACTGGATAGTGTCCGGTCTTGGGGGTTCTTCAGCGGGCTCCCATCCGAATCTTCACACCACCGCGGCGGTCAGCGTCCGGTTAAAGGGGTGCGGGAGTGAGCCGCCCCATGTAGCCGTACTGGGATGGTACGGCTAGGAAAAATTGGATGTGGAAGGATTATCAAGAGTGGGAAGAAAGGAAGGGAGTAGACACTTCCTCGCAGTAATCTGTGTTGGTACGGTGGTCACTATTGTGTTAGGAGGTCCCGTGGCAATCAACGATGGTCAGGTGGACGAGCGTGCCAAGGCGCCAGGTCCCGGATGTGGTCCCAGGACGAGGCGTCGGCACGCTCGAACATCGTGGCGGCAAGGCGGCGGATGTAGTCGTCCACGCTCTCCACCGCTAGATCCCGGATGATCACATTGTTCCTCACGAAGCGAGGAGCGGCAACAATAGTGCGCAGCGCCAGCGACTGCTGGGCGCGCAAGCGTTTGCGGCTCGACTCGCTTGTGAGGGCGAACCAAGCCGGGGCGGCGTAGGTCAGCTGGGTGCGCACATAGTTTGTACACACCCAGCTTGACGCGCAGCGGGAGGCGGGACGAGAATACCGGCTGCAGGAGGGAGCGGGTCGTGCGAACGCGCGAGACCACGTTTTCACGTGTCTGGCCATCGTCAGACGGCGGTCTATGACCACACCCACGTACTTGACTGCGGTCGTCCAGGTGATGTCCGCTCCCTGAAGGGAGAGTGGTGGTGGTGTTCTGTAATTGTCTGTGATGACTATCGCCTGTGTTTTGCCCACATTTACCGACAGCTGCCACTTCAGCAGCCAGGAGGGCAGGAGGTCGAGTGTGCGCTGCATCTTAGACGCGGCGTGGTAAGCTCTAATGCTGGATGTGATGAACGCCGCGTCGTCAGCGTACAGCGCGACGTCAGTCCCAGCTGCGGCCGGGATATCGTCGGTGTAGCGTGTGTACAACACAGGCGACAGACAGCTGCCTTGGGGGACTCCAGCAGCTATGGGACAGGAAGAGGAGAGTTCCCCGTCCACCACCACTCTGAAGGTCCGGATGTCCAGGAAGGCGGAGACCACCTTCACAATGCGACGGGGTGTCGATGACGTTGACAGCTTGAACAGCAGACCGGAATGCCATACCCTGTCGAACGCCTTTTCCATGTCGAGGAATACTGCAACGGCGTGCTCGCGCTTGTTTCGAGCTGCCGTAATCCGGTGCAGTACCCTCGACAACTGCAGCGTCATACTGTGTTCAGACCGAAACCCGAACTGCTCCGGCCTGGGGGCGATGTGGGGAGTCAGGTGCCGCAGGAGGAGTTTTTCTAACACCTTCGAGACACAAGGCAGCAGCGTGATGGGCGGATAGCTCTCAGGCTTCTTGGTGTTTTTCCCGGGCTTGGGCAGCATTACGATGCGGCCCTCTTTCCATACAGTGGGGAAGGACCCGGTGCGCAGAATCCCGTTATACAGGCGGGTCAACGCCGCCACAGTGCGTTGTGGCAGGCGGCGCAGCACTGCATTTGAGATTCCATCACAACCGGGCGCTTTCCGAGGGGGGGCCTGGCGAATCGCCCGCTGCACCACTCCCGGGGAGAAAAAGACGGGGTCCTCTTCGGGAGCTATCGGCGACTCAAAATAGTCTCCAAGGTGTTGCTCGACTGCTGCGGCGTGTTCCATGTCCGCAGTCGGGTTCGGCGAGAACAGGCGCTCAAGATGGCGGCGTAGATCTCCGCTCGGTCTGCTGCTCTATACCTTACGGTCCCGTCGCTGTGAAGCAGGGGCCGTGTCGGAGCTGGGGTATTCGTCAAACGACGGCACAGGCGGTGAATAGACGGCCAGTCGTCTCCGGCGGCATGGATGTAGTCCTCCCAGCTCTCGGCGGTGTGGGCCTCCAACTTGGCCTTCACTCTCTCCGCTAGCCGGTTGAGTTCCATCTTAATTGTGGGGCATCTTGTTGCTTGCCACCGTCTTCTAAGACGGCGCTTGGCTGTAATCATCTTCATGATGTGCGCGGGAAGAGACGGAAGCCTCTCCCGGTGAGTAGTGGCGGGTCTTCTTGCCACCACCAAGGCGTCCCCGATGCAGGTGGCAAGCTCTGCAGCAAGTCTCTGGACGTCGGCTGCGGAGCTAACGGGCCGAACTGGTGTGGTGGTCTCCATCGCTTCCCGGAAGATTGTCCAGTCCGGTATGGGATGTGGCGCTGGAGGGGTGGTCTTTATAGGGGTTTTTCGTAGGACGACGAGTACTGGTTGGTGATCCGACTGTAGCTCGTCGTCCAGGACTTCCTGCGAGATCTGGCAGCTGATGTCATTAAGGACTAGTATGTCCAACACGTCAGGGATAGGGTTCGCCTGGTCCGGGTAATGTGTGGGTACCTCCGGGCCAAGACCGCATATCCCCGGGCTTCTGCGAAATCCAGGAGTCGTACACCAGAGATGTTTCTCGTACTCGAGTTCCACGCTGGGTGTTTGGAGTTCAGGTCGCCGGCGACGATGACCGGGTGCGGCGCCTGTAGCAGCGCGTGCAGGTCAGAGGTGTCAAAATTAGGAGGCGGCGGCTTATATGCCGCGTGGAGATGCAGTAGGGCGCCGCCCAGTAAGAGCTCGACACCCAGCGTGTAGACCGTGTTGTAGGCCGGGATCAAAAGGGGCTGGTGCACGATCCGTCTCTTGACGAGTACTGCCAGACCGCGGTAGCTTCTTCCCGAGTCCGAGGTTTCATCCCTCCGATAAACGAGGAAACTTGGGAATCTTATTTTGTCTGCAGGTCCCAGGTCCGTCTCGCTTATTAGCGCCACGTCGATGTCCTGTTCCTGCAGAAGGGGGCGAAGTAGGGTTACCTTGCTTCCCAGGCCGCGGGCATTCCAATGTATTATTCTCAGGGGCTTGCTATCCATCATTTGGAGTGATATCAGCAATGCCCCTGGCGACTGGGTCTGGGTCTGGGTCGCGTCCTGCCCTTTGCTCAGCGCGACTAGCACTTGATGCAGGACGCGTAACGCGGCCTAGATGTCAGCGCTCTTGCCTGCGCTGCTTTCCTTTGAGGTGGAGGTGGTGGCGGCTGCTTTGTCAGCAGCCACCTTCGTCTTCTTCCCTTTTGACGCGGGTGCGTCTTTAGGGACTGCGGCAGGCTTGAAATCGACGGCAAGGTCGCCCACCTTTGGTTGTTCTTCCTGCGGAAGGGAGGCAGCGTTATTTACGTCTTTCACTTTGTTTGTTGTTTCCGGTATAACTCGGAAACAAGTATGGCCCATCAGGCCTTTCTTGACCTCGTTCTCAACGACGAGGTCTTATACGACTTCATCAAGTCTCGCTACGGAGACAAGTGCCCACCTCGGGTACTCTTAACCACCCCGGCCCTGCCCTCGGAGGTAGGAGATGGTCGCCCGCCCAGTGCGATGGAGACCACGGCCACCGATACCGACTCTGGCAACTCTGCCGAGTCGGACGCTTCCGGGTCGGACTCATCATCCGACACCGAGTTCACGGTTGTGAGCTCCCGCAAAAGGAGCCACAAGGATAGGAAGGGGGCACCAAAAAAGGCCCCTAAGATCGCTGAGAAGGGAGCCGCCCAGCCGGCCCCGGCTGTGGTAGCCCCTACCACTCAGCGACCACAAGGGTCTTCCTTACCCCCACGCGCGCCTACACCCGTAGTAGGCCAACGTAAAGAGGCCGCCCCGCCGCCCCTCTTCATTCAGGACAAGACGGCTTGGTCCACCGTGTCGTCGTGGTGCAACGAGCACCACGTCAACTACAAGAGCGCCCGATCAACAACCCAGGGCATAAAGGTCACATTGGCCTCATCTAATGACCACCGAGCATTGTCCAAAATCCTCAGGGAGAGGAACGTCTCGTTTCACTCTTATACCCTTCCGGAAGATCGACTCCTACGAGTAGTAGTGAGGAACATTCCGAAGGAGGTCTCCACAGACGAAGTCAAGCAGTCGTTGCTGGCTCAAAACCTACCGGTGCATGAGGTGCACCGTATGTACAAGGGTCGCGCTCGCGAACCTTACGACTTAGTCATGGTCACCCTAGACCTTACCAAAGAGGGTAAGGCAGTGTACCAGATAAAGGCGGTTTGCGGCCTATCTGGTATAAGGGTCGAGCCACCCAAGAAGAAGGGCAACGTTTCCCAGTGCCATAGATGTCAACTCTATGGGCACTCCGCCCGGCATTGTTATGCCCGCCCTAGATGCGTCAAGTGTCTAGAGGACCACTCGACAACAGACTGCTCTCGTCCTAAGGACCACACTTTTTTTTTTTTTTCAACCGTCAACTCGGTGTCGGATGATGAGTCCGACCCGGAAGCGTCCGACTCGGCAGAGTTGCCAGAGTCGGTATCGGTGGCCGTGGTCTCCATCGCACTGGGCGGGCGACCATCTCCTACCTCCGAGGGCAGGGCCGGGGTGGTTAAGAGTACCCGAGGTGGGCACTTGTCTCCGTAGCGAGACTTGATGAAGTCGTATAAGACCTCGTCGTTGAGAACGAGGTCAAGAAAGGCCTGATGGGCCATACTTGTTTCCGAGTTATACCGGAAACAACAAACAAAGTGAAAGACGTAAATAACGCTGGTCCCTAGCGTCCCTAAGTCCTCGGGTGGGATCGCCCGGGGATGTGTGGGTGAAACGTCCCTCCCAACCGGGTGTAGGTTGGGAGGATGTACTTAAATAGTGAGCCCTAAGCTTGTACTCCCTCCGCCGATCTTAATGTGCGAAGGGTTCCTAACAGCCTCGGTGCCGGGGTGGTATGGGCCTTTGCAGGCCGGCACACCCAAACTAACACCAGAGGGATGGATTTAAGGTAAGGTAGGGTGGGAGGGGGTGATGGCTAGGTCAGGCTAGGAGATCCCCCAAGGCCTGATTGTCTAGCCCCGTCCGATTTTGCGCTACCCTGAAGGGGTAGAGCTGGCGAATCGGGTCCTCGCCTCACCCGGCTTCGTTGACACCGTGAGGTTTCAACCGGGGAACCAATAAACAGTGGCTTTACCCAGAAGGGGTACCCTGAAGGGGCCAATTTCTGATATTCGTTATATAGAAATAATATTTGCAATTGAATTTGCGTACGTACTTACTACGAACGAAAAACAACTCAAAAATTCGCCTTGAGAAAGGCGGTTGCAACTTGGTCAGGCAAGTTGAGTGCGGCTGAACGAGCTGCGCGCGAGGGCGTAGGTAGTGGCGCTGCGAGAGTGCGGAGCGTGCGAGAACGAACGCAACACGTACGTTCGTCAGGACGGCTAGCCGCGGAATGCGACCTTTGCGACGGAGATCTTCGCACCTCCTTCCTGGGGGGGGGGGGAGGGCGGAATCTGTGTCGGGGCATTTTGTGCCCCCTGACAGAGGTGTCAACCGCGGACACTAAATAGTGCCCGGTCCTTTGGTTTTTACTTCCGCGAGCACCCCTCCGAGTCTTCACACCACCGTGGCGGTCAACCCGAGCCAGATGAGACCCCCGGTTGTCCCGGGGGAGGTCCAGCTCCGGGTGACCAGCGACAACGGCGGTGACTTAACGGAGGGGGCCGCTTTAAGATTATAGTTGTTGTGGGGTATTATTTTTGGCTGGGATGCCCCGCGGCCGGGACCAGCGGCGCCCGGACACAGTACGCATATTGCTGGAGTAATATGCGCAAGTGTCGCGGGCGTAGGGGCCACGGCCGCGAGTCGATTTAGTGTGGGACGGGGCCGACTAGGGCCACCGTAGTGGAGCCGTGTGGCAAGGCACGGCTGGACATCTTGAGCGGGCAGGGAGTGAGCTGCCGCCCGGAGATCTTCTTGTACCTGGGCAGGTACCGCAGTCACGGCGGAGGCGTCGGTGGGGGCGCGAGCAAGTCGCGCGGCAGTCGTCTACTGTCGGGAGGCCGGGCGTGCAGCGGCGCCAGGTCCCGGATGTGGTTCCAGGACGAGGCGTCCGCACGCCCGAACATGTTGGCGGCAAGTCGGCGAACGAAATCGTCCACGCTCTCGACCCTTAGGTCCCGGCTGATCACGTCGTTCCTCACATAGCGAGGAGCGGCAACTATGGTACGCAACGTCTGCGATTGCTGAGTGCGCAGGTGTTTGCGGCTCGACTCGCTAGTGAGGGCGAACCAAGCCGGGGCGGCGTAAGTCAGCTGGGTGCGCACGTACAAGTTGTACACACCCAGCTTGACGCGCAAGGGGAGGCGGGACCGAAATACCGGTTGGAGTAGCGCGCGGGTTGCTCGCACGCGGGCCACGATATTCTTTGTATGCTTCTGCATAGAGAGACTGCGGTCTATGGTGACGCCCAGGTACTTGGCGGCAGGCGTCCAGTTGAGTTCCACTCCCTGTAGTGTGAGTGGCGGTGGTGAACCATAATTGTTTGTTATGACTATCGCCTGTGTCTTGCCCACATTCACCGACAGCTGCCACTTCAGCAGCCAGGAGGGCAGGAGGTCAAGGGTGCGCTGCATCTTAGACGCGGCGTGGTATGTGCGGATGCTGGTGGTGATGAACGCCGCGTCGTCAGCGTACAGCGCGACGTCGGTCCCAGCAGCGACCGGGATGTCGTCGGTGAAGCGTACATACAACACAGGCGACAGACAGCTGCCCTGGGGAACTCCAGCAGCAATGGGGCGGGATGAGGAGAGTTCCCCGTCCACCGCCACTCGGAAGGTCCGTTGATGCAGGAAGGCGGAGACCACCTTCACAATGCGACGGGGTGTTGGAGATGTTGACAGCTTGAACAGCAGACCGGAGTGCCATACCCTGTCAAACGCTTTTTCCATGTCGAGGAATACTGCAACGGCATGCTCGCGCTTGTTGCGGGCTACCGTAATCCGGTGCAGTACCCTCGACAGCTGGAGAGTCGTGGAGTGTTCCGACCGGAACCCAAATTGTTCTGGTCGGGGCCTGATATGAGGTGTTAGGTGCCGCAGCAGGAGTTTTTCGAACACCTTCGAGACACAAGGCAGCAGGGTGATGGGCCGATAGCTCTCGGGCTTCATAGTGTTCTTCCCCGGTTTGGGCAGCATAACAATCCGGCCCTCCTTCCAAACAGTGGGGAAGGTGCCGGTGCGCAGAATCCCGTTAAACAGGCGCGTCAACGCCGCCACGGTACGTTGTGGCAGGCGGCGCAGCACTGCGTTTGAGATTCCGTCACAACCGGGCGCCTTCCTGGAAGGGGCCTGGCGAATCGCTCGCTGCACCAACCCCGGGGAGAAGAAGATGGGATCCTCTTCGGGAGCTATCGGCTGGGCGAATTAGTCCCGAAGGTGCTGCTCGACTGCTGCGGCATGAGCTGGATCCGCAGTAGGGTTCGGTCGGAACAGGCGCTCAAGGTGGGCGGCGTAAATTTCCGCTCGGTCTGCTGCTCTATACCTTACGGTCCCGTCGCTGTGAAGCAGGGGCCGTACCGGAGCTGGGGTATTCGAAAGGCGGCGGCACAAACGATGGATGGACGGCCAGTCGTCCCCGGCGGCGTTGATGAAGTTCTCCCAGCTCTCGGCGGTGTGGGCCCGCAACTCGGCCTTCACTCTCTCCGCGAGCCGGTTTAGGTCGGTCTTCACTTTAGGGCATCTAGTGGCTTGCCACTGCTTTCTGAGACGACGCTTGGCGGCAATCATGGTCTTAATGTGCGATGGGAGGGGCGGAAGCCGCTCCCGGTGTGATGTGGCGGGTCTTCTTGCCGCCGCCAAGGCGTCCCCGATGCAAGTGGCAAGCTCTGCGGCGAGTCGTTGGACGTCGGCTGCGGAACTGACGGGCCGAGTTGGCGTGGTGGTCTCCAGCACTTCCTGGAAAGTTGTCCAATCCAGTAATGGACGTGGCGCTGGAGGGACGATCCGGGTCGGGTTCTTCCGGAGGACGACGAGCACAGGCTGATGATCCGACTGTAGCTCGTCGTCGAGGACTTCCTGCGAGATCTGGCAGCTGATGTCATTAAGGACTACTATGTCCAACACGTCAGGGGCATGGTTCACGTTGTCCGGGTAATGAGTAGGAACCTCCGGACCGAGAACCGAATACCCCCGGGCTTCAGCATAGTCAAAGAGTCGTACACCAGAGATGTTGCGGACGCTAGAGTTCCACGCTGGGTGCTTGGAGTTTAGGTCGCCGGCAATAATGACCGGGTGCGGTGCTACCAGAAGCGAGTGCACGTCGGTGGAATCGAAGAATACGGGGTCAGGCGGCTTGTAGGCCGCGTGTAGATGTATTGGGGCGTTGCCCAAAAGAAGCTCGACACCCAGCGTGTAGAGCGTGTTGTGGGCCGGAATCGGTAGGGGCTGGTGCACGACCCGTCTCTTGACGAGTACTGCCAGACCGCGGTAGACTCTTCCAGAGTCCGTGGTTTCGTCCCTCCGATAAACGAGGAAACCCGGGAATCTTATTTTATCTGCAGGTCTCAGGTGCGTCTCGCTTATCAGCGCCACGTCGATGTCTTGTTCCTGCAGAAGGGGGCGAAGTAGGGCGACCTTGCTTCCCAGGCCGCGGACATTCCAATGAATTATCCTTAGGGGCTTACTATCCATGAAAAATTCGAGATATCACCAAGGCCCCTGCGGACGATTTTCTGAATCTGGGACACGTCCTGCCCAGTGGACAGCGCGAACAGCACATCATACAGGACGCGTATCGCGGCCTGGATACTGGCGCTTTCTGCGCTGCTTCCCTTTGAGGCGGTGGTCGTGGTGGCTGCTTTGTCAGCAGCCACCTTCATCTTCTTCCCTTTTGACGCCGGAGCGTCTTTAGGGGCTGCGGCAGACGTGGATACGGCGGCAAGGTCGCCCACCTTTGGTTGGTCTTCCTGCGGAAGGGAGGCAGCGCCCTTGCCCCTCCGCCTCTTTCTTCGCCCCCTTTTGGAGGGAGCTCCGCGTTCTGTGGGGGCGTTCGCATCCGCCATAAGCGATGCCCCCTTAGCCGACTCTCCCTCAGGCTGCGGCTTCACGGGGGCCGGCACTTGGCGCGGACCCCCTGTCTGGGCTACGGTCCCCGCCTTTTTGTTCCGGATCTCCTTCCGAAAGGCGGGGCAATTCATATTATTGGCGGGGTGATCCCCCCCGCAGTTGGCACACGTTGCCGGCTCTTCTCGAGGGCGCGGGCAGTCGCGGGCAGCGTGCTCGCCGCCACACCTGACACAGACCAATGGACGATGGCATTGGTGGGAGCTGTGCCGGAACTTTTGGCAGCGGTGGCACTGCGCCGGCTTCTTCTTCCCGCGCCATGCCTCTATTTTTACCCCAGGGATACCAAGCATCTCCGTCACCTCGTAGATCCCTGGGGTCGTGCTCGGGGTCCTCTTCAAAATGGCGAGGAGGATGCACCCAGGCCGGTCTCCTCGGCCACGAATGTTCCGGACATATTCCGGCTCGTAGCCCAGGTCGCGGAGCTCCTCTTCCACTTCCTCCGGCGTGGCGTTGCTTGGTAGGCCTCTGATGGCCACCTTTAGGCTCTTCTCCGCCGGAGGGGTGTACGAGAACCAGGCGATGCGCTCCGTCTTCTCTAGTTCCGTCAGGTAGCGCTGTACCTGACGGAATTCGTCCTCGTCGCGCGGGGTGAAGCGAATGCCCCTTCCGAAAGGGCGGGCATTCGCAGTGCGGCCAAGCTTTTTCTTTAGCTCGCGCATGTGGAAAGCCCAGTTGGGGAGCAGCTCCACTACCAACGGGGGGTAGCGGGCGCTCACCCGGGGCGCATGCGCGGCCGAAGATGGAGCGGCAGTAGGTGCCGCACCGGAAGCGGCGGCGGTAGGTGCCGCGCCGGAGGCGGCGGCAGCGGTGTGGGTTTGGGCTCTGCCCGAGGCGGCGGTGGTAGTCACCGTCGCGGACCCCGGAGGCGCTGGCACGGCCGTGGCGGCGGCGCGCGCTTAGCTCGGGGAGGCGGCGGTGCCCGCCGGAGGGGGGCGCGACAGGCGCGGGTCGCGTTGCGGGAGAGGAGCCGCATCAGAGACAGTGCATGGTCTCTTTGCGGCGTCCTCCCCGGCATCGCCCTCATCGGGGCTGCGGGGGCGGCGGGAGCGGGCAGGACGCCGGGGGTCCCCATAAACGGGGGCCCGTGTGTCCTCCCCGAAGGCGGCACCGCTGAGGGTCGGCGTAGACACCGTACGCTGCAGCGGCGGGCGTCGACGGAATACGTCCTCAGGGTGCACGAACTCGGAGGGGCGGGAGGGGGTCATCCCCCCAGACTCCGCTGAGGCGAGCGAGGGGTCAGACCCCTCCCGCGATGAGCAAATGGACCGCGGGGCCGGCGAATCCATGCCGGCGACCCGAGGCGAGGCGGCATAGGCGGGGCGGCGCGCTGCAGCGTGCGCTGGGGTGCGCGGTTGGGAACCGTCACTGATGGGCGGTGATTCCCAAAAGGCAGGCTGGTCGCAGGGGGGCGCGGTAGCGCCGGGTGCCGCATGGTGAGCGGTGGCGTGGCGCGCTGAGGCGCCAGGGGATGCGCGGTGGCGGGCGGTCGACTCGTCCGGGCCCGCATGGTGTGCGGTGCCGGGCGGGGCCGCGTGGTGCGCGGTGGCACCGGCGTGGCGCAAGGTGGCGCCTGGTGCGGCATGGTGCGCGGTGGCACCAAATGCCGCGTGGTGTGCGGTGGCACCGGGGACCGCATGGGGGGCGGTCAGACCCGGGACCGCATGGTGCGCGGTGGCACCAGCGTGGCGTAAGGAAGCGCCGGGGGCGGTGTGGTGCACAGAGGCACCCGATGCCGCGGGGTGTGTGGTTTTCCCGGGGACCGCATGGGGTGCGGTCGAACCCGGGGCCGCATGGTGCGCGGTGGCCCTGGGCGCCGCGTGGTGTGCGGCGGCACCGGGGTCCGCACGGGACGCGGGCGCGGCGGGCGCGCTAGCGCGCGAGGGGCGCGGGTCGGGGTCGGAGGGGGCGGCGGCACGGGGCGCGCCGGACCGACCGGACCCCGACGGGGCTGGCGCGGCGGGGCGGGTGTTCGCCCCGGCGGCGGTGGATGCAACCCCCCGAAAGGGGTTGCGTGCGGTCCCCCCCCTACCCTGGGGCGGGCTGGGGGTCCGCACGGAGGGCGGGATTGAAGGGGGGGGATTCCCCTTCATCCCGGCGGCGGCCCTGGTGGGCGAGCCAGCCGCGACGTTTGCGTTACCTTACCTGCTAAGGTAGGTTTCGCAGGTCTGGCAAGTGGCGCTACTTGCTCGAGCCGACAAGCGCGGCGCAATGCGACGCGTGTGCCGGCGCGAGCGGGCAGCGGAACGTCCGTACGGCGCGAGAAACACTTCACACTCACTAATCACTGCACTTGGTTGGTTTGCTCAGCTGAGGCTTCGAGACACTCCGCGACCTTTGCGTTACCTCACCTGCTTAGGTAGGCTTCGCAGGTCTGGCAAGTGGCGCTACTTGCTCGAGCCGACAAGCGCGGCGCGACGCGACGCGTGTGCCGGCGCGAGCGGGCAGCGGAACGTCCGTACGGCGCGAGGAACACTGCACACACACTAATCACTGCAATTGTTGGTAGGTTCACTCAGCTGAGGCTTCGAGACACTTTTTTTTTTACACACGCGTTCACATGACAAACACAAAAGTTCGCCTTGAAAAAGACGGTAGCTACTTGGTCTGGCAAGTAGTATGCGGCGGGGCGAGCTGCGCGCGTGGCGCGAACAGTGGCGCTGTGAGTTGGCAGGAACGTGCAGAACGAACGCAACACGTACGTTCGCTAGGACGGCAGACCCACAGAACATTTTTACAGACCGCGGAATGTTAAGCAAGATAGATTTTCCACGGTCATCACTACACCCTGGGTAGGGCGGGCCTCCTTTGGACGAGAGCAATCTGACGTAGAGTGGTCCTCTAGGCACTTGACGCACCTAGGGCGCGCGTAGCAGTGACGCGCAGAGAGACCGTACAACTGACATCTATGGCATTGTGAGACAAAGCCCTTCTTGTTAGGGGGTTCCACCCTGATGCCGGACAGTCCGCAGACTGAGGTCATTTTATAAATGGCCTTGCCTTCCTTGGTGAGGTCTAACGTGACCATCACCAAGTCATATGGTTCGCGGGCCCGACCCTTGTACATCCTGTGCACTTCGTGCACAGGCAGGTCTTGTTGGGTTAAGGATTGCTTAACCTCTTCTGTTGACACCTCCTTTGGGATGTTTCTGAGGACGACTCTTAGGAGACGGTCCTCAGGGAGGGTGTAGGTGTGAAAGGAGATGTTCCTTTCACGTAGGACCTTTGATAGGGCCCTGTGGTCCTTGGACGAGGCCAAGGTGACCTTGATGCCCTGTGGGGTGGAGCGGGCGGACTTGAAGTTGACGTGGTGCTCATTGCACCACGACGACACTGAGGTCCACGCCGTCTTATCCTGTATGAACAGGGGCGGTGGGACGGCCTCTTTCCTCTGGCCCTCCTTGGGCGCGGGTGGGCGCAGGGATGAAGACCCCTGTGCGCGTTGGGAGACAGGGGGTGCGGCAACAGTAGCCGGCTGAGCGGCAACCTGTTGAACCACTATCTTGGGGGCCTTTTTTGGCTTCCCCTTCTTTTCTTTGTGGCTCCGCTTACGGGAGCTCACAAGAGTGAATTCTGTGTCGGAGGACGACTCCGCACCGGACAACTCGGACTCGGCAGAGCTGCCGGAGTCCGTTAGGGAGCAGGTAGTCTCCATCGCGCTTTGTGGGCGACTACCCTCTGCCTCTACGGGCAGGGCCTGGGAAGTAACAGCCTCTACGGGCCGGATCGGGGAAGTTAGAAGTACCTGAGGTGGGCACTTGTCTCCGTAGCGAGACTTAATGAAGTCGTATAACACCTCGTCATTGAGGACGAGGTCAAAAAAGGCCTGATGGGCCATACTTGTTTCCGAGATGTACGGAAACAAACAAACAGAATGAGTAGACGTAAGAACGCAAGTCCCTAGCGTCCCTAAGTCCTCGGGTGGGATCGCCCGGGGATGTGTGGGTGACACGTCCCTCCCAACCGGGTGTAGGTTGGGAGGATGTACTTAAATAGTGAGCCCTAAGCTTGTACTCCCTCCGCCGATCTTAATGTGCGAAGGGTTCCTAACAGCCTCGGTGCCGGGGTGGTATGGGCCTTTGCAGGCCGGCACACCCAAACTAACACCAGAGGGATGGATTTAAGGTAAGGTAGGGTGGGAGGGGGCGATGGCTAGGTCAGGCTAGGAGATCCCCCAAGGCCTGATTGTCTAGCCCCGTCCGATTTTGCGCTACCCTGAAGGGGTAGAGCTGGCGAATCGGGTCCTCGCCTCACCCGGCTTCGTTGACACCGTAAGGTTTTAACCGGGGAACCAATAAACAGTGGCTTTACCCAGAAGGGGTACCCTGAAGGGGCCAACTCAGTATAAATATAATAGAAATTAGCGTTTGTATAACCAACGTAATGTACTCACTACAAAACGTTGATAAAAAACACCGAAAACTTTGAAGACTTTCGCCTTGAAAAAGACGGTTAAATGTTGGTCTGGCAAGTAGTTGCAGACTGAGCGAGCTGGGCGCGTGGCGCGTACAGTGGCGCTGTGAGATGGCGGGAGCGTGCAGAACGAACGCAACACGTACGTTCGTTAGGACGGCAGACCGCGGAATGTTGATGGATGTGGGAGAACCGCGTTTTTTTTTTTTTTTTGTGTGTGACTTTGGTTGTTAGCCTCAGACGGCTATGACAACCTTACCCGGACAATTGGTGAGCGCAGAGGGCTCTCAACCCGACATTTAAGCAACGCTACCCGGGGGCACCCCCTCTGGGGTAAGGACCTCGGCTCGGGCTGTTGCTGGCAAAGTGGGATTTCCCACGTTTATGATTTGACCGCGACACGTCTTTCGCCCCCGTCGGCGGGGACGAAACCGTGGATATTTACTTGTGTTAGCTGCTCGAGCTGTGTGTGCTCTGATCTGAGCGTGAGTTATATCGTCGTCGACTTCGTCGAGGCTATGTCGCGGTCTGCGTACGCGCGATATATTAGAGGGTTTGTACCTAGCCGACTCAACCACTAGAGGGTTGGCGTGAGTAATGGCGGAGTCAAAGAAACTACGTGAACACCGTTTCATAAATTGCTTGATGGTAGGCAATTGCAAGTCTATGTGAAGGTCGACATTGCGTATGAACCACGGTGCACCCGTAGCTCTGCGCATGAATCTATTCTGTAATGTTTGTAATCTATGGATCCTGTGTGCCTTGGCGTGTGAAAATACTACACTGGCGTACGTCATGACTGGACGTATGCAGGCAGTGTAGAGTCTGACCTTATTTTCCTAAGCGAGAGTTTTGACCTAGCGTTTAACAGATAGTGCAAACGTCCCATGACAAAGGCTGCGCGCGAGCGTACCACCTGAATGTGACGGGCGAATGTTAATCTGTTATCTAGAATTACACCTAAGTACTTGGCTCGCCTACTCCAAGGAATAGGTTTACCAAAGATGCTAATCTGTTTGATCTTCTCCGGGGGATACAGTCGGGGTAGTCTCCTATGAAACATGACCGCCTGGCTTTTCTCGGGGTTGATCTCTATTCTCCACTTGCTAAACCACGTACTGAGGGCAGTGGCCGCTGATTGGAGTTTCCTATGCACTGTGATAGGGTTAAACCCTGCATAATAAATGGCTGTATCGTCTGCAAAAAGTGCTGTCTGCACTTCCCGATGCTGAGGCATGTCGCTGGTGTACAGCGAGAAGAGGATCGGAGAAAGCACGGAGCCCTGTGGGACCCCGGCTAGTATGGGGTGGGGGGAGGATAGTACCCCTTCCACTCTGTAGCGGAAACTGCGGTTAGTTAGGAAGTCTCGTATGATGTAAACGAGATACCGCGGTACTCCTAGATGGAGTAACTTGTATATTAGGCCGTTGTGCCAGACCTTGTCGAATGCTTTCGCTACATCGAAGAAAAGTGCACCTGTAAAAAGGTTATTTTGTTGCATTTTAGAGTAGGTATACTCTACTATGCGGTGGACTTGTTGCACGCTGGAGTGCTTGGCTCTAAAGCCGAATTGGTGGTGGGGGATGAGATTATTAGCATCGGCGTATGCTTTCAGCCTACACAAAACTAATCGCTCGTAAATCTTACCTAAACCTTTAAGCAGACTTATCGGTCTATAACTAGATGGTTCGGATCGCTTTTAGCCGGGTTTGTGGATTCCTATTACCACGGCCTCTTTCCACTGAGGGGGGAAGAGTTTGCTCACCCTATTCGATATTCCGTCCGAACCGGGGGCTTTCTTTCTATGTAGGTTTTTAATGACAGACTCCAGTTCGGTGGTGGTAACTGGAGGTGGCTGTTCCACTAGGTTCCTACCTGAGGTGTCTACCGGTGGGGCCGAGGGTGAGGCCCACGACTCCACTTCCCTATCAATGACGGCGTGGTGTGTTTCGTCTACGTGTAATGTACTCGGAGTACATTGTCGCTCCAGACTAAGCACTCGGACTTCTCCTCGTCCTCGAAGGCGGGTGGAAGGTTGGGTCTGTTAAGCGGAGGCATGGTAGACACACTGTCGTTTTTGAAAGTGCGGGACAGTTGCCAGAAGGCTTGATGGGTCGGTTCTAGGTCTCTCAGCTTGGTTTCCCACTCTGATTGACGTAGAGAATCAATTGATTTCTTAACAGCCCTTTGTAGTGAGCGCATTATGATGCGGTTATTCTCGCTGGGATGACGATCATAGGCACGTATAGCGGCGTTCTTCTGCCTCAGCAAGTCACGGACGTCGTCGGGTAGGCGCCATCGACGATTGCTCGTGTCTGGAACTTGCCGAGAACAATCGTTAATTAACGATTGTACGTGGCTTGTGAAACAGTCGACCGCAGCCACCGTGTCCTCTACAGTACTAATAATAGGGGGGACTTGGTCTAGGTGTACAGACGACGACGACTGGAGTTTACTCTCCAGCCGTCCCCGGTCTGTCACCGTCATCGTTTTGTCCTGTTGGCCAGAGGGGCCAGGTGAGGGGGAGGCGAGATCTAAGATCACAGGACGGTGGTCAGAGTCTAACTCATGTAACACTTCTACTAAACGAACCGTAGGTTTACGTTTTTTAAAAGCGCCATGTCTAATATATCGGGCCTGTAATCAACACAGGCCGGGTAGTGAGTGGGCTCCATAGGCGCAATGATGTCGAACCCTAGTCGCTCAGCCAGTGACTCGAGGACCCTGCCCCGCGTACTAGTAACGTGGCAGTTCCACGAGGTGTTTTTGGCGTTGAGGTCGCCGGCGATGATAACGGCGCTTCCCAAGTCTAGCAGGGCTTTTAAGTCCCTGGTTATAAGCGGTGTCGAATTGCTACTTCCGGGTCGGATGTAGGCGGATACTACGACTATAGGCTGATGGCCTGTGAGGGCTAGTCTACAGACCGAAGCTTCGATGAACTCTAGTGGGGGCGGATCCATAGGCGTGCAGTGCAGTGACCTTTTATAATATATGAGTGTGCCACCTAGCGGTGAGTTTAGCCTATCGTTACGTACTACGTTGTAGTTAGCAATCCTCGGGGCTCTATGAAAGGGTTTGAGGAATGTTTCCTGTACTAGAAATAGGTCCAGTAGTTGGTCTTGTAGGAACGTGGCTACCTCGTTCCTCTGCTGGGACAGGCCATTGGCGTTGAAAAACCCTAACTTGAGTGTGTATGGTTTGACCCTTTTTTTATTTTTTTTTATTTTAGGTGGGCAAAAATGTCCTACCGCACACCCCGCTGCCCGGGGAGACAACGGGGTAGTGTGGGGCTCTCACCCACTAAAAACCCACCGTGCGCCCTCACCCGCCCTTGCTACGGCGGATCACGGGAACCGCGTCGTTTCTCCGCGATCCGCAGGCGGCAGCCCCTTCGGGCACCCTCTCTTGTGCGACGCCCCGCGCACTTGGGCGTCACACCTTCGCGGTAGGCTTCCGCGGACGGCAGGGTACTCCCCGACCCCACCGTCCGCAGCCTCGGCTAGGGCGGCATCAGGCGCACGTAAGCGCGCGCACGCCGCCCCGCGCGCCGGCGTCGAATCGGGTCCGCGAAGGAGGATTCCTCCCGGGCCCTCTCCGCCGCCTCCTTCCGCGAGATGACAGCCTCGCAGAAGGCGGCGACCGCGGTCCAGGCCCTGTCACTGCCAACCATCGCTCGCGCAACGGCCGGCAGCGACAGGTCCACGCCTATGACTGCAGCGAGTTCCCGGCGCTGCACATCCCAGGCCGGGCACGACTCGAGCGTGTGCTGCGCCGAGTCCTCGCCGCAGTCGCAGTGGTGACAGCCTGGGGTCGTCTCCCTCCTAGCGATCGTGTGCAGGTATTTGCCGAAGCAACCGTGCCCCGACAAAACCTGCACCAACCGGAAGGTGAGGACCCCGTGCTGCCGCCCTGCCCATTCTTCCAAGATCGGCTGGAGCGCCCCCACGGTCCAGAGACCAGCCCGGGGCGTCTCCAGCCGAGACCTCCACTTTAGGACAGTGGCGCGGCGGGCATCTTCCCGCCACGCTGAGATTGCGCTTGGCGAGGGGCGGCTGCCCCCCGCCCGCGCCGTCGACGCCCGCCGATAAACGTCGGCGAGCACTTCCGCCTCCAGATCCCACGGGGGGGTTCCGGCCAACGCGCAGGCTGCATCGGTCGAGACCGTGCGGTACCCGCGTATTGCCCTGACCGCTACGACCCTGTGGACGCCACAGAAGGGCGCTATTGCGAGCATGTATGGTTTGACCCTGCCTGAGGTGTGCGAATCCATTAAACAGTGAAGTTGCTTAATTTCTCGATGACGGTCGAGAACCGTACGGCAATGTTAAGGAGGGCAAGGCCCTCGTTTTCGCGGAGTTGAGTCGCGACTTCCCTAATCTCACTAAAATCTATTTGTGAGGCGAATCTAACCACTAAGGCCAGATCCGAGTCTGTACCTTGTGATGACCTAACACCCGAGCCCACTCCTACGGCTGGTTTCGGTGTATTGCCCTGAGGGGGCTTAGGTTGGCCCACGGTGGGCTTCGTTTGCCCAACGATTGGCGTCCCTACGGGCTTATTTTTGTTAGGCAGAGCTGGGAACTCAGCCTGACTCGCTGGGCGTACCCAAGCGTTGCGGAGGGGTGGGGGTGCGGGGCGCAGGATGGGAGCGCTTCCCTGGGGCGGTCCTCTTGGTGTGAGGACAAGTGGGCGCCTAGCGGGTAACCGGGGGGCACGGGGGCAGCCCCGGTAGTTCGCCGGGTGTCCCTTCTCGCCGCATAGGACGCAGGAGGGGGGCTCTGTGCACAAAGTGCGGTCCTTAGGACGAGAGCAGTCTGATGTCGAGTGATCCTCTAGACACTTGACGCATCTAGGGCGGGCATAACAATGCCGGGCGGAGTGCCCATAGAGTTGACATCTATGGCACTGAGAAACGTTGCCCTTCTTGTTGGGTGGCTCGACCCTTATACCAGATAGGCCGCAAACCGCCTTTATCTGGTACACTGCCTTACCCTCTTTGGTAAGGTCTAGGGTGACCATGACTAAGTCATAGGGTTCGCGAGCGCGACCCTTGTACATACGGTGTACCTCGTGCACCGGTAGATTTTGTGCAAGCAACGACTGCTTGACTTCTTCTGTGGAGACCTCCTTCGGGATGTTCCTCACTACTACTCGTAGGAGTCGATCTTCCGGAAGGGTGTATGTGTGGAACGAGACGTTCCTCTCCCTGAGCATTTTGGACAATGCTCGGTGGTCATTAGATGAGGCCAATGTGACCTTTATGCCCTGGGTTGTTGATCGGGCGCTCTTGTAGTTGACGTGGTGCTCGTTGCACCACGACGACACGGTGGACCAAGCCGTCTTGTCCTGAATGAAGAGGGGCGGCGGGGCGGCCTCTTTACGTTGGCCTACTACGGGTGTAGGCGCGCGTGGGGGTAAGGAAGACCCTTGTGGTCGCTGAGTGGTAGGGGCTACCACAGCCGAGGCCGGCTGGGCGGCTCCCTTCTCAGCGATCTTAGGGGCCTTTTTTGGTGCCCCCTTCTTATCTTTGTGGCTCCTTTTGCGGGAGCTCACAACCGTGAACTCGGTGTCGGATGATGGGTCCGACCCGGAAGCGTCCGATTCGTCGAAGTCGTAAAGGACCTCGTCTTTGAGGACGAGGTCAAAAAAGGCCTGATGGGCCATACTTGTTTCCGAGATATACGGAAATAAACAAACAGAAATGAAGTCGTAAAGAACGCAAGTCCCTAGCGTCCCTAAGTCCTCGGGTGGGATCGCCCGGGGATGTGTGGGTGTAACGTCCCTCCCAACCGGGTGTAGGTTGGGAGGATGTACTTAAATAGTGAGCCCTAAGCTTGTACTCCCTCCGCCGATCTTAATGTGCGAAGGGTTCCTAACAGCCTCGGTGCCGGGGTGGTATGGGCCTTTGCAGGCCGGCACACCCAAACTAACACCAGAGGGATGGATTTAAGGTAAGGTAGGGTGGGAGGGGGCGATGGCTAGGTCAGGCTAGGAGATCCCCCAAGGCCTGATTGTCTAGCCCCGTCCGATTTTGCGCTACCCTGAAGGGGTAGAGCTGGCGAATCGGGTCCTCGCCTCACCCGGCTTCGTTGACACCGTGAGGTTTCAACCGGGGAACCAATAAACAGTGGCTTTACCCAGAAGGGGTACCCTGAAGGGGCCAACTCTGTATAAATATAATAGAAATTAGCGTTTGTATAACCAACGTAATGTACTCACTACAAAACGTTGATAAAAAACACCGAAAACTTTGAAGACTTTCGCCTTGAAAAAGACGGTTAAATGTTGGTCTGGCAAGTAGTTGCAGACTGAGCGAGCTGGGCGCGTGGCGCGGACAGTGGCGCTGTGAGATGGCGGGAGCGTGCAGAACGAACGCAACACGTACGTTCGTTAGGACGGCAGACCGCGGAATGATGATTTGGATGGGAGAACCGACGACGGGTTTTCTTCTTCCTCCCTGCATGGGGAGAAGGATGGAGGGTCAGGACTAAGTCCTATGCCTCCGGCAGGTCTTTACCCGTTATGACGGGTAAGTCTATTTACAATTATTTAAAAGATTTAGGCTTCATACCGTGGGCCCCGCACCTGCCGCCCTTTTGTGCCCCTGCGATCAACCCCTGCCAGGTGAGACCCACGGCGAACCGTGGGAGGCCCAGCGAGGCGATCAGCGGCGAGGCACGGACGGCTAGGGGGGGTCCACCGTGTATGAGTAGCACAGGCTTCTTTTCTTAACCATGCAATTACAGTTGGCGTCTTACGTTGTTTTCAGTAGGTTTCATGATATTATTAATTTAGGTGGATTAAATGTTGTTAAGTGGTTAAGTCGCGTGAGTAAGGCTTCATTTTTCTTTTACCCTTTTCATCAGGTGGTCTTGCATGGAGTGGGGCGAATCCTCTCAGATGTTCGTGCACAGATGTGTCTGCTCGCGCGAACATTCTTGTTGTAATATTTTTAACAAACACATCTATGTTGTCGCACTTTAGGTCGCGCAGTATGGTGCTATTTCTTACGTAGCGTGGTGCGTCAACGATTGTCCGGATACTCATATTTTCTTGGGCTTGAAGTTTCTTTTTATTGGTGTCAGATACATACGCGTACCACGCCGGTGCGGCGTAGGTGAGTCGTGAGCGTATGTACGTCTTGTATATTCCCAGCTTTGTTCTGATAGGGAGCGATGAGCGAAGAACCGGGTTTAGCACGGCTCTGGCTGCCTTAGCTTTTCCGACTGTGGCGTTGATGTGGTCTCTGAAGGAAAGGCGACGGTCGATGATTACTCCAAGGTATGATACAGAGTTACTCCATGGAATGTCAGTTCCTAGCATTTTTAGGCGGGTAGGGAGTTTGGTGCTTCCAGTAATCATAGCCTGGGTCTTCTTTACGTTGACCGTCAGCCTCCACTTGTTCAGCCATTCAGGTAGAGCATCAAGTGTGGGTTGGAGCCTCTTCACGGCGAATTCGGGGCGGTACGACGATGCGAAGTATGCAGTGTCGTCCGCGAATAAGGCCAGTCTTGCCTGGCCGATGGTAGGGATGTCGTCAGTGTACCACGAGTAGCAACACGGAGAGAGGCAGCTCCCCTGGGGGACACCAGCTCGTACGGGTTTCAGTGTCGATAGCTTGTTTTCTACTGCCACCGTGATATTCCTTTCGGTAAGGAAGGACGCTAGTATTGTTAGGACCGGCCTAGGGATTGTGGATTGGCCGAGTTTGTATAGCAGTCCCTCGTGCCATACTTTGTCGAATGCCTTTTGCATGTCTAACAGGATGAGTGCCACATACTCCTTCTTGTTAGCACTGGTCGCTATCTCGTTCACCATCCTCGTGACCTGTAGGGTTGTCGAGTGCGCTGACCTAAACCCGAATTGTTCCGCGCGTGGTGTTAAGTGTGGTAGCATCGTCTGTAGTAACAACCTCTCGAATACTTTCGAGAGGGTACTCAGTAGGGTTATCGGCCTGTAGCTATCCGGTAGACAGGGGTTCTTTCCGGGTTTAGGCAGCATAACCACTTTTCCGGTCTTCCACGAGGATGGGAAGTGTCCAGTTCGCAGGATACCGTTATACAACCTTGTGAGGGCCACGGTTGTTTTGACAGGCAGGTGTCTTAGCATGTTGTTAGTTATCCCGTCTATACCCGGGGATTTCTTCGGTGGCAGTCTTGTTATCGTCCGTCGGACGCGACTAGGAGAGAAAAAGATGTTATTCTCCCTTTCGTCTGACTGCTCACTGCTACAGTTCGTCGATTTGCCTAGCAACTGTGCGACGTTATTCACGACGAGCGTAGTGTGTTCGGTGTCTGTGCTCGGTATCGGTGTAAACAGGCTCTCTAGATGTTTCGCGAATATTTCGGCGCGATCCTGCGCATCAAACTTCAAGTTGCCGTCTTCGCCTCTGAGTGGTCGCGTGGGCTGCGAGCCACCGGATAGTTGGCGGCATAGGCGGTGGATGGACGGCACATGATCGCCGATGTCGCGGATGTGAGCATCCCATGTATCCGAGGCATAATGAGCTAGTGTGGCCTTCACCTTTTCTGTCATGGCGTTCAATTTACGTTTGATGGTAGGGCACCTTGTACGCTGCCATTCCTTCCTCGTATCTCTTTTTTCCCGGATCATTCTCCTTATCCGCTCAGGTAAGGTACCCTTGAGGTCCCCAGGAGTGATGGGAGTGGCAAACGAAGCTTCTTCTATCGCGATTTGGATATACTTAGTGATGTTTGAGCACTCTTCCTCAACGTCATCGGCAGTAGATATAGGTGGCGTTGTAGTAGCGTTAAGTACCGCTTGTTGGAAGGTCTCCCAACAGATTTTCCGCCTCCTGGTGGGGGCGGCAACTCTACTTGGGAGATCCCTGAACGTAAGTAGTACCGGCCGATGATCCGAAGGCAGATCAGGTAGTACGGTTTGCGTAGGTATCGTTCTGAGACCTTTGACTACGGTCAGATCGATGACATCGTCGGTTCTTCCTTGGGTGTCGTAATGAGTCGGCTCGTCCGGTCCTAACACCATGTAGTCGTGGACCACCGAATCATTGTATAGCCTTCTCCCCTCAGAGTCCGTTCTGGACGAGTTCCAATGGGTGTGCTTTATATTAAAGTCTCCTGCTATTATTGTAGGCTCGCCATTGGTGCCGAACAGTGCCCTCAATTCGGCTGGGTTGATGTAGTACGACGGTGGCTTATACAATGCGTAGATTTGATGGTTAGTGCCGGCAATACTAACCAACACTCCCAACGCTTGTAGTGTGTTATATTGCGTAACAGGTAGTAGCTGGTGAATAATTCTTCGGTGGACCACGACCGCTAGCCCTCTGTAGGCCATCCCGTCCGCAGTGACTTCGTCTTTCCGGTATGTGTGGTAGTTCGGTATTTTAAATACCACGTTTTCACTTAGGTGTGTCTCTGATATTAATAGGATATCAATATCGTACTCGCGGAGAAACTGAGTTAACAATTTTTTTTTTCCGCGGAGTGATTGCGCATTCCAGTGTACTATTTTAAGTTTGGTATCCATAGAGTACTTAATTAAGTACTTTTATTCAGTATTTTCATCAAGCAACTCATTGTTGCTGTTGCAGGATCCTCCCCGGCCTGAACGGCCACGAGGATGTCCTTGAGTGCTCCAATTGTGCATTGTAGGTTGTCGTCTTTCCCGGTTGGTGGGATTTTTCCCGATGGTGGGGCTTGGGAGGAGGATTTCTTCGCCTTTCTCTTCTTCTTTCCCGCCCGATTTGGGGGGTTGGCGGGGGCCATGAGTGAGGCCGCGGCGGTTTCGGTGACCTCTGGCTGGGTTACCGGAGCCGTACCCTTCCTTGGTGGTATGGTGGTAGCAGTTGTGCCTGCCCTTTTATTACGGGTTTCTCGTTTAAACACCGGACACGCGGAGTAGTTGGCCGGGTGAGGGCCACCACAGTTAGCACAGGTGGCTGGTTCCGCCTTCGGTCTGGGGCACTCGCTAGCCCAGTGTGCCTCTCCGCACTTGACGCACGCCTGCTGCCGGTGGCATTGGTGCGAGCTATGGCGGAATTTCTGACATTTGTGGCATTGCGCAGGCCCACGCTTGCTGCGCCATGCCTCTATTTTAATGCCAGGCATCATGAGTAGCTCGCTAGTCTTGTAGATTGTATCCGTGGTAGTAGGGGTTTTCTTGATCTGTGCGTAGAATACGCATCCCGGACGTCCCTGCCTACCCTGTATGCACTTAACATATTCGGCTTGGTGGCCTAGGTCGTTCAGTGCAATACGAATTTCTTCGGGGTCCGTATCAAGTGGGAGGCCGCGTATAGCGACCTTCAGGTCCATCTCTGCTGGCAAGGAGTAGGAGAACCAGCTTATATTCTCTTCCTTCTCTAACTTGCCTAGGTACGCTTGTATGGTACGGTATTCGTCTTCATCAGTAGGCGTGAATCGTATTCCTCGTCCGTAGGGACGGCCGTTAGGTGGTCTTCCTAACTTTTCAGCTAGGATTTTAAAGTGTTTAGTCCAGGCGTCGATCCTTTCTACCACCAAAGGTGGGTATTTAGGCTTCGGTGGAGCGGTGGGCTGTATCTCCCTGGGTTTAGCCGCACTCGTTGTAGCGGTAGGTGTGGGTGTCGCCTTAGGTCTGGCAAGTTGTGCCGCCTCTGCGAAGCTGCGTACGTCCGTGCGTTTTGAAACGCGCTGTGGCTTCGGTGATTCGCCTCTAGGCGGGCGAGTAGTGGCTTCGCTCGCTTGCCCTCCGCTTCTGTATGGGTGAGCCGACGGGCTCTCAACCCTACGTTGTTGGGGCTTAGTCGTCGATGGTGGTGATTCGGGGTCTGACATAGTGCGCACGCGCCTGCGCTTTCTACTCACGACCTCGCACGTCATCGGGCTAGTAGGGTCTTGGATGCCATTGATTATTTCTTGCGTTACTGGCGGTAAGGCGAGTAGCGCGTTGGAAGCAAATTCGAGAATTAGCTTGTCGTCATAGGTGACAGCAGTCTCTTCAATTTCGGCCTGTCTGATGCGAGTGAATAGTGCCATCCACGAAAGCATCTCCTGCGAGAGGGCCCCGGCTTGGAATAGTCGAGTGAGTGTGAGCATATCACGACTCAGACGCTCCCTGGCAAGTAACGACTCCATGGGTGGTCCAGTATACTCTATAACCAGATCGCTGGTTGGCTGGTTACGTGGTTCGGTTACGGCATGGTGAACCGATGGTACAATGGGCGGCTCGTTGGTGGTGGTGGTGGTGGCAATGGTGGTATTGCTATCCTGCTGTAAAACATGGATTGCATGCCTTTGGCCCTTAAAAGGGCCTTTTGATGGTCCCGGCGTGGGATCCATAGCGTCTGCAGTTAAGACGGCCTAGTGACCACTGAGGAAGGCAATAATTGGGAGATCAACCCCGCATATTTTCTTCCTCGGCTTCAAATCCACCAGGCAGTCCCCTCTGTAGAAACTACGGCGCGGTCACTTTACTTTTAGACACTAAAAGAAATCGCGACACGGCAAGAAACGGTACTAACGCGCGTGTGGTCCGTACGGCGACCGACAGCGTTCTGGGAGAACCGCGCTTTTTTTTTTTTTTTTTTTTTTTTTTGTGACTGGTTGTTAGCCTCAGACGGCTATGACAACCTTACCCGGACAATTGGTGAGCGCAGAGGGCTCTCAACCCGACATTTAAGCAACGCTACCCGGGGGCACCCCCTCTGGGGTAAGGACCTCGGCTCGGGCTGTTGCTGGCAAAGTGGGATTTCCCACGTTTATGATTTGAAAAGGGAGAACCGCGGCCTCCGACGCTCTATTTATAGGCATGCCTCCCCGCACTGCCCCGTCCGACCGGTACCGCCCGCCGCAAACGCAAATTTTAAATTTGTAATATCTCCGAAAATATTTGTTTAATTTACATGCTGTAAGGAACCATATTGATCTATATTAATTGCACACTGTATTTAAGGTACTTAATTCGATAAGGATTAATGCCGTATTGCTTAAAATAGCTTCGTAAATAAGCCATTTTTTCACGTAAAAAGTAAACAATAAAAATGGTTAATGTGGGTTATCCCTAAAAGATAAACATATACCATCGCGGACTTTTTTGTAGACCTTTTTATGGTGTACAATACTGTAGTACATTAATTTGATCTAACTCGTAGGGTTTAGGCAGCGTTTTTGCTAAATTGCTAAATAAGCCCAAAAAAATAGGTTAATTTACGACATCACGTTAGAAACCTCTAAAATTAGCAATGTTGCCTTAGTATATGATGCATGTATTATACATATAAACCTTCCTCTTGAATCACTCTATCTATTGGAAAAAACCGCATCAAAATCCGTTGCGTAGTTTTAAAGATTTAAGCGCACATAGGGATATAGGGACAGAAAAGGCGACTTTGTTTTATACTATGTAGTGATGTCCAACACGTCAGGGTTATGTGCCGGGTTGTCCGGGTAACGTTTAGGTACCTCCGGACCCATGACAGCATAGCCCCGAGAATCAGCAAAGTCATGGAGTCGTACACCGGATGAATTCCACGCTGGGTGCTTGGAATTAAGATCTCCCGCTATAAGTGATGGCTGCGGCGCGTCCAGTAGGACAGCGACGTCTGCGGTGTCGAGGTGGACGCTCGGTGGCTTATAAGCCGCGTACAGCCGAAGCTGCGCGCCGCCCATATGCAGTTCGACACCCAGCGTGAAGAGCGTGCTCGATGTTAGAATTGGTAGAGGCTGGTGTACGATCCGTCTCTTGATGAGTACTGCCAGACCGCGATAGCTCCTCCTGGAGTCCGAAGATTTGTCCCTCCGATAAATGAGGAAACCCGCCCGCCCCCCTCTTATTTTGTCTACAGGTCCCAGGTACGTCTCGCTTATCAGCGCCACGTCGACGTCTTGTTCCTGCAGTAGGGGGCGGAGGAGGGTGACCTTATTGCCCAGGCCACGGGCATTCCAGTGTAAGATCCTCAGGGGCGTACTATACATTACAAGTTATGATGTCTGCCATGCCCCTGAGGACTATCTGAATGATCGTTACCTTATCTTGGTTCTCGTTCAGGGCCATTAAAACGTCCTGAAAGACTTGGATCGCGGCCCGGACGACCGCGTCGGTGTCGCTGCGGCTCTCCTTGCTGGTGGATGCAGCAGTGGTAATGGCGACAGCCTTCGCCTTTTTAACTTCAACCTCCTCCGGCGTGGCGTTACTCGGCAGTCCGCGGATGGCTACCTTCAAACTCTTCTCCGCCGGAGGGGTGTATGAAAACCAAGATATCCTTTCACTCTTCTCAAGTTCCGTTAGGTACCTTTGCACCTGTCGGAACTCTTGCTCGTCGATAGGGGAAAACCGAATGCCCCTCCCATAAGGGCGAGCATTGCAGGTGCGGCCGATTATCCGCTTCAGCTCGCGCATATGGTGGGCCCAGTTTGGGAGCAGCTCCACTATCAGCGGGGGATAGCGGGTGCTTCTCTGGGCCCCTTGCGCGGCCAGTGCGGAGGTGGCGGTTGTGGCCGTTGCTGCGGTGGTAGTGGCAATGGTAGCCGCGGCGGCAGTGGCGGCCGCGGTGGTGGCGGTTGTGGCCGCAGGCGCTGACGTTGCAGCGGCACGTGCGTACGACGAGGGTGCAGCGGCGGTCGCAGGTGACCGGTGCGCAAGGCGCGGGTCGCGCTGCGGTAGAGGGGCCGCCAGGTGCGCGGTGCGTTGCCGTTTGGCGGCGTCTTCTTCGTCCTCGCTTGGGCTGCGAGGGTGACGGGTGATGCGCCTTGGTGGTGCCCGGAGGTTCCCGGGACCGCATAGTGCGCGGTGGCACTCGGGACCGCATAGTGTGCGGTGACATGCGGGACCGCATAGTGTGCGGTGGTGCACGGGGCCATGGTGTATGCAGTAGCGTACGGGGCCGCATGGTGCATGGCTGCACACGGGACCGCATGATATGCGGTGGTGTCAAGAGCCCCCGGTAAGCGGGGGGGTATGCCGTATCCGGCCGCATACTGAGCGGTGGCTGGCGGGACCGCATGGTGCGCGGTGGCTGGTGGGGCCGCGTATTGGGCGGTGGTGGACGGGACCGCGTAGTGCGCGGTGGTGAACGGGACCGCGTAGTGTGCGGTGGTGAACGTGGCCGCATAGTGCGCAGTAGCGGGTGGGGCCGCATGGTGCGCAGCGGTCATCGATGCCGCGGAGTGCGCGGCAGCGGGTGGGGCCGCATGGGGCGCAGGGACGGGCGGAGCCGCTGGGTGTGAGGTTGCGCCGGGGCTGGCGCGGCGCGCTGATGCGGCAGGCGCACTCGCGCGGGCGGCGCGGGGCGCGGAGGTGGCGGGGGCGGTGGCGCGATGCGCACCGGACCGTCCTGAACCCGTCGGGGCGGTGGTGGAGACAGTGGGTGCAAGTACTGCTACTTGCCCGACCTAACAAGCGCGACGCGACGGCGACGCGGATGTCGGAGCAAGAGGGCAGCAGAGCATCCGTACGGCACAGAGAACACAGTCCACAGAACATTTTTACTCACACAGTCACACTAACTAAAACTTCACTGCACTGACATCGAGGCGAATCCGGCTTTTAATGCTCGTGATCTTCCATACCCCTTGGGGTGTGGGATAGGGGGTCAGGGCGTAGCCCTCTTCCCCTAGCTCTTCTACGCCTATAACTATAGACGTGTCTTTTTTTTAAATAACTGTGTTATTTTACATTTTCTGAGCGGTTTTAACTACACTCCACCACACCACAATTTTTGTTATATATTTGGTTTTCGATATAGGAACATTGAGCGGTTTAAGTCTAATAGCTATCAAACAAAAAAGTTACCATTTTTGGGAATGCCACCGTATCAAAAACATTAGATTCAATGAGTAGAGAATATAACAATAAAGCTTTGTTGTAAAAAGATACGTTAGTGCTACCTTTGGCTAATAGATGTCGCTACGTGTATACATTTTTTTAACAAAGGCGTTTATTGATTATTTTGCATCATTAGCGAAGCGTTGAGGTGTGTTCTACTCCCGGTTGACACGGCGCAGCTGGTTTTACAAACTTAAAGTATTGCACTTGTAAAATAATATCTACACACACATATAAAGAACAAACACTATTTTTAACACTCATGATATTTTTGATGCCATTTTTGTTATTTGAACTAGTTAAAAAACTGTTTGAAAAAATACTGGCTTGGACGTCCGTGAGTTGTAGGTAATGTAACATACAACACGATAACGACCAAAATACTTTACTAATCGAGTCTTTTTTTGTCGTTTACGAATTATTATGACTAGGAATAGAGCCCTATTACTTTTCACGTTCTGATTCGATGTGGTTTGCGAAAAATGAAGATTATGAGGCGTGCAGTTTTGGATTTTTCAAAGTATTTTTAGATCTCTCGTAATTGTAGCATTCCTTACGTACCGAGACACGTTTACTATAGCCCTAAGGCTTGGATTTTTCTGGGCTTGCAGCTTTTTCTTATTAGTGCTTGATAAGTAGACACACCAAGCTGGGGCAGCATAAGCCAATTGGGATCTAATGTATGTTTTATCATATTCCCAGTTTTGTTTTGATTGGTAGCGCGGAGCGAAGTATAGGTGTTAGGGCCCTTCTCGCGGCCTTAGCTTTACCTACTACTGTTTTAATGTGCTTACCGAAGGCAAGTCTACGATCAATGTCAACCCCCAAGTATGTAACCGAGCTACTCCATGGGATTTCTTTCCCTAGGAGTTTCAGGGGAGCGGGGAGTCTTGTCTGCCTGGTTAGCATTGCCTGTGTTTTATTGACATTGACCGAGAGCCGCCACTTGCTGAGCCGTTCTGGCAAGGCTTCTAACGTGGGTATTAGTCGTTTGACTGCGTACTTAGATTTGTAGGAGGACGCGAAGTATGCTGCGTCATCCGCGAATAGAGCTAGATTGGCCTGCCCGACTACCGGTATATCGTTGGTGTACCATGCGTAGCACGCCGGTGAGACGCAGCTTCCCTGTGGCACTCCGGCCTTTACAGTTTTCTTCTCAGAGAACTGGTTTTCCACGGCCACCACTATCTTCCTGTGCTTCAGGAAGGATGCTAAAACCTTTACCAGTCTCTTGGGGGTCTCTGACGTGGCTAGTTTGTGGAGAAGGCCCTCGTGCCAGACTTTGTCGAATGACTTCTCCATATCAAGCAGTATGACTGCTACTACCTCCTTATTATGGCTGGTGGCCATTTCGTTGACCGTCCTCGCGATCTGCTGTCGTGGAGTGGGCTTGCATAAACCCATACTGCTCCTCCTGATGGATATAAGGTTGAATCATATTTAACAATAGCCTCTCAAGAGTTTTTGAGAGGGTACTCAGAAGTGTTATTGGACAATAACTGTTTGGTTTTTTAGGGTCCTTTCCGGGCTTAGGCAGCAAGACGACTTTTCCTAGCTTCCACGAGGATGGAAAATGTGACGTCCTTACTATGCCATTGTAGACGTTAGTTAGCGCCACAATGGTTTTAGTTGGTAGGTGTTTTAGTGTTGTGTTTGTTATAGCATCCATGCCAGACGCTTTTCTTGGTGGCAAACGCTT
This sequence comes from Leucoma salicis, assembly GCA_948253155.1. Taxonomy (NCBI): domain Eukaryota; kingdom Metazoa; phylum Arthropoda; class Insecta; order Lepidoptera; family Erebidae; genus Leucoma; species Leucoma salicis. The sequence goes on from OX411826.1 coordinate 5,809,938, forward strand.
GATTAGTCTGTAGACTTGGCTTGTGCTGAAGAAAAACGGCTCGTCATTTTTCTTCCTCTTAAGTACGTTTTAATGTATTGTTCAACCTCGGCTACGTGCTGTTTGTCAGCACAAGGGAACGGTTGGAATAGTTCTTCCAACTGTTCCGCTAGTATATTTGCTCGATCTTGCGCTTCGAATTTTTGTAGTCCGTCTTTCCCTAAGAGCGGTCTGGTAGGCTATGGTTTCCCCGGAAGCTGACGGCACAATTTATGGACCGAGGGCACATGATCGTGAATATCTCGTATGTGTGAGTCCCACGAGTCGACGGTGTGTTGTGTAGCGCACTTTTTACATGTTTAATGTGTGCGTTGAGTTTTACACAAGGCAGCAAGGTGATGGGCTGATAGCTATCAGGCATCATTGTGTTCTTCCCCGGCTTGGGCAGCATAACGATCCGGCCTTCCTTCCGGTGTGCAGAATCCCGTTGAACAGGCGCGTCAACGCCGCCACAGTGCGTTGTGGCAGGCGGTGCACCACGGCCTTGTAGATTCCGTCGCAACCGGGCGCTGGGTATTTGGCGTTTAGGTCGCCGGCGATAATGACTGGCTGCGACACGACACGTCTAGCAGCGTTCTAAAGTGAGAGGTGTCGGTGGGATCTTCTGGCGCCTTGTAGGCTGCAACTGGAGTTGTTTGCCCCCCAGGTGCAGCTCCACACCCAGCGTGTAAGTGCTGCAGGTTACCAGATCGGGAGTGATAGGTTTACGATCCGTCTCTTGACGGGTACTGCCAGACCGAGACATATCTTCCGGCATCAGTTGTTTCGTTCCTCCGATAAACTAGGAAACCCGGGAATCTTATTTTATCTGCAGGTCTCAGGTGCGTCTCGCTTATCAGCGCCACGTCGACGTCTTGTTCCTGCGAGGCGGCTCTCACGGATGGTGCTTCCGCCTTCTTCCCCTTGGGCGTCGGAGCACTTTTAGGGGTGGTGACCGGAGGGCGTTCGGTGCTCGGAGCTGGATCGCCCTGCTGAATCGCTGGTGGTGGTGGTGGGAGGGAGCCAGCGCTCTTCCCTCTTTTCCTTTTTCTCCGCCCCCTCTTTGGAGGGGCTCCGCGTTCGGTGGGGGCGTTCGTTGCCGCCATCAGTAACGCCCCTTACACCCAGCAAGGGGCGTTACTGATGGCGGCTCTCCTGTGAGCTGTGGGTTCACCGGTACTGGTTTGCGCGGTTCCCCTGAGAAGATGGCCACTGTCGGGCCTCCTTCCGGAAGACAGGGCAGTTTATATTATTGGCTGGGTGCTCCCCGCTGCAATTCGCGCAGGTCGCTGGCTCTGCCAATGGGCGCGGACATTCCCTTGCAGGGTGCTCGCCACCGCACCGCACACAGGCCTGTGGGCGGTGACATTGATGGCTACTATGTCGAAATTTTTGACACCTATGGCATTGGGCGGGCCTCCGCTTACCACGCCAAGGTTCGATTTTGACCGCGGGAATACCGAGCATCTCGGTTACCTCGTAAATCCCCGGGGTGGTGTCCTTGTTTCTCTTTTTAATGGCAAAAATTATGCAGCCAGGGCGGTCCTCGAGCCCGAATATTACGGAAGAACTCTCTTGGGCTCTGAAGTTCCCGCAGGGGTGGCGGCTGGCTTGCTACTCTTGGCAAGGGCGCCCACCTTGGCTTGCTCTTCTTGCGGCGGGAGGGAGGCAGCGCTCTTCACCCTCCCGTCTCTTCCTTCGCCCCCTTTGGAGGGAGCTCCGCGCTCTGTGTTCGCGTCCACTATGAGCGACATCTCACACTCATCTTCGTCTCGTAGGGAGAAGCGAATGCCCCTCCCGAAAGGGCGGGCATTCATCCCGGCAGCGGCGCCTGAAGGCGCACCAGCTACGACGTTTTTAAATTCACACCACCTTAGGTGGAATTTAAAGGTCGGTCAAGTATCGCTACTTGCCTGACCCGACAAGCGCGGCACGACGTCGACGCGGATGTCGGAGCGAGCGGGCAGCGGAGCGTCCGTACAGCACAAGGGAACACAGTCACACTAAAAAGTCTAAAAATTTCACTGCACTGCATTGTTACTATTGTTCTCTGTACAGGATGCGAGGCCGATCCCTGATTAAACGTGGTATTCTTCCTTACCCCTAGTTGGAGTGTGGGTAAGGGGGGTCGGGGCGTTGCCCTCTTCCCCTGGCTAGTCTTAATCTGCTACTACAGACTAGTCTGTTTAATTTTTTCACTATGATATTATTGAACTAGCTCCTATGTATCGGTAGCCTAGGTTGCCGTAATCTGCCTGGGCGATCATGCCATGTCGGGTGAGACCCCTGGGGGAGGCCCAGCTAACAAGTTCAGTGACCAGCGCACTGGCTTCCATAGGTACCGACACTGTGAGTAGCACCAGTTTCCTTAGTTGGTTTCGTCTTGTTTTAATATTAAATCTTTTGAGAGAGGCTTCATTTTACGTTTCCCTTTTTCGTCTGGGGGTCTTGCATGTAGCGGGGCAATACCGTGCAGGTGTATGTAATCTGAGGAGTCTGCCCTTTCCAACATCCTGGTTGCTAGATGTCGGATGAAGGTATCTATATTGATATGCTTCAGGTCACGTGAGATGGTGCTATTTTTCACGTATCGTAGGACATTTACAATAGCTCTTAGGGCTATGTTTTCTTGAATCTGGATTTTCTTTTTGCTGGTAGCCGAGATGTATGGGTACCAGACTGGGGCTGCATATGTCAATCGGGATCGAATGTATGTCTTGTATAGACCCAATTTAGTACGGAGTGGCAGTGCCGATCGTAATACCGGCATGAGTAGACTTCTAGCTCCTTTGGCTCCATTAATCATTGTATCTACATGTTGATTAAAGTTGAGTTTTCGGTCAAATTCTAATGCCCAGGTAAGTGACGGTAGAGCTCCATGGGATTTCCTGTCCGATGAGTCGTAGGGGAGACGGAAGCTTCGCTTGTTCTGTCAGCATTGCCTGAGTCTTGTTTATATTGAACGAGAGCCTCCATTTGTTTAGCCAGCTTCGTAGTAAGTCTAGCGTTGGTTGCAGCCGTTTTACAGCGTACTCTAGTTTATAAGATGAGGCGTAGAAGGCACGTCGTCAGCAAATAGTGCCAGTTTTGCATGCCCCTCCACTGGCATGTTTACCTACCCCACCCCGCGACCAGCTACGCCCGAACACAGTGCGCATATTTGTCCGCAAAATATGCGAAAGTGCTGCGGGCGCAGGGGCCACGGGGCGGGGCGAAACAATGTTACCAGGAGCGGGGTCTGAGCCCGCTAAGTGATGCCGCGCTGGGAGGCTCGGCTGTAGGCTGCAGGGTGGAAGTTGGTGGTGGTTATGTATATATATATATATATTTTTTTTCCCCCCCCGCAGTTGGCGCACGTGGCGGGCTCGTCACGCGGGCGCGGACAGTGGCCGGTGGCACTGGTGCGAGATGTGCCGGAACTTCCGGCAGCGGTGGCACTGCACGGCCTTTTTCTTGCATGCACCCTACGCGATCTCCGCGACCGCGAATGTTGCGGACGTACTCCGGGTCGTAGCCCTGATTGCGGAGCTCCTCTTCCACTCCCTCCAGCGTGGCGTTACTTGGGAGGCCTCTAATGGCCACCTTCAAACTCTTCTCCGCCGGAGGGGTGTATGAAAACCACGAGATTTTTTCGGACTTTTCAAGCTCCGTCAGGTAGCGCTGCACCTGACGGAACTCATCTTCATCCCGTGGGGAGAAGCGAATGCTCCTCCCGTAAGTGCGGGCATTCGCAGTGCGGCTGAGCTTCTTTTTCAGCTCGCGCATATGATGCGACCAGTTGGGGAGCAGCTCCACTATCAATGGCGGATAGCGGGCGCTCACCCGGGTCGCATGCGCGGCTGATGATGGAGCGGCGGCTGAGGCCGCACCGGATGCGGTGGATGCAACCCCCCGAAAGGGGTTGCGTTCGGTCATCTTGTGAGCGGATGTTCAGTAGTTATCGTGGGATTCGTGTAAGAGGTTCGCCCAGCTCTCGGTAGTGTGGTTCCGCAACTCTGTCTTCACTCTCTCCGCGAGCCGGTTCAACTCTGTCTTCAAATTGGGGCACCTTGTCGTCTGCCACTGCTTCCGAAGGCGGCGCTTGGCGGCAATCAAGTTCCTGATTCGTGCTGCCAGGTGTGAGAGTCGCCCCTGGTGTGGAGTTGGTGGAAGTGTGGCCACCGTCAGCGAGCAGCGACTTGATGACTGTGGTGTCCAGATGGGCCTCAGGAAGCTTGTATGCAACATACAATTGGAGCTGCTTGCCTCCGAGATGCAGTTCTACACCCAGCGTGTAGATGTTGGTGTTTGTTGGAGATCGGGAGTGGTTGGTGTACAATCCGTCTCTTAACGAGTACTGCCAGACTGCGATATATTCGTCCGATATCCGTGGTTTCATCCCTCCGATAAGCGAGGAAACCCGGGAATCTTATTTGGTCTGCAGGTCCCAGGTGCGTCTCGCTTATCAGCGCCACGTCGATGTCCTGTTCCTGTAGCAGGGGGCGGTGTAGGGCGACCTTGTTTGCCAGGCCGCGGGCATTCCAGTGTATAATCCTCAGAGGCTTACTATCCATTAACGGGCTATGATCTCAGACATGCACCTGAGGACTATTTGAACAATCTTTGTATTATCTTCCTCGTCGTTCAGTGCAATGATAACGTCCTGGAGGACTCTTATTGCGGCACGAATGGCCGCGTCGTCACCGCGGCTTGCTGGCTTGGAGGTGGAGGCGGCTCTCGCAGTTGGGGCCTTCGCCTTATTCCCCTTAGGTGCAGGGGCACTTCAGGGGCGGCAGCCGGCGGATCTTCAATCCGTGGTTTTAGGTCGCCCTTGTTGTGTGTTTTTGGCTTGAGAGAGGCAGCGCTCTTCCCTCTCGGCTTCTTCCGCCCCCTCTTTTTTGGAGAGGCTCCGCGTTCGGTGGGGGCGTTCGCGACCGCCATCAGCGAAGCCCCTTGTTCGGATTCTCCAATCGGCTGGAATCTCACCGGAGCCGGTCCTTGGCGCGGCTCTCCCGAGATAGCAACCGTCCCCACCTTCCTATTCCTAGCTTCCCTCCGGAAGACGGGTCAGTTGATATTGTTAGCGGGGTGCTCTTCCCTGCAGTTAGTGCATGTCGCCGGTTCTGCCAGCGGGAGCGGGCATTCTTTTGCGGCGTGCTCGCCACCGCAGCGCACACAGGCCTACTGACGGTGGCACTGGTGGCTGCTGTGGCGAAACTTTTAACAGCGGTGACATTGTGCGGGTCTTCGCATCCCGCGCCACGCTTCGATCTTAACTCCGGGGATGCCAAGCATCTCGGTGACGGTTTTATGATTGCGAAGAGGATGCACCCCGGTCTTTCGCCGCGCGCTTGGATGTTACGGGCGTACTCCGGTTCGAACCCCAGATCGTGGAGCTCCTCCATGACTTTTTCAGGCGTCACGTTGCTGGGTAGCCCTCTAATGGCCACCTTCAAGCTTCTTTCTGTTGGTGGTGTGTACGAGAACCAGCTTATCTTCTCGGTTTTTTCGAGCTCCGTCAGGTCAGGAAGTCGGGCGCGTGTCCCGTTGAGGCAGGGGGCCCGCACTGCCGCTTGGCGGCGTCCTTATCGTCCTCGGACTCGTCAGGGCTGCGAGGGCGGCGGGCGTGGGTGGGGGTGCGGGCGTCCTTTTCATGTGTGGCGCCGAAAGTAACAATCGGCGGGGTGCACGAACTCATGTAACACTTCTACCAAACGCAAATTTAGATTTACGTTTATTAAAAGAGCCATGTCTAATATATCGGGCCTGTATTCGACACAGGCCGGGTAGTGAGTGGGCCCGATTAGACATGTAGACTTATAGTCCTAAAAGACTGTTTGAAAGCCTCACAAGTAGCGCGGTAGGTGACGAGCAGGGCCAGGGGAGAGGAGCGAAGAGAATCTACTGCAGCGGAACGAGTGCTCGTTGTAACGATCGACCGTTGGTTGGCAGTGTCGCAATTTCGCATTCTTCATGTGATGCTTGAAGTACTCGTAATCTTCTCAATTTTTTATCTATACCAGCGGGCCTAGCCAAGTTGATAAATTTGAAATTCCCATACATTCATTTTAATAGTTTTCTATAGCGTAGGGCCGTTATTGATCTATTCGAGGCTTTCTAGGTCTATAGCTTAGTATAGACTTGAGACACAGCTAAATAAACTATAAAAAGGGTAGCTTTTTATGTCACTTTTACATCCATCCATCCATCAGCCTTTCGACGTCCACTGCTGGACATAGGCCTCCCCAAGAGAACGCCACAACGAGCGGTCCTATGCCAACCGCATCCTTTTTTTTGTGTGCTCATTATGGGGGATAATGCCGTAATTGCCACGCTTGGCAGGCGGGTTGGCGATCGCAGTGGATGTTGTTAATACTCGAGGGAGTGCTGCTGCCCACTCCCCCGGTATTCCCTCAGTCGGCTCTTACGACTCCCGTGGGTAGAGAGGGGTGGGACAGTCTAAAGCCGGCCACACACGGCACTTTTATATATCAAAATATAAAATGAAAATAAGTTTGGAAGTACATAATAGGTACATTACTAACACTGTAAATGTGAAATACCATTTACTATTCAGGCAGAGCTACGTATTTTTCAAACGATTTCAAAAAGGAGAAGGTTCTCTCTCAAAAACAACAGTAACAATACGTTTCTCAGGTTCATTCTCAAACATAAAACGAACAAAGACAGCATCACGCCTTTATCCCCCGAAGGGGTAGGCAGAGGTGTTTTACACACCCACGGTTCGCCAGCTATGTTTGTCCCACGTAATAGGGGGCGACCCTATTACCGTCTACCGGACACATTTCCGAACTACAGGCCAACTGAGAATTTTTCTTTTTATGAAAAATGGATATAAATTCGGTATTGGCAATAAAAAAAGGTGGATCAAACTGCACACAGTGTAAAAATTTTCATTAAAATCGATTCATTAATTCAAGAGTTCATCGCGGACAAACAACGTGACACGAATTTTTTATATATAAATATTAACATAATAATTTTTGCCACCGACTTCAAACACATCAGTAGGTGTCCTGCACGGAAATCGTATGTAAATAGCAATCATTATTTGTTTTTTCGTTGCTGGTTGTATCTTAGAGGCAGTACTTTTTTAATTTAACAATTATCTATCTATATCTATTATAAAACTGTAACAGAGCTATGTCTGTACATTTAAGATATTTGAGAAAAAATGACTGCAATAGGCTATATAGGCGTGTCTAAACACAAAACGATTTTTTTTTGGATTTTTTGTCTGTTTGTCTGTTTATCTGTTTGTTTGTTCGCGCATCACGCAAAAACTACTAGACAGATTTTTATGCAACTGTTTTTATTTGAAAGGCCTTGATTAGACTTAAAAACTGGTATATATTTTATCCCGCACTACGAGTATATCGGGAACCTAAGATGAAACCGAAAAAAGGGTAGTTTATTTATATTATCATGCATTTATATGTGATAAGTGTCTATAATCAATGTCTTCGTTTGAATAAAGTTGTAAATTGAATAGTTGACATATAAGTAACCCTAGACGATTGTTCAAAGTTGTAATGTATTTTAGTCTCAATGATTTTATTAGTAAGTACTACTAAATTATAAACTACAGATAATGCAAATAACTTAAATTTATTTTAAAAGTAACATTTCATATTCGATTAGGTTATATCCGCAATTTTTACTATTGTAAACCTTACACAAAGTGTGAAAATGTGAAATCGAAAATAACAGTCACGAGCAGGATTAGTAGGTTATTTTCGATTTCACATTTTCACACTGTGTTTAATTTAGATGGCTAAATATCTCAAATGCTAAAAATATTTATAAAATATCTAAATATTGGTAATATTGTAAACCTGCTCAAGCGAGTGCTGTTTCGAAAGATTTTTAATGAATTCATGTTATTTCCTCGTTACTTTTGTTAAGATTCCATTTTTGTTATTTGTTAATTGCTTTGTTACTGTTATAACGACGTTTTCGTGGCTTAAAACACTAGTAAACCTCTTTGAGAAACATTGTTTTGTTTACCTATTGTCTCAAGGTAAAGTGAATTAGATGTATGGATTATTAATATGGGCTTCTGTAAATAATTCATACGACAAATAATATTTTTTTTTTATCCAAATAAAATTCTTCATACGGATTTGTTCTATGTATATATTTACATGTTTTTAATATTAGTTTTTTAGTTTTTGAACAGATGGCGTTAGTAGTAACAGCCCCGTTGACATTCATGTCTTATTGGATTTATAATTTTCAACAGATAGCATTGGGATACCTACAATAAAATTGTAATTAATAAATATGTTATATTTTTATGTGTACAAAATACCATATAACATAGTAATGTTTTACGATAGATAACACATCTAGAAATGAATTTAAATTACTATGTCAAAGCCCAAATCTGAAAGTGTGATAGTTTCTCAGTAAAGTGTACCACAATATGCATAGCTTGTGGGATAGCGCTAGGGCTCGCTTCGCTCGCCTTAATTATGTCGTCTGTCAACATAAATGACTACTTACATATAAAACCTATGACACCTGGGGTTAGGCAGCTGTTGCACCTGAAGCGTATTTCTTGGCTATTGTATAAAACAACATATTTTGTTAACCTATGTCATAGAATTTTCTTAGATCTATTATGTATTACCCGTATCATCTATTAAAATATTATGTAACTATCAAGTGTGTACTTTTATTTGCTGTGAATGAACTAACAGATCTTTATTTTTTGTTGCCCTCACCCACTAAAGAAACCCGCTGTGTGCCGTCTCTCCGCCTTTATTGGCGGGCCACTGGAACTATGTTACATTCCTTCGGTGGTTAACAGATCTCCTTGGCCCCCAAACTTTGTGGGGGGTCTCTGTCTATCTGTTCTGTTATAGCATCCACCAGTATTGACACGGAGCAACTGCCTATGTGAACTCCACGACCCATCTAAGATGATAACTATCTACCTTTGACTGACAACCTGTTACTGTGCTTAACGTGCCTTCTTAATCTTGATGTGGCCACCTATCTGTTTTAATACGAATGAACTTACATCTATTTGAGAAAACTACTTACTGTATGAGACTATATAGGTGTGTCTGAATACAAAACATTTTTTTTTTGTCTATTTAGGTACTCATTCAAAACTGGTAGGTATACATTTTATCCCGCTACTATATCGGGGATCTGAGATATAATCTAAAAACTAGCTTTTGGCTGCGGCGGAGCCGCGGGCCCTTGCCTGCGGCTAGCAAAAGATAAATGTATGAGTGGTTTAGTAGGTTAAGTGGTTTAACTCTAAAGCTGGGGCCGCAGCGCCAAGTTATCGTGTTTGCAAATACAATAACATGATAATATAACTAAGGTTACTGTTTGTGTTGTTGTCTCTACGCTCCTGCTGTTTACAATATGACGCTCTGCGACACATATATATATATATATATATATATATATATATATATTACTACTTTCTGTTAAACTCTAGGTCTAAACTCTCATTTAGGAATAAGGTCAGACTCTACACTGCCTGCATACGTCCTGTCATGACGTACGCCAGTGTAGTATTTTCACACGCCAAGACACACAATCCAGGGGTGCGGGTCGGGATTCCTCCGCGTTGGTGTACCCCGGGCAACGTCGGCACACTGGTGCCGGCGGCTGAATCCCAGCAGGGGACGGGTTTCCACGTGTCCCTTTGATTAACAGAGGGCACAGTGGATAGGCCGGACGTCCGCCGTGGAGGGTCAGTGGGGCCACAGTGGCCTCCCCGACCCTGGGGTGGGGACGGCGGGGTCACAGTGACCCCCCCGTCCCCGGAGGCGGGGCTTTCAGCCCAAGCGGCGACGGGCTCACTGCCTACAGTGGACTGACCGTCTGCCACGGAGGGCCGGCGGGGTCATAGTGGCCCCCCCGGCTCTGGGAGGGTGACGGCGGGGTCAGAGTGACCTTCCCGTCCCCGGAGAAGTGACTTTTTAGCTTTAGGGGCGACGGGCTCATCGCTTGCTTCGCGAGCGGTGGGCACGGTCTGATGCAGACCACCGCTCGGCCCGACCAGTAATACTGAATGGACAGGACCGGGGGTCTTTGGACCACCGGGAAGAAAACCCCTGTAAAAAATTACCCCGATCCCGTGGTCTGCCGCCCGGCCAGGGGATGCATGGCTGAGGGGAGCTCAGTCGCGAGGGTGGCTCGTTGGAGGACGTTAAACTTAAACATCATGGCGAAAGTTAAAAACGTAAAGAGTCCCCAAGAGGGTACCGGGTGCGATGCTCCCGGAGAATCCCTCACAGGGCCGAGTAGCAATACCGGTCATTGGGCGGGCAACTGCGATGGCTCTGTGGCAATCGTCAGGTCTGCGGCGCTTCGTTCCCCGCCCTTGTAGATCAGAGACAGGGATACGGGATACATCTTGGCCGACTGGGGAGGAGTTACGCTGTATGGCGTATACTTCTCCCCCAACCGGAGTCTGGCTGATTTCGAGGTCTGGCTTAACAGCCTAGAGACCTCGATACGGCGACTGGCATCTAGCCACGTCCTGGTCGTGGGGGACTTCAACGCCAAATCCACGGCGTGGGGGTCCCCTGCGACGGACGCCCGTGGAGCGGCAGTGGTAGAGTGGGCGGCGTTGACGGGCCTCTGTTTGCTAAATAGAGGCTCCGTCAACACGTGCGTGCGGCGACGGGGCAGGTCGATAGTGGACCTTTCGTTCGCTAGCCCCGACGTCGCAGCACAAGTGAGGAGCTGGTGTGTCCTGGAGGAGGTTGAGACCTTGTCCGATCATCGGTACATCCGGATAGAGGTCTCCTGGTCCCTTCAGGGCCCCAGTAGGGGTCACGCGGCACGCAGAACTCCCGCGTTCCCACGGTGGGCTGTGGGCAGGCTGGATAGGGACCTACTGGCGGAGGCCGCCATCATTCAATCGTGGCTGTTCTCACCAGACCTGACCGAGGGGGTGGACGCTGAGGCTGGCCGATTATGCAGGTGTGTAACTCAGTCATGCCCCGAGTGTGACGTCCTCCTCCGAGGAAGGGGCTCTACCCGTGGTCCCAGGAGCTGGCGGACCCCCGTATGGCGTGCATTTGGGCCCGGAGGTCCTACACCCGCAGCCGGCGGCGCAACCGCGATGGGGAGCGGAAAGGGCTAGCTGTACGAGGCGTACCACACATCGCGGGCCGCGTTTAAGCTGGCCATCTGCCGCGCCAAAACAGAAAAGGCAGGAGATGCTGGACGGTCTCAACCGTGACCCCTGGGGTCGCCCGTATCGTGCGGTGCTGAACAAGCTCCCTCACAGAGACCCTTCAGCCCAGCCTCCTCACTGAGGTGGTCGAGGGCCTATTCCCACGACGGGCGTAGCACACGCCCCCGGTCATGGCAATGCCAGGTAGCGACCGGGAGTCCGACCTCAGTGTACCGCCCGTCACCGCGTCGGAAATGGGGGCGGCTGTTTCGCGGATTCGTTCCAAGAACACCGCCCCCAACCCGGACGGGATACCCGCCTGGGTGCTAGCCCTGACTCTGGACCACCTGGAGCCCCGCCTCAGGGGACTGTTCGACGCGTGCCTGGCGTCCGGACGGTTTCCTGGCTGCTGGAAGGAGGGGAGGCTGGACTCCTGCCGAAGCTGGGGCGAAAGCTGGATTCGGTCGGGGCCTTCAGGTCCATCGTGCTGCTGGATGAGGCGGGTAAGCTGCTGGAGAGAATCCTCGCTGCCCGCATCTTCCAGCACCTGTGCGACGTCGGACCCGACTTGTCGGATGCCCAGTTTGACTTTCGGGCCGGTCGTTCGACGGTCGGCGCGATTATGCGCCTGAGGGCCGCCACGGAGGTGGTCGTCGCCGGCGGTGGAGTGCTGTTAGCGGTACCGCTCGACATCGCCAACGCTTTTAATAGTTTCCCATTCAGCTGCATCAGGGAGGCGCTCCAGTATCACGGGGTGCCTGCATACCTGAGGCGGCCGGTGGCGGACTATCTTGAGGGCCGCAGCGTTCTCTATGAGAGCCGCATAGGGGACGTTGTAAGGAGACCCAAGTCGTGCGGCGTCCCACAGGATTCAGTTCTAGGGCCGCTCCTGTGGGACATCGGTTGCAATTGGGTGCTTCGCTGTCGGCTCCCCCCCCCCCGGGCTAGCGGTTATCTGCTATGCGGATGACATGCTGGTCATGGCCCGGGGCGGAAATTTCGAGGAAGCGGCGTTCCTGGCCACCTTACGGACCTCGGAGGTGGTCAGGGGATCGGGGCGCTGGGACTTAGGGTGACCCTGGACAAGTCGGAGCCCTACTTTTCCATGGGCCCCGATGTCGGCCACCTGCTGGCGCCTCAATCACGGTGGACGGGGTCCAAATTGGGTGCTGGATGGGCGGTGGCGCTTTCGCGAGCACTTCCGCCAACTGTCACCGAGGCACGTCGGCGCAGCGTCCGCCCCTGCACGGCTTTTGCTGAATTTGGGCGGACCCAACAATGCGTGCCGACGGCTTTATGCGGGGGTAGTCCGGTCGATGGCGCTGTACGGTACTCCTGTGTGGGCGGGGTGCCTGGACGCGCCGAACAGGGCTCTTCTGTGGAGACCACAAAGAGTCGTCGCGTCCAGGCTCATACGCAGATACCACACGGTGTTGACGGAAGTGGCATGCACGCTGGCCGTAACCCCCCCGTGGGACTTGGAGGCGGAGGTGCTCGCCGAAGAGTATCGGCGGGCGTCGCAAGAGCGAGAGGTGGGAGGTCGTCCCCCACCCAGGGAGGTGGCCAGCTGGCAGGGCGATGCCCGCCGAGCTGCCATGGCCAGCTTGTGCTGAAGGAGTGGGCGGGGCGACGGCACGGAGCCCTTACCTTCCGACTGGTGCAGGTGCTGTCGGGGCACGGTTGCTTCGGCAGATATCTGCACATAGTCGCAAGGAGGGAAGCGACTCCGGGCTGTCACCATTGCGGCTGCGACGAGGACACGGCGCAGCACACGCTCGAGTCGTGCCCGGCTTGGGGCGGGCAGCGCCGTGAACTCGTCGCGGCAATAGGGGGGACCTCTCGCTGCCGAGCGTCGTTAGAGCGATGCTTGGCAGCGACAGGAATTGAGCCGCGGTCGCTGCCTTCTGCGACAAGGTCATCTCGCGGAAGGAAGCGGCGGAGAGGGCCAGGGAGGCTGATCCTTCCACAGACCCGAACCGCCGCCAGCGACTGGGGCGGCGCAGGCGTGAGTATTTGCGCCTAATGCCGCCCTAGCTGAGGCTGCGGGTGGATGGACCGGGGAACGTCCGCCACCCGCAAGGCCACCCGCGAAGGTGCGACGCTCCGTGTGCGGGTGCGTCGCTCAGTAGAGGGTACCCGAAAGGTTAAGCCGCCGGCGGACCACCGTAGGAATGTAACATAGTTCCAGTGGTCCGCCAATAAAGGTGGAGAGACGTCACATGGCGGGTTTATTTAGTGGGTGAGGGCCCCACACTACCCTGTTCGTTGCCCCGAACGACGTGGTGTGCGGTTAGGTACATTTTTCCCGCCTAAACAAAAAAAAAAGGCACACAATCCATAGATAACAAACACTACAGAATAGCTTCATGCGCAGAGCTACGGGTGCACCGTGGTTCATACGCAATGTCGACCTCCACATACACTTGCAATTGCCTACCATCAAGCAATTTATGAAACGGTGTTCCCATAGTTTCTTTGACTCCGCCATTACAAACGCCGATCCTCTAGTGGTTGAGTCAGCTAGGTACAATCCTTCTTATATAAATATCGCGCATACGCAGACCGCGACATAGCCTCGACGAAGTAGACGACGATATAACTCACGTTCGGAACAGAGCACACACAGCTCGCGCAGCTACAACTAGTAAATTATCAACAGCTTCTACTAATACTCGTCAAGATGAATCAAACGAGTCTAAACTCGATGGGATTACGTCGTTTCATTATAGAGTTAATATGGCCACCTTCCAGCTCCATCATCAGATCAGCTCCATGTCATCATAATATTGCATTGTCACGCGATATACATATGCGTGTCAAATTTCAGCTCAATCGGAAACCGGGAAGTGTATCAAATTTAACTTTTATGATTTGAACGGGACAAGTAAATTAAAAGCGTCGCCACGCTAACTGATAGCCAATTTTACCCTCCCTCCGCATTAGATGTTTCACATCAAAAAGAGTCGTACTTGTAAAATATACCTCTATTGGCAGTCGGTTATTATGAAAGCTCCCGACGCAATATCTATTATCTGGGCCTCGTTAAATGTATAACGAGGCCTTCAATCAAGTTGATCGTAACGAGCAATTAGTTCGGTTACTGCTGTGATTAGTGTTCACGCGGCCGTGGATTGTATAGCTACTTCTATGGACAAGTTACATATTTTACTTAAAATATGTACAGTAAGTACTTTTTTATTTCATTTAAGTATGTTGAAATGAAAATCAAACGAGAAGTTCATCTGATATGAAAAGCTGAAGGAGTCGATGGCTATCAGAACTGAGCTTGATGAAACAGATAATACTTAACTCATTCTTGATTAGACTTAAAAATGGTAGGTAAGTATACGTTTTATTTCGCTAATACAGCAGGACCCAGACATATAACCATAAAGCTAGCATTTGCCTGCGGCGGCCAAAAAGACAAAAAATTACTTTGCATACCCACGAAGTACGGAAAAAGATGGCATACCACACTGGCCGCGTAAGAGCATAACTCTAGCGTTTAATTTAGAGGGTTCCTGACCTTGCATTTGTATTATCTGGTTAATTTTACTTCTAGAGGTTCCTATAATATTTTTGTCAGACGAGCTACGGGCCCTCTGATGGTAAGTGGTGATCGTCGCTCATGGACTTAGCTATACAAGAATACTGTTATGCCGCTGCTCGACATTTCATTTTGCAGTTATGGAAAGAAAGTGTGCCCGCATAACGATAGCGGATGGCTTTACACAAATTTTTCTTTTTACGTAAAATCTCAATAACACTGCCAGACCCGAGCCCTCGTGATCAGCAGTCGCTGGCAGTGGCACTGCCGTTGCACCACCGATGCAGGCTTTTTGAAGTGAAAACTTCTTTAGTCGTCTTGAGTGATTTTTGGACGGAAAGCTTATGGGTTTTGCATCACCGATGACCTCGACTTGCTCATGACGTATTGCGTTGGCGCCAGACTAGGCGAGCTTAAAGTGTGGCTATCGCTTTAATTATACACCTGTCTATCATTTCATTTAGCTGTACTAACATGATGGAGAATGAATAATGCTAATAAAACGTTGGAAAAAAATGTTTTTTTTTCATCAGGATGTTTTTTTTTTAGTCCTACAAGCAAAGGTTGCCATTAGTAGTAGTAGTTGTCTTCGTTTTAGGGAGCGTTCCTCTAATACCCTATATATATCTACATATAAGGATGTGAAAATAGAGGGTAGGGAGTAGGTATGCTATAGTAGTGTATGTTAGTTAAGTCTGATGTCATTTATTTACAGATATTTATAACACCCTACGTTACAAAAGCAAATAGCGATGTCTCGTCGTTTCAATTGGTAAGAAGTCTTTTTATATTTTTAAACGGTTTTATTTAGCTTGCCCTGATTGGGTCTATAGATTAAATTTTACCACCTTGCTGTTGGCAGATTGATCTGATATTTGGTATTATACTTTGTGTAAGGTACACAGCTTTAGTTCTGATGGCAAGCCAGTTTAATATATTTAGTCGTTCGTTGCAGTAATCATTGTAAATCCAAAATAGCCGCCGCTACAAAATGGCGGATTCCAAATTTTTTTTCACAACTTCCTCTAAATGGGTATCACATGAAAGGGGTTGACTAGTAGAATAGAGTACATTATGACAAATAAGGATGTTGCCCTTAATTTTGTAAAATTGTTTGAGGAAGGACAAGCATACGTGGCCCTGAGTCGAGTGAAGTCTGAAAGGAATATGTATTTATTGAGGAGTAAGATTGCAACAAATTGTCAGGAAAGGTAATAAGTAACGAAATAAAAACTCATAAATTGAAAACAAAATTAATAAAAAAGAAATTAAGGTGAAAGGATACCTATTACTTAAATTAAAAATAATAATAATGTAGATACTAAAAGCTAAAAAAATTATGATCTGATGATGACGACATAGCTTCATCGAGTTTGGGCTCGTATGATTCGTCTTCACGAGTACTTTGTCTCTAGATGGTATCCAGGGTCTGATAATAGAGCTGGAAGGTGGCCACAGTAACTCTGTAATGAAACGACCCAAACACATCGAGTTTATACTCGTTTGAATCGTCTTAAGAAGTACTGTGTCAAGTTATGATCATTTTATTTCTACAAAATAATTTCGATGTTATCACATCTGGTAGACGTCCCACGACGTCTAGTTTTTTTTTTCATTTATTTAGGCGGGAAAAAATCTACCCGCACACCCCGTCGTTCGTGGCAACGACCAGGGTAGTGTGGGGCCCTCACCCACTAAACAAACCCGCCGTGTGCCGTCTCTCCGCCTTTATATTTAGGGTACTTACCTAGCTGTATTTTGTAAAATCTTGAAGCAAATAATTACTTCGTACCAGTGAACCTCTGGTTCACAGTTATGTAATCGTATCTCCTCTGGTTTTATTAATGTAGAACATATTTTCAGCTCGCCCGACTGTCATTTCCTACAGTTGAAACGGTAAGTTATTTCTGCGAAGACACCGTACATTATTTACAATAGTACATTGTTACCCTAGGGATGAAAGTAACTTATTTAGTTCCGAGACGGGGTTTCGCCTATAGTTCGAGGGACTAAATAAGTCTTTAACCCGAGGTAACACTGTGCTTTTCATTACGAATACAAGGAAAGTAAAAATAAAAACATGCAAAAATGAGTGAATTTTAATTTACATCAACTGCTGAGATAATTATTTATACCAATTTTTTTTTGTGTATTATTTTTCATTTTCAACATTGAAAAAATGGTAAAATATTTTACCCAAATCTATACTATTTTAAAGAAATATTTGAAAGTAAGTAAATTCGGTGGTGGTCGTTAAAAAAAGTCTTTATTTAATACTTACCTTTGTTATTTCAATTAAACATCGCGCTGTGATTGAGTGGCTGTAGTAAGTTAGAATAAGGTTCAATAGAAATGTGAAAATAGAACTAGTATTTTTTTTAATAATTTGACAGCTGTCAGTTTAAAACGATTCTCCCTAGGGCTGAAAAGTATTTATTACTTTCAACCCGCTCCGCAGGCAACTTCAAACCTACTTTCCGTAGTAATGAAATAGTACATTGTTATGCTCGGGCGCCAAACCCCGTCTTGGGACTAAATAAGTCTCTTACCTCGAGGTAAACACTGTGCTTTTCATTACGAATACGAGGAAACTAAAAATAAAAATCAAGAATTAGCTAAAGAAAAAATGGGAGACTTTAAAAAATTTAATTTGGAAGCGCCGTTTTCCCGCCGATTTTGTTTTTTTTTTCCTGTGGCCTGTCAGCTATTCAGCCATTATTTTTCATTTTAATCATTGAAAAAATATAAATCTTCGTTCTTTTAAAGATATAGTTGCAACTATATTAAAATAAAGTCATATAAAAAACAAATTCTTTAATAAATACTTAGTTTTATGTTATTTTAATTTTACATCGCGCTTTAATTGACTGAAAGTAGAACTGTTTTTTCTTTTATAATTACTTAGCTGTCAGTTGAAAGTAATTCTCCCTAGGGCTGAAAAGCATTACTTTCAACCCGCTCCTCAGGCAACTTCAGGCCTACTTTCAGAGTATGAGTAATGAAAAATATATTTTCTATATGTCTAACAAAATAATAAATGCTCGAAGGTGGATAGGAAGGATAATAAGAAGAGAATAAGAAGGATAATAACGGATAAAAAGGGGGTTTGGGTAACTGCTTATCACTCCGCTCACCATTTCATTTTGCGAATTTCAAATGAAACAATGAACGGCTATCTCCCGCTAAAAACTACTGAATGGATTTTGATGCAATTAGACTTAAAAACTCGTATATATTTTATTCCCGATACTATATGGGGATCCTGAGATATAATCCAAAAACTAGCTTTTAATTGCGGCGGAGCCGCACGTAAAGCATAGATATAGTAATGTATAGATCACCTGACAGCTCGATAACGCCAAGGTATAAGGAAACACGCGTAACCAATTTTGATTTGTCAATGTGTGCGTTGGATAGTGATGTAAGTTTTAAGAGTTAGACTGACTATCGATAAAATCATAACACAAATCAATTTCTTTAACGAACTCGCTCATTCAAATAATCATCTTCAACTAATGAAACCAAACAGACATAATAAATTAAAACAAACATAATTAATTCGTTTTTATTTATTTCACCAGCAACGTCAGTTAACGATATTATGCATTTTATAAGGGAATTATACACTCAGCTTTAAGCAACATAAACTTACTTATAATTTTTAAATTAACTAAATCGACTTGACTGACAATATCTGCTGTAGAACTTTTATTGCATTTTTTCCATTAATGTGTTAGGAGAAAATGTTCCAAACATTTAGGATAAATATCGACAATATACCTTGTCGATAAAGTCAAGCCCTAGTGTATATGTACCTAAAAACTTTTCTACTAAAATCGTGCAAATATGTAACAATGCGATATATTTATATGTAAAATATAAACAGTAACAATGAAATTAAAATTAATCTGTAACTGAAACAGAAAATATCAGTAATTATGACCTAAAATAAAAGCATTTAAGTTGTGATAACATCCTGAGAACTTACCTGTGAAACATGCAATTATTAGGATTGTTTGCATGATTTACATCACAGGCACTCACGGAACAAACAACCATTGTATTTAATAGTTATAATCATATAATAAACAAGATTTATAACACAAATAAATCAAAAACCGCGAAGCTAATTTCAAGCTAGAAGACTGTAGACTACCTGTCATTTAAATGTTTTGCAATGACATTAGATTTACTTTCCTCTTCTATCTTGCTATGTTGCCGTATACGATTTTCTTCTCGCTCACGCGATTTGGTGATTTCATAGATTTAGGATATACTCCATAAATCGGCTATAAGAGTAAAAGAGACCCACCGAAGCTAATGGTACTGTGATGTGTTAGAACGGAGAGAGAATGATGCTGTCAACGAGACCTAAATTTATTTGTTACCGGCCTGTAGCGGCTTTGTCAAGTTTACGCGTGCGTGATTTGGCGATTATTTATTGAAATTAAAGTCTTTACCAGTATTATAATAACGCTATAACGATGGTTACTTGTGTAGTACCAGGTTGTAATTCTTCAAAGAATGATAATCCACGGGATTACTCATTTTACCAGTAAGTTTAGAATAGTAAACTGTTTATTATCTTCAATTCAAAATAACGGTTACGCAAACATATCAGATTTGGAGAAAATATTATGAGAAAATTGTTTATTATATTATTAAAATGATTTGGGGTACACGAAACAGTCATATTTGAGAAATTACAAATACGGAAATATGAGGAGATTTATGACCTCATTTTTAGTGACGCAAAGGCCTTGATTTATTTGTTGATATCGACTTTGATGGTCGGATAACAACAATATTAACTATTATTAACATACATACTCGTAATACCATTACAAGTATGATTACGGTTTCATAACTAAATTGCTGAATCGATTTTTGTGAAGGAGAAATTGAATAGGTACAAATTGCGTAATGTTAATAAAGATAGCATTCGACAATTTTATAACAAAATGATTATATTTAAGGGTATCTAATTTACTACCTATTATTGATGTGAAACATCTAATGCGGAGGGAGGGTAACGACGCTTTTATTTTACTTGTCCCGTTCAAATTTTGCAATTTTTTGATCTGAAATTTTACATGCATATGTATATCGCGTGACAATGCAATATTATGAAGGCATGGAGCTGATTTGATGATGGAGCTAGAAGGTGGCCACAGTAACTCTGTAATGAAACGACGCAACTCCATCGAGTTTGGAAACGTTTGATTCGTCTTGACGAGTACTTTGTCTTCAGATGGTATCCAGGGAGGGTCTGGTGACGGAGCTAGAAGGTGACCATTGGAAGTCCGTTATAAAACGATATAACCCCAGTGTTTTTTGAGTTATCCTGAATAGTATCATAGTCCTAGATGATATTCAGGGTCTGATGATGGAGCCCGGTGGCCTTGGGCAATATGCTATAAAAGGCCGCAATCCCAACAACTTTGAAATCGTTTGATTCGTGTTGACAAGTACTTCAGTCCTAGATGATATCCGCCCTGGACATGATAATTTATGTCCTTTTCCGTTATTTTACACGTCATAATTTTATAAAAGAACACATTGAAAATGTTATGATCATTTTATCTACTCATTATTTCTACAAAATAATTTAGATGTCTTCACATCTGGTAGACGTCCCGCGACGTCTATTTTTTTATTTTGATATTTGATATACTTATATGATTAATAAACATTTTATTAAATCTGTGTTTTATATATTTTTTGGCCTCTTCCATAAATTTCTGGTTACAGTAGCAGTTTCGTGTGTAATCGCTCATCCCACTGGTGAGATACAGAATTTAGGAATATATTAAATTTAAATTCCCAATCGTTTCACTAACATTTTAGTGAGACAAATGGGAAAATATTGTTACTTTATGTAACTTATGCAATTTCCTTCGATGTCTGTGTTTTTACTATTGGTCTTGCAAGTTACTGCTTATCTAATGTACCTACTTACCTACAATAAATGTATCTAAATAAATAAAATAAATAAATATTCACGGACAGAACCCACGATCTCGTGCACGGAAGTCGATCAATAATCATCTTTCTTTTTAAATACTTATGACTTACGCATTTAAGTACCAGGGTAACAGGAAATTGTAGGAGGTTGCTAGAAGCAAAATCTGAAATTGTTGACTTGAAATAAAATTATCCCTTTGGTGAGACACCAACAAGATTAATTAAACGATCGGGTAAAAAGAAACAATTCCCGATCATCTCACCAGTGAGACTGACGGAAATACACAGGGAATATTATTTGCTTTCTATGTTACTCTCAAAACCATTTCAAAAGTATTTTTTAGTATCGTACACTATTATCGATATCGATAACAATCATAACTTCATTCGCAGTTCTTTCAATACACACATTGACAACTCACACACACATAAATAATTGGTTTTTGGTCTCATTCTCATTCGGTAGTTGACATTGCCCATCTATGGAGTATATCCTAAATCTATGGGTGATCTATACGTTACACTATATCTATGAGGCAAACGTTAGTTTAAAATAAAATTAATTTGAAATTAGAATTTTAGCCCAACAAAAATTATTTTGATTCTAAATGGCCAGTACCGCAGAACGGCAATTTCATAGGTAAAGACCTATTTTATATAATATCAATAAGTAAGAAGTTTCTTCTATTAAAGGGTAGTACATATATAATCTGATATTCTTTATTTTTAGAAACCTTACAACATGCCGGGCCCCAAGGACATCGACCCTCGGTACAGCTACGCCGAAGATAAGTTCACTCTTCTGAAAGACTACACCGACTTCATGAATGGCAGAATGAAGGAGCCTCACAACCCTGTAACTATTATAATTTCCTTTCAACCATTTTTACTAGACTGCCTCAGTGGTGCAGCAGTAGTGTTTGCGACTGCTGATCATGAGGTCTCGTTCCCAGGGTCGGGCAATGTTATTAAGCTTTTTTGTAAATAGAAAAATTCTCAGTAGCATTCCCGAGTTTGGAAAAGTGCCCGGTAGACGGCAATAGGCTTGCCCCCTATTGTATACGTGGGACTTAAACATAGCTGCCGAATTGTGGATGTGTAATACACCTCTGCCTACCCCTTCGGGGATACAGGCGTGATGCTATGTACTATCCCACTATTGGGCACAGGTTCTTCTCAGGGCCGTAATCGACCATGCTGGCCCAGTGCGGGTTGAAAACCTTTCAGGTATGCTGGTTTCCTCACAATATTTTCCTTCACTTTGGTGGTACTTTCCCGATCGGGCCGGCCCATTCGTGCTGGGTTAAGCAAGGCACTACTTAGATAGTACCGTCAATTCAGGCAACTTTGCATAACATATTCCTGAACATCTAAAATTGAGTGGGCAATGTCAAAATCTCACCTAGAACATTTTTTTTAATACCTAAACCAATGTTCAAGGGCTGTCACTATTCTAAAAATGAATTTATTAAATTAATAAAAGATTTTTAAAAATTAATTATCCATAAAGATATGTAACGCATATTTATGGATAATTGAGATCAATGGATTAATACTTCTAATGAAAATGATTAATACTACTGTGTAGTTCGACTTGATAATTTTCCTGCGTGTCTATTCAAGAAATGATCTACTCATGCATTACTGGGTAATTTTTTATTAAATATATCAATGCGTGTTTTTTTTCTAAATAATTAAACTCCAACTTTTTGAGATCCAATTTTGTCATGGGACAGCCAAAATCTCCAGCAGCCACCAAAACTTTTACAATGTTACTCTCTTCAATTTCGCTGAATTTTTTACCGCCTACCGTTTTCATATGTACTAGCTTAGCTTTATTGAGTAAGGTTCTCCTACTTACTTACTTATCATCACGCCATTTCCCTTGCGGGGTAGGTAGAGAGAACAGAGTGCCAAGAGGCTCTATTCTTGCATACATCTCTCGCTTCCTCAACATTCATAACTCTTCATACACGCTCGCCGGTTAAGTTACGCTAGGTAGGTAAGTCTCGGTCTCCCCCTGTACCTACATCCTTCTACTTTCGCATTGTATATCTTCTTAGCCAGTCGCTCGTCAGGCATTCTTTCCACATGTCCGAACCATCGGAGCATTCCCTTTCGCATCTTTACACCAATACTCTCTTTCATACCTACTCGCTCTCTTACGTCATTGTTACGAATGCGGTCAGTCAGCCTCACTCCACAGATTCTCCGCAGAGATCGCATTTCAACCGCATTGATTTTGCTCTCATGCTCCTTTTTACATACCCAACTCTCACTTCCATATAAAAACGCTGGGACAAGCACTGCGTTATGTATTGCGACACGTGCCTTCTGGCTGAGGTGGTGACTGCCAAGAAGTTGTCCCAATGCTCCGTTCACTCTATTTCCCGCATTCACTCTTCTTTCTACATCGGAGGTTCTCCTTGGTATTCCAAATTGGTTTTCAGCTTGTCATCCATCCATCCATCCATCCATCAACCTTTCGACGTCCACTGCTGGATATAGGCGTCCCCAAGAGAACGCCACAACGAGCGGTCCTGTGCCGATCGCATCCAACGGCTCCCCGCAGCTTTGACCACATCGTCGGTCCATCTGGTGGGGGGCCGTTTTACGCTGCGCCGTCCGTTACGTGGTCGCTACTCGAGAACCTTTCTTCCCCAACGGTTGTCCGTTCGTCGAGCGATGTGGCCTGCCTATTGCCACTTCAGCATGGCAACCCGGCGGGCTATGTCGGTCACTCTCGTTCTCCTACGGATCTCCGTATTACGGATTCCATCACGTAGGGAAATGCCAAGCATAGCCCGCTCCATGGCCCGCTGAGCGACTTTGAGCCTTGCTACGAGGCCAACATTAGAACCGTAGATCAACTGCCTGAACAGCCGAGGTTCATTCATCAAGCCCTTGTAAGGGTGCCTGTTAAATGTTTGTCTAACTATCATTAATAATATTGGTGAAATGCACCTTGCCAAAATATTTCCAGCAAATGCGGTAACATAGTCCTGCGCTTCTCGAAATGAACAATTTAAGTACCCATTCTCTATCTCGTATCGCTATATCTATTAAAGACATACCTACGATTGAAACTATAGGCCAAATCGCTCCCTTATTTATACTTTAAATGTAACAACATTAAAGTTCGAGGTGTCAACCCTATCGGTAAATATAGAGTGGGCAATGTCGTCAACAGTACTTTAAAAACATGCATGTGACATTGCCCACCAACGTATTTTGTGACTAAATCAGATGTTTGCTGTGAAATATACGTCAAAATTATTAATTTCGCACATATTAACGTAGGTAAGAAAAATACATACCTGCAGCAACTGTAACTATCACTTTTCAGAAAAGATTTTATGCTCGTTTTTGCCCGCCCAAAACAGTACCGACTTTGACGAGCTCTGACAGCTGACTGAAGTGGCATACGTTGGCATTACTCACTTAGTGTTGCCAGAAAATTGACAAATTTTATACCATAGTTAAAAAAGATACCTTGGTAAATATAAATTTAGTACTATGTCAAGTTAAATGAAAAATGCACACCTGGGCAAAGTCAGTTCAATAAGGCAAAGTTGCCTGAATTGACGGTACTAGCTGCTAGCCGCAACTTCGTCTGCGTGGAATTTAGTTATTTTAGTTTATAGTGCACAATCCTAATTATTTTTCAAAAATAAAGCCTAAGTTACTCGTTGTAACTACAGCTATCTGCTAATGAAAGTCCCGTCCAAATCGGTCCAGCCGTTCCTGAGATTAGCCGGAACAAACACCCAGACAAAACTTAAATAATTGGCAATTTGTTAGTATATACTCTCGTGTTATTTCGACATTACAAACAGACACTTCAGTTTAATTTATTTGTATCGATATTAATTTATTTGTAGGTATAGACAAAAATAACAAGCTATAATTAGTAAATCAAACGCAGGTTGTTTCTAATACCACCACCAAAGGAATGTAACATGGTTCCAGTGGCCCGCCAATAAAGGCGGAGAGACGGCACACGGCGGGTTTCTTTAGTGGGTGCAGGCCCCACACTACCCTGGTCGTTGCCCCGAACGATAGGGTGTGCGGTTAGGAACATTTCTTCCCGCCATAACAAAAAAAAAGGTTGTTTCTAATACCATCGAAGGAATATAACATAGTTCCAGTGGCCCGCCAATAAAGGCGGAGAGACGGCACGCGGCGGGTTTCTTTAGTGAGTGAAGGCCCCACACTACCCTGTACGTTCCCCAAACGACGGGGTGTGTGGTTAGGAACATTTTTTCCCGGCTTAACAAAAAGAAAAGGTATTAAAGTACAAATTATAATTTGCGAATAAGGAAAAAGAGTATTTTAGTACGAGCGGGAAACGAACTTGCGTCCCTTCCTTTCCGGGGAAGCGCTCCAATCCACTGAGCTATCGTACCATTTCTAGAAATACCGAATTTCCTCATCACATTTGTCTTAATGATACTCTTTTTCCTTATTCACAAATTATAATTTGTACTTTAAGAGCTGCTGAGCATGTCAAGTGCTAAAATATAGATCAAAATGTAAGAAAAGGTATGTTTCTAATGACGTTTATTGTGACTGCACCGACGGTACGGCAGTGTACCATGTGTACCCTGCCGTACCGCACCTATGACACATACTTACATTAAAGTTAACATATAGGTAGGTACAATTATGATAAAATACATTACTTTAATCTCTTATAGTCCGAACGGCACGAGATCATGGAAGCCGGCTCTAAGAAGCTCTACGCCTTCATTGAAACACACATCAAGGATCTTAAACGCCTGCTGTTTGCTACCGATATGGCCCTCATGTCCATGGTCCTGCTTAAACTCAACAAGAAGATGGACACCTCTGAAGCCAAGATCAAGTCCACACAAGCAAAGATTCCTTTCGGATTGTACACCAGTCCTGGTAATATGTTAATGTACTCGTAGAAATTGACGTCAGCACAAGTTTATCCACCCTCGATGTTTTACGGACTGTGTACAACTCTTTGTTGTACACCAGCCTCTATCATATTATCTTCATACAGGTATGTGTCCTATTAATTATGATTTTAGGCAGAGAAATAGTTGCGCAGATGTACAGCCAACGACATTTTTATAGAGACTAAATTTGTACAAAGTTCCAAAATACAAGTAAAGTACCTATGTACTTATATTTTTATAAAAAATCTAAATTTGGCACAAACATTTGTGTCCAGGATATTATACTGCATTGTAAAAAGTATAGTTTCAACACTATTAAGTACGGAATAGTCAAAACTTTTGCTGATTGGGGTACCTATGTGACCCGCCTGATAATAAGTGAAAAGCGCTGCTCAAATACTTAGCTACCCCAGAAGCACAACCAATCTGCTGTCTCCAATGAAGAGCAATCATTGCATTCTAAAAGAAGGGGGGATAAGACGGCTGTCTTATAATAACCAAACTCAAATTTAAATTCAAATATATCTTTATTTCATAGGCCTATCATCAAGCACTTCAAATCGTCAATAATCCACTAATAAATAACAAGAGCGCCTGAGGCAAGTGCATCCGCAACTTTAATGTGACGATTGCAAACTCCACAAGCGGTCGGATTCTGTAGTAAAGCATAAATTCTTTAAATAGCCATATTTTACACGCTTTTTATTAGCTTCACCTGTATGTTTGCATATTTGTATGTTTGTAACCGACTCCTTTGGGCGCGATTTTGACCCACTAACAGCCAGATTTCGTTCAAACTTTGTAGATTTATCGATGACCGACGACAATACACTAATTTAATAAAATTATTCGGTATTTATCGGTTTTAGGGTTCCGTAGTTGTTGAATGTGTAAGTTGACACGATCTCAACTAGAAGGCGTTGTCCCATGTTTCTGAATCGCGATGTTAAGATGTGCACCAGCAGCATATATATACTCCTGAGTGTTTCCATCCCGGTACTAAACAATCAGGCCTTGGGGGATCTCCTAGCCTGATCTAGCCATCGTATCAGTCGAGGAGATTAAGCAGTCCTTAACCCAACAAGACCTGCCTGTACACGAAGTGCACAGGATGTATAAGGGTCGGGCCCGCGAGCCATACGACTTCGTGATGGTCACATTAGACCTCACCAAGGAAGGCAAGGCCATCTACAAAATGACCTCAGTCTGCGAACTGTCAGGCATCAGGGTGGAACCCCCTAACAAGGGCATTGTATCACAATGCCATAGATGCCAATTGTATGGTCACTCTACGCGTCACTGCTACGCGCGCCCTAGGTGCGTCAAGTGCCTAGAGGACCACTCAACGTCCGATTGCTCTCGTCCAAAGGACCCAGTGAACAGAGCCCCCCACCTGCGTCCTATGCGGCGAGAAAGGTCACCCGGCGAACTACCGGGGCTGCCCCCGTGCACCCCGGTTACCCGCCCGGCGCCCACTTGTCCTCACACCACGAGGACCGCCCCAGGGAAGCGCTCCCATCCTGCGCCCCGCACCCCCACCCCTCCGCAACGCTTGGGTACGCCCAGCGAGACAGGCAGAGTTCCCAGCTCTGCCTAACAAAAATAAGCCCGTAGGGACGCTAGTCGTTGGGCAAACGAAGCCCACCGTGGGCCAACCTAAGCCCCCTCAGGGCAATACACCGAAAACAGCCGTAGGAGTAGGCTCGGGTGTTAGGTCACCACAAGGTGCAGACTCGGATCTGGCCCCTAGTGGTTAGATTCGCCTCACAGATAGATTTTATTGAGATTAGGGAGGTCGCGACTCAACTCCGCGAAAACGAGGGTAATAACCTTGCCCTCCTTAACATTGCCGTAAGGTTCTCGACCGTCATCGAGAAATTAAGCAACTTTACTGTTTAATGGATTCGCACACCTCAGGCAGGGTCAAACCATACACACTCAAGTTAGGGTTTTTCAACGCCAATGGCCTGTCCCAGCAGAGGAACGAGGTAGCCACGTTTCTGCAAGACCAACTACTGGACCTATTTCTAATACAGGAAACATTCCTCAAACCCTTTCATAGGGCCCCGAGGATTGCTAACTACAACGTAGTACGTAACGATAGGCTAAACTCACCGCTAGGTGGCACACTCGTATATTATAAAAGGTCACTGCACTGCACGCCTATGGATCCCCCCCACTAGAGTACATCGAAGCTTCGGTCTGTAGACTAGCCTTCACAGGCCATCAGCCTATAGTCTTAGTATCCGTCTACATCCGGCCCGGAAGTAGCAATTCGACACCGCTTATAACCAGGGACTTAAAAACCCTGTTAGACTTGGGAAGCGCCGTCATCATTGCCGGCGACCTCAACGCCAAAAACACCTCGTGGAACTGCCACGTTACTAGTACGCGGGGCAGGGCCCTCGAGTCACTGGCTGAGCAAATAGGGTTCGACATCATAGCGCCTATGGAGCCCACTCAGTGAGTGGGCGCCCACGAAAAATAGGTAATTAGAGTCGCTAGCGTTTATACGTGTATAGGATAGATTTCGATAGTACTCGTACCATGAGTTAAGCTGTTAAATTGCCGCTTACGTCACTTGCTCAAGTAAGCTTGACAGTAGATTTACGTAGCATGTCGGTATGTTGGTACAGTGTAAACTTACAGCTAGCTTCAGGCTTCTTATTGTTCTCCTTTTCTATCTTGGTATAAACGAAAGAGAAAAATGCTAAAGTTCAATTCCGTGCTGTTATCCGACTAAATAGATGGGTCGCTTTTGTTTAAGTGTGTATTCGTAATAGTTCGATTTCGAATTTTGCCTCTTTAATGTAAACAAATGTTAATGGCTAATGTCAACAAAATATTGCCAAGTCAATCAATCTCACATCTCACTTATATCCCCATTTTATTTATTGTAGATCGCAATTGATAATGTGCGGTATTGTTGTTGTGAAACTTTTTTGTATTAATATTATGAGAACCAGTGCCTCTCGATTTCAATTACTAGTGGAGTGTATGATGGTGGTCGCCGGCGGGTTGTAACATACCCAACCCAACAATATTTTATTGTGACATCATAACTTACCTTTGATTCCAATGAAACCCTTTGTGAAGACTTCATTTCTGTAAACTGAGGTAAAATTGCACAAATAATCTTAAAGACTTTTTTGTTAAGCCTGTAAAGTTTTGCAAACGTATTCTCACTAATATATACCTATACTAGAATTCTCATATTAGTTTGAGTTTTTCTTTATTCCCGGCGATTATCCTCATATTCAGCCACCACTAACATATTCCATGCTAAATATGCTCTCTTTCAGGCATTTACACCAAAACTTTAGTAAGTATTATAGATAAACTGTCTTTCACCGCACAATAATGCAGTAAGTTACGTAACTACAATCGAAACGGTTTTGTTCGATAGCGTAAGACAAATTCATAACTCATGGTACCAAATTTGTATACAAACTATACAAATGCCAAGTCGCTATCGAATTCCTTTCGATAGGTATTTTACGCATCGAAATATTAAGTTACTCATACTACCGAATTTAATTCCCTACGTAACCGCCAGAGGCGCTGTAAGGTTTGTCATACAAATATTTTACGTAGTCGCTAGCGAGTTTACGTGAGCAAAACTCATGGTTGAGCTACAGGTCCGATATATTAGACATGGCTCTTTTAAAAAACGTAAACCTACGTTTGCGTTTGGTAGAAGTGTTACATGAGTTAGACTCCGACCACCGTCCTGTGATCTTAGATCTCGCCTCCCCCTCACATGGCCCCTCTGGCAAACAGGACAAAACGATGACGGTGACAGACTGGGGACGGCTGGAGAGTAAACTCTGGTCGTCGTCGTCTGTACACCTAGACCAAGTCCCCCCTATTATTAGTACTGTAGAGGACACGGTGGCTGCAGTCGACTGTTTCACAAGCCACGTACAATCGTTAATTGACGATTGTTCTCGGCAGGTACCAGACACGAGAAATCGTCGATGGCGCCTACCCGATGACGTCCGTGACTTGCTGAGGCAGAAGAACGCCGCTATACGTGCCTATGATCGTCATCCCAGCGAGGATAACCGCATCATAATGCGCTCATTACAAAAGGCTGTTAAGAAATCAATTGATTCTCTACGTCAATCAGAGTGGGAAACCAAGCTGAGAGACCTAGAACCGACCCATCAAGCCTTCTGGCAACTGTCCCGCACCTTCAAAAACGACAGTGTGTCTACCATGCCTCCGCTTAACAGACCCAATCTTCCACCCGCCTTCGAGGACGAGGAGAAGTCCGAGTGCCTAGCCGATAGTCTGGAGCGACAATGTACGCCGAGTACATTACACGTAGATGTAACACACCACGCCTTCATTGATAGGGAAGTGGAGTCGAGGGCCTCACCCTCGGCCCCTCCGGTAGACACCTTAGGTAGGGACCTAGTGGGACAGCCACCTCCAGTTACCATCACCGAACTGGAGTCTGTAATTAAAAACCTCCATCGAAAGAAAGCCCCAGGTTCGGACGGAATATCGAATAGGGTCATTAAACTCTTCCCCCAGTCATTATTAGTCCTTCTGACATGTATATATAACGCAGCGCTCAACAATAACATCTTTCCCCCTCAGCGGAAAGAGGCCGTGGTAATTGGAATCCACAAACCCGGCAAAAAGCGATCCAAACCATCTAGTTATAGACCGATTAGTCTGCTTAAAGGTTTAGGTAAGATATACGAGCGTTTAGTTTTGTGTAGGCTAAAAGCATACGCCGATATTAATAACCTCATCCCCCACCACCAATTCGGCTTTAGAGCCAAGCACTCCAGTGTGCAACAAGTCCACCGCGTCGTTTGCATCATCTGTTAAACTTTAGGTCTAAACTTTCACTTAGGAATAAGGTCACACTCTACACTGCCTGCATACGTCCTGTCATGACGTACGCCAGTTTAGTATTTTCACACGCCAAGGCACACATGCCCCATAGATTACAAACACTACAGAATAGCTTCATGCGCAGAGCTACGGGTGCACCGTGGTTCATACGCAATGTCGACCTCCACATAGACTTGCAATTGCCTGCCATCAAGCAATTTATGAAACGGTGTTCCCGTAGTTTCCTTGACTCACGCCAACCCTCTAGTGGTTGAGTCGGCTATGTACAACCCCTCTAATATATCGTGCGTACGCAGACCGCGAAATAGCCTCGACGACGTCGACGACGACATAACTCACGCTCAAGCACACAGCTCGCGCAGCTAATACAAGTAAATATCCACGGTTTCATCCCCGCCGACGGGGACGAAAGACGTGTCGCGGTCAAATCATAAACGTGGGAAAACCCACTATGCCAGCAACAGCCCGAGCCGAGGTCCATACCCCACAGGGGGTGCCCTCGTGTAGCGTTGCTTAAATGTTGGGTTGAGAGCCCTCTGCGCTCACCAATTGTCTGAGTAAGGTTGTCATAGTCATCTGAGGCTAACAACCAATGGCACACAAAAAAAAATCAAAAAATCAAAATAAGTTTTTTTTGCTTCTATTTTAGTAGGTATCAGTGGCGTAACTTAGGTGGCACTTAGGGTGGCAGGGCTGGCAAAATGCCACGGGCCCTCGACCCGACGGGGCCCCTAACCCGAGAGACAAGCTCAGAATTCATTGTAACACCTAATTCTTCTGGAGCCTCCTCCAGAAGCCAGTCAACCGGAAGTCAGCCAGACTGAAGAAATCTCGGAGTTGGTCAGCCGTCAAAATAAATAAAATAAACGCTCGCCGCGTGGGGCCGGCTTTAGAATTGTCCCACCCCTCTCTACCCACGGGAGTCGTAAGAGCCGACTGATGGAATACCGAGGGAGTGGGCAGCATCACACCCTCGATTATTAACAACATCCACTGTGATCGCCAACCCGCTTGCCAAGCGCGGCGATTACGGCATTATCCCCCATAATGAGCACACAGTTCTCTTGGGGAGGCCTGTGTCCAGCAGTGGACGTCGAAAGGCTGATGGATGGATGGAAATAAAATAAGGTCTATAGGTGGAAACATTCTTATTCCAACACGTGTTTAATTTTAACAACAAACTGTTTGCCTTCTTTTTATGGTTATGCGGGAAAAAAATTACCTAACTGCACATCCCGTTGTTCGGGGCAACTAACAGTGTTGCGTGGGGCCGTCACCCACTAAATAAACCCGCCGTGTACCGTCTCGTCGCCTGTATTGGCGGGCCCCTAGAACTATGTTACATTACTTCAGTGATCCGCCGGCGGCTTACCCTTTCGGGTACCCTCTACTGAGCGCCGCACCTTCGCGGGAGGCTTTGCGGATGGCTGATGTTCCTCGGTCCATCCACCCGCAGCCTCAGCTAGGGCGGCATTAGGCGCAAGTATTCACGCCTGCGCCGCCCCAGTCGCTGGTGGTGGTTCAGGTCAGTGGAAGGATCAACCTCCCTGGCCCTCCCCGCCGCTTCCTTCTGCGAGATGATCTCCTCGCAGAAGGCAACGACCGCGGCCCAATTACTGTCGCTGCCAAGCATCGCTCGGGCGACGCTCGGCAGTAAGAGGTCCCCCCTAGAAATCAGCCAGCCTGAAGAAATTTCGGAGTTGTTGTTCAGCCGTCAGAATAAATAAAATAAGGTGGAGACATTCTTACGCAAACACAATATGTGTTAAGCTGATGGAGTAAATATTTCATACTCAAATCAGTACTCGGTACCGACTGACTGATGATCAACAGAGAATCTGTTGACATCAGTGCGGACGAAGTTGAATAGGTGATTAGAAGTTTGAAAAATGGTATATGATGAAAAATGTATATACTTATATAATTGTGGATTTGGAGAAAGCAATTGACACAGTGGTACAAAAAAAACTTTGGGCCATTTTCCAGAGTAGGTATGGTATTAACGGTAGGCTGCTGCGAGCGGTGCAGTACAATTATATGGACTGCAAAACTTGTGTGCGGGTGGATGTAATGTCGCCCTGGTTTAAATAGAGGTGCGTTCTACCAGCTAGACTGTTTTACATAAAATTTGGATAAATGTCTCGAAAGGTTGAATGGAATGAATGTGGGAGTTTAGATTGGCGACTTAGTGGTTAATTCTTTGCTGTACGCAAGTCCTACGAGTTTTAGCACAATCAGCCACTGACCGGCAAACCCCAGTCGACGTAAGTAATGACAGAACATTGTAAGAAAAGGGGCCTACATGTGAATGTGAGCAAAACCAAAATAATGGTCTTTGAAATATGAGAAGCTAGAACAGATGGTAGAGTAACAATAGGCAATGGCGTGCTGGAACAAGTGGATGAATATGTATATCTTGAATACAGTCGGGATACAGTCGGGATGGAAGATACACTACTGATATATAGAGAAGAGTAAATGCGGGAAATAAGAGTGCAGGGAGCCTTCGGACAACTTCTTGGGAGCTACCACCTCAGCCAGAAGGCACGCGTCACAATACACAACGCAGTGCTTGTCTCAACACTATTAATGGAAGCGAGATTTTGGTATGCAGGAAGGAGCATGAGAGCAAAATTAATGCTGTCGAAATGCGATCTTTGCGGTAAATCTGTGGACTTGGAGTTAGGCTGACTGACCGCATTCGTAACGATGACGTAAGAGAGCGAATACTTAGATCTGAAAGAGAATATTGGTGTAAAGATGCGAAAGGGAATGCTCCGATGTTTCGGACATGTAAAAAGAATGCCGGAAGAGCGACTGGTCAAGAAGATTTACAATGCGAAAGTGGATGGATGTAGGTACAGGTACAGATCGAGACTAACCTACCTAGACCAAATCGGTCATTTATTGAAGAAAAGTGGAGTCAGGTTGTCTCTGCTTACCCCGTCGGGTAGATGATGTGATGATAAGTAAAGTATTTATAAACTATATGGGCTAAGACAGGCTATGTAACTGGGCTATTTTGTCTATTGAAAATTCTATGGCCAATACTTAGTTTTTAAAAATAAAATTTATCTATACTACTCGTATTACAAAGCTTTAATAGAGCTATATCTGTACATTTAAGATATTAGAGAAAAAAATGACTGTAATATATAGGCGTGTTTAAACACAAAACAATTTTTTTTTAGGTTTTTTGTCTGTTTGTCGGTTTGTTTGTTCGCACATCACGCAAAAACTACTGAACTGATTTTAATGCAACTTTTTTTATTTAGTAGTCTTGATTAGACTTAATAACTGGTACACATTTTATCCCGTTACTAGGTATATCGGGAACCTGAGGTATAACTTAAAAACTAGCTTTTGGCTGCGGCGAAGCCGTGGCCAAAACTTGTTAGATATTTATCTAAAATGCATTTATTAAAATTAAATTATAAAGTGACGATATTTACTGGTCCTCCTTAGGGCCCCATCCAATAACTTGCCACGGGCCCAGATGGTATAGTTACTGGTCCTCCTTAGGGCCCCATCCAATAACTTGCCACGGGCCCAGATGGTATAGTTACTGGTCCTCCTTAGGGCCCCATCCAATAACTTGCCACGGGCCCAGATGGTATAGTTACTGGTCCTCCTTAGGGCCCCATCCAATGAACTTGCCACGGGCCCAGATGGTATAGTTACTGGTCCTCCTTAGGGCCCCATCCAATGAACTTGCCACGAGCCCCAGATGGTATAGTTACTGGTCCTCCTTAGGGCCCCATCCAATGAACTTGCCACGGGCCCAGATGGTATAGTTACTGGTCCTCCTTAGGGCCCCATCCAATGAACTTGTCACGGGCCCCAGTTGGTATAGTTACTGGTCCTCCTTAGGGCCCCATCCAATGAACTTGCCACGGGCCCAGATGGTATAGTTACTGGTCCTCCTTAGGGCCCCATCCAATGAACTTGTCACGGGCCCCAGTTGGTATAGCTACTGGTCCTCCTTAGGGCCCCATCCAATGAACTTGCCACGGGCCCAGATGGTATAGTTACTGGTCCTCCTTAGGACCCCATCCAATGAACTTGCCACGGGCCCAGATGGTATAGTTACTGGTCCTCCTTAGGGCCCCATCCAATGAACTTGCCACGGGCCCCCGATGCTATAGTTACTGGTCCTCCTTAGGGCCCCATCCAATGAACTTGCCACGGGCCCAGATGGTATAGTTGCGCCACTGGTAGGTATACTTATTTATCCATGTACTACTTTAATGTAGTATTACTTTACTCTTTGCTTCGTACTTTTGATACTATTTTGAGACTAAAAGGAAGAAAATAAATTATAGTTTAAAAACCTAAAATAACACGCTTTAAATAGCTAGTTGAACTAAAAAGTAGTAAATAATATTACAATAAATCATCATCCATTGGATGGATGATGATTTATTGTCAGCCTTTCAAAGTCCACTGCTGGACATAGGCCTCCCCAAGAGAACGCCACAACAAGCGGTCCTGTGCTGACCGCATCCAACGGCTCCCCGCGGCTTTGACCAGATCGTCGGTCCATCTGGTGAGGGGCCGTCCTACGCTGCGCCGTCCGATACGTGGTCGCCACTCGAGAACCTTTCTTCCCCAACGGTTGTCGGTTCGTCGAGCGATGTGGCCTGCCCATTGCCACTTCAGCATGGCAACCCGGCGGGCTATGTCGGTCACTCTCGTTCTCCTACGGATCTCCGTATTACGCATTCGATCACGTAGGGAAATACCAAGCATAGCCCGCTCCATGGCCCGCTGAGCGACTTTGAGCCTTGAAACGAGGCCAACATTCATAGACCACGTCTCTGTTCCGTATGTCATCACTGGTAACAATAAATAATGATTGTAAAAAGTAAAAAAGCGTGAGGTGCATAATCAAATGTTACAAATAGTTCACCTAATTAGCAAAGAGCACCCCACGCTTTTTTACAATCAATAATTATTGTAATATTATTTACTACTTTTTAGTTCAACTAGCTATAAATAGCTAGATGAACGTTTTAAAAAACGTGTTATTTTCGTTTTTTAAACTATAAATATATCTAAATATAAATATTACTGGACATTTTCACACAACGCCTCTGGTCCCAAACTAAGCTTACAGCTTGTGCTATGGGTACCAGATTACGGATATAATACATATACTACTTTTTTTTTTTGTAAATACATACATATAATAGATAGAAAACACCCAGACGCAGCACGAATATCTGTGTTCATCACACAAATAATTGTCCTGGATGGGAATCGAACCCACGACCTCGTGCACGGAAGTCGGTTACGCTACCGACTATGCCGCGAGGCCCGTCGAAACTTTAATTTATTTACAGTTTAATATGGTTACGACACTAAACCCAACGCCATCAGCCATTCAGCCATCGTGACATTTACTCAGTACTATGAATTTAACACATTCCTTCTTAATGTCTTCGGTGATATCTGGAACGATTTTTCTAAGATTTTCAAATCCTGCTCGTGACTATCATTTTCGACTTCACATTTTCACACTTTGTGTATTAAATAGTTGTATTTACACAGAATTCAAGTGCTTGGATACATCATATTACATTGTGTCGGCTCACAACCAAGAGGATGCGCAAATGATACTGTCCAGTGAGAGGAAGCCACACTGCTACACATTCCGAGGTAGGTACCGTTTATATTCAACAACAATTTGAACCTACAACAAAACATTAGTTGGCGTAACTAGAAATTTGGAAATCTTCGTAGGGATACAGTGAAAGGATATCGAATTCTGTGGGAACTAATAGAGATTTTTAGTAACAATCATCAAAATGGCGGCGACGGGGTTCGCCACTGTCACGTCTCATTCCTACTTGGGGTAAGGTGGGCAGTGGTAAGCCGTTTTTTGATAAGTGGCATCCGTTGTGTCTGCCTACCTCACTGGGAAACAGGCGAGTCTGACCCTTGTCCTTAGAAGTTAATAAAATGTAGATGAAGAAGTAATTAGATACAAACTAATATAATTAAAATATATAAAAGGTTATAGAATAAAAAAAAAATATAAATAAATATAGTTGACTTGCACTCAAATGAATTCTTAGCTTATGACAATATTGTAACATATTATTAACATATTTTCTATTTCAGGTGCGTTTGCTTTCATCGGCTTCTACCACCGGCACTCTGAAACAACTTATGTAGGTCCTCACGCCGAACAATTTCAGGCGAAGGACCCGAGCCAGGGTCTCTACTGTCATTCAGATGACAATTGGAGCGATGCGCAGTGTATCTATAAGTAAGTCAGCACTTTGCTTCTTTGATTTCCAGCGTGAAAATCAGAACAGAATGGCGCCCAACTTAAGCAATTTATGAAGCTCACAGTCTTCACACAACCTCGTAAGGTGTGAGTGGCAACTGTACCGGCACATTGTGCCTCCTGACAGTCATGATCCACTCAGTTACTAAAGAGCAACCGGTCATGGGCGAATTTAGACCCTCCGATCTTCACCCCGCCGCGCGCCAGGTTAGACGCCCCGGTTGCCCCAGGAAATATTTTTTTTATTGCCCATGGTGGCACACGAGCCACGGCCCATCTGATAGAAAATGGTAACCGTCGCTCATGGTCTCAACTATACCAAGAGTATTGTCAAGCCGCTGCTCACCATTTCATCTGACATATATGAAATGAAAGAATTAACGGCTATCTCCTACTACAACCAAAATACACCGATGTGCTTCATGGCCGGTCACAAAGGAGATGGTGGTACCAACCCGCTCGGGCCCGACCGCCGAGCAAGTGAGTAAGTACTCCCACTTGGTACCCAGCCCTACCACCAGTAATACAATGGGTGATAATTGCTTACTTCCCTTAGTCGCCTCGTGCGACACCCGTGGGAAAGAAAGGAGTGGTGACACTTGTATTCTTAGTCCGTCACCACACGGATCCAGCTCCAAGCGATTAGTGACGACAACGGTTGCGTTGCGTGATACTATATTATATAATTACCAGTCGAAACGTGTGGAATTCCGCAGTGCGCACCAATTCTAGTCTCGCCATTCCATTCTTTAAAAAATTGGGAGAAATAACTTTTTGAAGAAATAATATAAAAAAGTAAACGGGTGTTGGTACAAATTTAATCTCAAATTTAAGAGAAGCTGTACATTAGACCTTGGGTCTATTTTTCGTCATCATAAAATGAGGATAGCTAAATCATGGAATTTGATAAAGGAATAAGGAAGATTTCGCGGACTGACAGAAAAACTATATGGTTGTCTGTAAAGTCGGTTTACGGACGATGATTTTATTACGTGATAATGTCATATATACTTTCTAAGAGTTTCACAAACAATGCATCGGCTTTAAACACAAAGTGAAAAATATGAAATCGAAAATAACAGTCACGAGCAGGATTTGAACCTGCATAAGCATTTTCGATTTCATATTTTTGACTTTGTGTTTAATGTATAGTGCTAAGCATGTCAAATGCTAAAAATATATATAAAAAATATCTAAATATTTATAGGGTTTGCGGCATTATTAGGTAAAATCTTAATTGTAAAATTAAGTTTACCTGGTCGGTATACCTAATGTACGAAAATACTTCCGACAGATGGCGCAGGCGTCACCCAAAGACGTTAAGTATGAATGTGTTATCGAAATTAGCAGTCATGAGCAAATGTCACGATGGCTGAATTGGCAAAGCATCTGGACGGTATCCAGGAGATGCAGGTTCAAATCCTTCTCGTGACTGTTATTTTCGATTTCATATTTTTCACTTTGTGTTTAATGTATAGTGCTAAGCATGTCAAATGCTAAAAATATCTAAATAAATGCATCGGCTGCCATACATTTTTCGAAACGTGACACTTTCGTGCGTGCAGCCGGCGTTCATCGATTTATAAAGACGTTATCGCGTCAAAAACAGGCTAGAGAAATAATATATAAGATAATTGCTTGTCTGCAGAATCAATCCGCGCGAAGAGTTCCCAGAGTCTGTAGAATACGAGCCCAAAATATCGTACTACTGCGGCCCGTACCGATACTTCATCCCGGCGACCACCGACGTCAGATGTATCTTCTCTATATTCTCCATGAATTTTGTCTTCCGCTTTGGATATGATGGTGTCACATACAAGAGCTCTGATCTTTCTTTTGTGAGTATAATATCAATTTATATTAAACTATCTGCCAGCATCTGCTTCCCAAATGCGTCGACACGAAACCCCAGTTCTTTTTTAAAACGAAGCCTAATTTAGTTCTTATAATTTTGGATATCTAGCAGTAAAAGTCCCGTCATAATCGGTACAGCTGTTACGGAGATTCATTTCACAACATAATCAGACAAGCAAAATTTTTAAAAACATTCTTAGTTATTCATTAAATATTATTTAGTAAGAACCTGTTATTTAGACATTAGGAGTCATAAATAAATTAGTTCATTTTAGACGCCATGATACGCGAGACGCTATGTCATTGATTTATGCTATGTCTAATTATTTACGACACCCCTGTAAATATTTGAGTTCAGATTTACATTGGGTCAGTCGGTCACTCACGTCACTAACTTCAAATCAATTTAATCGATATCAGTATTGGGTCAGTAGGTATCGACTTCAAGCCTCGAATTTCAAGTCTAAATCTACCTTTACGTCACACAAGCTGGATGGAAAAAATAAGTGATTGAACTATTAAATTACATCAGGTAGCATCCCTGCCTTTTTGCAAGCCTTTTTCCTTGCCCTCACGAACTCTTCAATTGTGGGTAGTTGGGTAGATACTAGTATTGATTTATGGAGCCGCGGACAAAAGCTAGTTATATTGTTTTGTAACAATGCATTATATTTATTTTATTAGATAAGTCATACATCTATCCTACACTACAGGCATCTATCTTTCTATCCTCAAATATACTATTCTGCAAAAAAATAATTTCTGCAACTATCTGTAATTGTCAACTCAACAAAAACAATTCATGATGTATGTAACAGAAGATTAAACTATCTATACTAATTTATTCATGGTAATTTTTTTTTTAATTAGATGGCCATTTAACGCTATCCCCAGTTTTAGCCTATCGAAACAAAAATGTATGCAAATATATCCGGTAGATGGCGCGATTCTTATTATAAGACTAAATTTGTGAGGTGGAGATTGGGAGTTGCAGTAGTTTTGTACAATAGCTTAGCGGTCTAAAGCAGCCCTCCGGATAGGTAAGTAGGTAAGTTCCAATTCTGCTCGTAAAAAGAATATTTTATTCCACTTTCACAAAAATTTTTTCGAGTAAAAAAGCTGAACATGTCCATTTACTGCCAAAAATCTCAATAAAATGATTATTTATTTCGATGGACCAACTTGCTCTATTTTTATTTCAATGTCATTGATGTATAAAAAAGAGAAGATCCACAATCAGGCACTAAAAGTGTCCATTATAAATGAGTGCAGATTACACTTTCCTGCACTCATTTCGTTTAGTGTTGTTTCGGCGCGCGAGCAGTCGCAACGCCCGCAACGTATAATACTAAAATCTCTTTTGAAAACCTTATTGTCTGTCTCTTTTTCGCACGCTCTTTCTGGATAATGTCAACGTATGCAGTTAAAAGTTGTTAATATTTTATAAAATTAATGTAAAATATATATATATGTATATATTAATATGATTTCTCAATATTATGTGAATTAAGTATAATTTTTTTTGAAAAATAAAGTCTTAATGCGAACTGAATACTATACATATAAATGCACAACTATTGCCACGATTTCTATTCTCAATTGTGTATCCTTAATATATAGATCAATGTTCAATGTGAATGATTTTATATATTGTACATAATATATGTAGGTACTACAAGAAAATACCTATTATAAATATATTGACGGGCCTCGTGGCGTGGTGGGTAGTGTTACCGACTTCCGTGCACGAGGTCGTGGGTTCGATTCCCATCCAGGACAATTATTTGTGTGATGCACACAGATATTTGTACTGCGTCTGGGTGTTTTCTATCTATTATATGTATGTATTTACAAAAAAAAAGTAGTATATGTATTATATCCGTAATCTGGTACCCATAGCACAAGCGTTAAACTTAGTTTGGGACCAGAGGACGTTGTGTAAAATGTCCGTGAACATTTATTTATTTATTTATTAGAAAATAGCGCATGAAAATATATCAATGACTCGCTGACATGAATTAATAATTCATGTAATTATAAAAGTAATTTTACTATAGTTTCAGCCCTTGACCATTTGAAGTAAATTTGCTTGTCGTAACCAAAGGCCATTATGGACGATTTAAAAAAAAACAGCAATTACACGGAACGAAAAAGCGACGTTGCCAATTCGTGCAATCTATTAGGTATATAGCATGCATTTCGCTGAATGTGTGTGCTGATAATACGACGTTTTATCCTATTCATGTTTTGTTTTTTATTGCTTTGAAACTATTTTCAAAATCTTAATTGGTTGTCTTTTGTGTTTTAAATTGTATGTACACATAAAATACTTTTTGTATTCACCATCTCGCTTCGTGTTTTTTCTACAAAATGTGTCTTCAATCGAGTCATAGAGCGTAAGATAATCATGTTAAATAATTTAAGTATGCACCGCAATAAAGCGGCATTAAAATCTAAAATGTTTCTAATTTATTTCCATAGATAGATCTTCTTTAGTTTATTGCCGGATTATCATTATTACTGAAAATATATTGTTATCCATCCATCAGCCTTTCGAAGTCCACTGCTGAACATAGACCTCCCCAAGAGAACGCCATAACATGTGTTTTACTCATATGAGGGATAGTGCCGTAATCGCCACGCTTGGCAGGTGTGTTGGCGATCGCAGTGGATGTTGTTAATACTCGAGGGAGTGCTGCTGCCCACTCCCCTGATATTCCCTCAGTCGGCTCTTACGACTCCCATGGGTGGAGAAGGGTGGGACAGTTCTAAAGCCGACCCCACACGTCACTTAAAACATAAGTAGTCTAAAACTATAAAAATCGCGTTAGTAGCTAGTTGCAATAAAAAGTAGAAAACTATATTATCTAATAAATAATATTATAGGTATTATAATCATAAAAAAGCGTGGGGTGCTTTTTACTACCTACTTAATAATCAATTTGATGTCATTCGCCCTACACTTTTTCACAACCATTATTTTTATTATAACGTATCTCGCCTCAGAATCAATAAATTTTATTTTAACTTATGTAGTTGGATTAAATTCAGTTTTTTATTGCCACAAAATATCCGTTTCCTCAATTAGAACTTTAAATAGGTACCTACTTATAGTATCATTTGGCTAAACATTTATGATAAGTACCTATTTTGTATAAATCAATATTTTTAATTAAAACACGCGTACAGATATTTTTTTTGTTATCGCTGTGGAAATGTGTCCTCCCGGTCGGGTGAGAGACAGGTGGGCCACACCGGGCGCTGAGGAAATTACACCCCGAATATCCACTAAAACCACAGACCCCTACCACTCCATTTCAGTGGGGAGCGCCGGAAAGTCATCTTTCGACATTCTACCACATGAGTAAAGAAATGGTACATGTCATTTTACTCTGACGGATGGCCTGCTGGTCTCCCCCTCCAAAAATCACTATGGGTGGCAGCGACAAGTCTCCTCCAATAATAGCCTACAGGGCGTGGCGTCGTGCATGGCGAGTCATTCTTCTAGTGTGTGGCGCGCGCCAATTGGCGCACCACAACTGTGGGCCCCTTCTCCCATATTCGGTGCAGGTACCACCGAAGACCCTAGATTTATGAATACATGCGGCCGTTCTCTGACCGATTTGATATTTTTTTTATTTTTCAAATGCGTTGATGCATGGATATTATCATCAATATATATTATCTAACTTTCACCCATCTCAAGTAATACCTATACTCAAACGCGATTCTCGCCTGTATATTTCTTGTGTTTTCATAGACTTTGTTTTCTATATCTCCGGTTCTAATAATTATAGCTAATTAGATTTAATGACTATGGGGCACTATGGTACTTACGCTGTTCGTTTTGGTCTAAGAAAACTGACCGTTCAAGTAATAGGTGCTTGAACGGTCCCTGTTCTTACGTAAGCAATTTTTTTAAAACCACATATGAACCCCCCTGACAAGGGTCATCAATAAAGTAACCAGATATATCTTACCCCTCGCATGCTTACGTAATTATATAGGTAAATTTTTTAATCTGTTCTGGTTTCTTTATTGATTCATGAGCAGCTGTTATCAAGTCTAGAAATAAGCTTAGGATACCTCTATCTTTTTACAGGCTTTTTATTAGCTTCACCTGTATGTTTGTAACAGACTTCTTTGGGCGCGATTTTGACCCACTTTAAACGGCCAGATTTCATTCAAACTTTGTAGATTTATCGAGGACCGATGACAATATACTAATTTGATAAAATTATTCGGTATTTATCGGTTTTTAGGGTTCCGTTCCGTAGCCAATAAAGAACCCATACCGCCTTATTACAAAACATAGTCTAACTCTTAAACCAGGTCTATATCATCTTTAGACCACGGTTTAACAAAATTCTTATTACAAAATCAGTTTTAAGCGTTAAACCATGTACTAAAAGATAAACTACCGGGAAACCTAGTTTAAGTAGTTTAGGCTGGTCTAAGTCTAAATGTCAAAGTAATGTCAAATATTTTTGTTGGAAGTTATGGTTAATATTATATGTTTTTTTATGTGAAAAGTGAATAATAATATGTTTGATTTAATTAATGTGAAAGATATTTAAGTGGCCGCTCTCTCACAAATGCCATGCCGAGCCAATATACCTATCTACGCATAAATTCTGTTAGTTACAGAATTTTCTTCTGTAGAATTGGATTCAATCAAGATAACAAAGAAGATACAAAATGGAAAAGGTGGGGCAGGACTTTGCCAAAGGACAAACAGAGAGGAGAAATAAAATACAACAATGCAATATGACATTATACCTATACCTTCTACATAACAACTATCACATTTGAATAAAAAATCCAATGGCGGCAACTAAAGACCAATAGATGAAAATCAGCTAGCAATCTTAAGATATTAAAGTTTATATTTTATATAATGAGTGAATTTGTATTAGGATAAATAAAATGTTACATCTATTTTTCTTGTCTAATCAATTAATTCTATATAATATAACGGTAAAGCATTGTATTTTTGCAGTCGAATCATGCTCGAATGGGTACCTATACCTGAAAATCAGTGCTGAGGGCCCGTGAGGAATCCTCCTTCGCGGACCCGATTCGCCGCCGGCGCGAGGGGCGGCGTGCGCGCGCTTATCTGCGCCTGATGCCGCCCTAGCCGAGGCTGCGGACGGTGGGGTCGGGGAGTACCCTGCCGTCCGCGGAAGCCTACCGCGAAGGTGCGACGCCCAAGTGCGCGAGGCGTCGCTCAAGAGAGGGTGCCCGTAGGGGCTGCCGCCTGCGGATCGCGGTCGTAACTGACGCGGTACCCGTGATCCGCCGTAGCAAGGGCGGGTGGAGGCGCACGGTGGGTTTTTAGTGGGTGAGAGCCCCATTCACCCCGTTGTCTCCCCGGGCAGCGGGGTGTGCGGTAGGACATTTTTGCCCACCTAAAATTAAAAAAGGTAGGACCTTTTTAGCTTCTACAAGTTGTATAATATTGCATAAGTATAGTGTATGTGATTCGAATGTCGTAGAAACTAAATTAATAGATATTT
Source organism: Leucoma salicis (assembly GCA_948253155.1). NCBI lineage: Eukaryota > Metazoa > Arthropoda > Insecta > Lepidoptera > Erebidae > Leucoma > Leucoma salicis. The sequence goes on from OX411826.1 coordinate 5,854,072, forward strand.
ATCTTTCTTTTCTTTGTTCTCCTAATAGGTTACTTTCATTTCACTCAAAGGATTAAACTCTTCACATACCTATAGGTACATCTTGCACAGTGATTAGGTTTTAACACCCTGGTAAATAACTTTAAATGGCAATAATATATTTTATATAGAAAAATAAAACAGTATTAAATGATGCACTAAGTATTATTTTAATAGTAATAAAATTTTAGTCTCACAATTATATTTATACAAAAATGTTTCCATGGTATTCAGTATTACCTACATATTCGCAACAGTTTTGTTTAATATTAATTTTATAAGATTCGTATTGTATCCTGAGGTTTTAAGTAAGTAATAATAATTCACTATAAAATAATAGCATGGTACAGTGCATACCAGATGTCTACTTCAATTTGCGTACCATAGGTATATAACTTCGCTCGTTAGAGAACTGAGACATTTATTTAATAGGTACCTACTAGGGACTACGAAAACACAAACATACATAGAAGTAATTCCGAACCTAAAAAAGCTGAAAAGTTAACTAAAATATGTTGCGATGAAATAGTTTTGTTTGTTTATTGTTCAAGGTTTCAATTCAATTCTTTTCTTGTGGCTTCTGCTGACAGGAGGTCGCAATTTCACCAACGTCCACGTTTTTCACAAAGGTGGTAAAAATATATCTTGTTGGTCGGTATGGCCAATGACTCAATTTTTCAGGTCATAAACAGTTTCATTAACAGTTCTTGTTTTTCTCGCTGGTAAGAATATATCTTGCTGGTTGGTAAGGCCAATGACTCAGTTCCTCAGGTCATAAACAGTTTCATTAACACTTGTCTTAAAGTGATTTGGTGTAATTTTGTAATAATTTTGAAAAAATGTAGTTTCAGTAGAGCTGTCTATACCTAAAAGGGATAAGATAAATACTCAATATATACATACTTATACATATTACAAACATTATATTTACAATAAAATAACCCAAACTTATAATTTAATTTTAGTATGGTTAATAAACTTGACCAAAAGGTATAAATATGGAGGAAATGTGAGGGATAAGAGTAATTGAGATGAGGTGGGACGGGGGATATCTGGAGGGAGGATATCATACAAGGACATAGATAGTAGAGGGCAGTTAAAAAGAATGTGTTCCACTGATCCTTCATCCAATCCACACTCACAAAGAGAGCTATCCCTAATCCTCAATTTATGAAGATGGACTGGTGTACAAGAATGACCTAGTCGAAAACGGCAAATAGAGGAGTAGACAGATCTATTCAGATTTTTATATTTGAAAAACCATGGTCTATTAGGAATGACAGGCTGAATCATTGCAAAATGTTTACCTTTTATCTTGCATGATTTGACCCAGTGCCCAGACCAAGAACTAAAAAGAAGAGGTTTAGCATAAGAGCAAAGGTCATATGAATAAATTATGGAGTTATCCAAAGAACCAGATAGACTAGATTTTTTGGCACATGAATCTGCAGCCTCGTTTCCTGGAATACCACAGTGACCTGGGATCCAGGCCAAAACTACATGTAATCCCAACTGATGACATAGATACAAATTTTCTCTAATTTTTATAATAGGGATATGATTAAATTTGGATTTGAAGGGGTTGGCTAATATTGATTGCAGAGAGCTCTTAGAATCAGTAAATATAATCGATTTAGGGATATTATGAGATTTTACAAATAGAATGGCTTCTAGGAGGGCAATAGATTCTCCCGTAAAAACTGAGGAAATAGATGGGAGCTTAAAACTTAAAATTATTTTTGTGGATGGTATCCATACTGCACTACCAACTGCACTGTGGGGATCAAGTTTAGAAGCGTCGGTGTAAAGGGTCATGTAATTTTCATAATTTAAAGACAGGTTGTTATAAAATTTGTTAAGAGATCCAGGGTCATTTTTATCAACACCAAAATCAAGAACAACATCAGGTTGAAATAAAAGGGTTTCATAGGGTAGAGAGAATGATGGATGAGTGAGACACTGTTTAACAGGATGGGGAAGGCGAAAAAATTTCAAATAACTATAAAGGAGAGGAGAAAGGTTATTAGTGTAAGAGAGGTCGCGAGAGTTAACTAGGTCAGAGAGAAGTCTTATTTTGTTCAAAAGCAGGTGGTTAGAGTTTTGTACTAATTTGAAGATAAATCTATCAGACAAATATTGTCTGCGAATATGGAGAGGAGGATCAACACACTCAACCTGCATAGCATTAATTGGAGTGGATCTCATGGCTCCCAAAATAATGCGAAGGCCTTTTGATTGTATTTTCTCAATTTTGATGGAAGCGTGTTTAGCAATAGGGTCAAGAATAAAGGATCCATAGTCCAAGTGGCTACGAATGATAGCATTGTAGAGTAGCTTGAGATAGAACGGATGAGATCCCCACCAGACACCTGCCATAGATCTAAGAATGTTTAGATGTTTTTCACACTTTTGGGATATGTGTTCCATGTGTTTTGCTCCTGAAAGTCTAGCGTCCAACCACACACCTAGGAATTTAACCATGTTATCTTGGGGGATTTGTTCACCATCTACATGTAGGGAGATGTTGGGGATTCGATATCTTTTGGAGAATATAACGAGTTTACTTTTATTGCCAGAAATTGAAAGTCCATGATTGTGTAAAAAAAGATTTAGTGACCTGAGAGAAGAGGAAAGTAAATTACATGCTTGTTCTAGTGAAGGAGATTGTGTATAGAGGACAAGGTCATCAGCATACTGTAAAATCTGGCATTGAGAAAGGATAGATTGCTCAAGGTCATATGTATAGATATTATACAGCAAAGGGCTCAAAACGGATCCCTGAGGTAAGCCTTTCCAGACAGTCCTAGGAGGGAGAATGTTGTTGATCATAACAAGAGTGCGTTCTGAGAGAATCTGCATACATAATCTAATGAGCTTCGGTGGAATGTTCAGCAGAACAAGCTTATTCCTGAGCACCGGAAGCAATACGTTGTCGTAAGCTGCTGAGACATCTAAGAATACCCCCATGAGGTATTCTTTTTTCAGAAAAGATGAGCGAATGTCAGTGGTTAAAATGCTAAGACTATCTAGTGTGCTATAGCCTTTACGGAAGCCAAATTGAGAACTAGGTAGAATACCTCGACTCTCAATAAACCATTCTAAACGATTTTTTATTAGATGTTCAGTTACTTTTAACAGGACAGAGGATAGGGCTATTGGACGATAACTATTGGGGTCAGATGGATCTTTACCTGGTTTAAGGATAGGGATAATCAGCTGGGACCTCCATTGATCAGGTATGATACCATAATCAAGGGAACAGTTGATAATGCTGAGAAAAAATAGTTTAACTTTGTCAGAGGCTTGGATAAGAAGGGAGTAAACAATATTATCTAGACCCGGGGAAGAGTCTTGTAAGCCATCCAGAGCTAACTTAAGCTCTGAGAAGGAAAAATTAGAAGACAGCTGGTCATGGGAAGGCATATAATAGGGGGGGGAAGGGATAGAATCAATAGTGGGGACGAAAGGAGGGCAAAGCCTGTCAGCAAAAGAGTTCGTCCAGGTAGACGAGTCATTACCAGAAATATTATCTTCCGAGAATGAGCCTCTAAATCGTTTCACCTGTTTCCAGACAAACGAAGCAGAGGACTTCGGAGCAAGGTTTTCACAGAATTTACGCCAACCTAATCTTTTCTTTATGCGAAAAGTTCTGCGTAATTTAGCGGCAGACATTTTATAATTAATAAAATTTTCAGGAGTCATGTGAGAATTATAAATTAACTCCGACTGATCTCTTTGTCTGACTAATGTTGTGCATTCTTTGTCCCACCAAGGAGGTGAGGAATAGCGTTGCGATTTCTTTTTAACAGGAATGTGGGATTTGGCAGCTGATAAAATACTATTTTGGAAGGAAGTGTATGAATCTTTAAAATTTAGAACATGAGGAGAGGGGAGGTGGTCTATTTTTAAATCAAGAGTGGATGAATAGGAGGACCAATCTGCTTCAGACAATTTAAATTTAAAACGAGAATTAGTATTAGGCTTGGGGGATGACCTGAGTGGTAGGGAGATTATTATTGGGTAATGATCACTACCATAAGACAATGAAAGAATGTTCCACGACAGGAGGTGGAGCAAAGAAGAGGAACATAAGGAGAGGTCAACAGCACTATTACGGTTTTGAGAGGGAAGAACCCTACGGGTGGGAGAACCATCATTTAATATACATAAATTAGATTCATCAATTATGTCTAATAATGAATGTCCGAAAAGGTCACAATGGTGTGATCCCCAAGCGGTGTGATGTGCATTCAAGTCCCCCATTATAATGATGGGAGAGGGCACAGATGAAAAAAGATGGAGAATATCAGCTATAAGTCTTGAGTTTGGATGAGGGATATAGATAGATAAAAAGGATATATTACAGGATCTAATTGCAACAATGTTGATGTCAGGAGGGTGGGCAGGCAGTGAAATTTGGGTGAAAGGAAGAGAGCGTTTCACTAGTAAAGCACATCCTGCATATCCATCAGATCTGTCATCCCGCAGACATACATATCCCGGCACTCTAAAGTGAGAGCCAGGGATAAGCCATGTCTCCGAGACAGCAATAAATGAAGGATGGAAAGAGTTAATTAAATTAAGAAGTTCAGGTTTACGTGGTAGAAGACTTTTACAGTTCCACTGGAGAATTGTGTTTTGGTCCATAAAGGTCAGGCAAGGAGAGGAATGTGGTAAGTTTTGAGGCAACGTTGGACGGTAGATTGGTCTTATTTTGGGATAAAAGGGTAATGAGCATAGTTAAAAGAATATCTAGTAGGTTTTCCTGGGGATTAACAGGAGAAGGCATTTGTGAGGAGAGAGCGCAACCGTTAGGAAGTAGTGAAGGTTCTTCACTAATAATAGATTGATGAGCAACCCTATCGAAGGATTTGGTAGGAGGAGTTCTAGGCTTAGGTGAAGAAAAGATAGTTTTATTATGGGACTTTGTGACTGGATATGAGGATGAATTGGAGGTTGAAGGAAGAGTTGGAGTAAGGTTCTGGGAGACAACATTAGAATATAAGCGGTTTGACTTAGGAACTTTAAAGCAGGCATCATGATATGAAATGTTATCTTGAGACATAATATTTTTGATAGAGCGCTGACGATCAAGTTCTGGGCAACATTTGTCAGTGGCAAAATGGTTACCCAAGCAATGAAGGCATGTAGATTTGGTTTCAGAAATGTCACAATTTTCACCAGAGTGAGGCTGAGCACGTTTAAAGCATCTGGCTTTGGAGCGGCATTGGGTCTTTATGTGGCCAAAACGGCAACAGTTGTTACATTGTATAGTAGGAAAGATGTAGGGTTCAACAGGGAGGGATGTATAAAAGGAAAATACATTAGAAGGAAGAAGCTGCCCTCGGAAGGTAAGAACAACAGATTGGGTAGGAATCCAGGAAATTTGGCCATTAGTCGAAGATTTACGGTTGAGTCGCCTTGCCTTTAAAACTTCACCGTATCCAGAGGGGAAAACGAGAGAAGAAACGAATTCCTCCATAGACAGGTCTATAGGGACATTCCTGACCACTCCATATTTACAAATATTAAATGATGGTATGACTGCATTAAAATTAAAATTAGTGAGAATGGGGTTTATTACAAAATTATTTGCATCATGTGCTGTTTTAAAATACACTGCTACTCTATTGCGGCCAATCGACTTTACGCCATCTGAACATATGTTTTGAATTTTGTTCACAGCTAGGAATTGTCCAAATTTAATTGGTTTAAGCGCAGAATTGGATGAAGGATCTGTAACGGACTTTGATACATGCACAATAAAAGGACCCGAATCAGTTTCATTATAGGCTGCCAACCCAATAGTGTATGCCGGAGATGAGTACACTGTTTGGATCGACGCTGACGCCAATTCGGTGTTAATAATCGTTTTTTTGTTTGTTAATGAAGCATCAGTTACATCGGCTCGACGTTTTAATAAATTATCCGGGCGACAGCGATCAGGGGGATCAGGAGGATCAGGAACCGGAGGTATAACCTCCATGGCGTCCATATTTTGTATTATAAATATAAATATACACTTAAATAATTATAAGTAGAAAACACTCACGTAAGTAGAACTGCTATACAGACTATATAACTAAGAAAAAACAAGAAGAAAGTAATAAAATCACCAAAATCTGACGACAACTGCTAACTCACAAATCGACCATTTCCCGCCCCACTATAGAATATAGGTAATCAAACAAATATTCAGCTTCGTGCCTTCGTCTTTCAGCTTTGTCGTTCAAGGTTTCACAAATTAGTGTTTTATTGTCATTATGACATATCCTAGTGCAACAACTTTATTCCGTTTTACGTCCACAAAGATTGAACCGGGTAATCGTTTAAAAAAGTACCAGCATAATTAATTTATGTATCAGAATAAATGGTAATCAAAAGAAAAGTGATAACCGATATAAAATATACTAATTTCTACTTAATTTATTCGTTTCTAAATAAATCGCCAATATTTTTTTCTTTAAAACACGTTCCTTTCTAAGCGTGCGTAATGAATGGTGACGCACTGAACGAACAATATTATTTAGAAAGACCTAAATCGCAGTACTAGAAAGTCCATGGTTTAATTATTTTTTGTAATAAGACGAAGTTTAGTCAATGGTTTATAAATTAGACCTGGACCAACTAGTTCAGGTTTAAACCGCGACTTAGTCCGTGTTTTGTAATAAGACGGTTATAGTTTAGCCATGCCCGTTCGTCCGATGAAGTTTGAAGGCAAATTATCACGGCATAAGTAGGTTTTATTATATCTTTTAAATAACACTAATTTTGATACTATTTTGAGACTAAACAGAAGAAAATAAATTATAGTTTAAAATACCAAAATAACACGCTTTAAATAGCTAGTTGAATTAAAAAGTAGTAAACAATATTACAATAAATAATGATTGTAAAAAAGCGTGAAGTGCATAATCAAATGTTACAAATAGTTCACCTAATTAGCAAAGAGCACCCCACGCTTTTTTACAATCAATAATTATTGTAATATTATTTACTACTTTTTAGTTCAACTAGCTATTTAAAGAGTGTTATTTTAGTTTTTTAAACTATAATTTATTTAAACTATAATTTTTTCCTCCATCCTTTATTCCTCAATTTCATACATAATATTTATTCAAGAAAATTATTGACATGATAATTCAAGTAGATATTAAAATTTGACTAAATTTTATAGAAAATCTGAAATAGTAAAAATATCAATATTTCTGACGTAAACACCATCCAGAACCACGTCATCAAAAATAAGCGAAGCAAAGTCTTAGTGCTTACTTACTTGTTTCATGGTATCCATCTCCCTTGCGCCGCTCTATTCTTGCATACATCTCTCGCTTCCTCAACATTCATAATTTTATTATCTTCATACACGCTCCCGGGTTTTGGAGTCTCCTGACTCCGACTACCTTCAATACATGACCGATTTTGTCTAGGTAGGTGAGTCTCGGTCTCCCCCTGTACCCACATTCTTTCACTGTCGTATTGTATACTTCCTTAACCAGTTGCTCGTCCGGCATTCTTTCCACGTGTCCGAACTATCGGAGCGTTCCCTTTCGCATCTTTACACCAATATCTCTCTATCTTTCAAATCTACTAGCTCTCTTACGTCGTGGTTAAGAATGCGGTCAGTCAGCCGATCACAGATTTTTCGCAGAGATCGCATTTCGTCGCATACCCAACTCTCGCTTCTATATAGGTAATCCATCTATCCATCCATCCATCAGCCTTTCAACGTCCTCTGCTGGACATAGGCCTCCCCAAGAGAACGCCACAACGAGCGGTCCCGTCTTGAGGGATAATACCGTAATCGCCACACTTGGCAGGCGGGTTGGCGATCGCAGTGGATGTAAAGCCGGCCCCACACGGCCTGTATATAGGTAAATAATGAATCTCTACTATTAGAAAACTGTAATGGAGCTGTGTCTGTACATTCAAGATATTAGAGAAAAAATGGCTGTAGGTAATAGGCTATACGAGTATAGGCGTTCTAACCCAAAACATTTTTTTTTTTAGAATTTTTGCCTGTTTGTCTGTTTGTTTGTTCGCGCATCACGCAAAAACTACTGAACGGATTTAGACGCAAATTTTTTTAATTGAAACGCTTTGATTAGACTTAAAAACTGTTATACGTTTTATCCTGCTACTATATCGGGAACCTGAGACATAACCGTAAAACTATAAAATTATTTAATCTAGATTTTTTTTTAGATTTTATTAAAAAGAACTACAGGGCGGATTTTGATGCAACTTTTTTAATTGGAAGGGCCTTGATTATACTTAAAAACAGGTATACATTTTATCCCGTTACTATATAGGGAACCTGAGATACAACCGAAAAACTAGCTTTTGGCTGCGGCGAAGCCGCGGGCAAAGGCTAGTAACTACTTACTATACCTACTACACTTTTACCTACCAGATTACCTATTGATTTATATCAATAATCAAATAAGTTGACAAATAAACATTTATGATAATCGCTATAAATTAATTACATTTTTGATTGCCGCGACACTTTAAAGGTAAATTTCAAAACGGTTTTGTATGGGGAACGCATCACCTTAACATATCTGTGACACAGCGTTTTAAAAGAATCTTCCTGTTACAGATGTACCAGAACGGACAGGTATTCTACACGGACGAGCCGTGGGCCGGGATGTCGTGCTGGAACTGGGCGTGCAAGTGGCGCCACAACCAGAATCAACGCTCTAATGAATTCTTTGTTAATTGATACTCTAATGTCTCTATATTAAATTGATTATCGAAAGCTGTTTCAATTTTTTTTTCTAAACCATTATTTCAATATTCTTATTGATTAATAAAATGATAGATTCAGTCATTTTCCCTCAAATATCTTCAAAGTACACAGCTTTATAATTATTTATTTTACCGGGGGAGTGGACAGCAGCACTCCTTCGAGTATTAACAACACCCACTGCGATCGCCAACTAAGCTTGGAACATTTCACAAGTAGCATGTGAAATTTCATATGAAATTAATTTTCATACTTCGCATCTGCTACCACTCTTCATTTGGCCTGTGAAACGTCACATTCAATGAAATCGCGGGAACGAGCGAGTAGCGACTTAGCGAGCGACGAATCGCGCCCACTAGGTAGGTATATAGTTTGTTCGTTCTATCACGCTCACTGTTGGCGTGATAGAAAGAACAAACTATATTTAGATGATTCGTCGCCGGAGCGTAGCACCACGCATGCGACGTTTTAGTACTATATGCCTCAGTTTTGACCTTGAGTGTCCTAAAAGAGTATTTTAAAAATAGACTTTAAATTAAATGCCGTAAAGTATTAATTTCCGTGGAATCATTTGTCGCAGATCTCAAAATCACGTGTTTGTTTACATGAATGAAATGAAATGAAATTTCATTATTATCACAGACCACAGCTCAGTCAGTCGAGTGCGTCTTCGATGATTGTTTGCGATTTACTTACTTTCATTGTACATCAGTCAGTACATAGTTTATTGTAATTATATAGGTATAGATTATTATTTTTTATTTAGTAAGTCAGTATATGTATATGTATAGCGTTAATATACATATGTTAGATTAGTGTAAATGAGACCAATAGATAGATAAAATAAACCTTAGGAGTATTCATACAAAACTTCCTACTTCGTTTTATGCTAGCATACGAAACGTGTGACGTGGGATGAAAAATCATTGTCAATGAAATTTCACATGTGAAGTCATATGATTTTTCTTTTTAATTTCATCCAATGAAAATGAAATAAAAGTAGCAATCATTTTCATAACTATCGCCAACCCGCCTGCCAAGCGTGGCGATTATGGCACTATCCCCCATTCCTGGGGAGGCCTATGTCCAGCAGTGGACGTTAAAAGGCTGATGGATGGATGATTATTTCTTTATAATTATTTATTACCTATTCGGCACGGGTCTCATATAATGGTGAGAGTTATTAATATGGCACCACTAGTGTTGACAGTTTCAAAGTCAAAGTAAGCCGTAGACTAGACAGAGGATATAAACCTCGGACCAATAATACACTGGACGGAGTCTTAGCGTCAAATGCGTGTAAATTTTTTATGTGTGCGTTTGACGTTTTGTCATTGTGTGCGTAATATAGTGTTGTGGAGAATGACGCCACGATGTCGATTATCGCAAAACCAGACTACCAGTACTATCTTTTATTGTACGTTTACTGCCTGGTTAAAGTTAGATAAAATCAATAATTTTTAATTTTATTTCCATAGTGTTAAAGCTATATAATTATATCTCAGGTACGCGATATAGTAGCGGAATAAAATGAATGCCAGTTTTAAGTCTAATAAAAAAAGTTGAGAGAGGAGAGCAAGAGCTATCAAATAAAAAAAGTTGCATCAAAATCCGTTAAGTAATTTTTGCGTGATGCGCGAACGAAAAGACAGACAAAAAACTAAAAAAGATTGTTTTGTGTTCAGACGCCTATATAGCCTACAGCTTTATAAAAGTATATAATATATATAGTATAGGATCCTAGAGTAACATACCATGTCGGGCCGGCTTTAGAATTGTCCCACCCCTCTCCACCCATGGGAGTCGTAAGAGCCGACTGAGGGAATACCAGGGGGAGTGGGCAGCAGTACTCCTTCGAGTATTAACATCATCCATTCATCATCCATTGCGATCGCCAACCCACCTGCCAAGCGTGGCGATTATGGCGCTGTCCCCATTCTTGGGGAGGTCTATGTCCAGCAGTGGACTTTTAAAAGGCTGATGGATGGATGGATGGTGTGACGTGCACTCTGTTAGATATAATATTTAGGATATCCTTTAAATATACTTGGTACTGCATCAGATTTTACTTTCATTATTTTTAAACCAGAAATAAAACAAGATTGTTCAAAATGCTCAGAGCATAGGCGGGAATATTTATTTGGCTCCCAGTTTTCTCTTCTTATGGACTCGATCCACGCTTTTCTAACTTCAGGATATTTTGGAAACCTATAAAAGAGAACCAACTTTATAAAACTATAAAAAAGCAAATGTTCAGTTCAGTTGGTTGAACTATAAATAAAGTGTAAATGACTATTGTCTACATCACTACAAAAGGCGCCTCAAACAATGGATATTATTTTAATAATTTTAACTAATAAACGTGTTTTTATATCAATGTATAATAATGTAATCATATTGATAACATCTAAATCTTCTAATATCTATCGAGTTTTTATCGGGTTTCGTAGTTATTTAAGGTGAAAATAGTTGATATAGACTTCCGTGTGAAATTACAAATTTGGATTCTTTACACCTTGCGTCATTCTGGATGAACAAAAGACAGCCACACACGATATATTTTCACTAGCGTACAAGATATTTAGCAATTTCAATAGGACTTTCTAGTATTTCACTTTTATGATGCACCAAATCGCAATGTTTTGACTTTGACCTACTAGTCGGTCAGCGTGTGACATGAATTTCACATACAGTACGTCATTGCCAAAGTTATATAAGCTATCTTTTTTACTCCTATTGAGACTTCGAACAATAGACAGAAATAGCAATACTGTGTTTGACAAATGAATACAGAACGGCAACAGCGCTATGGCTCCGTCCAGTAGTATACTTAGTCTATGATATAAACAATAGACACGTTCTAAGAGTATGCAGTGTGGAGATAGTAATAGTTGAACATATGATAACCGGAATAATTTTAAAAGATAACTATGATTATAACTTTGTATACTAAAAACGCACTACCTATTTTAGCCGAATTACTACAAAAGAAATATCAGTTATGCTTTTATTTTGCTTAAAATGTATTAGAACGTGTAATATTAGCGTACCTATATGTATAACGTGATTGACAAAAAAAAATGTGTGATAAAAATATTATATTTGGTACCTACCTACTTAGTGTATGATATCAACAGTTTTTCTGCATATCGGGCAGTCCCAAGGGCTCGATAAGTTATTAATCGAAATTGTTAATTTGACAGTTGTGTTTGATAATATAGCAAAAATAATTGACATTTTAAACTGACAGACTACGAAAAATCTATACAGCGTGTAATAATAACCACGTAATTACATTTTTTTTTTATAATTCATATAGACGAGCCACGGCCCATCTGATGGTAAATGGTAACCGTCGCTCATGGATTCAACTATACTGAGAGTAATACCAAACCGCTGCTCACCATTTCATTTCACCGATATGAAATGAAAGAATAAACGGCTATCTCTTGCTACAGCCAAAACGCAACGACGTGTTTCATGGCCGGTCACACGGGAGATGGTGGTACCAACCCGCTCGGGCCCGATACCAAGTGAGTATTCCCACTTGGCGCCCAGCCCTACCACCAGTCATGCAATGGATGATAATTGCTTACTTCCCTTAGTCGCCTCATACGACACCCGTGGGAAGGAATGGGGTGGTGACACTTGTATTCTTAGTCCGTTACCACACGGAAAGGTGTTTATAGTGATAACGTAGCTATGATATCAAACGGTTTGATATCATAGCTAAGTTATCGCTATCAATATCCAAATGTAACAGCATAAGTAATTTTGGAAAATATTCAATTAAAAAAATATATTAAATATTAATTCATTAATATTTGTAAAATTAAATCGATTTATTACCCCTGACATTCTGCGTGCAGCGTTGCATACCTACACGCGCGGCTCCTTTGTGTTCGGGACGAAAGAGCGCCGCTAATATTTCAGCGAAGCAACTGTGCCTACACTAAGGGTCATGAACTTGTCACGTGTAACTAGATTTTTAAATTTCATCAACTTACTAGACGATTGTTTATAACTTTTAATTTGGTTCGTCCGATAATACCACACACAATAATACTAATTTATTATCACATCAACTTGATGGTTACGGAGATGTTTTTCAATGTGTCCGCTTTGTAAGTCTACGCATTATTCGCATCGTTCACGAATGTTTTCACAAACATGTTGTAGCACTAATGTATCGGATTTAATTTGGTCAAACGCCGAAACTATCCGTAAACGCATTTCGTCTTCAGTATCGCATGTTTTTTCTAAATACAGACTGCTTGATGGTTTCCCAGAGAAAAAAATCCAATGGAGTGAGATCAGGTGACCGCGTTGACCAATTAACTGGTCCACCACGGCCAATCCACCTTTCCCCATATTCTGTATTTAAATAGTCTCTCACAGTCCGGGAAAAGTGCGGTGGCGCGCCGTCGTGTTGAAACCACATACGACGCACAAGATCGAGATTTAACTCATCAAGTTCTTCACTGAGTTCTTCTCGCAAGAAACGAAAGTAGTTGCTACCACTCACGGTTCTTTCTAGAAGATAAGGTCCGATAACCTTATTATCAATAATTCCCGCCCAAACATTTATCTTCCATCGATGTTGGAAGTGACTGAGTTTTATGCAATGAGGGTTAATGGTAGACCATACGTGTTTATTGTGTGCATTAAAGATTCCTATTTTAACGAAGGAGCACTCATCTGTGAATAGTATGTGGTTCAAAAAATCCCTATCTTCTTGAACTTTATCTAAGATCCATCTGCTGTACTCCATTCTAGGCTCGTAGTCGGTAGGAAGTAGAGACTGAACTCGAAGATAGTGATATGGGTGCTTGCCATCATCTTTGAGTGCTCACCAAACACGCATGTGGTTTACACCGAGCTGGCGTCCTACTGTATGCGTGCTTTACGTGGGATCTTCCCCAAATATATCCAAGATTTCTTCTTCGACATTGTCATGCAGTCTTGGCCTTCCTGCGTCAATACGCTATTGTTTATGACCGTGGACACTGCCAGTATTGTACATGCGTACGTGTAAACGCTGAAATGCCATCGCTAACGGCAATGCAATGATCCGTGGAACACTGAAGTGTTCCTCGTAAATTCTGCGCGCCTCTGCATAATTGCAGTCACATTTTCCAAGACACGTCAACATAATAAAATACTCCTCGATTGAATACGACATCTCGTAAAACACAAGTCACTCACGGTACATATTACGTGAAAATACGGACGGCCGTTCGAAAGAAATCTGCGCGGGAGACTAAGGGGTAAGGGGCGGCTTATAAAAGGAATAGGTACAATAGCGGTGCGTGTGACAGGCTGCGGCATCGTTTGATATTTTTTCCGATTTCTTATTTTTAATTTTTTGAAGAGTGCCGGCATAAATTATATCTATTTATGGATCGACAAGTACTTGTAAATAGAGGAGCTAATAAAAATGTTTGCTTGTGTCGGTTTTATAAATAATTTTGATTGTCAACTGTAACTATATACCATTTTATTTTATTTTAATTATAATTATATATATAAAACACCTATATGATTACGTATCCTAAATTTTGTAACAGGGTTTATGTTATAGCCTGTATATTTTAGCGTCAAGAAGTTATCGACCGAACATGATCGTCCTTGGTTTTACAGAATAAATAATGACTGTTACGCTAAAATAATAAGTAGGTATTAACTACTAAACATTTTCTACACAATATAATGCGGGTTGGCAGACACGTGAACCCTTGAGAAAATCTTTTAAACACACAGGATTCCACGCGATATTTTTCTTCAACAGGCAGGAAAAAATAATTTTGAAGTTTGACTGTGTGAGGTCTTAATCTGAAACCGGGAATCGAACGAGTCGTCATTTAACGCATGCTATGTTATAAACAAGCAAACGAATTTGTCTTGCAACCGAATAGTGACATGCCGCACGAGCTTCATGACAATGTTTTTTTTACAAGTTTGTGTACGTATTGACGTAGGAGTTTCTATGATTTTATTTTCAGGTTTGTAACAATATCAAAAGTTCCTGAAAGATTTTTTGATCCGAAATACTAGTATATACATATTACACACAATTTAGCTATTCAGTATTACATATTACAAAAAATTACAATGTTTATTAATTCTTAGGGCATTCGCCCATACTTTATTTAGCCATGTCCTTTGTGCATGTTCTATTGAACATTTCGCTATTGCGAGCAATAAAAATAATAGTTAACGCACAATCTTTTTTTAAACTTGTTTAATGCTTTGTCGGCTTACGATACTCTCAAAACAGAATATAAATAATAAAAAACCGTATAAAACAATAACATTTTGTGTATACGGCACACCTGAGAAATAACAATAGCTGGCCAGAATTCTACAAACCACACCAGCCCTAAGACAATAACTCTAACGATTACAACTACGCCGGATTCTTCGGAAACACATTAGTGATCAACGTGTTAAAGACATCTAAGCTATTGTAAAAGATAATCCCTTATTATCTACATCATTATTTTATCTTTCATTACTCATTACCAGCCGACTATGGTCACACGTAAAGGTGGTTTACACTGCAATAAACACAATTTCTTTACATTTGCCATGTTTGGGTATCTTTGATTTACAATATTCAATAATAATAATAATATTCCATAGTGCAAATTGTTATATTTAAGGAAGCTGTTGGTCACGTGATATCACAGTGCTCGCAGTGTATATTGGAACAAAGCCTTTATCTGTTGTATGTCAGCTGTCAATTAGGGATGCAGGAAGAACCAACAACTATACGCTACACGATATATCGATGTTTTAAAAAATATTGATATATTAAATATCCTTTATTTTAAAAATATTTAATTTGCGCTATTTAGGTTCCAACCTAGCATCCACCACTAATAATTTGTGATTTTTATTCGTCACAAATTTCCATATAGTGGGAAGAAGCCGTCCATTTATTAATTTTGTGTGCTCGGAATGAAGTGGTGAGCAGTGGCTTAGCAGCATACCATTGAATAAAATAATTTTTATTAATTTATCGAATTGATTAATCATTTGAATTGTATTATAATTAGCAATCAAAGCATTTACTTAAAAAAAATTGTGAGTAGAAATAAAATGATTATAACTTTTTTAATGCGTGCTTGTATAATTATGACATGCGTACAATAACCGAAATGGACATAAATCATCATCATCAGGCCCTAGATATCATCTAGGACCGAAATATTTGTCAAAACGAATCAAACGATTCCAAAGTTGATGGGATTGTGGTTTCATTACCAGATCATGAATATCATCTAGGGCTATCATGGTACTATACGACTATCGAGCCTGTATGACATTAAGCCCGACACTCCCCTTGGATCCTGTTGGTACCCCAATGACGTGCATAAACTTGCGTTTTGGACCGTGTTAACAAAAAAAAGGACCGCTTATTGTGGCGTTATCTTAGGGAGACCTATTATGTACAGCAGTGGACGTCGAATGACTGATGGATGGAATAAAATATTATTATATACTTGTTTTTAGTTATCGTAATACCTCACTTTCAAATCTTTTTCTCCTGATGTCATCACATCACAAACTTATATAGGTATGTTTGGACTTAGAATAAACGACTATACCCAGGATTAAATTATTATTTATTTCTTTATGCTTTTTACAACCCAAATCTATTCAATAGAGTGTTATGCCCTTAATTTTCTGTTTGTTTAAAAATAATTTAAAAAGAAGACGTGTGAATGTGAGCAAAACCAAAGTAATGGTTTTTGAAAGAGAAGAAGTCAGAACAGATGTTAGAGTAGCAATAGGAAATAGTGTGCTAGAACAAGTGGATGAATTTGTATATCTTGGATGTAGATTCAGTCGTGATGGAAGGTACACCACTGATATAGAAAGAAGAGTGAATGCGGGAAATAGAGTGAACGGAGCATTGGGACAACTTCTTGGCAGCCACCACCTCAGCCAGAAGGCACGTGTCGCAATACACAACGCAGTGCTTGTCCCAACGTTATTATATAGAAGCGAGAGTTGGGTATGTAAAAAGGAGCATGAGAGCAAAATCAATGCGGTTGAAATGAGATCTCTGCGGAGAATCTGTGGAGTGAGGCTGACTGACTGCATTCGTAACAATGATGTAAGAGAGCGAGTAGGTATGAAAGAGAGTATTGGTGTAAAGATGCGAAAGGGAATGCTCCGATGGTTCGGAGATGTGGAAAGAATGCCGAATGAGCGACTGGCTAAGAAGATATACAATGCGAAAGTGGAAGGATGTAGGTACAGAGGAGAGACCGAGATTTACCTACTTAGACCAAATTGGTCATGTATTGAAGGAAGGTGGAGTCAGGAGTCTCCAAAACCGGCGAGCGTCTATGAAGAGAATTATGAATGTTGAGGAAGCGAGAGATGTATGCAAGAATAGAGCCTCTTGGCACTCTGTTCTCTCTGCCTACCCCGCAAGGGAAATGGCGTGATGATAAGTAAGTAAGTAAGTTTAAAAAGTAGGCATGCCTGATTGATCTATCAACCACTAGCTCATATGACTGAATGGATTGGGTTGCAATTTGACACACATAGATATTATTATAGGTACAGGTAGATAAAGATTTACGCGATTAAAAAAACCTTTGTCCACCCAAAAATTTATAGATCGCTTGAAGGACTGAAGTATCGATATCGATATTTTTTACGCGCTACACGAGCGGAAATGCCGCCATTTTTGGATTTCAAAGAATTGGCTCGGGAAATTTGTAGTAATTTCCTCTCCCCCTTATTACGAGCTCGATGCTTAAAACTGATTTTGTAATAAGAATTTTGTTAAACCGTGGTCTAAAGATGATATAGACCTGGTTTAAGAGATAGACTATGTTTTGCAATAAGGCGGCGAGAGTTTGTTAAAATATTTTATGTTCTTTTACACACGTTTACCTCTCTATTAACTCTACACGATTCATTAAAAAAGATCATTGCAGTGGCGTAGAGGGCGGGAGGCTTGTCTGTGGGGGCGGTCCGACCTGTGCGTCAATCTTTGGGGTCATAAAATCAAATGTCATAATGAACACTAACAATATCTTATATCTAATGTAGACCAGGGGACTCCAAACTACGGCCGCGGGACAAATCCGGCCCGCCAGTGTCATCAATCTGGCCCGTGACAACCGATGTCTTATTGTTGTTACTATTGCTGTGATAAGTTGAAGATTTCTTCTTCTTCACAGAATGATAAGCACTCGGTTTTATTTCCTTGCAAGGTAAAACTTAACGACAGAAATGATGACGCAGGAAACTTAAGTATCTAATACTTTCTGATATTTACGCGAATGTTACACATTTTGAAATAAAACTACGTTTACGGAATCTATCGCGTTTACTTGATTTTACTACTATCCCGACGTTTCGAATACTTTACAGCATTCATGATCACGGGTGGACTTAGATGATAGACGTCCAAGGCTGATATGTTATTTTAACGGTTTCATCTACCTCAGTATATGATTTTACAAAATTTTTGGTTTATTTATTTTAACCCATCTAATATTCGTTTAGAAACACAGTGAAAAAACACAGTGAAAATATCTACTTCAAATTAATTATGCTTACTTTAAAAAAAAAAAATTTAATAATATAAACTAATAACCAAGATTGTCTTCTTACTGGTAGTAGTTTGTGGCAGAATTTTTGAGCACTAAATAAAAACAAAAAAATTTACAGTTTAAAGAGGAGTATTATACTCATTTTAATATACTAACTTTTTTTTAATAATATATAAAGTAATAACCAAGATTGTCTTCTTACTGGTAGTAATTGGTAGTTTGTGGTAGATTTTTTGAGCACTAAATAAAAACAAAAAAATTTAAAGTTTAAAGGAGTATTATAATCATTTTAATAATTATACTAACTTAAAGTTTCATATATTGTAAGCATAATAAATTTAAAGTAGATATTTTCACTGTGTTTCTAAACGAATATTAGGTGGGTTAAAATAAATAAACCAAAAATTTTGTAAAATCATATTCTGTGGGTAGATGAAACCGTTGAAATAACATATCAGCCTTGGACGTCTATCATCTAAGTCCACCCGTGATCATGAATGCTGTAAAGTATTCGAAACGTCGGGATAGTAGTAAAATCAAGAAAACGCGATAGATTCCGTAAACGTAGTTTTATTTCAAAATTAAGTATCTAAGCTTAAGCATATTAATAACTAACAAATAATTAAATGGGGATTCATTTCACTAATCACAGTAAAAAAAACCACTAATGAGATTTATGTAAATATGTTTTTGCCCTTGGGACATACTGAAAAAATAATTATGGCCAAGGCTTCAAAGTTTGGACACCCCTGGTGTAGACGAAGTAAAGGAAAAGGTTAAACGATTGCCCTTAGCATGTAAAGAAACTTCTCACTAGCGTATTTATTAATTAACTAGCCTCTGCCAGCGGCTCCGCCGCAGCCAAAGGCTAGTTTTTTGGTTATATCTCAGCTTCCCGATAAAGTAGCGGGATAAAATATATACATACCAGTTTTTAAGTCCATTCAAGGCCTATCAAATAAAAAAGTTGCATCAAAATTTATTCCGTAGTTTTTGCGTGATGGGCGAACGAACAAACAGATAAACGGATAATTAATCTAAAAAACCTGTTTTGTGTTTAGACACGCCTATAAAGGCGTGTCTAAACACTAGGCTATATAGCCTAATACACTATTTTTTTTCTCAAATAAGTAAGTACATATATTAGATTAGCTTTTCCCTGCGGCTCTGCCGCAGTCAAAAGCTTATTTTTGTATTATATCTCAGGTTCCAGGTATAGTAGCGGGATAAAATGTAGACCAGTTTGTATGTCTAATCGAGAACTATCAATTAAAAAAGTTGCATCAAATCCGTTCAGTGGTTTTACCGTGATGCTCGAACAAACAAACAGACAAAAAATTCTAAATAAAATCGTTTTGTTTTTTTTTTTTTTTGTGTGACGTTGGTTGTTAGCCTCAGATGGCTATGACAACCTTACCCGGACAATTGGTGAGCGCAGAGGGCTCTCAACCCGACATTTAAGCAACGCTACCCGGGGGCACCCCTTCTGGGGTAAGGACCTCGGCTCAGGCTGTTGCTGGCAAAGTGGGATTTCCCACGTTTATGATTTGACCGCGACACGTCTTTCGCCCCCGTCGGCGGGGACGAAACCGTGGATATTTATTTTTTTCTCAAATATTTTAAATGTATAGACATAGCTCTGTTACAGCTTTATAATAGTATAGATAGATTATTACGGCTTTATTATTCTCCTAGAACTTGTGTAAACTATTCAAAAAAATCTGTAGGTTTTTGTTCGACAAGAAGAACATAAGACAATATAATTATGACGTTCCATTCGCGAAGATTTGGACAATAAACCTGCTTTTAAATATATTAATTGCGCAAGCTGAAATTTTCGGTATTATCGGTATTTACGGTATTTTTTATTGCGTATTGTGGCAGACGAGCCACGGCCCACCTGATTGTAAATGGCCGCTCATGGACTCAACTATACTAAGAGTATTGTCAAGCCGCTGCTCACCATTTCATTGCACATCTTTGAAGTGAAAGAATTAATAACGGCTATCTCCTGCTACAACCAAAACACACCGATGTGCTTCATGGCCGGTCACACAGGAGATGGTGGTACCAACCCGCTCGGGCCAGGTAGCAAGTAGGTACTGCAATAGGTGCTAATTGATTACTTCCCTTAGTCCCCTCGTGCGACACCCGTGGGAAAGAATGGGGTGGTGACCTTTGTATTCTTAGTCCGTCAACACACGAATAATTCGTACGTAATTGACCAGATTTTTAGCCAGTCAGTGGAGCGAGAGGTGGTGCGGGCGGCATTAATATTGCACTAATTAAGAACAATGTGTGTGTGTGTATGTGTGTGTGTGTATGTGTGTGTCTGTGTGGTAAAAATGTTTATTTAGTATGCGTGCGTTTGTTTTCTTTTGTAAAATACTTTTTGTGCATAAATTTTATTTATAAAGCCAAGGGCGTTATTTTAATGCTTCGCTGCTTTTACAACTATCTCCTCGGATACTGTAGCAGAATCTAATCAGCAGAATTCAGAATAACATTCCTCAGCTATTTAAAAAAAAACATGATGTGAAAACATCGGCTTTATTTTGTAGAAATAAAATGATAATAACTTGACAAAGTACTCCTCAAGACGAATCAAACGAGTATAAACTAAATAAGGTTGCGTCGTTTCATTACAAAGTTACTGTGGCCACCTTCCAGCTTCATCGTCAGGCTCTGGATACCATCTAGAGATAAAGTACTGGTCAAGACAAATCATTCGAGCCCAAACTCGATGGAGTTATGTCGTTTTATAACGGAGTTCCTATGGCCGCCTTCTAGTTCCATCATCAGACCCTAGATACTATCTAAAGATAAAGTACTCGTCAAGACAAATCAAATGATTCCAAACTCGATGAGGTTGCGCCGTTTCATTATAAAGTTCCTACGTCCACCTTCCAGCTCCATCATCAGATCAGCTCCATGTGATCATAATATTGCATCATCACGCAATATACACATGCGTGTAAAATTTCAGCTTAATCGGAAACCGGGAAGTGTGTCAAATTTAACTTGCAAAATTTGAACGGGACAAGTAAAATAAAAGCGTCGCCCCGCTAACAGCCGATTTTACCGTCCCTCCGCATTAGATGTTTCACATCAATAAGTGTAGCATGAGAAGCGTCTCGTCTTAAAGCACTGTGTATACTGTAATACGTTGAGCCTTTTATCAGTTTTATTCTAAATTATCTATTTATAAAATCTCTGTTTATTTATTTGGATATTAACTACACAATTCATTGGAAAATAAGGCGTAGATAATCTGTTCATATTTCATGTAAGTACCGTACCTATTATAAGCTATAATTGTGCTGTGTAAGATATTTAAGATATAAATTGTCTAATGTACCTAATAAACTGATAGATTTAATTGAATTTAAAGTTTATTTTCTCCTTTACATTTAATTAAAAGCTTGTCTTTAAAAATGTTTTTACTAGGTTTTCATTTATTTTATTTGTTTTTGTCACTGGACATGTTTCGAAATCAATTCATTTCATTTAATGGGTCATTGTTGCATGTTCGTTTTTAATTATTGCCGTTAGTAGACCCTTGTCGGTTCCTACAACAATTGTTCGAGCACCACCAAACTATCCCAAAGTTTTGTCGAATCACACCCAACTCGTATGGCGACCATCTTGTTTATCGCCATATTGTTTTTTGCCCTACATAAATACATAAAAAAACATATCTAGTCCACCATCTTTTTAATGATCTTTTTGAAGTTATACTTCTTGTGGTGCGTTAGGGAAAAACTTAGACTAAGGATATTATAGACAAGCTATCAGCGTATGCAGTGACGAGATAGCAATAGTTTGACTTATGATAACCGGAATAATTTTAAAAGATAACTATGATTATAACTTTGTTGACTAAAAATGTACTACCTGTTTTAGCCGGATATAAGAATGACACTAAAGAAATTGCAGATATGCTTATATTTTGCTTAACATGTATTAGGGCATGTAATATTAGCGTATATAACGTGATTAATGAAGGTTTTCTTTAAGTCATTACAAAAACAAGCTTACATACCGATGATGGGAATGGTTGGCCATCTTATTGTTTGGACCCAGTTGATTGGGTCCAAATAAAAATACCGCATACGCAAAAAGGATGCAATACTTATAAATGTGTCTCTCTCACTCTTGCTAAAATCTAATATGTGTATCCTTTTCTTCATCCTTAGTGTCATAATAGTAGCGAGTCTATATTATTCTTCGTCTAAGGGGAAAAATGATGAGAGTAAATTTTTACGATGCGCGCGCACACCGTCCCCAAAAACTGACACTGAAGTTAGCTATAGATAGGTACTTAGTCAACATTTTAGTTTTTTTGTGATATTTAAATAAACTTAATTTACCTAGATAATGCGTTATAATAAAACTTTCAATGTATTAATTACATTTTTTCTATTGTTAGTGTCGTTTTTTCTACAAACGTAGAATAAGGCGAAAGATAAAATTTTTTAAAAGTTTTTTATCTTGTTACGCCAAAGAAGTATAACTTCTAACGCGTGTACATAAGTACACACACACATTTTTTTTTTAAGTTTTGCTTTATAAGTGAACTATATTTTTGTACAGTATTCCTACATAGTTCAATTTTAAATTAAAAAGCACCTCACGCTTTTCGGCAATAATTATTTTTTGTAATATTATTTACTACTTTTTAGTTCATCTAGCTATTTAAAGCGTGTTATTTTTTATTTTTTTTGTGAGAGGGTGAAGCCCTGATGAAGCCGGCCCATTCATGCCGAGATAAGCAAGGCTCTACAATAAGAAACGACGATATAAATGAAAAGTATTTATATTCGGAAATCATGCTCGCGTTTCTATTATTTATATAAAGAAAAGTCAATTCACAGAACTTGGAATAATATTAATTTCTAAGTTCTATAGTCACAGATCTTATGCCTTACGAGGGTTCTAACCCTTCTTTTCAGATCTTCGTTTTATCATTACATTAACTCACAGTTATGATTAACTGGCATAAAAGATTAAAAAAAACAAACGATCCAGCGCTGTACAGCCAGTTCGTGCAATCTTTAAATAGCTTGCATTAGTATACCTACATAAGTACCTAGTTAATCTACCTGATGTTTCGCCAATCAGCGAGGCGGGAGGGTTTACTTTTTCACCAATTAGAAACAAAGTTCGCAGGTAAGTTTCTGTTTCTATAGAAAGGGCCATACATACAAATCATACAATACATAATACATTATCCATCAGGCGTCAGTAGTTGACTATAGATAGATTCTGAAGAAGTGTGTGTGGCACTGGCAGACATTTAATTAGTTATTCCAGTTTTTGTAAAATTATATTTGTTTTTGCGATTGTTTTACCTCTACTCAATCACCATGGTTTGAATATGCCAATTTAAACAGAAATAGGTACCTTAATCCTTGCATTTAGACTCCGATCCGGACACATCCCTCTTAATAAATTTGCTTATCTGATGAAAAAAGTGCCTTCTCCTCTTTGTTCAGAGTGTGGACAGATCGAAGAGATATTTTGATGGAGTGTATCCGCAAAGCAGACTTTTTTAGACTTCAATTTATTAGCAAAATTGTAGAATTTAAAAATGTTGGTTTTTGTAATAGTACTTTGTCATGTCCATTATCTGATAAGGCCAAAGTATTATATAAGTTAGCTGAAATAGGTATAAGACGGCGCTCACAGTGTATACACGTATAATTTATAATAGAATTAACAATACTGTAATGAATGTTCCAATGGAGCGGCATAGTCAGTTTAATCTAACTAAGCTCCTTAACCTCACCGCGCCCAGCGATGCCATAACAAATTCCGTATGTATAAATAAAAATTTGGTGCATAATTTTAAATTTAGCTGTTTGCAAAAATTTCGGCTCGGATACTGCAGCAGAATCTGTTCAGCGGAATTCAGAATACCTATAATAATTTTGTCAAGTATGCAAAGCGACCAAAGCGTCCCGTCTACACTCTACTATACTAATGTTGCCGTTTAGCTTCGGTTAAGGTAGGTAGAGGTACGTACCTGCCTAGCTAGTTAATAGTCTACTTACACAGAATGTTGATATTTCGATCTAAAAACATCTAAAACAAATGTGAAGTGGAGACTGAATGTCACCATTAAGTGTCTGCGATAGCTTAGCGGTTCATAGCACTTCCTCGGAATGGGTGAGACGCAGGTTCGAATCATACTCGCAGTAAAGCTCTTTTTTTCACTTTCACAAATAGGTACATAATTAGTTTTTCAGAATGTTGAATTTATTAAAGCCCCGACAAGAATGATAACATTTCTAATAGGTACTTAGGTACTTACAAAAGTTTAGCAACTATCATCTATGGGCTAAAATTACTCTTTACTCTGTGGCTAAAATGTAAAAAGCAATGTTTCAATGCAATTAATATTGTACATTTATTATAAGTAGATACCTCAGCGAGATTTACGTAATATTTTGATTTTTCTGTTTAAAAATTTAAACAGGACTTCGCGTGGAATTAATTTTATTTTTTCTAAATAAGTAGTTTTCTATAATAAAAGTAGCCCTATACTCCTAAACGTAGCCTACGTCCTGTTCTGGTCTTCAGAATAATATTATATGTATCCATAAGGAAATTATGCATCATTTTATGTAATTACATATTTAGGGATTATATTGTAATATTTTGGTGTCCATCGCATTCAGTACAAACAAAATGGTGTGCGCGCCTCACTCCGACCGACACGATATATCGCTTATTGACCAATCAGGGATCGCCGCCCGTCCGGCGACGCATCTTCTAGAGTCGCCGGCTAGGCGAGCAGGATTTGTAACTTAGGGGTAATCTCCCTTAATTTAGGGGGAAAAGAAGTGGTTAGGGATTATTTTAGAGATTTTATTTCACTTGGTAACCAAATAATAGTTATTAATTTTATTAAAAATGTGGAATCCTCTATTACTTAATACAAATAATAGTAAAGTAATGGTTAAATATGTCCTATATTTGATATTTTGTTTAACAAATAGGGCCTACCAACAAATGCTTACTAATTTATACAAATAAACAATATTGACGTATCTGTTTGCAAGGTCTAATTAAGCTTTTTACTAAATACATTATTTTGAAGTATATTACTTGTCCTTTTTAAAAATAAATATCTTTTTTTAAATGTTTATCTGTCTCTCTATGTTCCGGGCAATTACCAAAATGACTGGACTGATTTGAACAGAACTTTTACTGGCAGATGTCTGTGTTATGATGAGTAACAGGATAATTTTATTTTTGGTTTAGATCAAAAAGTAAAGTAACTACATCCCACGCAAATGAAGTCGCGGGTAGCAGCTAGTATGTATAGGTACTGCGGTAGGAGGCCATTTATCCACATTTAACGTTCAAGGAGTTTATATGAAGTTAGATATAATGTTATAGTCTTATGTCGAAAATCTCAATGGGTGCTGTTTACTAATGAGGTGAAGCATATTATGTAAAAAAATAGCTTTCAATGTAATAACATACATTAGGATACAAAACAATATTGTACTTAGTAACAAATCCAAATCAGGTAAAACAAATTAATGGTTTAATATAAACTTCTTCTATTTTAATAAGTTCAAAAATTAATGAAATTATGTTTGATACAAAAATAAATTATAAATAAAACTACTTTTTACGGGTAAATTCTTTTGGGAGTTGGTAGCCCTGTCGGCGAGAGTCCAACTCCCGCCAGTTCATGAATTCTATCCAATCCAAAATTCAGTGCAATTTAAGTACGCGGCATGGGAGCACGCGCTGTTTAGCCCCATTTTATTTACGAATCGGAGCTGTAATATTGCTTTTTTAGTTGTGTTAATTTTTTTCCTGTATTACAGTACTTATACAACTAAAGAATCAGCGTGAAAATATTATTAAAAAAGTATAATTCTGATTTAGTTTATACAATTTAAATACGAACGAAGTGTTAGCATTTTTCAGTATAAGTACGACAGAAATATGTAATTTTAGGTAAGTTTAGTTTAGTTGTTTCTTCTTAGTTTTTAAGTTATATACCATCTAGAAACATAATGGGATTAAACGTATATGTTTGTCTTCTAGCAATCAAACAAAAAACGAAAATCATTTCTATAACTTTAGACAGGTGCGATTAAAAAATTCAAAAATATCAGTTTATGTTATGTATTTAGAGACGCCATAGCCTTTACAAGTACCTATTCGTTAAGTTCCTAGTATCTTAAACTAGTGTGTATGCAAAATTACAGTATTATTGGTTCAGTAGTTACGACGTGAAAGCATAACAAATAAACAAACTCGCATATATAATATTAGTAAGGATGTACAGATATATTATGACAAGGTTTTTTTTAAATAGTACTTACTAGCTATTTGCGTCAGCAACTTCGCTCATACAAAACAAAAATATTTATGTAATACAATAATATTAATATTAGTAGACCCGGCCACCACGTGTTGCTGTGGCACACTTAAAATTCATTCGATTATTATTTATATGCCCATTTATAATACTTGAAACTTAATACTTAGCCGTATCTCAGGTTCTCTCTCCGGTCCGGGTTTTGTAATAGTAAGGAATTGTGTTGGCCGTGTGGGGCCGGCACCAAGAATAGTTCCACTCCGTCTCTTCCTATGGGAGTCGTAAAAGCCGACTAAGGGATTACCGGAGGACCGGGCAGCAGCGTTCCTCTGTGCACTGAAAACATCCACTGCGATCGCCAACCCGCCTGCCAAGCGTGGCGATTAAAAATGTAAGCAATTAGTTTTGTACAGCGCTGGATCGCTTTTGTTTATCTTTTTTGCCGACAAAGGCCATCAATGCGAGTAGTTTTTTATAGGAATTGTCACTGCCATTGCGTAGCTAATGGTAAAACAAGATCTGAAAAGAAGGGCCATAGTGTTCGACCCCGTCTCGAGGTTTCGACTGGATTTTCTGTAGATTTATTCCTAATAGAAACGTACGATTGAAATTATTCGTGGTAATATTATAACGAAGAAAGATTTGTACCTATAACCACTAGGTACGCTTATAACAATATCATTTGAATTACTTATAAGGAATTCGCACGGTCGGGCGGCGCTAGGTGAAATATAGTTTGAGTAATGCGGCGGGGTGGGGCCGGGGGGACCGGCCCGGCGATCACGCTCGTGGCACAGTAAATATTTAAGCTAAAGTTTATATATTTTACTGTGCTCGTGGACTCGCCTACCCACACACACATACATCAATCCTTGTAGCTACGTACGCACTGCATCGTAAAAATATCACAAAACAAAATTTAAATATCGTGGCGTCATGTTGTCGACATGCACGTTAGTAAAAATGTTCTGTGGCACGTTATAACGTCATCGTCCACGGAAAAGGCGTACATTTCGTACATTTCCATAAAAGTTACTTTTCTGCCGATAGAAAAAGAAGAAAAAAAAATATAATTTCTAATGTGTCCGGTAGACGGCATTAGGCTCTATTACGTGGGACTTATAGGTACATAGCTGGCGAATCGTGGGTGTATAATATACGCCTCTGCCTATCCCTTCGAGGTATAAAAGCGCATACGAAAAAATCATAAAATAATTGACGGGCCTCGTGGCGTAGTCGGTAGTGTAACCGATTTCCGTGCACGAGGTCGTGGGTTCGATTCCCACTCAGGACAATTATTTGTGTGATGAACACAGATAACTGTACTGAGTCTGGGTGTTTTCTATATATGATATGTAGGGTAAAACCGGGATAGATGCCCCACTTTTTGAAATAGCCTCCTAATTTTAAAAATATTAATTTTATACGAATAATTTCTATTAAAGTAGCTAGCTCAATCCTTCATGTTGAATTATTATTATTTTATTTTAACCTATCAAATACAGATTTTGCAGAAATTAACTTTTCGTGGAACATTTTTTTTGAGGATAGATGCCTACCTGTATGGATAGTTGCCCCACCATGAAAATACTGAGAAGGATAGATGCCTGCAGTGCAGGATAGATGCCCTTTGTACCGTGTAAACGAAAAACCTAAACCAAATATTAGGTAGTTCTACTCCTAAAACAGCAATTGTCTCCAAGAAACATGGGTCATAATAATAAAAAACATTTTGTGTTTTTTAATCTTTTAATTGTTATCATTAGAAGATAATTAATATCATAACCTAATATTACAATCTAATATTTAAAAAAATCTAATATTCATAATCTAATATCACAATAATATTCATAATCTAATATCACACAAATTACCATAATTAAATTTTTAAAGCGTTTGTTTAACTAAAAATTAAATTCTTAAGTTTCAACATGCATAATCATATTTTTTGTTAAATTAAATTTTATAAGCATTTATTCAACAGAAATATAAATTCTTAATTGTTGTTATAAAATATTCACTTTAAGTGTCAATATGCACATTGCACCATCATACTTTTTTAAATTAAAATAACACAATAAAGATATTTTCATTATTTTATCCAATTTAATAGAAGTTTAGCTGGATAGTGCTTTTACTTTTCCACATCTAGAGCAATAATTTCTGAATAGTGTACATGTTTCATGTAGCCAGTTCTGACACATTACACATTGAATCCAGTCGGATTGCGACTTCGTGTTTTTATAGTTTTCAAGACAGTTATTTTTACTTGTATCTTTAGGGTTATCCTGTCCATTTCTCTTAGATTTCTTTACGGGTAAACCTTTAGTTTTCTTTCCTTTAATTTTATAGTTTGGTGGATTGTCTTCATCTTCGCTGCTTGAACTGTAAATAATTTGCCTTTTTAGTGATGCTCGGTCTTGGTATAGCTTTAAATAATTATCGTTTTCTTTATCAAATACATTAAAAATATAACAGAAACTAAAAATATACACTTCATATATGGTGTATGGAGGGATAGATGCCCTTAAGGGCACCTATACCTCGAAAAATCAGGGCAACTATCCTTTGTGATAGGGATAGATGCCCAATTTTTTTTAAAATAAATTATTAATAAAATAGCTTCTATTTATACCTAGATGCAGACTCAATGAACCAGTATATTGAGGTAATAAAAAATATAACGGAATTTATTACTAATTATAAAGTTATACAACGTAAAATACTAACCTTTAAATCTTTGACGTGTTTGTGAATTTTGCCGCGGAAATAATTACACACACGAGCAAAATGCGTCCTCACCGCACGACTGTCCGTGGTTAATTGAGGTACGGGGTGACTGCGGCTCCTATTTATACAATTAATTCCTAGTCGCGAGTTTGGGAACTTAGGTTTTTAGAATATGAGGCATCTATCCCGCTGCGGCATCTATCCCGGTTTTACCCTATGTATTTACAAAAAAAAAAGTAGTATATGTATTATATCCGTAAACTGGTACCCATAGCACAAGCTTTAAGCTTAGTTTGGGACCAGAGCACGTTGTGTGAAAATGTCCGTGAATATTTATTATTATTATTATTTATTATAAAATAATGAACATATAATTTTTCGTTAAAATTTAATAATAACAATCCTGTTACATAATTCCAGCGCCATCTATCGAGCGCAGTTGTGGATCATAACCATCCCTACTATCCCTCCCTAGGCCTACAGTTTGATTAAACTGCACGCATAGTGCAAAATTTCATTAAAATGGATTTATTAGTTTAGAAGTTTATCGCGGACAAACAACATGACAAGACTTTTTGCATATAAAGATAAAGATTACTAGGTATCTAATTTAAAAAAAAAAACCGGCCTTGT
Source organism: Leucoma salicis (assembly GCA_948253155.1). NCBI lineage: Eukaryota > Metazoa > Arthropoda > Insecta > Lepidoptera > Erebidae > Leucoma > Leucoma salicis. The sequence goes on from OX411826.1 coordinate 5,884,124, forward strand.
GCGAGTTGGACTCGCGCACGAAGGGTTCCGTACCATTGACTAGGTAAACAACATTACACTATTGTAACTCTCTGTAACCATGGTGTTTGGCAGTTACCAAATATGTTAAAAAAGTACAATCAACTATGAACGAATAAAACAACAAAAAGGGCAAAAAAATCACGTTTGTTGTATGGGACCCCTTAAATATTTGTTTAATTTTGTTTTTATTTCGTATTTGTAGCGGCAACAGAAATACATCATTTGTGAAAATTTCAACTGTCTAGCTATCGCCGTTCTTGAGATACAGTCTGGTGACAGACGGAAGGACAGACAGAGCGAAAACGAAACGTAAAGAAACACGTTGGGAGCCCCCCATAAATATTTGTTTTATTTTAATTTTATTATTTATTTTTATAGTGAATATAATATAACTAAATATTCTGTAAACATTTCAAGCGTCTACTCGTTGCCGTTATCAATAGCGAGCAAAAAAGGGCAATATAATCACGTTTGTTGTATGGGAGCCCCCCTTAAATATTTTTTTATTTTATTTTTAATATTTATTGTTATAGCGGCAACAGAAATACATCATTTGTGAAAATTTCAACTGTCTAGCTATCGCCGTTCTTGAGATACAGCCTGGCGACAGACGGACGGACAGACAGACGTTGTATGGGAGCCCCCTTAAATATTATTATTTTTTTGTTTTTAGTATTTGTTGTTATAGCGGCAACAAAAATACATCATTTGTGAAAATTTCAACTGTCTAGCTATCGCCGTTCTTGAGATGCAGCCTGGCGACAGACGGACGGACAGACAGACGTTGTATGGAAGCCCCCCTTAAATATTATTATTTTGTTGTTTTTAGTATTTGTTGTTATAGTGGCAACAGAAATACATAATTTGTGAAAATTTCAACTGTCTAGCTATCGCCGTTCTTGAGATACAGCCTGGTGACCGACGGACGGACAGACAGACAGACAGCGAACTCATAGTAATAGGTAGGGTCAAAACGGGACCGATTTGACCCTTCGGATACGGAACCCTAAAAAATAGTGAATATTTACGCTCGACTCGACACTAAAACCAGCGCTATACCTTATTTCGTGAGAACTACTTCTATAAACCAATATAGAAGTGCTTCTTAAAATTAGCGCTAGATGGCGTATAAGACATGAGAACCACATTAGTACTTTTTGAAATTAGCGCTATCTATGTGATTTATTGAAAACTATTTAGTAAGACCAATACATTAGTTACTTATCAAATAATCAATTTTATTGTGAAAAATGAAGATTATGAGGCGTGCACTTTTGGATTTTCCAAAGTATTTATATTCTCAAGTTATTTTTTTTATTATTTTACAATTAACTGCCTCGGTCGTGCAGCGGTAGTGTAAGCGACTACTGAACATGAGGTCTCGGAATCGATCCCCGGGTCGGGCAGTGTTATTGAGCTTTTTCGTAAAAAGAAAAATTCTCAGTACCTAGCAGCGAAGAAGTCGCGGGCAGTGTCTAGTATAAAATAAAACAGTAGGAGTCGGTCTGTCTGTACATCAAAGACAGAAATGGAGAGACGATAATAAGTTGTAAATTAAAACAAATGTGATGTGGAGATTGGGTGTCACCGATAGGTGTCTGCAGTAGCTTAGCGGTTTAGAACACTTCCCGGGATTAGAAGGGACGTAGATGCGAATCCTGCTTGCAAAAACACTCTTTATCTACTTACTACTAACTATAAGAGACTAAGTAAGAGAACACAAAACTATTTTTAATTTTTAGTCTTTCCGTCTTTGTGAGATCAAAACTGAAATTACTTATCGGATTTTAACGAGGTTTTCATGCGTAAATTGTATTCACTGGATTTTAACGCGTGTCCTCTGAATTCCGTTCCGAGAACCTCTCGGACATGCATTTTCGTAGTAAGTGTTCTGTCAAATCTCTAGGATCCTTGAAGAGCTTCTCCACCTCTCTAGTGAGTAGGTAATAGTAGGTACCACTGAAGATTATTCCAGTTCCTGTGGTCTGCCAGTAAGGGCGGAGAGACGGCACAGGGCGGGTGTATTTAATGGGTGAGTTGCTCCCAACGACGGGGTGTGTGTGGTTAGGAACATTATTTCCCGCCGCCTTAATAAATAAAAGGTTTTATGATATACTAGCCTTTGCCCGCGGCTTCGCCGCAGCCAAAAGCTAGTTTTTGGGTTATATCACAGGTTCCCAGTATAGTAACGGGATATAATGTGAACCAGTTTTAAAGTCTACTCGAGAGCTATCAAATAAAAAAAATTGCATCCAAATCCGTTCAGTAGTTTTTGCGTGATGCGCGAACAAACAAACAGACAAAAAATCTAAAAAAAATCGTTTTTGTGTTTAGACACGCCTAAATAGCCTATTACAGTTATTTTTCCTCAAATATCATAAATGTACAGACATAGTTATGTTACAGCTTCATAAAAGTATAGACTAGACTACTCTACTATGTGCCCGCGGCTTCGTCTCAGACAAAAGCTAGTTTTTAGTTTACATCGTAGGTTCAGCAGTTAGTTACTGGTACCCTACCAATTTTTATAGTCTAATCAAGACCTTAAGTTTCATCAAAATCCGTCCAGCAGTTTTTGCGTGATGTCCGAACAAACAAACAAATAAAATTCTAAAAGAAATTGTTTTGTGTTCAGACACGCCTAATTAACAATCACTTTTTCTCAACTATCTACAGACATATATATGTACTATACTATGTACAGACAGCTCAATTACAGCTTTATAATAGTTAGGATTATATAACAAGATTTAACCAGTGAAGTATTTTTTTTTGTTAAGGCGGCAAAAAATATATCTAGCCGCACCGGCGGGCGTCTCCAGTCAGCGGGCGTCTCCCAACGGGTCATGGCAGCTCAGCGGGCGTCGTCCTGCCACCTATCCACCTCGCTGGGCAGAGAGCGATCGCCCCTCTCCTGCTCTTGCTAAGCCCGCATACACCTCGGCGAGCTCCTCCGCCTCCAAATGCTAAAGGGGCTACCGGCTAAGGTAGGTTCATTTAATATTCGTTCTCGGTCGACACTGAGGTATCCGCCTAGTAGTTTCGGAGATAATCAATTTTCGCATATTTGATAAATAGCTTCAAAAACTATTTATCTTTTAAAACCAGAAAATAAATATATGAGATTCTCACAAAGAACCAGTGAACGAAAAAGCAAAATAACCTGTTTATTTGATATGTCACGAGCATGAACCTAGAAAGAACACGCAAGATAACTATTTTTAGATCATTCCACTCTTTGACTATAGTGTGCAACTTTAAGGTTGTGACAGGCGTACAGACAGACAGTTTTTTTTCATTTGAGAACCGGAACCTCAGAAAAACTCATTTCTTTTTTTTCTATCTGGCACTTGTTTCCGCCTGCCAATGATAAATGATTATTGGAGACACGTGTGTAGGTATATCACTATCAGTAACGAGTGATAATGATCACAATTATATGTATAAAACTTGATGTAAAGTACAAATTATTATTTTTGAATGAGGAAAAAGAGAACTTAAGTGCGAGCGGGAAACGAACCTGCGTCCCTTCCAATCCGGGAAAGTGCATCTAATCCACTGAGCTACCGCACTACCTTTCAGCCATACCCAATCTCATCACATTTGTCTTAACGACCAAAGCCACCTATTGGAACGCATTTACATGCATTAATCCTTGCAATTAAAATTCATACTATTTGATAGCGTGGTATTTTAAACATTTTGATCTGTATTTTTAGCACTTGACATGTTCAGCTACTTCAAAGTACAAATTATTATTTGTGAATTGTTAATGAGGAAAAAGAGAACTTTAGTGCGAGCGAGAACTTGATGTAAATCAAAATGAGGTTGTAAATACATTGACGTTTATAGGTATAAGTGTATTGTCCTCTTTTGAGTGAACACTTAGATAAAGGATAGTAAAGTGAACATGACTGTTCTGTGCAACATAGAGTAATGTGCACACACGCTCAGACCGAACTTAGTCGGAGTCATTGAGCTCGTAATAAGGAGGAGGCGCCCTAATCTTCATATACCTAGTAAAAGTGACTTACTTCGCCTGTCGTCCGCCATCTTAATAGGTAAGATGACAGCGTAATTTGGGTGTGTTCCGATATACACTGCGAGCACTGTAAGGTGTGATGTCAATTTAGTATACTGTGAAGTCGTTCCTTATACTGGTTACTTTTTGAAATAAAACTGCGTTTACGGAATCTATCGCGTTTACTTGATTTTTATGCTATCCCGACGTTTCGAATACTTTACAGCATTCATGATCACGGGTGGACTTAGATGGTAGAAATCCAAAGCTGAAATCAAGTGAACGCGATAGATTCCGTAAACGATGAAATAAAACTTATTTCAAAATGTGTGAAATTCGCGTAAATGTTAGAAAGTATTATATACTGGTTACAGTTTATAACGGAATGCAATCCAGTATACTGATCTGTCCTTACTTTCATTTCATACAAAGTATTGGTTTTACACTGCAATAAACACAATTTCTTTACATTTGCCATGTTTGGGTATCTTTTATTTATAATATTCAATAATAATAATATTCCATAGTGCAAGTTGTTATATTTGTGGAAGCTGTTGATCACGTGATATCACAGTGCTCGCAGTGTATATCGGAACAAAGCCTTTATCTGTTGTATGTCAGCTGTCAACTAGGGATGCAGGAAGAACCAACAACTATCGATATATCGATGTTTTAAATAATATTGATATATTAAATATCCTTTATATTAAAAATATTTAATTTGCGCTATTTAGGTTCCAACCTAGCATCCACCACTAATAATTTGTGATTCGTCGTCGTAATTTTCATATAGTGGGAAGAAGCCGTCCATTTATTAATTTTGTGTGCTCGGAATGAAGTGGTGAGCAGTAGCTTAGCGGCATACCATTGAATAAAATAATTTTTATTAATTAATCGAATTGATTAATCATTTGAATTGTATTATTATTAGCATTCAAAGCATTTACTTAAAAAAAAAATGTGAGAAATAAAATGATTATAACTTTTTTAATGCGTGCTTGTATAATTATGACATGCGTACAATAACGGAAATGGACATAAATCATCATCATCAAAAGGCCCTAGATATCATCTAGGACCGAAATACTTGTCAAAACGAATCAAACGATTCCAAAGTTGATGAGATTGTGGCTCCATTACCAGATCATGAATATCATCTAGGGCTATCATGGTCACCCAAAAATTTATAGATCGCTTGAAGGACTGAAGTATCGATATCGATATTTTTTACGCGCTTCCCTAGCGGAAATTCCGCCATTTTTGGATTTCAAAGAATTGGCTCGGTAAATTTGTAGTCATTCCCTCTCCCCCTTCTTACGAGCTCGATGGTCTAAGTGCACACGTCTCATTGACATCAAAGAGTATATAATAAAGAATTGACACGATAATATTATTCGATCGCAACCGTATTACTCTTTAAAACACTGGCGAAATTGTGCTCACACTACCACAACAAAAGCCATTAAACAAGAAGATAAGAAGAAGATTAAAACACCGAGCATATATATTTTTGGCCTGTAAACGTAACCTACGTGTGTTTTATGTTTATGAAACGTACGAAACGGACATTGGCGGAAGTTGTTACAAAGCTCATAAATCAAGAAGTCAAGTTTCGATCGCAGATATAAAATGCATATTATCTACATAAAATACTTATAGTGAACTGTAATTAAAATCAATTTAGTGAAGACGTTTGTGTTAATAAATAACGTAACATTGAGACTAAGTGATACCTATTTCATGTGTGCGACGCTTGATAATAAGTTGCTACTTTCGGGCTACAAGAGTGAAATATAAAGGTAGTTTACCTACTTACATGGACGAACAAACAAAGTCGGACGGATTCTCGCTAACAAAACACTGTGCCAGTCAAGAGTCGGTCAACTCGCTGTACGTACATGCCGACACGCACACATTCACACGTTAGTTGGCCATTGCGCGGGTAAACGTTAACACAGTGGGTACGTCTACGCTGCGAAAAAATATAAAAATACAGCATGTTTTGTGTGGTGTAATGGTGTAAAAACCGTAGTATTTTAAATGTTATAATAACGGTGCTTAACGCGTATCTATTTACTTCTGTCGACCCGTCACCACGGCTGGTGAAACACAGTCGAAACGTCGGGAATAAAAAGGTATTTTACCAGTAAACATTTAAAATACTTGGTAATGAAATGCGATAGTTTAAAATCCTGTAAACCGTAATGACCAAAATAAAAAAGAATCCAGGAATCACGTTTCATAGGTACTCAAATGAATAATATAATCACTTAGTTCCCGATTTTATACATTAAAATCAATAATTTATTCACCAGAACAATATAATTCATCACAAGGTGAGTATTGCTAATATCCAAAATTATTTCATTAAGTTTAATTATATAGATTTTTTCATGAAGTTTTAATTATGTATTTTGGTTTTTTTGTTATAATATAGTTTCAGGTGGCTAATTTGAATTTGTGTTGATCAGTAGTATAAGTAGCGTTAATTTATTATTGTAGTGGCATTTACAAAATTTTAATTATAGTAATCGCGTTATGTATACGTTAAGTATAATATTTTTTAAGGTATCTGTTTAAAATTAAAAACTGTAGCGGCCCATATAAATAACATAAAATACTTTTAAAACAATGACTTTTGTGCATTCCGCTCACCTGAAAAAAAAAACAATTGTTGCCTAAAATTCTACGAACCACACCTGCGTTAGAACAATAACTAGCGATTACAACTGCGTCGGATGTTTTGGAAAGACATTAATGGTCAATGCGGTAATGACATCTCGGCTATTGTTGTCCCGACAGACATGAAAGTTAATCCCTAATAATCTACTTACATAATTTTGTTATCCTTTATTACCCCTTATTTGCCGACTATGTACATATTTCTTTTAATATAATAAAAAAGTGTAAATTTGACTAACAATAACATAAAGTCATTCCTACATAATAGTACGATTTTTAATTCACTGGAGTAAACTGGTATTTGCTAATGTCACTTTGTAAAATAATGGTGTTGTGGTAATCGAAATAGTGATGTACCAGTGATTCAAGTTCTAAAGTGATTCAACCATATGCATAAAGTTAATGGAAATATACCTAATACTAATAATTATAAATAGATTAAATAGAGATTATATTTAGGTGTAAATAAATAATTACTAAGAATAAATCATTGCAGCACTATTTAGAGAATCATTAATTATGCGGTGAAATTGACGAACAACTAGGCTGTATAGGCTATAATCCTATCTTAAAAACAACGCATACACCGAGTTGCCGGGATTTGACCTTGGCTTTACTGACATGCTGCGCGTGCCACCATTTCGTTTGTCATTCGGCTTCTAACTTCTGGTCTGAGTGCACGAATGTTTCTTTAGCTCACGCGCTGTTTAAGTGTTAAGTTTTTTGTTAGGTTTTGTTTGTGAATATTGTTTAATTGTTTTGTTGAAGTGAAAATTTCTATAGGAAGGTTTGGATAGGGAGTAAATTCATGTAAGTCGTCATGGACACGGTCACGTGACGTGTGAATAATGATAACAATAAAAAAAAAACAAATTTAAGCCGCGCAGAATCGGTCCTCATGATATATCGGTGATGTGTGTCATCATTGCGGCGCTTAATATTTTTTTATCTGTTATTGATATCCAAAAATGACAAAATATTTTTTTTGTTAATATGTTTTTATCATTTGGTTTTAAATACGTAAGACATAAATCAACCAAGTACATCACGCCAACGAGACTTTCTTTCTCCAAAGAAAACGAGGCCAAAGGTTGCTCTTAGATTCACGGCGTACTAAATGAGTGATTCATGTGAATACTTTTGTCTCTTCACTATTTTTCTTTTATCAAAAACTGGTAACACAGTAATCGTCAGTTTACTCCAGTGAATTAAAAATCATATTATAGATAGCCGCCACCAATACGGTGCCTCAGCTTAGTGTTAGCGGGAGATCCGTCCGACTTTTTTTGTTCGTTTATTATATTAAGCAAGTAGGTGTGCTGTGCTCATGTTCATAAGAAAGTGTTTCATTCGTGTGTTGAATTTTCGTTGAATTGAAAGTTTTGGATTGAAGAAGTAGCCTGCTTATAGCCACTATCTTATCAAGCTCTGGATATATAATGTAAGGCAAAAATTATTTCCGAAACACATATTATGTTTAATTAAGTGCTAAATTACTGCTTTCATACTATAACTAATTAACCAGCCATTATGAAATTTTGCATACATATAGTCTGGAGCCCAGAATGTGGCTACATTTTGTCCCGGAAAAGGAAAGGGCGTAACAATTTTGACATTATTAAGGATGCGAGAGTTTAGATGTCGTATTTATGACATTGCGAGAGTTTAGATATCGTATTTATGACATTGCGAGAGTTTAGATGTCGTTTTTATGACATTGCGAGAGTTCAGATGTCGTATTTATTAAGGAGAGAACTCGAAACACGCCAGAAAGGCTAAACGGATCTGGATGAAATTTGGCACAGATATAACATAGATTTTATAGTCTGGAATAGCCCATAGGCTACTTTAAAAGTGTACGATTCCTGGGGATGGATTTATTTTTCTTTTTTCAAACCAAGGTATTGACATGATATTTTTATAGTTGTAGTTTAAGGGTCAGAGAATAACGTAGGTTGCTTTTTATTCCGGAATAATTGATAATAGATATGATAAATAAACACAAAGTGTGAAAACGTTGAAATCGAAAATAACAGTCACGAGCAGGATTTGAACCTGCATCTACCTACTACGTAATTTTACAATTCAGATTTTTACCAAATAATGACACAGCCCTAGAAGCTAAGTTTGCCTGATCGGTATAATGTATGAAAATACTTCCGACAGATGGTGCAGGCGTCGCCCAAAGACGTTAAGAATGAATGTGTTATCGAAATTAGCAGTCAGGAGCAATTGTCACGATAGCTGAATTGTCAAAGCATCTGGACGCTATCCAGGAGAAGCAGGTTCAAATCCTGCTCGTGACTTATTTTCGATTTCACATTTTCACACTGTGTTTATTTATATGGCTAAAGCATGTCAAATGCTAAAAAAACTAACTGTACATAAAAATATCTATATAGATATGTAGTATAGCAATACTTGCCTAGAGATCATTAGTATAGCATATAGTTATATATATATATATATATATATATATATATATATATATATTGTTAATTCTATATTAAAGGAGTTATTAAAGAAGCCTGGAATTTGTCTTCAAACAACGGTGACGAACACGCCCAACAGGCTGGCGGGGCAGAGCAGCTAACAGCCCGTTGTACAGAGCATCACCAGGCTATATCCTTAATGCGGATCATCCAGAGCATCAGGGCTGTGGTAAATATTGCTGCCTGGAAGAACACGTCTCTCAAAATACTAAGAGGCACAACTCTTGCGAAAAAGAAATAGGTAGGTACATATTAAAACTTGATTTCTTATATTCTGTTTTGTTCGAAAATATATATAACTAATAATAAAAAAAAAATACCTTATGTAGGATATTGCGATGAGACGAAAGGAATTAAGCTCATCGATCTTAAAAGGATTAATGCTTTCTATAAAAAAGAAACAGAGGCAGTCATAGAACTGCTGACAGAAGTGAAAACACAATACCTAACAATTTTGCAAAATATTCGACAATAGATACATTTAGATATTTTTATATATATTTTTAGCATTTGACATGCTTAGCACTATACATTAAACACAAAGTGAAAAATGTGAAATCGAAAATAACAGTCAGGAGCAGGATTTGAACCTGCATCTTCTGGATACCGTCCAGATGCTTTACCAATTCAGCAATCCTGACAATTGCTCCTGACTGCTAATTTCGATAACACATCATACTTAACGTCTTAGGGTGACGCCTGCGCCATATGTCGGCAGTATTTTCATACATTATACCGACCAGGTAAACTTAATTAAGCTGAATTGGTAAAGCATCTGGACGGTATCCAGAAGATGCAGGTTCAAATCCTGCTCCTGACTGTTATTTTCGATTTCACATTTTTCACTTTGTGTTTAATGAATAGATACATTGTTCTTGTCAACAATTTTGCAAAATATTCGACAATAAATACATTGTTCGTGTCATTTATTTTTCTACGTACTTTCTAATCATATTATAATGATTATCGAAAACACAACTAAAAAATCGAAGGATGTGATGTCGGTCGGTGACGCCGGCCGCATCCCTCCCGCAGACGCTCTTCAGCCCGCCGCACTCTTGTGGGCGCGAACATCAAACAATGCATCGGTAGCCATACATTTTTCGGAACATGAGAGGTTTTTGTGTGTGCTACCGGCGTTCATCGATTTATAAGACGTTATTACGTCAAAAATGTATTTTATGATAGCGACAATTGAGAAACCATGTGATTTGTATTTTAATATAGAATGTGCTGTAGATGTTACTAATCCATTTATCTATCAGCCTTTTGATGGCTCCTCAAGAGAGTGTCACAATGAGCGATTCTGTTCAGACTGCTTCCATGCTCCCCGTGGCTTTAACGAGATCGTCGATCCATCTGATAAACAGTCTTTCCACGCTGCGCCATCCAATACGCGGTCGCCTTTCATGAACCTTTCTTTCTCAACGGTTGTTGATTTGTCGAACAATGTAGAAATGCAGAGAATCGTAGCTCCTTTGACACAAATGTCGTGGGCGCCTGAACGTACCAAATATGCAACTATTCGAAGGTATAATTATTGGTTTATTATTTCTTTAATATTATTGAACTTCTACTCGCGTGTTTTATACATACAGGTATTATTAGAGCAGATCCTTTATACACAAAGACCTACAAGTTGCGCAATATAAGTTTTAGGTATTGTACACCTACCACTGACGGAACGTAATATATGGTTCCGGTGGCTCGCCAATAAAGGCGGAGAGACGGCACACGGCGGGTTTATTTAGTGTGTGAGGGCCCCTGCTCGTTGCCCCAAACTATGGGGTGTGCGGTTAGGTACATTTTTTCCCACCTAAACAAAAAAAAAAGGTATTGAACACTTATGCCTGAATATTCTTTTAACTGTACTAGATATTTTTATATTTGTGTGATTTTTGTGTTGCCTTAAATCTAAGGACCAAACTTTGAAAAATGTATATTCATACAAAATAATTAGTAGTGACATACAAAATAAGTGGTAGTGAGAACTATGGTATATTTCAGTGGTTCCTAAAGAAATATGGGAATCGTGATTTGATCAGAGCTTTCTAGTCATTGGCAATAAATATTGCTGTCTGCCTGAGGATTTGTTCTCCCTATTAAAACAGTAACTTGAAGAAAGGTATTTATTAAATATTTTAGTAGTAAACAGAAAAAAAAAATTTTTTTAGTGTTGCGATGAGATCTAATATTCGATCCTAACATCAAAAAAAAAAATTATCAAGGCTTGAAATATTACATTTTGTAGAAAATAGTTTCTACCATTCTGATGTAAGAGAAATGGCTATTTAAACAATTCATCGCCCACTCTGTACCAGTCAGTAGAAGCAGTCTGCGATACAGTTAATTCGAAGTCGGACTTCAAAAACGACCATGGGGTATGCCGAACCCTTTGCCATTTAGTTACTACATGTTACTAAAAACAGTTGTTAAAGGAAAATTTTTGCTAAGTTTTTCTAACCAGTTAAGGAACAAGCTGCGTCAGATTTCGCGCCAAAGAAAGAATCGTAGATGCTTCGGAACAAGCGGCTTGTGCAGCACCTCAACGCATCAAGTATACGACTAATCGATGGTATGATTATAGGCATCGATTTTATAATCTTACTTTTGAATCATGTGTCTTACTTTTTCTACAGAGACTTATAAGTTAACCAAAATAAATTTTAGGTCTTGTACACATAGTCTAGGCCATAGGCCGTGTGGGGCCGGCTTTAGAAATGTCCTACCCCTCTCTACGTCGTCTCTAAGTCGTAAAAGCCGACTGAGGGAATACAGAGGGAGTGGGCAGCAGCATTCCCTCGAGTATTAACAACATCCACTGCGATCGCCAACCCGCCTGCCAAGCGTGGCGATTACGGCATTATCCCCCATGACGGGACCGCTCCTTATGGCGTTCTCTTGGGGAGGCCTATGTCCAGCAGTGGACTTTAAAAGGCTGATGGATGGATGGACACATAGTCTTATGTCTTCTTCTTTAGTCGGGGGTACATATTTTTTTCTTTGAGTGATGATTTTTTAGGAAACATTTGTGTGCCGTCGAAAATTAAGGATCGAAGCTTTAGTAAATAGGCAAAATGGTAAAAAAATTGTAGTCGAGCCAACTGTGCTATTGTCAAGAAAGCCAGATGCATGCTCCCTTAAAACTGATGTATCGCTTTACTACGAAACAAGTCAGAAGAATATTTCCTGAAAAATTGCTGTCAAGTAGAAAGGTATTACGTTTAACTTAATTTTTTTGGCTGCTTAGTTTTTGTTGTGGTTGAAAATAAAAATGCTTAAAATATTTTTTTATCTGATGTTCCCATTTTTCTACTTGTACGTGATACAGTTAATTCGAAGTCGGACTTCAAAGTAGTTCGAAAAGTCCACATGTGCCTTGGATTCAAATACGAATTAACCTTCCCAAATTAGGCTGGCTCTGGTGATTTAGTAAGGTGAAGGGGGATGATGATGGGCCTTTATTAAATTCTAGTGATAGTAGCGTTGAATCAGAGCACTTCCGTGATGTCACTTACCTATGTGAAGCAAATTCACTACTACTAGAGTACAGTGACAGTGTACAGATCAACTATATCGCCATCTGTGCACATCTTGACTGCTTAAGCAGACCACGTTGTTGATATCCCCAACACCGCTAAGGAGGCTTTGCAAGGGATACGAAGCGAAGCTGTATTAGGTGAGTATTAATACTTATTTATATGATGAAAATTACGTTTTTAAATAATCGGCTCATATATGTCATATGTTATATATCAAATAACAAAATTAAAATTTTTATTATAACGTGACAGAGATCTCCAGTGACTATTGGTTTCCAGAGCATTGAGTGCTTCATTGGTAGCAAAATATGCTCAGCATGATATATGCCTGAGTTCAAAGGTAAATCTTTGGTTGCGATAATTTATGTGCTTCAAGACAGAAGAGAGTGTTTTTTAATTGTAATTACCTACCTCAGTTCACTGCATCCAACGGCTCCCTCGGTCGACGGGTTCTTACTACGCTGCGCCATCCAATACGTGGTCGCCACTCGACAGCCTTTCTTCCCTAACGGCTGATTGTTTTTCGAACGATGTGGCCTATCCATTGCCATTTAGGTACTGTAACATGTTACTAAAACAGTTGTTAAAGGGAAATTTGCTATGGCTTACTAACAAGTTAGAGGAACTAACTGCAGTTAAGAAAGAATCGTAGATGCTTCGGTACAAGCGGCTTAAAGAGCACCTCAGCACATCAAGTATGCGACTAATCGAAGGTGGAATTGATTTCTTTTATTTATATAATCTTACTTTTGAATCACTTTGACGGCCCTAGTGGCGTAGTCGGTAGTGTAACCGACACAAGATCATGGGTTCGATCTCCAGGGCAATTATTTGTGTGATGAACACAATATTTGTACTGCGTCTGGGTGTTTTCTATCTATTATATGTATGTATTTACAAAAAAAAGATGTAATTTATGTATTACGCCATAAATACCCCTAATCTGGTATGCTTGTGTTATACAAGAGATAAGCTTAGTATGGGACCAGAGGACGTTGTGTGGAATATCCGTGAATATTTATTATTATTATTATTATGTCTTACTTTATCCACAGAGAACCACAAGTCGGACAAAATAAATTTTACGTCTATTACACACAATTTTACGTGTGAGTATTCTTTTGTCTGTGTAACGCCGTGAAGCGCGTTTATTGGTCAGACTGCGTGATTTCTGTAGGAAACATTACGCAATGCTAAAATTAAAAACGAAAACATTCATAGATGTTTACAGGCAAAGAGGGTAAAAAATATATTTTTTATTTTATTTATTATTTATTTATTTACTACAAAAAACATAACATCTTAACAGCTAATGTTTAAAGCGATGATATGACGATGATTATTAAATACTAAGCAATATTAGTTCTGATCGTAGTATTTTCACATAGCCTGTGAGCCACACTTGTAAAATCTGCCAGGCTGCATGTAAATATATCGATATTCGTCGATATTAAATTTGATAGTATTACAGCACGTGACATGGGGCCAAACTTCAGCAGGTTTGTCCTGCATGTAGGCACGCAGGACGTCGGCAACTCGCGCCGCCTGGTCGCCGGCGCCAGCGCCTCGAGGTGGTACAGCTCACCGCGCACCACTCGCCACACGGACTTGCAGAGCGCGACGTCACACCTCACGCCCAGTTTCCGGTACTCCACCATGCCGATAACGAACAGGGTCGGGTACATCAGAGGGTAGTAAGGATAGACGCTATACTCCTTCAAATACAGATAACGCGTAAATTTATTTTGTAGCTTTTCTAACAAATTCACGTACTTATCCTCGTGAGGATTCCAGACAAGCGCATTCGTTTCCAGACAGATGTAGGTAATAGTAGAGTTCTTGAAGAAGTACGGGATTCGTTATCAAACGACGGTAACGAACATGCCCGAAACAGAGTGGCGTGGCAGAGCAACCTACTGCACAGTTGCAGAGATCTTCTCTGGGTGGCCAGTGGCAGTGAATATTGTTGCCTGTTTCTGATCTCTTATGAAAACCGTAAGAAGCACAACTAAGAAAAAGTATTCAAATAAAAAGGTATATTTAACTCCCTATTAAAACTTTTGGTTGCTTATGTTTTTGTCGGAGAAGTAGTCTTCTAATATGGAATGTGCTAGTAATGTTACTAAACCATGTATCCATCCATCAGTCTTTTGGACGTTTCTCCAGTAGAGCGTCACATTGAGATTCAGTGCAGACTGCATCGAAATACTCCTCAGGCTTTGGGACTAGATCAGTCAAAACATTCTGAAGACTGTGAAGGGACATGGTGGATCATGGTGTCACTTTATTAAATTCTAGTGATAGTACCAGTGAGTCAGATGACTTCCGTGGTGTAACTTATGTTCCAGCTGAAGAGTCATCGTATGACTCACTATATTACAGTGACAGTTCACAGATGGCGATGCAGTAGATCTTGGTCGCTGAAGCAGACCACAGACCATGCTGTCGATGGACCCAACACCGCGAAGATTCTGGAAGGTCACAATTCACAGAAATAAAGAGAGAAGTTATATTAGGTGAGTATTAATATCTGATTTATATGTTAGGGTTTCACGAAAATGACGGTCTTAACTAAAAGTCTTTTTATTTCAAAAAACAGCGAAAACTTTAATTGTGTCACCGATCGTGCGATTTTCATTGCGTTAATTACGCGACAGAGAACTACCAGTGACTATGTGTACTGTGTGTGAGTGTAGAATTGGTAGTAGAGCATGCTTCATGCATTGAAGTTCAGAGAAGAACGTTGCTGCTTGGAGATTTAAATCTTTTAGCGCAATAATTAGTTAGCTTGAAGATGAAATAGATCATGTTTCAACTATAATTACGTACCTTAGTTCTTCTCAGAACTTACTCATTTCTATTGTTCGTAGACATATGGGCACCAGCATACCCACGCTCTTATTTCTAAGATTCATAGAAAAGTCACTATCATATTTCTACATATACAGAGAAAGTCGCGATCAATTTTCTATTTATACGCAGAAAGTCGAAACGTTTTTCTATTATTACACACCAACTTTTTTTTTTTTTTTTTTTTTTATTTTAGGTGGGCAAAAATGTCCTACCGCACACCCCGCTGCCCGGGGAGACAACGGGGTAGTGTGGGGCTCTCACCCACTAAAAACCCACCGTGCGCCCTCACCCGCCCTTGCTACGGCGGATCACGGGAACCGCGTCGTTTCTCCGCGATCCGCAGGCGGCAGCCCCTTCGGGCACCCTCTCTTGTGCGACGCCCCGCGCACTTGGGCGTCACACCTTCGCGGTAGGCTTCCGCGGACGGCAGGGTACTCCCCGACCCCACCGTCCGCAGCCTCGGCTAGGGCGGCATCAGGCGCAGGTAAGCGCGCGCACGCCGCCCCGCGCGCCGGCGGCGAATCGGGTCCGCGAAGGAGGATTCCTCCCGGGCCTTCTCCGCCGCCTCCTTCCGCGAGATGACAGCCTCGCAGAAGGCGGCGACCGCGGTCCAGGCCCTGTCACTGCCAACCATCGCTCGCGCAACGGCCGGCAGCGACAGGTCCACGCCTATGACTGCAGCGAGTTCCCGGCGCTGCACATCCCAGGCCGGGCACGACTCGAGCGTGTGCTGCGCCGAGTCCTCGCCGCAGTCGCAGTGGTGACAGCCTGGGGTCGTCTCCCTCCTAGCGATCGTGTGCAGGTATTTGCCGAAGCAACCGTGCCCCGACAAAACCTGCACCAACCGGAAGGTGAGGACCCCGTGCTGCCGCCCCGCCCATTCTTCCAAGATCGGCCGGAGCGCCCCCACGGTCCAGAGACCAGCCCGGGGCGTCTCCAGCCGAGACCTCCACTTTAGGACGGTGGCGCGGCGGGCATCTTCCCGCCACGCAGAGATTGCGCTTGGCGAGGGGCGGCTGCCCCCCGCCCGCGCCGTCGACGCCCGCCGATAAACGTCGGCGAGCACTTCCGCCTCCAGATCCCACGGGGGGGTTCCGGCCAACGCGCAGGCTGCATCGCACGAGACCGTGCGGTACCCGCGTATTGCCCTGACCGCTACGACCCTCTGTGGACGCCACAGAAGGGCCCTATTGCGAGCGGCCAGGGACTCCGCCCACACGGGCGCGCCGTACAGTGCCATTGACCGTACTACCCCCGCGTAGAGTCGTCGACACGCGAGACTCGGTCCGCCCAAATTCGGCATCAGTCGCCCGAGGGCGGACGCCGTGCCGACGAGCTTTGGCGCAAGACGGCGGAAGTGCTCGTCAAAGTGCCACCGTCCATCCAATACCAGGCCCAGGTACTTGATGTGGGCCTGGATTGGAAAGCCCACACCGTTGACCGTTATCGAGGCGCCGGCGGGTGGGCCGCGTCGGGGCCCATGGAAGAGTAGGGCCTCCGACTTTTCAAGGGCCACCCTAAGCCCCAGCGCCTCGATCCGCCTGACCACCTCCGCGGTTCCTGAGGTGGCCAGCGTTGCCGCCTCCTCGAGGGTCCCGCCCCGGGCTGTGACGAGCGTATCGTCTGCGTAGCAAATTACGCCCAGCCCGGGGGGGAGCCGGCCACGGAGGACCCAGTCGTAGCCGATGTCCCACAGGAGCGGCCCTAGAACCGAACCCTGCGGGACGCCGCACGACATAGCCCTCCTTACAACGTCCCCTTCCCGGTCCACGAAGAGGACGCTGCGGCCGTCGAGGTAGTCCGCCACCAGCCGCCTTAGGTAGAGGGGCACTCCATGGTACCGGAGTGCCTCCTTGATGCAGCCGAATGGCAGACTATTGAAGGCGTTGGCGATGTCGAGCGACACCGCCAACAGCACTTCCCTCGAGGTGACGGCCTCCGCAGCCGCGGCCTTCAAGCGCAGGATGGCGTCGACCGTAGACCGACCCGCCCGAAATCCGAACTGGGCATCGGACAGGTCGGGGCCGACCGCACTTAGGTGCCGGACGATGCGGGCAGCGACTACCCGCTCGAGCAGTTTGCCCGCCTCGTCCAGCAACACGATGGGCCTGAAGGCCGCGACTGTATTCGGAGACCGTCCCGGCTTCGGCAGGAGCACGAGCTTCCCCTCCTTCCAGCAGTCAGGGAACCGTCCGGACACCAGGCAAGCGTCGAACAGTCCCCTGAGGCGGGGCTCTAGGTGGTCGAGGACCAGGGCCAGCACTCGGGCGGGAACCCCGTCCGGCCCGGGGGCGGCGCTTCTCCGCATACGCGCTGCCGCCGCCCCCATTTCCGTCGTCGTCACGGGCGGTACCTCCCCGTCGTCGGCCTCCCGGTCGTCATCTGGCGGAGCCATGACCGGGGGCGTGTGCACCGCCCGTGAAGGGAATAGTCCCTCAACCACCTCAGAGAGGAAGCCCGGCTGGAGGGTCTCCGTAAGGGGGGGGCCCTGGGCGCGGAGCTTGTTAAGCGCCGCGCGGTACGGGCGTCCCCAGGAGTCACGCTCGAGACCCTCCAGCATCTCCTGCCTTTTCGCGTCCTTGGCGCGACAGATGGCCAGCTTAAATGCGGCGCGCGCACTGCTGTACGCCGCATACAGCCGGCCCTCCCGCTCTTCGTCGCGGATTCGGCGACGTCGGCTGCGGGTGTAGGACCTCCGGGCACGAATACAGGCCGCACGGAGGTCCGCCAGCTCCGGGGACCACCAGTAGACCCCCTTCCGTCGGGGCGGGCGCCGCACGCGGGGCATGGCCGCATCGCAGATCTGCGTAAGCATGCCGCGAATGCGGCCAGCCTCGGCGCCCACGTCTTCCGTCAGGAGGGGAGGCAGCCAAGATTGAAAAATGGCCGCCTCCACCAGCAGCTCCCGGTCGAGCCTACCCACAGCCCATCGCGGAAAAGCGGGAGTTCCGTCCGCCGCGTGACCCCTGCTGGCGCTCTGAAGGGTCCGGGAGACCTCTATCTGAATGTATCTGTGGTCAGATAGGGTCTCGACCTCCTCCAGGACTCGCCAGCTCCCCACACGTGCGGCGACACCGGGGCTAGCGAACGAAAGGTCCACTATCGACCCGCCCCCGCGCCGCACGCACGTTAGGGCGGACCCTCGGTTTAGCAACACGAGGTCCGCCGCTTCCGCCCACTCTTGGACCGCCGCACCTCGGGCGTCCGTCCTGGGGGACCCCCACGCCGTTGATTTGGCGTTGAAGTCCCCCAGCACCAGCACAGGGCTCGGTGCCATCCGCCGTATCGAGGTCTCCAGGTTGTGCAGGAAGACCTCGAAAGCCGCCAGACTACGATTGGGGGAGAAGTACACGCCATACAGCGTGACCCCTCCCCATTCAGCCGCCACATATCCCGTGCCCTTGTCTTTGACTGACAAGGGCGGGGAATGCGGCGCCGCCGACCCGACGACCGCCACGGAGCCATCCCCGCTACCCGCCCAATTGGGGCGATCGGGGACTATGTAGGGCTCCGCAGCTACGGCAACACCGATCGACCGCTCCGCCATGGATTGCAGGAAGAGGTCCTGCGCCCTGGCGGAACGGCCGAGATTCCCTTGGAGGAGGATAGAGTCGTGGTCCATAAACTAGACCACGACATCCTCCTCCATGCGCTGCGGCGGTCCAGCCGCGCTGGGTTGAGCAGCCGGGGCCGATTGGCTGCCCACCCCCCTCTTGGGGCCTGACTTGGCCGGAGGCCTGCACCCCACCCGCCCCATGCAGTGGTTGGCGGGGCGGTTGCCCGCCGCGCATGCGGGGCAGTGTGGAGTGGCAGTACAGGTCGCCGCCTGGTGCCCTGCCTGACCGCAGCGGAAGCAAAGCCCGCTGCAGTCGAAGCAGTTGGTGCACAGCGGCCGGGTGTGACCGACCGCCATGCACTTGTAACACCTGGCAGGCCGGGGCTCCAACGCGGTTACCCGCGCGGCGCTCCAGCCCACCAGAAGTCTACCGGCGGCGACCAAATCTTTGGCCGCCGCGACAGGGCACGATGCCCAGACGGCACCCACACCACCTGGGCCTGGGCGAATGGTGCCCACCCGGACGGCGCTGCTGGGAGACCCGGTTTTCGAGGCGATTGCCTCCCGGATCTCTTCCACCGTCACAGAATCGTCCAGCCCGGAAATGCGCAGTTCGGCGCACTTCACGGGTCTGGCGACCCGGACACCACTCTCAGCCGGGAACAGGCCCAGCAGCCTCGCGGCCATCGCGTCGGCCGTCTTGGCGCCCTCTGGCCCCAGGTACTCGAAAATTCGAGCACCTGTCCGGGCTTGGCGGGAGCGAGCGGAGACGTCCCCGAGATCGGAGACGTTTATCTCCCGCCGGGCACGCTTCAGGACGGCCTCGTACGTCAGACCCCTATCCTTGGCCTCAGGCAGCAGCGTGATTACAACGGCTGCTGTCTTCGGCACTTTTAGTTTTCGCGGCTTCCGCGTCCTCTTCTTTTTGTTCTGACCGCCGCCAGAATCACCCTTTAAGGGTGCAGTAGGGGCCGCATCTCGGGCTGCGGCACCCTTGCGCCTCCTACCCCGGGACTTTCGCCCACCATCCACAGTCTGCCAGCCCTCGTCAGCAGAACCAGCAGTGCGGGGGGCAGGAGGTGGGCCCCGGGGCGCAGCAGCTTGAGCCCGCAAGGGCCCAGCAGCGCCAGGTAGGGCCGGGAACTCTTCCCGACCCTGAGACTTCTTAGGCTGGGCCATTGGTGGCCCAACCTTGGCGCCCTTTCTCCCCCTCGTGGGGTGCTCCGGCGGCGGCACCGCCACTGCCGCAGAGTATGATGCCACGCGACCACCCTGACAAGGGAGCGGTGCCGGCACCGAGGGTGCTGCAGCTCTCCTCTTATCTGCGGCGAGCGGCGGACGAACGCGGGGCTCAGGTGGGAGCCGGGCGCTGAGAGCGCTGATCCGCGGGTCGTAGACCGCTGCGACGCGGTCGATTACCCGGCGGAACAGCTCCTCCGATGCATCGACCGGTGGCGCAGAAGCGCTCGGAGTGGCAGCCGAGGCCCTCGGGACCGCCTCAGGGAGCCCCAATTCGGCTCTCATATTGGCCATCCCGAGGCGCATTTCTTCTACATTTGCCTCGAGGCGCTGATTTCGCGCCCCAAGCTCGGCCACCTCCACCTCTAGGCGCTCATTGCGCGCCACCAGCCGCTCCACCACGTCGGACAGCTCCGTGGCGGCGTTCTTTAGACACCTAATAAAGGTGCCTTTTAAATTTCGAGAGCCCGTGGCCACCGTGGTTATGATGGCCACACTGTCCGAGGCTCTCTCGGCAATCTGGGCCGCCGTGGGCGGCCCATTCTGGTCTATCGGGAGGCGGAGCTTATTAGAGAGGTCCGCCAAGCGTTCCTCCGCTGTTTGCTCCGCCTCCATCCTCTTTAAATTTATTGTCTCGGCCTTGTTGGCCGAGATGTTGCGTGGGATCGGTGTCCCAGGCCGGCTGACTCCTCGACCCCTAACCGCAGTCGGTATTTTAGGGGGAGGCATCTCCGCCGAGCTGCCGTCTGACTCCGACGCAGCGCCACCCTGAGACAGGGTGCGCTTGCGCCAAAACCGCGACGGGAGCGGCTCCAATAGCACCGCAACCTCTGCCGGCCGCGGTGACTGTACTCGAGCAGCCTGGATATGGCCGCTCTCCTCGGCAGCGGACATCTCGGCAGCTGAAGTACAAACCGAGCTGCCCGTCGCCGAGCCATCCCTTGAAGATTGGGACTCTCCCATCTTCTTGCCCTTGCGGGCCTTTCTGCCGCCGCGCGATTTACGCGCGGATGCATTGGTAGGGGCAGTAGTTTTTGCCGGACCCCTATCGGCTGAGGTGTCAGGTGTCGCACCCGACTCCGTCGAAGTTTTCTTTTTTAAATTTTCAAAATCCATAAGATTCCCACGAGTGTGGGAGAAAAGAGGTCCACCCGGGCAGAGCTCCCAGTACCCGGGTAAGCGTACATTTGTAACCCAACACAGGGGGACCGCAGGTACCCTGGCTGGGGGCGCGCTCGAGACTGAACTACCCATCAGCCATGCATCTCCTCGCCGCGCGCCAGAACTTGAGATTCGGGGTAATTTTTTATAGAGGTTGTCTTCCTCGCGGTCCGGGCGATTAAGCCAAGACCCTCGTTCCTGTATGCCCGCGAGACGTAACCACAGACACGCGCTCAGGTTTACGATTTGGGACGGGGGGGGCCGCTGTGGCCCCACTGTCCCCCCTCTCCAGAGCCCGGTGAGCCAGTCTGGCCCCACCGACTCCGACGCCTGGTCTATCCGCCGTGCCCTCTGCTGAGTCAGAGGGACACGCGGAGACCCGTCCTGTCCGGAATTTTAGCCGCCGGCGACTGCCGACGTTGCCCGGGGTGCACCACTAGGAGGTAAACCAGACAAATTAGCACCCCATTACACACCAACTACATCAACGCTGGCTTGGAGCGCATATAGTGAAACTATCCAGCATTTTTTTAAATAAACGGTAGCGCAGCAATGATGTTAGTACGGGTGACATTGGATGGTACCTCTAGTATTAGTAATATACCTCGAAAGTGGCCAGATTCCAATGCGCTTCACAAGTGTATCACAACCAGCGATACTGTGCACTGAATCTAAAGGATACGGAGGATTTGACTAAATCCTCGGTCTCCCTTTTGAAGGATGACCGCTGCGCCTCGACAACCTTTCTTCCCTAACGATTAGTTCGTCTGAATTTGTGGCCTGCGCTTAAAGAAGCTATCTTGAGTTACTACCAATTTCGCGTCTTAGAAAGAATCATAGATGCATTGGTACAAGCAGCTTGAGCAACACCTCAATGCACCAAGTATGCGAATAATCGAAGGTATGGTTATTAACATTGATTTCTTTTAAATTATGTGTTTTTTTTCCGCAGACCCACCAGGCGTGCAAAGACATGCTAGGTCACATTATCCACATAGTCCTACACCTTTTTTTGGTGGCAATAAATGTACTATAACGCACACCGCCACCTTTTAAACAAACCTGCCGTGTGCTGTCTCTCTGCCTGTGTTGGCGGGCCACTGGTATTCTATGGCTTAGCTGCTTTGGTTTATAGTCCTATACCTGAACTTTCTTTTGGTGAAGCTACATATTTTATCGAGTGATGATTTCTGTAGAAAAAAAAGGCAAAAAAATTGTGTATTTCTTAAATTGTAAAAAAAATGTTGTAGTACAGAAGCATGGGATTCGTTATCAAACGACGGTGACGAACACTCGCTGGAAGACTGGCTTGGCAGAGCAGCTAACTGCATTGTTGCACAGAGCATCTGGGCAGTGGTAGTGAATATTGTTGCCTGAAGAACTAGTCTCCTAAGAACAGTAAGAAGTACAACTATTTAAGGAAAAGTAGTCTAAATAGAAAGGTACATTTAACTGGCATTAAAACTTTTGGTTGCAAGTTATGTTTCTGAATAGTAGTCTCCTAATGCTGGAAATGTTACTAATCCATTCTTCCATCAGCCTTTTTATGCCTCCTCAAGAGAGTGTCACAGCGAGTGATTCTGTTCAGACTGCTTCCATGCTCCCCGTGGCTTTAACCAGATAGTTGATCCATATGATGAAAGGTCTTTCAACGCTGCGCCCTCCAATACGCGGTCGCCTTTCAAGAATCTTTCTTTCTCAACGGTTGTTGATTTTTCGAACAATGTAGCCTGGTCATTACACTTATTGTCACATTACTAAACCAATAGGTAAATGATAAATTTGCCAAGCTTTTCTAATCGGCTTAAGGATCTAGCTGCAGTTGTTTCCGATGCTTCGTCTGACAGAGAATCGCAGATCCTTTCACACAAATGTCGTGGGCGCCTCAACGTACCAATTATGCAACTATTCTAATGTATGAATATTGGCATTGATTTCTTTAATATTATTAATCTTTTGAATCATGTATCCTATACATACAGGTGCTATCAGACCTACGTTACGCAATACAAGTTTTAGGTATAGTATACCTATACCTGAACCTTCTTTTAGCATCGCTAGATATTGCACGCCGCATAAGCGAAGTGTTGAGGTGGGTACTATTCTCGTTTTACACAGAACAACTGATTTTTTCAAACTTAAAATGTCTCTTTTTATCATATATTGTAGTTGTTAAATAATATATATACACACACACATATCAAGAAAAAACACTATTTTTGACACACATGATATTTTTTATGCCATTTTTGTTATTTAAACTAGTTAAAAAGCTGTTTAAAAAAGGTCTGTCTTGGACGTCCGTTTGTTGTAGTACAGTGAAGTTAAGCTGCAAAAACTGATAAAAATGTTCTAGGAACGACTTTATGTGGTAGAAACTGTGTTATATTTCAGAAACCTGAGGGATTATCTGCGTGAAAGTAGTATCGATAGAAGGGCTGTAAAAGACGAACAAACGAAGACCTCAATCACCAACGTGGACCGAGGATAGCAGACAGGATGGTAAGTATAAAGTTGCAATTTGGTATTTTTCAGAAAAAAATTAACGTTTTTTGTTATATAGTGCGTTATTATACACAAACCTGAAGGGTATACTACAATTATTTAATATTGGATGAAAGACTTAGACGAGGAACAATTTAAGACCTCAACCACCAACGTGGACTGAGGATAAGCAACAGAAGGTAAGTGTTAAGGTGAATATTTTAAATGTGAGCTAACGAAAATGTACTAAGTTGATATCTAAGAAAAAATTTTCAAAATTTCAGGGCTCTGAAGGAACCACTGATGTATAGTATGCTAAGGATAATTACAAGAAAGTAAAGGGAGCAAAAAACAGACTGAAAATCGCACTAAAAACCTAAAAATTTCGATGTTTTCTATTAAAATTGTGTCCTTAAGGTAAACTTTCGCGGGGGGACCTCTTTCCCCTCTAACAGAAATCGGTTATTTTTATCACTTACAGACGGAGTTGAACCGCGAGTGAGGTATCCACAGATTTGTCTCGGTCTAGACTATATTGTGTTAAGAATTTATACTGATAGGATGAAACACTGCGAAGTGATTGGCGAAAAGGCGGAATATGCAGTACAAGAGTAGTTGGGCAGGTCAATTTTAAAAATTGAGTGTACAGAAATGAATGTTAACACGATAACAACCGAAATACTTTACTAATCGAGTCTTTTTTTTTCCTTTTTAACTTGAGTATTACTACGAATAGAGCCTTATTACTTTTCACGGTCTGATTCGATGTGGTTTAATTGTTATTAAATAAACAAAAAATACTGAATATTTATGCTCGACGCGACACTAAAACCAGCGCTATAATTTTCATGAGAACTATTTCTATAAACCAATATAGAAGTACTTCTTAAAATTAGCGCTAGATGGCGTGTAAGACATAAAACCCACATTAGTACTTTTTGAAATTAGCGCTATCTATGTGATTTATTGAAAACTACTTATTAAGACCTACACATTATTAGTTACTTATCAAATAGTCAATTTTATTGTGAAAAATGAAGGTTATGAGGCGTGCAGTTTTGGATTTTCCAAAGTATTTTTATATTTGAGTGATGATTTTTGTAGGAAAATAGTATTGTGCTGCCACCAAACAATCACCAAACCTTCAAAAATGTGTAAGATAAACAAAAAAATTACGCGCCTGTCTGAAGAAGAGTAACTTAAGGAAAAGTGTTAAAAAATCTTTATTTATATTGAAACTTTTTATTGCTTAACTAATTTTTTAGTCTTAAATAGTAAGAACTTCGGTTGTAAAGCAAAGAAATGTATTTTTGTAAGCTATTGTCATGAGTATATACGATCATCGAACCTAACACCAAAGAAATGATTATTAAGGTTTGAAATATTACAATTTATATAAAATAGTTGCTACTATTCTAATGAAAAGGAAAAGTTTACTTTCAGGAGCTGTAGACTAAATGGCCCTAAATCTTACCAGTAAGTTGAAGCAGTCTGCGATACAGTTAATTCAAAGTCTGGTTTTCGAATTCGATGATGGTGTCACTTCATTAAATTTATAATATAGTAGCATTGACTTCCATGATGTCACTTATGTGCCAGATGGAGAATCATCGTATGAGTCACTAGAGTACAGTGACATTTCAGATGGTGATGCAGTCGATCTTGGTCGCTGAAGCCAACCATGCTGTCGATGGACCCAACACCGCGAAGAAGGCTTTGAAAGGTCACAATTCGGAAGAAAGAAGCTATGTTAGGTGAGTATTAATCTTTATTTATATGTAAGGGTATTTCCGAAAATTACGGTCTTAACTAATCAGCTCATAAGTCTTTTTATGTCATAAGACTAAACGAAAAATTAACAACTGGCACATTAACAACAACTAGTGACTACTGATTACTCGAGAATTGAGGGCCGAGAGTGTATATTTGTTCTCAGAACATTCTTATTTCTGTTATTAGTAGACAATTTGGCAACGGCAAACTCACCATAGAAAAGTCACTATCATATTTCTATGTATACCTACACAGAAAGTTACTATCAATTTTTATTTATACGCATAAAGTCATAAAGATATTTCTATTATGAAACAGTGAAACCAGTGAAAATATCTGGCATTTGTTTTAAATAATTTAATATTTTTTTGGTTACGCAGCAATTACGATTACACGGGTGACACTGTGCGTTACTCATAGTTTTAGTAATAAAGCTCGCAAGTAGGTATCTTAGTACTAACGCGCTCCCTAAGAGTGTGCTACAACTAGCTACAGTTACGTCTGATTTCGTGTCTAAGAAAGAATCATAGATGCTTCGGTACAAGTGGCTTGAGTAGCACCTCAACGCCCAAAGTATGCGACTAATTAAAGGTATGATTATTAACATTGAGTTCTTTAATATAATTTTACTTTTAAATGATGTGTCTTTCTTTTACCGCAGAGCAAAGAAATTTTAGGTCACACACATAGTCCTGCATCTTTTTTATGTTAAGGCCGGAATAAAATAACTTTACGCACACCACCATCTTTTAAACAAACCTGCCGTGTGCCGTCTCTCTGCCTGTGTTGGCGGGCCACTGGTATTCTATGGCTTTGCTGCATTGGTTCATAGTCCTATACCTGGCCTGGATTTTCTTTTGGTGAAACTACATATATTTATCTTTGAGTGATTATTTCTGTAGAAACATTGTGTTTTGCTGAAATTGTGTTTACAGGTTAAAAGGTAAAAACAATATATGTATAGTAGTTTAGTTCTCTAAGAAGCATAGGATTCGTTATCAAACGACGGTGTCGCACAGGCGACAGCAGACTGCCTTGGCAGAGCAACCGACTGCATTATGGCAGAGAGCTTCTGGGTAGTGGCATTGAATATTGTTGTCTGCCTGAAAAACTGATCTCCTAGAAACAGTAAGAAGCACAACTTGAAGAAAAAATTTATCCAATAAAAAGATAAATTTAACTCATATTAAATCTTTTGATAGAGTTATGTTTTTGTCGAAGTAGTAGAGTCTCCTAATATAGAATGTTCTGGTAATGTTACTAAACCATGTATCCATCCATCAGCCTTTTAGACGTTTCTCCAATAGAACGTCACTTTGAAATTCAGTGCAGACTGCATCGTAATGCTCCCCAGGCTTTGGACTAGATCAGTCGATAGTTGTGATACAGTTAATTCGAAGTCGGACTTTAAAGTAGTTCGACAAGTCCACATATTACCCTGCCTTGAATTCAAATGATGAAATAACAGCCCCAAGTAATGCTGGTTCTGATGAATTAGAAAGGTGAAGGAACATGGGAGATGATGGTGTCACTATTAAATTCTAGTGATAGTAACATTGGATCAGAGGACTTCCGTGATGTCACTTATGTTCCAGATGGAGAGTCATCGTATGAGTCACTAAAGTACAGTGACAACAGATGGCGATGCAGTCGCTCGTTGTCACTGAAACAAACCATGTTGTTGATGGACCCAACACTGCGAAGAAGGCTTTGCAAGATTACGAATCGCAGATAAGAATAGAAGCGAATTAGGTGAGTATTAATCCTCATTAATATGTTGGGGTATTAACAAAAATTACCAATTTAACACGAGAGATAAGTTCAGAGGTTGAGGTGACGGCGAGTCAACCCATGATCACGGCATAATTCATATTTAGTAATATTTGTGTATGATGTGTACAAATCATGAAATTTTAAAATTTATTTCAGAGATAGGTTTTGGTTTGATGATATACCTACATTTTTGATTGCGATAATTTGTAGGCTTGAAGATAGAAGAGAGAACGTTTCGATGACATTATCTACCACAGTTCTTCTAAGAACTCTTATTTATGATGTAATGCCGAAAAAACCATGATCTTATTTCTAATTTTCATAGAAAAGTCGCTATCATATTTCTATGTAAACAAAAAAAAATAAAGTCACTAACACTAATACTTTCTGATGTTTACGCGAATGTTACACATTTTGAAATAAAACTACGTTTACGGAATCTATCGCGTTTACTTGATTTTACTACTATCCCGACGTTTCGAATACTTTACAGCATTCATGATCACGGGTGGACTTAGATGATAGACGTCCAAGGTTGATATGTTATTTCAACGGTTTCATCTACCCACAGAATATGATTTTACAAAATTTTTGGTTTATTTATTTTGACCCACCTAATATTCGTTTAGAATTTAAAGTCTCATACATTGTAAGCATAAACATTTGAAGTAGATATTTTCACTGTGTTTCTAAACGAATATTAGGTGGGTTAAAATAAATAAACCAAAAATTTTGTAAAATCATATACTGTGGGTAGATGAAACCGTTGAAATAACATATCAGCCTTGGACGTCTATCATCCAAGTCCACCCGTGATCATGAATGCTGTAAAGTATTCGAAACGTCGGGATAGGAGTAAACTCAAGTAAACGCGATAGATTCCGTAAACGTAGTTTTATTTCAAAATCACTAACACTAACTACATCAACGCCGGCTTGAAGCGCATACGACATGGTGAAACAAACCAACACTTTTTTTTAAATAAACGAAAGTGCAGCAGTGACGTAAACATGGGAAAAACTGTGCGGGACGGCTAGTTTATTACTTAATAAAGCATCATCTACCTAATCCTAATGCACTAAATGCACAAATGTCGTGGGCGCCTCAACGTACCAATTATGCAACTATTCTAATGTATGAATATTGGCATTGATTTCTTTAATATTATTAATCTTTTGAATCATGTATCCTATACATACAGGTGCTATCAGACCTACGTTACGCAATACAAGTTTTAGGTATAGTATACCTATACCTGAACCTTCTTTTAGCATCGCTAGATATTGCACGCCGCATAAGCGAAGTGTTGAGGTGGGTACTATTCTCGTTTTACACAGAACAACTGATTTTTTCAAACTTAAAATGTCTCTTTTTATCATATATTGTAGTTGTTAAATAATATATACATACACACACATATCAAGAAAAAACACTATTTTTGACACACATGATATTTTTTATGCCATTTTTGTTATTTAAACTAGTTAAAAAGCTGTTTAAAAAAGGTCTGTCTTGGACGTCCGTTTGTTGTAGTACAGTGAAGTTAAGCTGCAAAAACTGATAAAAATGTTCTAGGAACGACTTTATGTGGTAGAAACTGTGTTATATTTCAGAAACCTGAGGGATTATCTGCGTGAAAGTAGTATCGATAGAAGGGCTGTAAAAGACGAACAAACGAAGACCTCAATCACCAACGTGGACCGAGGATAGCAGACAGGATGGTAAGTATAAAGTTGCAATTTGGTATTTTTCAGAAAAAAATTAACGTTTTTTGTTATATAGTGCGTTATTATACACAAACCTGAAGGGTATACTACAATTATTTAATATTGGATGAAAGACTATTAGACGAGGAACAATTTAAGACCTCAACCACCAACGTGGACTGAGGATAAGCAACAGAAGGTAAGTTAGTTTTACACTTTAAATGTGAGCTAACGAAAATGTACTAAGTTGATATCTAAGAAAAAATTTTCAAAATTTCAGGGCTCTGAAGGAACCACTGATGTATAGTATGCTAAGGATAATTACAAGAAAGTAAAGGGAGCAAAAAACAGACTGAAAATCGCACTAAAAACCTAAAAATTTCGATGTTTTCTATTAAAATTGTGTCCTTAAGGAAAACTTTCGCGGGGGGACCTCTTTCCCCTCTAACAGAAATCGGTTATTTTTATCACTTACAGACGGAGTTGAACCGCGAGTGAGGTATCCACAGATTTGTCTCGGTCTAGACTATATTGTGTTAAGAATTTATACTGATAGGATGAAACACTGCGAAGTGATAGGCGAAAAGGCGGAATATGCAAGTACAAGAGTAGTTGGGCAGGTCAATTTTAAAAATTGAGTGTACAGAAATGAATGTTAACACGATAACAACCGAAATACTTTACTAATCGAGTCTTTTTTTTTTTCCTTTTTAACTTGAGTATTACTACGAATAGAGCCTTATTACTTTTCACGGTCTGATTCGATGTGGTTTAATTGTTATTAAATAAACAAAAAATACTGAATATTTATGCTCGACGCGACACTAAAACCAGCGCTATAATTTTCATGAGAACTATTTCTATAAACCAATATAGAAGTACTTCTTAAAATTAGCGCTAGATAGCGTGTAAGACATAAAACCCACATTAGTACTTTTTGAAATTAGCGCTATCTATGTGATTTATTGAAAACTACTTATTAAGACCTACACATTATTAGTTACTTATCAAATAGTCAATTTTATTGTGAAAAATGAAGGTTATGAGGCGTGCAGTTTTGGATTTTCCAAAGTATTTTTATATTTGAGTGATGATTTTTGTAGGAAAAT
Source organism: Leucoma salicis (assembly GCA_948253155.1). Taxonomy (NCBI): domain Eukaryota; kingdom Metazoa; phylum Arthropoda; class Insecta; order Lepidoptera; family Erebidae; genus Leucoma; species Leucoma salicis. Next base: position 5,914,536 of record OX411826.1, read on the forward strand.
AGTATTGTGCTGCCACCAAACAATCACCAAACCTTCAAAAATGTGTAAGATAAACAAAAAATTACGCGCCTGTCTGAAGAAGGAAAAGTGTTAAAAAATCTTTATTTATATTGAAACTTTTTATTGCTTAACTAATTTTTTAGTCTTAAATAGTAAGAACTTCGGTTGTTAAGCAAAGAAATGTATTTTTGTAAGCTATTGCCATGAGTATATACGATCATCGAACCTAACACCAAAGAAATGATTATTAAGGTTTGAAATATTACAATTTATATAAAATAGTTGCTACTATTCTAATGAAAAGGAAAAGTTTACTTTCAGGAGCTGTAGACTAAATGGCCCTAAATCTTACCAGTAAGTTGAAGCAGTCTGCGATACAGTTAATTCAAAGTCTGGTTTTCGAATTCGATGATGGTGTCACTTCATTAAATTTATAATATAGTAGCATTGACTTCCATGATGTCACTTATGTGCCAGATGGAGAATCATCGTATGAGTCACTAGAGTACAGTGACATTTCACAGATGGTGATGCAGTCGATCTTGGTCGCTGAAGCCAACCATGCTGTCGATGGACCCAACACCGCGAAGAAGACATTGAAAGGTCACAATTCGGAAGAAAGAAGCTATGTTAGGTGAGTATTAATCTTTATTTATATGTAAGGGTATTTACGAAAATTACGGTCTTAACTAATCAGCTCATAAGTCTTTTTATGTCATAAAACTAAACGAAAAATTAAAACTGGCACATTAACAACAACTAGTGACTACTGATTACTCGAGAATTGAGGGCCGAGAGTGTATATTTGTTCTTCTCAGAACATTCTTATTTCTGTTATTAGTAGACAATTTGGCAACGGCAAACTCACCATAGAAAAGTCACTATCATATTTCTATGTATACACAGAAAGTTACTATCAATTTTTATTTATACGCATAAAGTCATAAAGATATTTCTATTATGAAACACAGTGAAACCAGTGAAAATATCTGGCATTTGTTTTAAATAATTTAATAATTTTTTGGTTACGCAGCAATTACGAATACACGGGTGACACTGTGCGTTACTCATAGTTTTAGTAATAAAGCTCGCAAGTAGGTATCTTAGTACTAACGCGCTCCCTAAGAGTGTGCTACAACTAGCTACAGTTACGTCTGATTTCGTGTCTAAGAAAGAATCATAGATGCTTCGGTACAAGTGGCTTGAGTAGCACCTCAACGCCCAAAGTATGCGACTAATTAAAGGTATGATTATTAACATTGAGTTCTTTAATATAATTTTACTTTTAAATGATGTGTCTTTCTTTTACCGCAGAGCAAAGAAATTTTAGGTCACACACATAGTCCTGCATCTTTTTTATGTTAAGGCCGGAATAAAATAACTTTACGCACACCACCATCTTTTAAACAAACCTGCCGTGTGCCGTCTCTCTGCCTGTGTTGGCGGGCCACTGGTATTCTATGGCTTTGCTGCATTGGTTCATAGTCCTATACCTGGCCTGGATTTTCTTTTGGTGAAACTACATATATTTATCTTTGAGTGATTATTTCTGTAGAAACATTGTGTTTTGCTGAAATTGTGTTTACAGGTTAAAAGGTAAAAACAATATATGTATAGTAGTTTAGTTCTCTAAGAAGCATAGGATTCGTTATCAAACGACGGTGTCGCACAGGCGACAGCAGACTGCCTTGGCAGAGCAACCGACTGCATTATGGCAGAGAGCTTCTGGGTAGTGGCATTGAATATTGTTGTCTGCCTGAAAAACTGATCTCCTAGAAACAGTAAGAAGCACAACTTGAAGAAAAAATTTATCCAATAAAAAGATAAATTTAACTCATATTAAATCTTTTGATAGAGTTATGTTTTTGTCGAAGTAGTAGAGTCTCCTAATATAGAATGTTCTGGTAATGTTACTAAACCATGTATCCATCCATCAGCCTTTTAGACGTTTCTCCAATAGAACGTCACTTTGAGATTCAGTGCAGACTGCATCGTAATGCTCCCCAGGCTTTGGACTAGATCAGTCGATAGTTGTCATACAGTTAATTCGAAGTCGGACTTTAAAGTAGTTCGACAAGTCCACATATTACCCTGCCTTGAATTCAAATGATGAAATAACAGCCCCAAGTAATGCTGGTTCTGATGAATTAGAAAGGTGAAGGAACATGGGAGATGATGGTGTCACTATTAAATTCTAGTGATAGTAACATTGGATCAGAGGACTTCCGTGATGTCACTTATGTTCCAGTGGAGAGTCATCGTATGAGTCACTAAAGTACAGTGATAACAGATGGCGATGCAGTCGCTCGTTGTCACTGAAACAAACCATGTTGTTGATGGACCCAACACTGCGAAGAAGGCTTTGCAAGATTACGAATCGCAGATAAGAAGAGAAGCGAATTAGGTGAGTATTAATCCTTATTAATATGTTGGGGTATTAACAAAAATTACCGATTTAACACGAGAGATAAGTTCAGAGGTTGAGGTGACGGCGAGTCAACCCATGATCACGGCATAATTCATATTTAGTAATATTTGTGTATGATGTGTACAAATCGTGAAATTTTAAAATTCTTTATTTCAGAGATAGGTTTTGGTTTGATGATATACCTACATTTTTGATTGCGATAATTTGTAGGCTTGAAGATAGAAGAGAGAACGTTTCGATGACATTATCTACCACAGTTCTTCTAAGAACTCTTATTTATGTTGTAATGCCGAAAAAACCATGATCTTATTTCTAATTTTCATAGAAAAGTCGCTATCATATTTCTATGTAAACAAAAAAAAATAAAGTCACTAACACTAACTACATCAACGCCGACTTGAAGCGCATACGACATGGTGAAACAAACCAACACTTTTTTTTAAATAAACGAAAGTGCAGCAGTGACGTAAACATGGGAAAAACTGTGCGGGACGGCTAGTTTATTACTTAATAAAGCAGCATCTACCTAATCCTAATGCACTCTTTCCAATACGTGATCACCACTCGACAACCTTTTCTCCCTAATGCTGGTTGGTCCCTTAAATAATGTGGCCTACGCATTGCCATTTAGTTATTATAACATGTTACTAAAACAGTTGTTAAAAGGAAATATGCTAAGATTTTTAATCAGTTAGAGGAGCAAGCTGCAGTTATGTCTGGTTCCGCTGCAAAGAAAGAATTGTAGTTGCTTCTGTACAAACGGTTCGTTCGATAGCACGCAGCTCAACGCACTAAGTATGCAAATACTCGAAGGTATAATTATTGGCATTTATTTCTTTACTATAAACTGACTTTAGAATCATGTCTTACTTTTTCCTCAGGCTGATAAATTTGGCAAAATAAATTTTAGGTCTTGTAGTCTTGTGTGACCCTGTTTTTGGCGGTATCGCTGAAGGAAACCAAATTGTTATGGCTCCTAACACCGCAAAAAAGGCTTTGCAAGGTTACGAATCGCAGATAAGAAGAGACGCTATATCAGGTGATTACTAATCCTTATTTATATATAAGGGTATTTACGAAAATGCTAATTAACAAATTGATACGTTTTACAAATAAAAACAAAGCTTAATTGTTTCACCGTTTTATTACTGTCTATTTATGCGGCAGAGGACGAGCTGGTGATTTACATACCCAGAGCATTGGGTGCATGACTTGGTAGCAATAGCAACTCAGCGAGCATGTATTTGAAGTTTGTACTTGTCTTAATAGAAAAGTCACAATCGTATTTAAGTGTGTTACACAGAAAGTCACGATCTAATTTTTATATAAATGTGAGTCATGAACTTATTTCTTTTATGACGCATATAATTATTCTTAGTGAAAGTATCCAGCGCTTTTTTATTTATATGGTAGCGCAGTCATGACGTTACCGCCGCTGAAACTACTCGCTTGTATTAATAATAAATCTGAGAAGAGAGTATCGATCCACCAGGTGAACGGTCTTTATGCGATGCGCCCTCCAATACGCGGTTGCCTTTCAAGAACCCTTCTTCCTCAACAGTAACGTTTTTGCAAACAATGTGGCCTACCCATTACTACTTAATTATTTCTACCAGTAAACCAGTTGTTAAATGATAATTTGCCAAGTTTTTCTAACCACCTGGTTAAGCAAAGGAGCTAGCTGCAGTTGTACCGATTCCACATCTAACAGCGACTTGCAGATGCTTTGGCACAATCGGCTTGGGCGCCTCAACGTACCAATTATGAAACTATTCGGAATGTATGGTTATTGGCATTGATTTCTCTAATATTATGTTTTAAACTTTTAACTCACGTGTTTTATATGAATATATTATTGCGTTGCCTTTATATTCTATTGATAAAAGCATCGAGTCTGATGACTTCCATGATCTCACTTATGTTCCAGATAGAAAGTCATTGTAAGGTTACTAGAGTACAGACAGTTGTGACAGTTCACACATGGTGATTCAGTCGAGCTTTGTCGCTAAAGCAAACCTTGCTATCGGTGGACAACGGAAGATCACAACTCGCAGAAATATACAGAGAAGCTATATTAGGTGAGTATTAATCATTATTTCTATGTAAGAGTTTCTCGAAAATGACTTGTGCTAACTAAGCAGTGTTGTGATAACATATTTATATATCAAAAACCTAAGCGAAAAATTTAATGGTGTTACCGATCGCGCACTTTTTTTTTGACAATTAACGTGACCGAGGATTACTAGTGACTACTGACATGCTGAGTAAGTATTGAGTGACTATAACTCAGCACAATACCTTGAAGTTCAGAGATGAGTGTTGCTGCTCGAAGATTTATATCTTTGATCGTGATAATTTGTTAGCTTGAAGATGGAAGAGAGAGATAATGTTTCGACTATAATTATACCCAACCTCAGTTCTCAGAACTTTTTCATTTCTGTTGTTAGTAGACAATTTGGCACCGGCAAACTGGCGCTCTTATTTCTAAACTTAATAGAAAACTTTTAAAGATTCGCGAATTGTACACATATTTAAAGTAACATAAACGGGTCTTTTTTCGCGTATAAAATAGGTGAAATTATGAACTACCTTTTACCCTTAATAGAAAAGTCACTATCATATTTCTATGTACAGACAGAAAGTCAATATCATTTTTTTATTTATACGTATAAAGTCATGAATGTATTTCTATTATGAAAATCAACTACGCCGGCTTACGGCGCATACGACACAGTGAAACCATTGAAAATATTCATCATTTTTTATTAAATAAACGGTAGCGCAGCAATTATGTTAACACGGGTGACACTGTGCGGTACCTCTAGTTTTAGTAATAAAGCTCGTAAGTAGTTATCTGTCTAATTCTGACGATCTCCCCAAGAGAGTACTACAACTAGCTAAGTCGTGGCTAAGAAAGAATCATAGATGTGTCGGTGCAAGCGGCTTGGGCAGCACCTCAACGCACCAAGCATGCGACTAATTGAAGGTATGGATATTAATAATGATTACTTTAACATAATTTTACTTTGAATTATGTCTTTCTTTTTCCGTAGAGCCAAAAAATTTTAGGACACATTACACACATAGCATACACATTCGTGAAGCTATGTACTTTTATCGATGAGTGATGATTTCTATAGAAAACATTGTGTTCTGCTGAAATTGTGTTTACAGGCAATGTTATCAAACGACTGTGTCGAACAGCCACTGGCTTGGCAGAGAAACCGACTGCATTGTGGCAGAGAGCTTCTGGGCAGTTGTAGTGAATATTGTTGTCTGTATGAAGAAGTGGTCTTCTAGGAACAATAAGAAGCACATCTTTTAAGAAATAAATTGTCAAAGAAAAAGGTACATTTTACTCCTATTAAAAATTTGTTTGCTTAAGTTAGATTTTTGTCGAAATAGTGAAGTCGCCTAATATGGAATGTGCTGGTAAGGTTTTACTAAACCATGCATCCATTCATCAGCCCTTTGGACGTCGAAGTAGTAGAGTCTCCTAATATTGAATGTGCTATTCACTGTACATTCATTCATATGCCCTTTAGACATTTCTCCAAAAGAGCGTTACCTTGCCTTGAATTCAAATGATGAAGTAACAGCCCCAAGTAAACTAAACTGTAACTGGTTCTGATGAATTAGAAAGGGAAGGAACATGGGAGATGATGGTGTCACTATTAAATTATAGTGATAGTAGCATTGGATCAGAGGACTTGAGTGATGTCTCTTATGTTCCAGATAGAGAGTCATCGTATGAGTCACTAGAGTACAGTGACAGTTCACAGATGGCGATGCAGTCGCTCGTGGTCGCTGAAACAAACTATGTTGTTAATGCACCCAACACAGCGAAGAAGGCTTTGCAAGGTTACAAATCACCGATAAGGAGAGAAGCTATATTAGGTGAGTATTAATCCTTTTTTAAATGTTTGGGTATTTACATAAATTGCCGATTTAACACGAGTGATAAGTTCAGAGGTTGAGGTGACGGTGAGTCAACCTGTGATCACGACATAATTCATATTTAGTAATATTTGTGTATGATGTGTACAAATCACGAAATTTTAAAATTCTTTATTTCAGAGATAAGTTTTTAAATTTTTGATGGGATAATTTGTTAGCTTGAAGATGGAAGAGAGAGATAATCTTTCGACTGTAATTATACCCAACCTCAGTTCTTCTCAGAACTTTTTCATTTCTGTTGTTAGTAGACAATTTGGCACCGGCAAACTGGCGCTCTTATTTCTAAACTTAATAGAAAAGTCACTATCATATTTATATGTATACACAAAGAGAAAACAAATTTTATTTATACGCATAAAATCATACGTAACGTATTTTTTTTATGAAAAACAACCACGCCTTATTGCGGTCCATACGACTGAAAATATCCGCAATATTTTTTTTAAATAAACGGTAGCGCAGCAATGATTTTAATACGGGTGACTTTTTGTAATGAAGCTCATAAGTAGGTATCTACCTAATTCTGGCAAATACAACAACAACTAGCTAAGTCGTGGCTAAGAAAGAATCATAGATGTGTCGGTGCAAGCGGCTTGGGCAGCACCTCAACGCACCAAGCATGCGACTAATTGAAGGTATGGATATTAACATTGATTACTTTAATATAATTTTACTTTGAATTATGTCTTTCTTTTTCCGCAGAGCCAAGAAATTTTAGGACACATTACCGCCTTTTAAACATTCCTGAACCTTCGTTTGGTGAAGCTACATACTTTTATCTTTGAGTGACGATTTCTCTAACAAACATTGTGTTTTGGTGAAATGTTGTTTACAGGCTAAAAGGTAAAAAAAATATATAGTAGTATTATAGTTCTTGAAGAAGCATAGGCTTCGTTATCAAACGACTGTGTCGAACACGTTAGGTTAGGAGCCAGCTGCAGTTGTACCGATTACACGTCTAACTGAGAATCGCAGATGCTCTAGCACAAACAGCTTAAGCGCCTCAACGCACCAAGTATGCAACTATTCGAAGGTATGAATATTGGCATTGATTTCTTTAATATTATCAATCATGTGAATCAAGTTTAAGCTAACTAACTAACTTATCATCACGCCATTTCCCTTGCGGGGTAGGCAGAGAGAACAGAGTGCCAAGAGGCTCTATTCTTGCATACGCTTTCTCAACATTCATAATTCTCTTCATACACGCTCGCCGGTTTCGGAGACTCCTGACTCCACCTTTCTTCAATACATGACCAATTTGGTCCAGGTAGGTAAGTCTCGGTCTCCCCCTGTACCTACATCCTTCCACTTTCGCATTGTATATCTTCTTAGCCAGTCGCTCGTCCGGCATTCTTTCCACATTTCCGAACCATCGGAGCATTCCCTTTCGCATCTTTACAACAATACTCTCTTTCATACCTACTCGCTCTCTCTGGCGCATGGTGTGGCAGAGCAACCAACTTAGCACAGCAGCAACAGTTGTACAGCCCCCTTAGAATGAAAAACTAACGTTAGACGAACTTTCGTTTCGAGTGTTTGTATTCTTGATTAGTCAAGATTTCGACGCGTGATTCAGGAGACCAATCACAATGAAGCGAACCGAAAATTCGTCTGTTTCGTTTTTCATTCCAAGGGGGCAGAAATGTTTTTCCATAATCCGGACATGCATCAAAACATCTTGGCAGTGACTATTGTTGTCTATACAGTAAGAGCCACGAACTCTTAAAGAAAAAATATTACTTACTTGTAGTATATGTACTCATATATTTTTGGTAGCTTAAGTTATGTTTTTGTCGAATTAGTAGAATCTCCTAATATGAAATGTTACTAAACCATGTGTCCATCCATCAGCCTTTTGAACGTTTCTCCAGTAGAGCGTCACAACAAGCCATCCTATGCAGACTGCATCCAAGTACAGAGTAAATTTTTGATTGCGATAATTTGTTGGCTTGAAGATAGAACGTTTCGATTATATCACCTACCACAGTTCTTCTAAGAACTCTTATTTATGTTGTAATGCCAGCAAAGCCATGATCTTATTTCTAATCTTTATAGAAAAGTCGGTATCATATTTCTATGTAAACACAGAAAGTCACGATCAAATTTCTATTTATATGCAGAAAGTCACTAAGACTAATTACATCAACGCCGGCTTGATGCGCATACGACATACTGAAACAAATCAACACTTTTTTTTTTAATAAACGATAGTGCAGCAGTAACGTAAACATACGAAAAACTGTGTGGGACGGATAATTTATTACTTAATAAATCTACCTAATCCTAATGCACTCTTCAAGAGCGCGCCACAACAAACTATCCTCTGCACACTGCATCCAATACGTGATCACTACTCGACAACCTTTTTATCCCTAATGCTTGTTAGTGCCTCACAATGTGGCCTACGCATTGCCATTTTGTTATTATAACATGTTATTCAAACAGGTTAGAAGGAAATTTGCTATGATTTTTGACCAATTAGAGGAGCAAGCTACAGTTATGTCTGGTTCCGCTGCAAAGAAAGAATCGAAGTTGCTTCGGTACAATCTGTTCGAGTAGCACGCACCTCGACGCACCAAGTATGCGAATACTCGAAGGTATGATTATTGGCATTTATTTCTTTAATATAAACTTTTGAATCATTTCTTACTTTTTCCTCAGACTGATAAGTTAGGCATAATAAATTTTAGGTCTTGTAGTCTTGTGTGAGCCTGTTTTTGGCGGTATCGCTGAAGGAAACCAAATTGTTAAGGTTCCTAACACCGCAAAGAAGGCTTTGCAAGGTTACCATTCGCAGATAAGAAGAAAAGCTATATCAGGTTGATTCGAAGGTATGAATATTGGCATTGATTTCTTTAATATTATTAATCTTTTGAATCAAGTTTAAGCTCTTGTACACAATCCTATAAAGGCTCGGGCCCTTCTTTTGGCGATGCTGTGCGACAGTTTTTAGTGGTCACCACTCGACAGGCTTTCTTCTCTAAATACGCCCCGACAGACTGTCGCATGGCGTGGCAGAGCAACCAACTTAGCACAGCAGCAACACAATTATACAGCCCCCTTAGAATGAGAAACGAACGTTAGACGAACTTTCGTTTCGACTCATTATAATTGTTCAACAGTCCGACGAGTGATTCCTGATTAGTCAAGATTTCGACGCGTGATTCAGGCGACCAATCACAGCGAAACGAAAGTTAGTCTTACGTTTCGTTTTTCATTCTAAGGAGGCAGAAATGTTTTTTCCATAATCCGGATCTGCATCAAAAGTTCTTGGCAGTGAATATTGTTGTCAATACAGAGAGTCACGAACTCTTAAAGAAATTGAAGAAAAATTTACAAATAAAAAAAAACTAGACGTCGCGGGACGTCTAGCAGATGTAAAAACATCGAAATTATTTTGTAGAAATAAAATGATCATAACTTGACAAAGTACTCCTCAAGGCGAATCAAACGAGTATAAACTCTATAGGGTTGCGTAGTTTCATTACAGAGTTACTGTGGCCACCTTACAGCTACATCGTCAGACCCTGCATACCATCTAGAGACGAAGTACTCGTCAAGACAAATCATACGAGCCCAAACTCTATGGAGTTATGTCTTTTTATAACAGAGTTCCTGTGGCCACCTTCTTGCTCCATCATCAGACGCTGGATACCATCTAAAGACAAAGTACTCATCAAGACGAATCATACGAGCCCAAACTCGATGGGGTTGCGCCGTTTCATTATAGAGTTCCTATGTCAACCTTCCAGCTCCATCATCAAATCAGCTCCATGTCTTCATAATATTGCATCGTCACGCGATATACACATGCGTGTAAAATTTCAGCTCAATCGGAACCCGGAAGTGTGTCAAATTTAACTTGCAAGATTTGAACGGGACAAGTATAAAAATAAATAAAAGCGTCGCCACGCTAACAGCCGATTTTACCCTCCCTCCGCATTAGATGTTTCACATCAAAAGGTATATTTTACTTACTTGTAGTATATGTACTCATATACTTTTATTAGCTTATGTTTTTGTAGAATTAGTAGAATCTCCTAATATGAAATGTTACTAAACCATGTGTCCATCCATCAGCCTTTTGGACGTTTCTCCAGTAGAGCGTCACAATAAGCCATCCTATGCAGACTGCATCCAAGTACAGAGCAGTCGAAACAGTCGTGATACAGTTAATTCAAAGTCTGACTTTAAAGTAGTTCGACAAGTCCACATGCTACCCTGCCTTGAATTCAAATGATGAAATAACAGCCCCAAGTAATGCTGGCTCTGATGAATTAGAAAGGTGATGGAACATGGGAGATGATGGTGTCACTTTATTAAATTTTAATGCTACTATGCATTGAGTCAGATGACCCCGTGTTGCCGCTTATGTTCCAGATGGAGAGTCATCGTTTGTGTCACTAGAGTACAGTGATAATTCACAGATGGCGATGCAGTCGCTCGTGGTCGCTGAAACACACCATATTGTTGATGGACCCAACACCGCGAAGAAGGCTTTGCATGGTTACGAATCGCAAATAAGCTATATTAGGCGAGTATTATTCCTTAGCTAAATGTAAGGGTTTCACGAAAATTACGGTCTTAACTAATCAGCCCATACACCTTTTTATTTCAAAAAAGTAAGCGAAGAATTGAATGGTGTTAACGATCGCGCACTTTTTATTTGACAATTAACGCGACCGAGGTTTAATAGTGACTACTGACACCCTGAGTACTGAGTGTATAATTGATAGCAAAGTATACTCAGCATGCTACATGCATTGAAGTTCAGAGAAGAGTGTTGCTGCTCGAAGATTTATATTTTTGATCGTGATAATTTGTTAGCTTGAAGATGGAAGAGAGAGATAATGTTTCGACTATAATTATACCCAACCTCAGTTCTTTCCAGAACTTTTTCATTCCTGTTGTTAGTAGACAATTTGGCACCTCAAACTGGCGCTCTTATTTCTAAACTTAATAGAAAAATCACTATCATATTTCTATGTATACACAAAGAGAAAACAAATTTTATTTATACGCATAAAATCATGAACGTATTTATTTTATGAAAAACAACCACGTTGGCTTGCATACGACAATGAAAATATCCGCAATATTTTTTTTAAATAAACGGTAGCGCAGCAATGATTTTAATACGGGTGACTTTTTGTAATGAAGCTCATAAGTAGGTATCTACCTAATTCTGGCAAATACAACAACAACTAGCTAAGTCGTGGCTAAGAAAGAATCATAGATGTGTCGGTGCAAGCGGCTTGGGCAGCACCTCAACGCACCAAGCATGCGACTAATTGAAGGTATGGATATTAACATTGATTACTTTAATATAATTTTATTTTGAATTATGTCTTTCTTTTTCCGCAGAGCCAAGAAATTTTAGGACACATTACCGCCTTTTAAACATTCCTGAACCTTCGTTTGGTGAAGCTACATACTTTTATCTTTGAGTGACGATTTCTCTAACAAACATTGTGTTTTGGTGAAATGTTGTTTACAGGCTAAAAGGTAAAAAAAATATATAGTAGTATTATAGTTCTTGAAGAAGCATAGGCTTCGTTATCAAACGACTGTGTCGAACACGCGCCACTGGCTTGGCAGAGCAACCGACTGCATTGTGGCAGAGAGCTTCTGGGCAGTTGTAGTGAATATTGTTGTCTGTCTGAAGAACTGGTCTTCTAGGAACAGTAAGAAGCACATCTAAGAAAGAAGTGGTCAAATAAAAAGGTACAATTAACTCATATTAAAGTTTTTAGTTGGTTAAGTTATGTTTTTGTCAAATTGTAGTCTCCCAATATTAGATGTGCTAAACACGTCCATTCATATGCCCTTTAGACGTTTCTCCAAAAGAGCTGCACAATGAGCGATTCTGTGTAGACTGCATCCAAGTGCCGGATCAAATCGTCGATCAACCTTGTGAAGGGCCCTTCTACGCTGCGCCCTCCAATACGTAGTCGCCTTTCAAGAACCTGTCTTTCTCAACGGTTACTGGTTTGTTTGTTTAAAAGTCACCCGGACTTTTTGTAATGAAGCTCATAAGTAGGTATCTACCTAATTCTGACAACTTCAACAACAACTAGCTAAGTCGTGGCTAAGAAAGAATCATAGATGTGTCGGTGCAAGCGGCTTGAGCAGCACCTCAACGCATCAAGACTAATTGAAGGTATAGTTATTAACATTGATTTATCTATTATAATTTTACTTTTGAATTGTGTCTTTCTTTTTCTGCAGAGCAAAGTAATTTTAGGACACATTACACACATAGCATCCATCCATCCATCAGCCTTCTGAAGTCCACTCCTGGACATAGGCCTCCCCAAGAGAACGCAACAACATGTGTTTCGCTCATATGGGGGATAATGCCGTAATCGCCACGCTTGGCAGGCGGGTTGGCGATCGCAGTGGATGTTGTTAGTACTCGAGGGAGTGCTGCTGCCCGCTCCCCCGGTATTCCCTCAGTCGGCACTTACGACTCCCATGGGTGGAGAGGGGTGGGACAATTCTAAAGCCGGCCCCACACGGCCTAACACATAGCATAGTCCTTTATTATTATTATTTTTTGTTAAGGCGGGCCAAAATGTACCTAACCGCACACCCCGTCGTTCGGGGCAACGAACAGGGTAGTGTAAGGCCCTCACCCACTAAATATACCCGCCGTGTACCGTCTCTCTGCCTAAATTGGCGGGCCACCAGAACCATATTACATTCCTTCAGTGGTACACATAGCATCCAATTGTTAAAAAAAACATCCATCCATCAGCCTTTCAAAGTCCACTGCCGGACATAGGCCTCCCCAAGAGAACGCCATAACGAGCGGTCCCGTCATGGGGGATAATGCCGTAATCGCCACGTACGACTCCCGTGGGTAGAGAGGGGTGGGACAATTCTAAAGCCGGCCCCACACGGCCAACACAGCATAGTCCTACACATTCTTTTTTCGCTAACGCTCCGCCTTTGTAACAAACTTACCGTGTGACGTCTCTCTCCCTGTGTTGTCGGGCTACTGGTATTCTATGGCTTTGCTACATTGGTTCATGATGATTTCTGTAGGAAATACTGTTGTTTTGCTGAAATTGTGTTTACAGGCAAAAAGGTAAAAAAAAAATATACTTCCATTATAGTTCTTGAAGAAGCATAATTCTTGAAGAAGATTTGTTATCAAAGGATGGTGTCGAACACGTGCCAGCAGACAGGCTTGGCAGAACAACCGACTGCATTACGTTATTATGATAAATTTGCCAACATGGTATGAATATTGGCATTAATTTTTTTAATATTATTAATGTTTTGTATCAAGTTTAGTCTCTTGTCTGTCTGAACATTCTATTAGCGGTGCTGGATTTTTTTATATTATAGTGATGATTTTTGAATGAAAATATTGTGTTGCCTTAAAACTAAGGACCAACCCTTCAAAAATTAAGAATAAATACTAAGAAATAATTATTTAGGCTTGAAATGATACATTTTGTAGTAAACTGTTTCTACCATTCTAATGTTCGAGAAATTGTTATTTAAACTATTCAATGGATATAGTCATTGGCCCTAATTTGTACCCAGTCAGTCGAAACAGTCTGCGATACAGTTTTTACGAAGTTTGACTTTAAAGTAGTTCGACAAATTCCCATGCCTTGAATTCACATGATGAAATAACAGCCCCAAGTAATGCTGGCTCTGATGAATTAGAAAGGTGAAGGGACATGGGAGATTATGATGTTACTTCATTAAATTCTGATAGCAGCACTGAGTCAGATGACTGCCGTGATGCCAATTCTATTCCAGATAGAGAATCATCGTATGAGTCACTATAGTATACAGTAGCAGTGCACAGATAGCGACGCAGTCGATCTTGGGTCCTGAATCGAACCATGCTGTTTTTAAACAACACCGCGAAGAAGCTTGGAAGGTCACAATTCGCAGCAATAAAGAGAGGAGCTGTATTAGGTGAGTATTAATCCTTATTTATATATTAGGGTAAGTATTTATGAAAATGATTGCGTTAACTAATCAGCTCATATGTCTTTTTATTTCAAAAAACAAAGCAATTAATTTGTGTCACCGATCGCGCGCTTTTTGATGACAATTAACGTGACAGAGGCCTAATAGTGACTGATTCCCCGAGTATTAAGCGTATGATTGGTAGCAAAACATGCTTAGCATGCTTCATCCATTAAAGTTCAGAGAAGAGTATTGCTGCGATAATTTATTTGTTTAAAGATGGTAGAGAGAACATTTGGTTTATAATCAGGTGAATACCCACCCACTCACCCACACCACACCTTCTAAGAACTTTCTAATATATGTTGTAATGCCGGCAAAGTCATGGTCTTATTTCTAATCTTCATAGAAAAGTCGCTATCATATTTCTATATATACACAGAAAGTCACGATCAAATTTCTATTCATATGCAGAAAGTCATGAAAGTATTATTTTCTATTATGATACACTAACTTCATCAACGCTGGCTTGGAGCGCATACGACGTAATAAAAGTAACCAATACTTTTCTTTTTATAAACGAATGCGCAGCAATTACTTTAACACGGCTCTTCCCTAGTTTTCCTAACCTGTTAAAGGAGGTAGCTGCAGTTATGTCTGATTCCTCGTCTAAGAAAGATTGGCAGATGCTTCGGTACGGCTTGAGCAGCACCTCAACGATTTAAGTATGCGACTAATCGAAGGTATGGTTATTGAAATTGATTTTTTAAATATAATTTTATGTGTTACTTTTTCCACAGAGAACCACAAGTCGGGCAAAATAAATTTTAGGTCTATTACACATAGCCTTCTTTTAGCGTAGCCCTGCCATTTTATCCTTAAATTATGATTTCCGTTGTAAACATTTTTGTTTTATTGAAATCTAATGACCGTTAATTAAACAGATTTATGACAACAAGCAAAAGGTAAAATCATACAGTTAGTAGCAGAGTTATGTTAAGCAGGGGATGGACGCATAAAACAACGGTGCCGAATACGCCTCAACAGACTGGCGTGGCAGAACAACTAACTGCAAAGTTGTACAGAAAGGCTTTCTCCATCTGCATCAAAAAACTTCTTGGCAGTGGCAGTGAATATCGTTGTCAGCCTGAAGAATTGATCCACGAGTACGAGGCACAAACTCTCAAGGAAAACTGGGCAAATAAAAAGGTACATTTTACCTAATTTTGTTTGCTTAAGTTATGTTTTTGTCGAATTAGTAGATTCTCCTAATATGGAATTTGCTGGGAATGTTACTAAACTACCCAGACAACCATCAGCCCTTTAGACGTTTTTCTAAGAGAGCGTGACAACAGACTGCATCCCAATGCTCCCCCTAGCTTGGGCCAGATCCTCAATCCAGCTGGTAAAGAAAGATCATTCTACGTTGCGTTATCCAGTATGTTGTCACCTTTCAAAAACCTTACCTCAACGGGTATCGGTTCGTTGAACAATGAGGCCTTTCCATTGTCACTTATTGCGCCATGTTACCCAGTTCATTTAATTCTAGTGCTACTATGCATTGCGTCAGATGACCCCGTGTTGTCACTTATGTTCCAGATGGAGAGTTATCGTTTCGAGTCACTAGAGTATTGTGGCAGTTCACAGATGGCGATGTAGTCGATCTGGGCTGCGACTGAAGCAGACCATGCTGTCGGTGGACCTAACACTGCGAAGAAGACAGGAAGGACATTCGCAGAAATAGAGAAGCCAAATTAGGTGAGTATTTTATTAAATTCTAATGATAGTAGCATTGAGTCAGATTACTTCCGTGATGTCACTTATGTTCCAGATGATGAGTCATCGTAGAGTACAATCACAGTGCATACATGACGATGCAGTCGATCTTGGTCGCTTAAGCAAACCATGCTGTTGATAGATCCGACACCGCAAGAACGCTTTGCAAGGGTACGAATTGCAGATACGTAGCGAAGCTGTATTAGGTGAGTATTAATACTTATTTATATGTTAGGGTATTTACGAAAATTACTGTTTTTACTAAGCATCATAATCATCCATCCATGCATCCATCAGCCTTTTAACGTCCACTGCTGGACATAGGCCTCCCCAAGAATGGGGGATAGTGCCGTAATCGCCACGCTTGGCAGGCGGGTTGGCGATCGCAGTGGATGTTGTTAATACTCGAAGGAGTGCTGCTGCCCACTCCCTCGATATTCTCTTAGTCGGCTCTTACGACTCCCATGGGTGGAGAGGGGTGGGTCAATTCTAAAGCCGGCCCCACACGGCTAATATCTATCATAAGTAAGTTTTATATCATAAAACCATAAATTTTGATATAATACGACAGAGGTCTTCTAGTAACTATTGATTACCCGAGCATTGAGTGCATCATTAGTAGCAAAATATGCTCGTCATGCTACATGCATTTAATTTTGACGGTCACAGCAGATTGTTGCTACTTGAATAGAAAAATTCTATTATGCAGAATAATAGAATCTTTGGTTGCGATAATTGGTGAGATTTAACGTAGACCTCGGTTCTTTTCAGAACCTTCAGTTAAGCCAAGTCACTCTCTTATGTCTAATCTTCATAGATAAATCGATGATAGCGACTTTCTATGTATAATTATACAGAAAGTCGCAATTTTTTTTTTCTCTTTGTGTTTGATTATTGATATGTGCAAAGAGTATCTAAGCTATTCAGCCAATATACATTTCTATCATACCTACATCCAATTTATTGTCTTGGTATACCATGTTATATCTTTAAACACAAAGTGAAAAATGTGAAATCGAAAATAACAGTCAGGAGCAGGAGGAGGTTATTTTCGATTTCACATTTTTCACTTTGTGTTTAATGTATAGTGCTAAGCATGTCAAATGCTACAAATATATATAAAAAATATCTAAATATGTTATATCTTGTTAGCAAAAGATGGCAGATTATTCTAGCACTTAAGTTACCTACCTACTTTTGTTATTTTTTTTTTTTTATTTTGAAATCACATAAGTGTAACTGTAGGTACAAGCCGGCAGGTATGTACTGAAAATATATATAATTTTATTTAATTACTTTTATCTATACATATAGATTATCTTTTTTGATATTTTACGTTATCTTTTTGTATATTTTTTTATTTTTATTTTTTTATTTTTTTGTTACTAAGTAATATTTAATTTTAGCTTGATTGATTTTAGCTCTTTTCTGTTTAAATTTTACTTCACATTATGTTAACTATTTTTGATGACTGTAGTGATGATCGCGATGAATATTTATCTATTTTTTCTTCTGTTGTCAGTAGTAGCGATGCCAGCTTTATGACTTGTAGTGAGCCCACTCTTACCGAATCATTGGAGGTTCAATTTTCTGATGTTTCCAAAAACCTTAACTTAATCCATATTAACGCTCAGAGCATACCTAGTCATATTTCCGATATGCAGGCGTCCCTCGATGTTAATAATATCCATGGCATACTAGTTACTGAAACCTGGCTTCAAAATTCCTTACACTCTGTTTCTTACGCTTTACCTGGCTTTCATCTTATTCGTAATGATCGTGTCGGGCGTGTTGGCGGAGGTGTAGCTATTTATCTCCGATCACATATATACCTTTTACCGTGGTTAGCACTTCCAGACAGCCACCTCTCGATCATATAGGTGAGCACCTATTCATCGAAATTCTTCTTTCCCATACCAAAATTCTTCTTGGAGTCTATTACAGCAATTCTCCACATAACAAGTACTATTATTCTTTTGAAAAAATACTCGAGGAGTTTATCCCTTCATATAATCATTCCATAATTATGGGTGATTTTAATACGTGCTTACTAAAAAATTACTATCGTTCCGCTAACTTAAGTAATGTAATACAGGCTAACAATATGCATATCCATCCACTTCGCGCTACCCATAATTTTCCGAATTGTGCTCCTTCTCTTATCGATCTTACTATCGTATCATCTCCTTCACATGTTGCAAAGCATGGACAACTCCCAGCTGATTTCTCTTATCATGATCTTATGTTTCTTTCCTATAAAGTCCGTCCTCCTAAAGCTAAGCCCACCATAATCTTACAACGTAATTTTAGTGGTATTAATCAAGAGAATCTCATCAAAGATGCTAAGGCCATAGATTGGTCGCCAGTTACTAATGCAAATTCAATCGATGATCAAGTGGCAATTTTTAACACTCTCCTTACTCAACTCTATGACATTCATGCCCCCCTTCGTTCTATTAAAATTAAACACGTCCCTGCTCCTTGGCTTTCAAACGACATAAAAGCCTTAAAACATAAGAAGGCAGCAGCCAAAATCAAATATAAAATTCGCCCTAATGACCTCAACAAAGCCCGGTACATTAAGTTGCGAAATCGCTGCAACGTGGTGTGTAGGGATGCTCAAGGACGCTATATTTTTGAATCGGTTCAGGATACAGGTCCCGCGAGGGTCTGGAAATTCCTTCGGTCATTAGGAGTTGGTAAACCTCGACAGGAATCTATCCCTAAAACTTTAGATATCAACCTGTTAAAACACTTCTCTACCTCTCCTGTAATGGACGAGAATGACAAAAAAAGTTCTCTGCTTCGGCTTTCCAATTACGCAACTTCTGACCGTCCTATTTTCGTCCTTAGTCAATTTACTGCATGTGATGTTAAGAAGAGCGTACTTTCTATATCCTCTAATGCTGTAGGTCTTGATATGATCAACCGCAACATGGTAATACCTTTACTAGAATATTTATTGCCTATTCTCTGCTTTATATACAACTTCTCCATTTCTATTGGCACCTTTCCGTCGCTTTGGAAACAAGCCCTTATTGTGCCGTTAGCAAAAAAAGTTAATCCTAGTTCCTTCTCCGACTATCGCCCTATTTATATTTTACCATTCTTATCTAAAATTCTTGAACGGCTAGTCTTTAACCAACTAAATTTCTTCCTTTCTCAAAACAACCTTCTCAATCCCATCCAGTCTGGATTTCGTTCTGGGCACAGTACTGTTACTGCTCTTGTCAATATCACTGACGATATACACCTAGGGATGGACAAGGGCCAGCTAACCATTCTAACGCTCCTGGACTTCAGCAGCGCCTTTAATGCAGTTGATTTCGATATTCTTTTAGGTTTTCCTCGCTCTATTAACATATCTCCATCGGTAATAGACTGGTTTCATAGTTACCTGTATGGTCGGCGGCAGAGGGTGCGCCTTGAGGATGATTACTCCTCATGGTGTGATACGTCTGCTGGTGTACCTCAGGGTGGCGTCTTATCTCCTCTTCTCTTCGCTATTTTTATTAACTCCATCTCAAATAATCTCACTTCAACCTGCCACCTCTATGCGGACGATTTGCAACTATACTGCCAAGCTCCTGTAAGCTGGTTGTCAGAAGCAGTGGATGAGATGAACCAGGATTTAGTACGCGTCTCTCAGTGGAGTAAGGCATAATTGGCCTAAAGGTTAATCCCGACAAAACAAAGGTTATCATTATGGGCAGTTCGCGATTAATAAGCCAAATAGACTGGGACATGCTCCCTAAAGTAGTGTTTGACGGTATTACCATCCCGTTTAGTGAGACCGTCAAAGACCTTGGCCTTACTTTAGATCGATGTTTATCGTGGGGTCCTCAGCTGGCACAAACCAGTAGTAAAATATTTGCATCCGCGGGGTCACTGCGTAGGCTACGTAATTTTCTCCCAATGACCACTAAAATTGCGCTTGTCCAATCTCTCTTACTTCCTATCCTGGACTATGCTGACGTCTGCTACCGTGACCTTACCCAAGACCAGTTTAATAAACTTGAGCGCCTTCAAAATTTTTGTATCAGGTTCATATTTGGCTTGCGCAAGTATGACCATGTTTCCGAATTTCGCACAAAACTCAAGTGGCTCCCTATTCGTCGTCGCCGGGATGCTCATATTCTCTCTCTCCTTTACACTATCCTCTTCAATCCTTCCTATCCTTCATATCTTCGGGAACGTTTCCGTTTATTACATACAACACATTCATGTTTTCTCTCTTTAAGATCTTCAAATAATCTGAGGCTAGAGATACCCAAATATAAAACTACTTTCTATGGTTCTTCATTTACAGTTAAAGCTGCCATACTTTGGAATAGTTTGCCAGAAGACATAAGACTTTCCCCTAGTCTGGAAATTTTTAAAAACCGTGTGAAATCATATCTATCTGAAACCGCTACTATATCACAATAATTTTTATATTAATTTATTATTTATATAGGTAATTAAGTAATTATATTGAATATTTTATTTATATATATGCTTCATTTTTATTTATTATTTTATATTATATGTATGTTTTTTTTTGTTTTTTTACTATTGTTAATTCATTGTTTGTTGTAGATCCTGTACATAATTTATATTTATAAGGCCTTCTGTTTATGTTAATCTAAATTCTTTCCGTGCATGGTTGCCTGGAAGAGATCGCTTTGAGCGATAAGGCCGCTAATTAAAAGCCTGTTAGCTTTAAGTTATCCTTAAGTATCTTCATACAATGGTTTTTAATAAAGAGTTATCTATCTATCTATCTATAATGTTTCTATGTATATATAGAAAGTCACGTAAGAAAAATTCTCAGTAGCAGCCCAGAATTTGGAAATGTGCCCGGTAGACGTCAATAGGCTCGCCCCCTTACGTGTGATTTAAACATAGCTGGCGAACCGTAGGTGTGTAATATACCTTTGCCTACCCCTCGAGGATACAGGCGTGATGGTATGTATTGGTTATATTGGCATTGATTTCCTTACTATAATCTTTTTACGAATTATGTGTCTTTTTTCAGAGATACCCACGAGCCGCGCAAAAGAAATTTTAGCACTTGTACCCAAGTGCAGGCCGCCTGTCTTCTTTTGGCTGTGGCACAAGCTGCTTTAGGCACATCAACGCACGAATTATGCAACCAACTGTGAAAGGTATGGTTTACGTTATATAATTACACTTTTAAATCATGCGTCTCATGAATGTGGGATAAACAGAGTAGATTGAGTTTTCCATACGAATCCACAAATTGCTTAATAGAAATTTTTGAGCTTGGACACATAAGTTTTTAAGGCCCTACGAGTATACAATATAGACCCGTATATTTGTGGGGTATTTTTATTTATACTAACTACATTGGTGGCGAACAAGCATAAGGCGGGGCCCACCTGATGGTAAGCGGTTACCATAGCCTATAGACGTGACGGATAGGAAGGATAATAAGGACAGGATAGGGAGGGGGTTTGGGCCTCCATTGCTCTCACTCACCATAGGAAACACAACGGTACGATTAACTACCGTTGTTAAACGCTGATCTTATGTGAGAGAGTGGTACTTCTATCGAGCCGGCACATTTGTGCTGGGATAAGAAGGCGCTGCCACTAAGATTTATTTAGACTTAGTTATGCCACAATGTAGCGACCCACAAATTGTCCAAAAATGTCTCATTGTCATGAATAACGTTCAGGATGTTGTTCCTTACGATTAAACATCATTTTCTCTTTGCGGCTTTTCTATCGTTAATTGAAAAAATTGAAAACTAAGGGTTAAATTTTCGGTAAATGTGGGCTAAAATAATGCGACAATAACGTGAATTTCTTAATTTAGTAATGGTATAATATGTATTTTATTAATACTAGGTTTTAAAAGTTCATACAGGAGCATGTAATTCTTCATCACACGACGGTCAGAATTTGAGTGTTGGCAGAAAGCCACATGTCTCGTACGAAAGCAGTAAGTAGCATCACTTCTTAATTTTTTATGATATTGCAGTGAGACGCAAGTATTTTAAATAATAATTAAGAGATGTATGCAAAAATAGAGTATTTTGGCAGTTCTCTCTGCCTAACCCGCAAGGGATATAGCGTGATGATAAGTAATTAAGTAGCTACATAGAAATTGACTCCAACACGTACCGATCAGTTAAAACGGTTTGCGATACACTTAGGTCTAAGTCCGACTTCAGAGTGGTTCAACAAGGCTACATGTTCCCCTGCCTTGAATTCAAATGATGAAATATCAGACCCAAGTAATGCTGGTCTGACGCTCTGATGAATTAGTAAATCGGAGGAACAGGAGACAATAATTTATGTGTTAGTAGCATGGAGTCAGATGATTCCCGCGATACCACTTACATTCCAGGCGGAGAGTTATCGTGTCATTAGAGGGCTCTGCGTAGATGGCGAAGCAGTTGCTCCTGGTATCTGTAGCTGAAACAACCCGTGCCGACGTCCAGCCTAGCTACATGAAAGAAGGCTTGGGATTGTCACGAATCGCAGCAATTGAGATAAGGTATGTGAGAAGACTGGATCTTCTATACTATTATAAAGCTGTAACAAAGCTATGTAGAAAAATTTGTTTTTACAGCCGGCACTAAGACTTTTTGTATCGCGTGCAACTTTACAAATAAATATACAATTTCACGGACACCTAGTACATCCAGACTCGGAACAACCTTTTGTGGATCACAAAAAGTTGTCGGGCGGGAGTTGCTTGGGTATCACGCAAAAACTAGTGAATGGATTTTGATTTTTGTTTTGTTTGATAACTCTTGGTTAGACTCAAAAACTGGTACATACTCCTACGGTAGTCGAGTAGGAGGCACAACTTCTGAAAGACACACAAGAAGTTGCAATTAAGTTAAAACAACGAAACTTTTAAAGATGCAAAATTAAAATTAATAATCAATTCAAATATATACACTTATAAATAACGGAATAATATTACAAATAAAATTAAAACGCTACTAAAACATTTTCAAATACATATTAAAAAAATAACTAAAAATACATTAGTTGTTAGTTTAATCCGCGTAGGATTCTGGCTAAGATGCTGGCTAACTCGCTGGATCGCAATTTCGATTCGTTGAGCGAGGAACGACCCGCTCGCTCTTGTCATCCGAAGACGAGACCAGCCTTTTCTTTTTTAGTTAGGCGGGAAAAAATGTTCCTAACCGCACACCCCGTCGCTCGGGGCAACGAACAGGGTAGTGTGGGGCCCTCGCCCACTAAAGAAACTCTTTATTGGTGGGCCACTGGAACCATGTTACATTCCTTCTGTGGTAAGATGACCATCCATCAGCCTTTCAACGTCCACTGCTGGACATAGGCCTCCCCAAGAATGGGGGATAGTGCCGTAAACGCCACGCTTGGCAGGCGGGTTGGCGATCGCAGTGGATGTTGTTATTACTCGAAGGAGTGCTGCTGCCCACTCCCGCGCTATTCCCTCAGTCGGCGCTTACGACTCCCATGGGTGGAGAAGGGTGGGACAATTCAGAAGCATAATAACTAACTGTGTATAAGTCAGTTTTATGAGCATCTAAAATCTCTTCATTTCTATATAGTTTAAACGCCCATCTCTGGTGACTGTCCGTGAAGCACCTTTGTGCTTTTCGTCGTTTGAGTTAGCAATTTATTTTTTCATTTCATATCTGCGTAATGAAATCGTGACAAATGGTTACCACTCACCGTCAGGTGAGCTGTGGCTCCTCTGCAGCATAAGCAAATATTACGCCTATCAATAATTTTATAGCAATTATGCGTTTTTAATCTTGCTTGTTTAAGGTATATGTGAACAGTCAGTACCCCATCATCTATATGTAATGGGGTTGTGACACTTGCATAAGAATGCCTTTCCTTCACACACCACATATATAATTATATAAATTATTTCAAACGCGCATCCTAAAGATTTTAAAATAAGATAGGGAATTATTTGCTACCGAATTGTTTTCAGAATAAATTATCTCCTGTGAGGAGATGACCACGCAAGATGCACACAGTGACGTGCACACCGCGCTCCTCGCGTGGGAGAGGTTGGCTGAGACGGAAGTGCAGGTTGACGAGTCAACTATCGCCGTCTATCCAGTGCAAAAACGTGTCCTTTGGGGTCGTGCACGCATTACGTGTCTCATCGTTCTACGCAAGCTTAAGCGAAAAAAAACGGTGAGTAAAACGTCCAGTTTTAATGCTAATTAAAAGTTACTAGTGCTTAATGCTAATTAAAAGTTACTAGTGCACTACCCTCGTCGTCTCAAACTTGATACCATTTTTCGTAATAATTATAATAACTATCTCCAGATCTTCATTTCGGTCATGGCGGTCAGTGTCAACAGACACTAGCGATGTACGCAGGAGATTATAGTGCACAAGTACCTATGTGCGCAAAGACAAGTGCACTCTCCTCACTCTCATAGCCTGATGGGACGGCATTCCGACACGACTGGAGAGTGGCGGAGAGAGATCAGGTTACTATTGCGACCTTCTTGACGGAAAACTCAACAACTTTACTTAGAGCCTACACGGGTTGTAAATTGTAGTTCGAAAATAATTTCTAATACTAGATAATATTGTCACTATATGTGCATTATATGCATATGTTTGCTATCTTAGACTAGATTTAAGTTTTATTATATTTATCAATTTGATTAGAAAAATTATCAGTAGTAGCCGCCAGACCACGGCCACTGGAACCGCCCTTAAATGACCACGCCCCCTAGAGCCGCCCTTAAATGACCACGCCCCCTGGATTCGCTTTTAAATAACCACGCCCCCTGACTCCGTCCTGAAATGACCACGCCCCCCTGGATCGGCTCATAAATTCGATTTATATTTGTCCGATTACTACGATTTTGCAGACGAACTACTGAAATTGTGTTTGACGTAGTAAGCATTGAATCCTTCTTTCATGTTATGTGCAAATTATTTAATTTGAAATGTAATGTTAGTCTTTAGTCGCTGCACCGGAAGCGTTACTCGTTACTCGCGAAAGGGAAGGCTCCCGACGGACCACTAATGTCACACATTTCCAGTGGTCTGCCCAATACAGGCGGGCTAATTTTTTTATTGCGTAATAAAACTAGACTATAATGTTAAAAATAATGGTACCTGTAGAGTTCGATGTCCAGTTCAAGGTCACGGCACGCACCTCTGAATTTGAAAACGCGTGTCTATTTGCTCGATGAAGAAAATGTATCTTGAAGGCTTGTGAAGTTTGCAAATACGCAGTTACCAATTTAAAAAATCTTCATGAAAATACAATAATAATCTAATCCAATAACCACACATTCATGGAGAAAGTCGTACCACAAGGTGGTTGGAAACTTGGCCATAATTTGCCATTTATAAAACGATTTTAATGTAGATACTATAACGTACCGGTGACAGGATCGTTTTTCAATATTACTTGTACGACTTGTAGGTATCTTGTTCGGGCGGCTAAATCGTCGAATGCTCGCGAACAGTATGTTCTGCTCTGCTCGCGAACGAAAATGCTTAAGTAACAATCGCGGGTAGCACAAGTAGTGGGTGATGAAGCGAGTATCATTATGATCGATTTTTCGTAGTTTAAAGTTTATAATTTACACATTGTTAATTAATATTTTTCGTAATGAAATGTTTATAAGTATTTATGACATTATATACCTACGTCAGTTTTGTTTGGTAATTTATTAGTTACTAAGTCAACGTCGACAAATATATTTTTTTTATTCCGTATAGTGGCAGACGAGCCACGGCCCACCTCTGATGGCAACCGTCGCTCATGCACTCAAATATAGCGAGAGTATTGTCAAGCCGCTGCTCACCATTTCATTTAAATTAAAGAATAAACTTCTATTTTCTGCTACAACAAATAGTTTAACACACCGATGTACTTCTTGTTTGGTCACATGGGAGATGGTGGTACCAACCCGTTCGACCCCGATTGCAAGTGAGTACTCCCACACCAGCTCTACCACGAGTCATGCAATGGGTGCTAATTGTTTAGGTACTTTCGTTAGTCGCGTAGTACACCTGTAGGAAAGAATGGGGTCGTGACACTCATATTCTCATCCAGTCCATCACCACACGAAAAAATTGCAATAAATATCTCAATAATATCTAAAATATAAAGGAAACTGAAAAGCAACACGCAAAGCATTGAACTCACTTTGATTGTGACAGTCGACCAATGACAAACGCCCAATTTTTTGATTGGCGCAATGAAGCTGCGACAATTAGCTACGGGGGCGTGACTTCAACAAGTTATAAATATCGCGAGCCTATTTTCCCTATATTATATTAAAGTCGGAGTCGGAGTCGGGAGTCGGGCAGTCGGGCGGGTATGCTGACCTTGCGTTAATAGTAGAAAAAATATTAAAATATGTAGCTTTCTTTAGTGTACCTATTTAGTAGAGTTATGTTGTTTCGTTTAGTAGTTATTAAATATATATACTTAGTAATATTAAAGTTTTTTTTTTTTTTTTTTTTTTTTTTTTTTTTTTTATTACGTATTTAGCGCATAATACCTATTATTATGTACTTACTTACCATACCATGGCCATAATTACTTACTTATGTATTGTAGACAAAATATTATCTGGTATCATTGTGGCGCGTACGTTAAATGCCTAGGAGGGGTGGGTGACTTTCCTCTATTTATATTATTATAATAGAAATGAATCTTTATAGGTAATCGATTCACGATAGAATTGTTAGCCCTGAAAAGGGCTTTTTTGTATCGCGTGCGTGCGCGATATAGCGCGCCCGCCCCGCCCCGCACTACTACTAGTCTCGTCGTGTCGTCCGTCCGTCCGTCCGTCCGTCGCGATGATGGTGTCAATGTGGCGACTATGGGTCGATCGATGGTTGGTGCGTGCATGCACACACGTCGTCCACTGCACACGGCAAAGCAGAGCAGCGCGGCGAGCTGGCAAGTCCTCGCCGGGGAGGGTTTACTTCTTTGCTGCGGCTGCTTTCTTGGCGGCGGGTTTCGATTTGGGTGTGGCGGCGGCCTTCTTTGGTTTAGGCGCCTTTGGCTTCTTGGTGGGTGGTTTAGCGGTTTTCTTGGCTTTCGGAGCCTTTTTGGCCGGTGCGGCGGCGGTGGCGGCCTTCTTCGCTGCGGGCTTCTTCTTGGCGGCGGCGGCGGCGGCAGCTTTCTTGTCTTTCGCTGTGGCGGCCGCTTTAGATTTCGACGGCGAACCTGATGAAGCCGCGGCGGACGCGGCCGCCGCTTTCTTGGTCTTGGCCCCGGCGGCTGCCGCTGTCGCCTTCTTGGCACCCCCCTTCGCAGCGGCCGATGCTCCCTTGGCACCGGTCGACTTGCCCGACGAGGAGGTAGCGCTCGGCTTCTTGGCAGCGGAGGACTTCGACTCCAGCTTGAACGATCCGGACGCGCCCTTGCCCTTAGTCTGTATCAGGGCACCGGATTCGACGGCGCTCTTCAGATATTTCCTTATGAACGGCGCTAATTTCTCGGCGTCGACCTTGTACTGCGCCGCTATGTATTTTTTGATAGCCTGGAGTGACGATCCGCTGCGCTCCTTCATCTCCTTGATGGCATTGTTTACCATTTCGGAAGTCTTCGGATGAGTGGGCTTCGCCTTAGGTTTCTTAACGCCGCCGGCTTGCCTCGCTTGCTTCTTCGTCGCCGGTGTGGCTGGAGCGGGACTTTCGGAGGCAACTGCGGTGTCTGCCATTGTAAATATTACCGATTGAGATTATAATATTATTCACGAAAACGGACTCAACAACAATATTCCAACTTGCGTAGATGTCGCCACTAGAGCGCCATCGCTAAGGTACGTCGTAACTTTACCGTAACGAGAGCCGTTCTGTCGCGGGACGTTTTCTCGTATGAACGCATCATACTTTTCACTAACACGTATCTAATAAAATGCAATTTCATTAGGATTTTCGTATGATAAACTTTAAATAAATTAAATATTTGCAAACTTCATGAACGAGACTATCGTCGTAATCTATTCATGTTAGTGTGCAGCGTACGGTTGAGACATTATAAAGTTTTATATACGCGAGTGTGTACCGTGCATACCTAGTGTTCAGTTTAAAATGTATTTTTCTCTATAAAACACATAGTTTTCCCTGTAAACTGTCTGCAAATCGACGACGAGGATATCGTACATGAAACGTATAAACAATTCATTCGTATTTATATCATTTTTTAACATATCGGAACGTTAGAAGTGAACCTCCGTAAAACACAGAACGTCTTGTTATGCCACATAAAGGACGAACGATTCCGACCGGGAGGCACAACGCTTTATGATCATTAAGAATATAAAAAAAAACTAACTATTCTCAATTCGTCAATCACTCTAATGCAGTTCTGCAACAAAAAAAAAAAAACAAAAAAGTACATTTAATGTCTATTTAGAAATAAATATGTACGCGTCGTACCGTACCAGAAAAATAAATATTACCTACTTAGTACCTACATATACGACGGACGCGCCATACTCGCCGTCAGTGTAGTGTAATATATAATTATAATGAATTAAGTTGATAATACAATAGGGAGCGTAAAAAAGATTTAAAAAAAAAAAAAAAAAAAAAAAAAAAAATACCCTAACCTATCTGGATATATATATAGGTATTATATGTACCTAGTTAACAATATGACAAATTCATATTAATAATTGTTTAAACAAAACAATATATATATATATATATATATATATATATATATATATATATATATATATATATATATATATATATATAATAATTAATTCTATATCTACTTTCTTTCCAGGCTTCTTCTACGCGCGAAGTCGAGAGAGAGTTCGGTTTAGGAAGGCAAGCAGAGGAACAATAATTCCATTGGTGGTAAGTAAACAGCGTTTATTATGGTTTGTTTTTTTTTTTTTTTTTTTTTTTTTTTGTTCATTAGTAAATATATAGCTAGACAATAAATTATCTCTGTGGTCGGTGACTTTTCATCGTGAAACATTAGAAATATAAACAATATTAATGTTTATGTGACATATATGCGGCCCTGAAAAGGGCCTTTTTATGCGTTCTCTTGATAAAACACACACGATTTAACCGCCGAAACCGTAGAGGGTACGTCCCTGACGTTTCAGCGCGTAGACGACGTCCATGGCGGTGACCGTCTTCCTCTTGGCGTGCTCAGTGTACGTTACGGCGTCGCGGATCACGTTCTCGAGGAACACCTTCAGCACACCACGGGTCTCTTCATAAATAAGACCGGAGATACGTTTGACACCGCCCCTACGAGCCAAACGACGGATAGCAGGCTTAGTGATGCCCTGGATGTTATCACGGAGCACTTTCCTGTGACGCTTGGCGCCTCCTTTCCCCAAACCTTTACCTCCCTTACCGCGACCGGTCATCTTCTACGGACTTGGTACGACTGACTGACTGAATGACGCGAGCGCGCGTTGCTGTGGTGTATTACGAACGAGCTGCGACGTACGACTGGATCCCGCTCGAGTTTTTGGTGCCCTCTTATATGGTTTTAGACGACGCGTGAATCTACGGTGAACACCATTCAACAGACACAGTGGACGTTCGGCGGCGTAGTATGGTTATGTTTACACCGGGTATAATAATTAATTAATGCTCTGCAATATAAGAGTATTTCTAGTATATACACAAAATAAATATATTTATTTATCACGAGATTTAACAAATAAAAATGGAGAATACAACATATTTACACATATGCAGATACATTTTTTTTTTTGTTCTCTTCTTCTTCTTCACTTATTTATCTTTACGCGATTAAGCAAGTAATTAATTTTGTTCAATATATATATATATATATATATATATATATATAACCCATATAAACCCCATAAATTATAACCCCAATATCACACTATTCATAATTATATCTATACCTCCAATTGTGTGTAGACTACTCGGTATGTACAATTATTAGACTTTAATTCTGTTGGTGTCAACAAGAAACATGTATAAACATTGAAACATATGTGGCCCTGAAAAGGGCCTTTTTGCATGTTTCACAAGGAAACTGCTTTTATTTTTTATTTTTAAGCGCGTTCACCTCTGATCCTGCGCGCCAACTGTATGTCCTTGGGCATAATGGTTACGCGTTTCGCGTGAATAGCGCAAAGGTTCGTGTCTTCGAAGAGACCGACCAGATACGCCTCGCTCGCCTCCTGCAGAGCCATAACGGCCGAACTCTGGAAACGTAAATCGGTCTTGAAGTCCTGAGCTATCTCACGAACGAGACGTTGGAACGGAAGCTTGCGGATCAACAGCTCGGTACTCTTCTGATAGCGACGAATCTCACGAAGAGCCACCGTGCCGGGCCTGTAACGGTGAGGCTTCTTGACGCCACCGGTAGCAGGTGCGCTCTTCCGCGCAGCCTTGGTGGCGAGCTGTTTCCTGGGCGCCTTACCACCGGTTGATTTACGCGCAGTCTGCTTGGTACGAGCCATTTCAAATATCAACAAGTAACAACAAACACAGTATTACTTATAGCGAGCGAATACGCGGTCCGCGTCGAGCGTCGACGAACGTACGATAGAGAATGAGTAAAACTGTGCTCGCTCGCTCGGTTTTATTTATACTTTTGCCATGTATACGAAGCCGTCGCGTTGCGTTAAGTTTACATACAGAATGCCAAGCGCGAATATTTGTGAAAAAGGAAAAAAATATATATATATGTGACACACACATTTATATATATATATATATATATATAACTATAGCGAAGATAAAAAACTATATATATTTATATAATTATTATTATTATTATTATTTTTGTATCTCTATCGTCCGTCCCCTATTCTAATGATTTTTTTTTTTTTTTTTTTTTTTTTTTTTTTTTTTTTTTTCCTCCATTTATTTTGATAGGCGCTACGATAAATCGACATTTATAATAAATGATATTAAACGGTCACGGCACCACTGGCCGGCTGGTGCATAATGTGTGTGTTACGTGCAATTTAGCTTTTTCTATTTGGGATATCGAAACGAACGCAATATATTTATAGTGTTTGTGTGACACACGACTGTGTGCGCGATATAATAGAAATAGTAGGCAAGTACTATGAACATATTTGTGGCCCTGAAAAGGGCCTTTTCGTAGGTACGTTGTGCAACACGACAACGGGTGGGTGCTCACTTGGAGCTGGTGTATTTGGTGACGGCCTTGGTGCCCTCGCTGACCGCGTGCTTGGCGAGCTCGCCGGGCAACAGGAGCCTTACAGAGGTCTGCACCTCCCTCGATGTGATCGTGGATCTCTTGTTGTAGTGGGCGAGACGAGACGCTTCGGCGGCGATCCGTTCGAAAATGTCATTCACGAATGAATTCATGATAGACATGGCCTTACTGGAGATACCGGTGTCCGGGTGGACCTGTTTCAGCACTTTGTAGATGTAAATGGCATAACTCTCCTTCCTCTTGTGCTTCTTCTTTTTCTTGTCGGTCTTGGAGATGTTCTTTTGGGCTTTACCGGACTTCTTGGCGGCCTTACCGCTCGTCTTGGGCGGCATTATGTAATAATAATAATAATTCTCTGATAAAAACACAAACAAACGAGCGAGCGATACAACGGCAAAGACGCGTGCGTACAGTGCGCGGTTCCGCCGTGGAATATATTTTTTTACAAACCACGGTCGTTCTTATTTATCGGCGCCCAAGTCGCACAGTGGTGACACGACCTGCGAGCGCAATCGTTCGTTCGGACCAATCGGAGCGATGGATACAGATTCATCGAGACGGGTTGCGAGGGGTGGGGAGGGGAATTTTATATCTATGCGACGTACGCTTATTCGAATAGGCACTTAGATATATTTATTTTATTACTCCTCTCACGTATGTGTATGTATGTATGTATGTATGTATGTATGTATGTATGTATGTATGTATGTATGTATTTATTTATTTATTTATTTATTTGTAATAATAATATTTATTTATTATTCTTTTAATCATCTTTCCTCTTTTCTCTGTAATTAATAGATAGAA
Source organism: Leucoma salicis (assembly GCA_948253155.1). NCBI lineage: Eukaryota > Metazoa > Arthropoda > Insecta > Lepidoptera > Erebidae > Leucoma > Leucoma salicis. The sequence continues at coordinate 5,946,586 of OX411826.1, forward strand.
GATATGTGATAGTTTTCCATAACCAACTAAATAAATAAATAAGTAAGTAATAAATACCACAAATATCAAGTCCGATAGATCTTATAGAACCGCATCTAAATTAAGTAGATAGGTAAATACTACTTAATATTTAAAACGCTTTAATTTTTTTTTTTTACTATTATCATCATCAGTTTAGGCTGAGACGTAGAGTAGAGTTATTTATTTTCATATAGCTTGCACCCGTAATGGAACAATGACCGACCGATTCCGCATGTGTCATAATAGATATAGTCCTCTGTAATGATAGTTATCATAAGACTGCGATTTATATTGTGGCCCTGAAAAGGGCCTTTTCATTTCACCAACAAGCGTGGTGGTAATTGATGGGTGTGGGTTGTGGGTTGTGGGTTGTGCGCGGCGTGAGAGTGCGCCGCACACAGACAACACGCACGACACTAGTAGCCTTTTACGCTTTCTTCTCGGTCTTCTTGGGGAGTAGTACAGCCTGAATGTTCGGCAGCACACCACCTTGAGCGATCGTCACTCCGGAGAGGAGCTTGTTCAACTCTTCGTCGTTGCGAATGGCCAATTGGAGGTGACGAGGTATGATCCTGGTCTTCTTGTTGTCCCTCGCAGCGTTGCCGGCCAACTCTAGTACCTCAGCGGCCAAATACTCCATGACAGCGGCGAGGTAAACCGGTGCACCGGCACCGACGCGTTCAGCGTAATTGCCGTTGCGCAGCAGCCTGTGTATACGACCGACCGGAAACTGTAGACCGGCACGGTTGGAGCGAGACTTTACCTTCCCCTTGACTTTGCCACCTTTGCCGCGTCCGGACATGACGGAGTGTAGTTAAAATGAAACTCTACAAAAGTTGATACGGAGCTCGTGCGCGCGGTGCGACGAGCTTGAGCGGAATGAGTATTTTTTTCCGTAGCGACTCCATTTTATTATATACTCTGTTTGAAACATACAAACGTACGGCGGGGCGACGAGCGAACAAACCGGCGACCCGAGTATCGTACGAGGGGGCCGGGGCGGGGAAGGGGGTTGTGCGCATGCGTGCAGCGTGCAGCAGTTTAGTTTTTCCCGCCAATTTTTTATTATTTAAATTCAAAATTGTACCAAAATTAGGCTTATTGCAGCGCCATATGCGATAGTGAAAAAACGTGTTGTGCATCGCTCGTGTGCTCTTAGTGGGTGATGAAATGATGATGATGATCCAATGAGAGATGAGATGAGATGAGAGAGGAGTCGGGCAGTCGGGCGGGTATGCTGACCTTGCGTTAATAGTAGAAAAAATATTAAAATATGTAGCTTTCTTTAGTGTACCTATTTAGTAGAGTTATGTTGTTTCGTTTAGTAGTTATTAAATATATATACTTAGTAATATTAAAGTTTTTTTTTTTTTTTTTTTTTTTTTTTTTTTTTTTATTACGTATTTAGCGCATAATACCTATTATTATGTACTTACTTACCATACCATGGCCATAATTACTTACTTATGTATTGTAGACAAAATATTATCTGGTATCATTGTGGCGCGTACGTTAAATGCCTAGGAGGGGTGGGTGACTTTCCTCTATTTATATTATTATAATAGAAATGAATCTTTATAGGTAATCGATTCACGATAGAATTGTTAGCCCTGAAAAGGGCTTTTTTGTATCGCGTGCGTGCGCGATATAGCGCGCCCGCCCCGCCCCGCACTACTACTAGTCTCGTCGTGTCGTCCGTCCGTCCGTCCGTCCGTCGCGATGATGGTGTCAATGTGGCGACTATGGGTCGATCGATGGTTGGTGCGTGCATGCACACACGTCGTCCACTGCACACGGCAAAGCAGAGCAGCGCGGCGAGCTGGCAAGTCCTCGCCGGGGAGGGTTTACTTCTTTGCTGCGGCTGCTTTCTTGGCGGCGGGTTTCGATTTGGGTGTGGCGGCGGCCTTCTTTGGTTTAGGCGCCTTTGGCTTCTTGGTGGGTGGTTTAGCGGTTTTCTTGGCTTTCGGAGCCTTTTTGGCCGGTGCGGCGGCGGTGGCGGCCTTCTTCGCTGCGGGCTTCTTCTTGGCGGCGGCGGCGGCGGCAGCTTTCTTGTCTTTCGCTGTGGCGGCCGCTTTAGATTTCGACGGCGAACCTGATGAAGCCGCGGCGGACGCGGCCGCCGCTTTCTTGGTCTTGGCCCCGGCGGCTGCCGCTGTCGCCTTCTTGGCACCCCCCTTCGCAGCGGCCGATGCTCCCTTGGCACCGGTCGACTTGCCCGACGAGGAGGTAGCGCTCGGCTTCTTGGCAGCGGAGGACTTCGACTCCAGCTTGAACGATCCGGACGCGCCCTTGCCCTTAGTCTGTATCAGGGCACCGGATTCGACGGCGCTCTTCAGATATTTCCTTATGAACGGCGCTAATTTCTCGGCGTCGACCTTGTACTGCGCCGCTATGTATTTTTTGATAGCCTGGAGTGACGATCCGCTGCGCTCCTTCATCTCCTTGATGGCATTGTTTACCATTTCGGAAGTCTTCGGATGAGTGGGCTTCGCCTTAGGTTTCTTAACGCCGCCGGCTTGCCTCGCTTGCTTCTTCGTCGCCGGTGTGGCTGGAGCGGGACTTTCGGAGGCAACTGCGGTGTCTGCCATTGTAAATATTACCGATTGAGATTATAATATTATTCACGAAAACGGACTCAACAACAATATTCCAACTTGCGTAGATGTCGCCACTAGAGCGCCATCGCTAAGGTACGTCGTAACTTTACCGTAACGAGAGCCGTTCTGTCGCGGGACGTTTTCTCGTATGAACGCATCATACTTTTCACTAACACGTATCTAATAAAATGCAATTTCATTAGGATTTTCGTATGATAAACTTTAAATAAATTAAATATTTGCAAACTTCATGAACGAGACTATCGTCGTAATCTATTCATGTTAGTGTGCAGCGTACGGTTGAGACATTATAAAGTTTTATATACGCGAGTGTGTACCGTGCATACCTAGTGTTCAGTTTAAAATGTATTTTTCTCTATAAAACACATAGTTTTCCCTGTAAACTGTCTGCAAATCGACGACGAGGATATCGTACATGAAACGTATAAACAATTCATTCGTATTTATATCATTTTTTAACATATCGGAACGTTAGAAGTGAACCTCCGTAAAACACAGAACGTCTTGTTATGCCACATAAAGGACGAACGATTCCGACCGGGAGGCACAACGCTTTATGATCATTAAGAATATAAAAAAAAACTAACTATTCTCAATTCGTCAATCACTCTAATGCAGTTCTGCAACAAAAAAAAAAAAACAAAAAAGTACATTTAATGTCTATTTAGAAATAAATATGTACGCGTCGTACCGTACCAGAAAAATAAATATTACCTACTTAGTACCTACATATACGACGGACGCGCCATACTCGCCGTCAGTGTAGTGTAATATATAATTATAATGAATTAAGTTGATAATACAATAGGGAGCGTAAAAAAGATTTAAAAAAAAAAAAAAAAAAAAAAAAAAAAATACCCTAACCTATCTGGATATATATATAGGTATTATATGTACCTAGTTAACAATATGACAAATTCATATTAATAATTGTTTAAACAAAACATATATATATATATATATATATATATATATATATATATATATATATATATATATATATATATATATATATAATAATTAATTCTATATCTACTTTCTTTCCAGGCTTCTTCTACGCGCGAAGTCGAGAGAGAGTTCGGTTTAGGAAGGCAAGCAGAGGAACAATAATTCCATTGGTGGTAAGTAAACAGCGTTTATTATGGTTTGTTTTTTTTTTTTTTTTTTTTTTTTTTTGTTCATTAGTAAATATATAGCTAGACAATAAATTATCTCTGTGGTCGGTGACTTTTCATCGTGAAACATTAGAAATATAAACAATATTAATGTTTATGTGACATATATGCGGCCCTGAAAAGGGCCTTTTTATGCGTTCTCTTGATAAAACACACACGATTTAACCGCCGAAACCGTAGAGGGTACGTCCCTGACGTTTCAGCGCGTAGACGACGTCCATGGCGGTGACCGTCTTCCTCTTGGCGTGCTCAGTGTACGTTACGGCGTCGCGGATCACGTTCTCGAGGAACACCTTCAGCACACCACGGGTCTCTTCATAAATAAGACCGGAGATACGTTTGACACCGCCCCTACGAGCCAAACGACGGATAGCAGGCTTAGTGATGCCCTGGATGTTATCACGGAGCACTTTCCTGTGACGCTTGGCGCCTCCTTTCCCCAAACCTTTACCTCCCTTACCGCGACCGGTCATCTTCTACGGACTTGGTACGACTGACTGACTGAATGACGCGAGCGCGCGTTGCTGTGGTGTATTACGAACGAGCTGCGACGTACGACTGGATCCCGCTCGAGTTTTTGGTGCCCTCTTATATGGTTTTAGACGACGCGTGAATCTACGGTGAACACCATTCAACAGACACAGTGGACGTTCGGCGGCGTAGTATGGTTATGTTTACACCGGGTATAATAATTAATTAATGCTCTGCAATATAAGAGTATTTCTAGTATATACACAAAATAAATATATTTATTTATCACGAGATTTAACAAATAAAAATGGAGAATACAACATATTTACACATATGCAGATACATTTTTTTTTTTGTTCTCTTCTTCTTCTTCACTTATTTATCTTTACGCGATTAAGCAAGTAATTAATTTTGTTCAATATATATATATATATATATATATATATATATAACCCATATAAACCCCATAAATTATAACCCCAATATCACACTATTCATAATTATATCTATACCTCCAATTGTGTGTAGACTACTCGGTATGTACAATTATTAGACTTTAATTCTGTTGGTGTCAACAAGAAACATGTATAAACATTGAAACATATGTGGCCCTGAAAAGGGCCTTTTTGCATGTTTCACAAGGAAACTGCTTTTATTTTTTATTTTTAAGCGCGTTCACCTCTGATCCTGCGCGCCAACTGTATGTCCTTGGGCATAATGGTTACGCGTTTCGCGTGAATAGCGCAAAGGTTCGTGTCTTCGAAGAGACCGACCAGATACGCCTCGCTCGCCTCCTGCAGAGCCATAACGGCCGAACTCTGGAAACGTAAATCGGTCTTGAAGTCCTGAGCTATCTCACGAACGAGACGTTGGAACGGAAGCTTGCGGATCAACAGCTCGGTACTCTTCTGATAGCGACGAATCTCACGAAGAGCCACCGTGCCGGGCCTGTAACGGTGAGGCTTCTTGACGCCACCGGTAGCAGGTGCGCTCTTCCGCGCAGCCTTGGTGGCGAGCTGTTTCCTGGGCGCCTTACCACCGGTTGATTTACGCGCAGTCTGCTTGGTACGAGCCATTTCAAATATCAACAAGTAACAACAAACACAGTATTACTTATAGCGAGCGAATACGCGGTCCGCGTCGAGCGTCGACGAACGTACGATAGAGAATGAGTAAAACTGTGCTCGCTCGCTCGGTTTTATTTATACTTTTGCCATGTATACGAAGCCGTCGCGTTGCGTTAAGTTTACATACAGAATGCCAAGCGCGAATATTTGTGAAAAAGGAAAAAAATATATATATATGTGACACACACATTTATATATATATATATATATATATAACTATAGCGAAGATAAAAAACTATATATATTTATATAATTATTATTATTATTATTATTTTTGTATCTCTATCGTCCGTCCCCTATTCTAATGATTTTTTTTTTTTTTTTTTTTTTTTTTTTTTTTTTTTTTCCTCCATTTATTTTGATAGGCGCTACGATAAATCGACATTTATAATAAATGATATTAAACGGTCACGGCACCACTGGCCGGCTGGTGCATAATGTGTGTGTTACGTGCAATTTAGCTTTTTCTATTTGGGATATCGAAACGAACGCAATATATTTATAGTGTTTGTGTGACACACGACTGTGTGCGCGATATAATAGAAATAGTAGGCAAGTACTATGAACATATTTGTGGCCCTGAAAAGGGCCTTTTCGTAGGTACGTTGTGCAACACGACAACGGGTGGGTGCTCACTTGGAGCTGGTGTATTTGGTGACGGCCTTGGTGCCCTCGCTGACCGCGTGCTTGGCGAGCTCGCCGGGCAACAGGAGCCTTACAGAGGTCTGCACCTCCCTCGATGTGATCGTGGATCTCTTGTTGTAGTGGGCGAGACGAGACGCTTCGGCGGCGATCCGTTCGAAAATGTCATTCACGAATGAATTCATGATAGACATGGCCTTACTGGAGATACCGGTGTCCGGGTGGACCTGTTTCAGCACTTTGTAGATGTAAATGGCATAACTCTCCTTCCTCTTGTGCTTCTTCTTTTTCTTGTCGGTCTTGGAGATGTTCTTTTGGGCTTTACCGGACTTCTTGGCGGCCTTACCGCTCGTCTTGGGCGGCATTATGTAATAATAATAATAATTCTCTGATAAAAACACAAACAAACGAGCGAGCGATACAACGGCAAAGACGCGTGCGTACAGTGCGCGGTTCCGCCGTGGAATATATTTTTTTACAAACCACGGTCGTTCTTATTTATCGGCGCCCAAGTCGCACAGTGGTGACACGACCTGCGAGCGCAATCGTTCGTTCGGACCAATCGGAGCGATGGATACAGATTCATCGAGACGGGTTGCGAGGGGTGGGGAGGGGAATTTTATATCTATGCGACGTACGCTTATTCGAATAGGCACTTAGATATATTTATTTTATTACTCCTCTCACGTATGTGTATGTATGTATGTATGTATGTATGTATGTATGTATGTATGTATGTATGTATGTATTTATTTATTTATTTATTTATTTGTAATAATAATATTTATTTATTATTCTTTTAATCATCTTTCCTCTTTTCTCTGTAATTAATAGATAGAAGATATGTGATAGTTTTCCATAACCAACTAAATAAATAAATAAGTAAGTAATAAATACCACAAATATCAAGTCCGATAGATCTTATAGAACCGCATCTAAATTAAGTAGATAGGTAAATACTACTTAATATTTAAAACGCTTTAATTTTTTTTTTTTACTATTATCATCATCAGTTTAGGCTGAGACGTAGAGTAGAGTTATTTATTTTCATATAGCTTGCACCCGTAATGGAACAATGACCGACCGATTCCGCATGTGTCATAATAGATATAGTCCTCTGTAATGATAGTTATCATAAGACTGCGATTTATATTGTGGCCCTGAAAAGGGCCTTTTCATTTCACCAACAAGCGTGGTGGTAATTGATGGGTGTGGGTTGTGGGTTGTGGGTTGTGCGCGGCGTGAGAGTGCGCCGCACACAGACAACACGCACGACACTAGTAGCCTTTTACGCTTTCTTCTCGGTCTTCTTGGGGAGTAGTACAGCCTGAATGTTCGGCAGCACACCACCTTGAGCGATCGTCACTCCGGAGAGGAGCTTGTTCAACTCTTCGTCGTTGCGAATGGCCAATTGGAGGTGACGAGGTATGATCCTGGTCTTCTTGTTGTCCCTCGCAGCGTTGCCGGCCAACTCTAGTACCTCAGCGGCCAAATACTCCATGACAGCGGCGAGGTAAACCGGTGCACCGGCACCGACGCGTTCAGCGTAATTGCCGTTGCGCAGCAGCCTGTGTATACGACCGACCGGAAACTGTAGACCGGCACGGTTGGAGCGAGACTTTACCTTCCCCTTGACTTTGCCACCTTTGCCGCGTCCGGACATGACGGAGTGTAGTTAAAATGAAACTCTACAAAAGTTGATACGGAGCTCGTGCGCGCGGTGCGACGAGCTTGAGCGGAATGAGTATTTTTTTCCGTATTTTTTTTTTTTTTTTTTTTTTTTTTTTGTGTGACTTTGGTTGTTAGCCTCAGACGGCTATGACAACCTTACCCGGACAATTGGTGAGCGCAGAGGGCTCTCAACCCGACATTTAAGCAACGCTACCCGGGGGCACCCCCTCTGGGGTAAGGACCTCGGCTCGGGCTGTTGCTGGCAAAGTGGGATTTCCCACGTTTATGATTTGACCGCGACACGTCTTTCGCCCCCGTCGGCGGGGACGAAACCGTGGATATTTACTTGTATTAGCTGCGCGAGCTGTGTGTGCTCTGATCTGAGCGTGAGTTATATCGTCGTCGACTTCGTCGAGGCTATGTCGCGGTCTGCGTACGCGCGATATATTAGATGGTTTGTACCTAGCCGACTCAACCACTAGAGGGTTGGCGTGAGTAATGGCGGAGTCAAAGAAACTACGTGAACACCGTTTCATAAATTGCTTGATGGTAGGCAATTGCAAGTCTATGTGAAGGTCGACATTGCGTATGAACCACGGTGCACCCGTAGCTCTGCGCATGAATCTATTCTGTAATGTTTGTAATCTATGGATCCTGTGTGCCTTGGCGTGTGAAAATACTACACTGGCGTACGTCATGACTGGACGTATGCAGGCAGTGTAGAGTCTGACCTTATTCCTAAGCGAGAGTTTTGACCTAGCGTTTAACAGATAGTGCAAACGTCCCATGACAAAGGCTGCGCGCGAGCGTACCACCTGAATGTGACGGGCGAATGTTAATCTGTTATCTAGTATTACACCTAAGTACTTGGCTCGCCTACTCCAAGGAATAGGTTTACCAAAGATGCTAATCTGTTTGATCTTCTCCGGGGGATACAGTCGGGGTAGTCTCCTATGAAACATGACCGCCTGGCTTTTCTCGGGGTTGATCTCTATTCTCCACTTGCTAAACCACGTACTGAGGGCAGTGGCCGCTGATTGGAGTTTCCTATGCACTGTGATAGGGTTAAACCCTGCATAATAAATGGCTGTATCGTCTGCAAAAAGTGCTGTCTGCACTTCCCGATGCTGAGGCATGTCGCTGGTGTACAGCGAGAAGAGGATTGGAGAAAGCACGGAGCCCTGTGGGACCCCGGCTAGTATGGGGTGGGGGGAGGATAGTACCCCTTCCACTCTGTAGCGGAAACTGCGGTTAGTTAGGAAATCTCGTATGATGTAAACGAGATACCGCGGTACTCCTAAATGGAGTAACTTGTATATTAGGCCGTTGTGCCAGACCTTGTCGAATGCTTTCGCTACATCGAAGAAAAGTGCACCTGTAAAAAGGTTATTTTGTTGCATTTTAGAGTAGGTATACTCTACTATGCGGTGGACTTGTTGCACGCTGGAGTGCTTGGCTCTAAAGCCGAATTGGTGGTGGGGGATGAGATTATTAGCATCGGCGTATGCTTTCAGCCTACACAAAACTAATCGCTCGTAAATCTTACCTAAACCTTTAAGCAGACTTATCGGTCTGTAACTAGATGGTTCGGATCGCTTTTTGCCGGGTTTGTGGATTCCTATTACCACGGCCTCTTTCCACTGAGGGGGAAAGATGTTATTGTTGAGCGCTGCGTTATATATACACGTCAGAAGGACTAATAATGTCTGGGGGAAGAGTTTGATCACCCTATTCGATATTCCGTCCGAACCGGGGGCTTTCTTTCTATGTAGGTTTTTGATTACAGACTCCAGTTCGGTGGTGGTGACTGGAGGTGGCTGTTCCACTAGGTCCCTACCTGAGGTGTCTACCGGTGGGGCCGAGGGTGAGGCCCACGACTCCACTTCCCTATCAATGACGGCGTGGTGTGTTTCGTCTACGTGTAATGTACTCGGAGTACATTGTCGCTCCAGACTATCGGCTAGGCACTCGGACTTCTCCTCGTCCTCGAAGGCGGGTGGAAGGTTGGGTCTGTTAAGCGGAGGCATGGTAGACACACTGTCGTTTTTGAAAGTGCGGGACAGTTGCCAGAAGGCTTGATGGGTCGGTTCTAGGTCTCTCAGCTTGGTTTCCCACTCTGATTGACGTAGAGAATCAATTGATTTCTTAACAGCCCTTTGTAGTGAGCGCATTATGATGCGGTTATCCTCGCTGGGATGACGATCATAGGCACGTATAGCGGCGTTCTTCTGCCTCAGCAAGTCACGGACGTCGTCGGGTAGGCGCCATCGACGATTTCTCGTGTCTGGTACCTGCCGAGAACAATCGTTAATTAACGATTGTACGTGGCTTGTGAAACAGTCGACCGCAGCCACCGTGTCCTCTACGGTACTAATAATAGGGGGGACTTGGTCTAGGTGTACAGACGACGACGACTGGAGTTTACTCTCCAGCCGTCCCCAGTCTGTCACCGTCATCGTTTTGTCCTGTTGGCCAGAGGGGCCAGGTGAGGGGGAGACGAGATCTAAGATCACAGGACGGTGGTCAGAGTCTAACTCATGTAACACTTCTACTAAACGCAAACGTAGGTTTACGTTTTTTAAAAGCGCCATGTCTAATATATCGGGCCTGTAATCAACACAGGCCGGGTAGTGAGTGGGCTCCATAGGCGCTATGATGTCGAACCCTAGTCGCTCAGCCAGTGACTCGAGGGCCCTGCCCCGCGTACTAGTGACGCTTTTTTTTTTTTTTTTTTTTTTTTTTTTTTTTTTTCCGTAGCGACTCCATTTTATTATATACTCTGTTTGAAACATACAAACGTACGGCGGGGCGACGAGCGAACAAACCGGCGACCCGAGTATCGTACGAGGGGGCCGGGGCGGGGAAGGGGGTTGTGCGCATGCGTGCAGCGTGCAGCAGTTTAGTTTTTCCCGCCAATTTTTTATTATTTAAATTCAAAATTGTACCAAAATTAGGCTTATTGCAGCGCCATATGCGATAGTGAAAAAACGTGTTGTGCATCGCTCGTGTGCTCTTAGTGGGTGATGAAATGATGATGATGATCCAATGAGAGATGAGATGAGATGAGAGAGGAGTCGGGCAGTCGGGCGGGTATGCTGACCTTGCGTTAATAGTAGAAAAAATATTAAAATATGTAGCTTTCTTTAGTGTACCTATTTAGTAGAGTTATGTTGTTTCGTTTAGTAGTTATTAAATATATATACTTAGTAATATTAAAGTTTTTTTTTTTTTTTTTTTTTTTTTTTTTTTTTTTATTACGTATTTAGCGCATAATACCTATTATTATGTACTTACTTACCATACCATGGCCATAATTACTTACTTATGTATTGTAGACAAAATATTATCTGGTATCATTGTGGCGCGTACGTTAAATGCCTAGGAGGGGTGGGTGACTTTCCTCTATTTATATTATTATAATAGAAATGAATCTTTATAGGTAATCGATTCACGATAGAATTGTTAGCCCTGAAAAGGGCTTTTTTGTATCGCGTGCGTGCGCGATATAGCGCGCCCGCCCCGCCCCGCACTACTACTAGTCTCGTCGTGTCGTCCGTCCGTCCGTCCGTCCGTCGCGATGATGGTGTCAATGTGGCGACTATGGGTCGATCGATGGTTGGTGCGTGCATGCACACACGTCGTCCACTGCACACGGCAAAGCAGAGCAGCGCGGCGAGCTGGCAAGTCCTCGCCGGGGAGGGTTTACTTCTTTGCTGCGGCTGCTTTCTTGGCGGCGGGTTTCGATTTGGGTGTGGCGGCGGCCTTCTTTGGTTTAGGCGCCTTTGGCTTCTTGGTGGGTGGTTTAGCGGTTTTCTTGGCTTTCGGAGCCTTTTTGGCCGGTGCGGCGGCGGTGGCGGCCTTCTTCGCTGCGGGCTTCTTCTTGGCGGCGGCGGCGGCGGCAGCTTTCTTGTCTTTCGCTGTGGCGGCCGCTTTAGATTTCGACGGCGAACCTGATGAAGCCGCGGCGGACGCGGCCGCCGCTTTCTTGGTCTTGGCCCCGGCGGCTGCCGCTGTCGCCTTCTTGGCACCCCCCTTCGCAGCGGCCGATGCTCCCTTGGCACCGGTCGACTTGCCCGACGAGGAGGTAGCGCTCGGCTTCTTGGCAGCGGAGGACTTCGACTCCAGCTTGAACGATCCGGACGCGCCCTTGCCCTTAGTCTGTATCAGGGCACCGGATTCGACGGCGCTCTTCAGATATTTCCTTATGAACGGCGCTAATTTCTCGGCGTCGACCTTGTACTGCGCCGCTATGTATTTTTTGATAGCCTGGAGTGACGATCCGCTGCGCTCCTTCATCTCCTTGATGGCATTGTTTACCATTTCGGAAGTCTTCGGATGAGTGGGCTTCGCCTTAGGTTTCTTAACGCCGCCGGCTTGCCTCGCTTGCTTCTTCGTCGCCGGTGTGGCTGGAGCGGGACTTTCGGAGGCAACTGCGGTGTCTGCCATTGTAAATATTACCGATTGAGATTATAATATTATTCACGAAAACGGACTCAACAACAATATTCCAACTTGCGTAGATGTCGCCACTAGAGCGCCATCGCTAAGGTACGTCGTAACTTTACCGTAACGAGAGCCGTTCTGTCGCGGGACGTTTTCTCGTATGAACGCATCATACTTTTCACTAACACGTATCTAATAAAATGCAATTTCATTAGGATTTTCGTATGATAAACTTTAAATAAATTAAATATTTGCAAACTTCATGAACGAGACTATCGTCGTAATCTATTCATGTTAGTGTGCAGCGTACGGTTGAGACATTATAAAGTTTTATATACGCGAGTGTGTACCGTGCATACCTAGTGTTCAGTTTAAAATGTATTTTTCTCTATAAAACACATAGTTTTCCCTGTAAACTGTCTGCAAATCGACGACGAGGATATCGTACATGAAACGTATAAACAATTCATTCGTATTTATATCATTTTTTAACATATCGGAACGTTAGAAGTGAACCTCCGTAAAACACAGAACGTCTTGTTATGCCACATAAAGGACGAACGATTCCGACCGGGAGGCACAACGCTTTATGATCATTAAGAATATAAAAAAAAACTAACTATTCTCAATTCGTCAATCACTCTAATGCAGTTCTGCAACAAAAAAAAAAAAACAAAAAAGTACATTTAATGTCTATTTAGAAATAAATATGTACGCGTCGTACCGTACCAGAAAAATAAATATTACCTACTTAGTACCTACATATACGACGGACGCGCCATACTCGCCGTCAGTGTAGTGTAATATATAATTATAATGAATTAAGTTGATAATACAATAGGGAGCGTAAAAAAGATTTAAAAAAAAAAAAAAAAAAAAAAAAAAAAATACCCTAACCTATCTGGATATATATATAGGTATTATATGTACCTAGTTAACAATATGACAAATTCATATTAATAATTGTTTAAACAAAACAATATATATATATATATATATATATATATATATATATATATATATATATATATATATATATATATATAATAATTAATTCTATATCTACTTTCTTTCCAGGCTTCTTCTACGCGCGAAGTCGAGAGAGAGTTCGGTTTAGGAAGGCAAGCAGAGGAACAATAATTCCATTGGTGGTAAGTAAACAGCGTTTATTATGGTTTGTTTTTTTTTTTTTTTTTTTTTTTTTTTGTTCATTAGTAAATATATAGCTAGACAATAAATTATCTCTGTGGTCGGTGACTTTTCATCGTGAAACATTAGAAATATAAACAATATTAATGTTTATGTGACATATATGCGGCCCTGAAAAGGGCCTTTTTATGCGTTCTCTTGATAAAACACACACGATTTAACCGCCGAAACCGTAGAGGGTACGTCCCTGACGTTTCAGCGCGTAGACGACGTCCATGGCGGTGACCGTCTTCCTCTTGGCGTGCTCAGTGTACGTTACGGCGTCGCGGATCACGTTCTCGAGGAACACCTTCAGCACACCACGGGTCTCTTCATAAATAAGACCGGAGATACGTTTGACACCGCCCCTACGAGCCAAACGACGGATAGCAGGCTTAGTGATGCCCTGGATGTTATCACGGAGCACTTTCCTGTGACGCTTGGCGCCTCCTTTCCCCAAACCTTTACCTCCCTTACCGCGACCGGTCATCTTCTACGGACTTGGTACGACTGACTGACTGAATGACGCGAGCGCGCGTTGCTGTGGTGTATTACGAACGAGCTGCGACGTACGACTGGATCCCGCTCGAGTTTTTGGTGCCCTCTTATATGGTTTTAGACGACGCGTGAATCTACGGTGAACACCATTCAACAGACACAGTGGACGTTCGGCGGCGTAGTATGGTTATGTTTACACCGGGTATAATAATTAATTAATGCTCTGCAATATAAGAGTATTTCTAGTATATACACAAAATAAATATATTTATTTATCACGAGATTTAACAAATAAAAATGGAGAATACAACATATTTACACATATGCAGATACATTTTTTTTTTTGTTCTCTTCTTCTTCTTCACTTATTTATCTTTACGCGATTAAGCAAGTAATTAATTTTGTTCAATATATATATATATATATATATATATATATATAACCCATATAAACCCCATAAATTATAACCCCAATATCACACTATTCATAATTATATCTATACCTCCAATTGTGTGTAGACTACTCGGTATGTACAATTATTAGACTTTAATTCTGTTGGTGTCAACAAGAAACATGTATAAACATTGAAACATATGTGGCCCTGAAAAGGGCCTTTTTGCATGTTTCACAAGGAAACTGCTTTTATTTTTTATTTTTAAGCGCGTTCACCTCTGATCCTGCGCGCCAACTGTATGTCCTTGGGCATAATGGTTACGCGTTTCGCGTGAATAGCGCAAAGGTTCGTGTCTTCGAAGAGACCGACCAGATACGCCTCGCTCGCCTCCTGCAGAGCCATAACGGCCGAACTCTGGAAACGTAAATCGGTCTTGAAGTCCTGAGCTATCTCACGAACGAGACGTTGGAACGGAAGCTTGCGGATCAACAGCTCGGTACTCTTCTGATAGCGACGAATCTCACGAAGAGCCACCGTGCCGGGCCTGTAACGGTGAGGCTTCTTGACGCCACCGGTAGCAGGTGCGCTCTTCCGCGCAGCCTTGGTGGCGAGCTGTTTCCTGGGCGCCTTACCACCGGTTGATTTACGCGCAGTCTGCTTGGTACGAGCCATTTCAAATATCAACAAGTAACAACAAACACAGTATTACTTATAGCGAGCGAATACGCGGTCCGCGTCGAGCGTCGACGAACGTACGATAGAGAATGAGTAAAACTGTGCTCGCTCGCTCGGTTTTATTTATACTTTTGCCATGTATACGAAGCCGTCGCGTTGCGTTAAGTTTACATACAGAATGCCAAGCGCGAATATTTGTGAAAAAGGAAAAAAATATATATATATGTGACACACACATTTATATATATATATATATATATATAACTATAGCGAAGATAAAAAACTATATATATTTATATAATTATTATTATTATTATTATTTTTGTATCTCTATCGTCCGTCCCCTATTCTAATGATTTTTTTTTTTTTTTTTTTTTTTTTTTTTTTTTTTTTTCCTCCATTTATTTTGATAGGCGCTACGATAAATCGACATTTATAATAAATGATATTAAACGGTCACGGCACCACTGGCCGGCTGGTGCATAATGTGTGTGTTACGTGCAATTTAGCTTTTTCTATTTGGGATATCGAAACGAACGCAATATATTTATAGTGTTTGTGTGACACACGACTGTGTGCGCGATATAATAGAAATAGTAGGCAAGTACTATGAACATATTTGTGGCCCTGAAAAGGGCCTTTTCGTAGGTACGTTGTGCAACACGACAACGGGTGGGTGCTCACTTGGAGCTGGTGTATTTGGTGACGGCCTTGGTGCCCTCGCTGACCGCGTGCTTGGCGAGCTCGCCGGGCAACAGGAGCCTTACAGAGGTCTGCACCTCCCTCGATGTGATCGTGGATCTCTTGTTGTAGTGGGCGAGACGAGACGCTTCGGCGGCGATCCGTTCGAAAATGTCATTCACGAATGAATTCATGATAGACATGGCCTTACTGGAGATACCGGTGTCCGGGTGGACCTGTTTCAGCACTTTGTAGATGTAAATGGCATAACTCTCCTTCCTCTTGTGCTTCTTCTTTTTCTTGTCGGTCTTGGAGATGTTCTTTTGGGCTTTACCGGACTTCTTGGCGGCCTTACCGCTCGTCTTGGGCGGCATTATGTAATAATAATAATAATTCTCTGATAAAAACACAAACAAACGAGCGAGCGATACAACGGCAAAGACGCGTGCGTACAGTGCGCGGTTCCGCCGTGGAATATATTTTTTTACAAACCACGGTCGTTCTTATTTATCGGCGCCCAAGTCGCACAGTGGTGACACGACCTGCGAGCGCAATCGTTCGTTCGGACCAATCGGAGCGATGGATACAGATTCATCGAGACGGGTTGCGAGGGGTGGGGAGGGGAATTTTATATCTATGCGACGTACGCTTATTCGAATAGGCACTTAGATATATTTATTTTATTACTCCTCTCACGTATGTGTATGTATGTATGTATGTATGTATGTATGTATGTATGTATGTATGTATGTATGTATTTATTTATTTATTTATTTATTTGTAATAATAATATTTATTTATTATTCTTTTAATCATCTTTCCTCTTTTCTCTGTAATTAATAGATAGAAGATATGTGATAGTTTTCCATAACCAACTAAATAAATAAATAAGTAAGTAATAAATACCACAAATATCAAGTCCGATAGATCTTATAGAACCGCATCTAAATTAAGTAGATAGGTAAATACTACTTAATATTTAAAACGCTTTAATTTTTTTTTTTTACTATTATCATCATCAGTTTAGGCTGAGACGTAGAGTAGAGTTATTTATTTTCATATAGCTTGCACCCGTAATGGAACAATGACCGACCGATTCCGCATGTGTCATAATAGATATAGTCCTCTGTAATGATAGTTATCATAAGACTGCGATTTATATTGTGGCCCTGAAAAGGGCCTTTTCATTTCACCAACAAGCGTGGTGGTAATTGATGGGTGTGGGTTGTGGGTTGTGGGTTGTGCGCGGCGTGAGAGTGCGCCGCACACAGACAACACGCACGACACTAGTAGCCTTTTACGCTTTCTTCTCGGTCTTCTTGGGGAGTAGTACAGCCTGAATGTTCGGCAGCACACCACCTTGAGCGATCGTCACTCCGGAGAGGAGCTTGTTCAACTCTTCGTCGTTGCGAATGGCCAATTGGAGGTGACGAGGTATGATCCTGGTCTTCTTGTTGTCCCTCGCAGCGTTGCCGGCCAACTCTAGTACCTCAGCGGCCAAATACTCCATGACAGCGGCGAGGTAAACCGGTGCACCGGCACCGACGCGTTCAGCGTAATTGCCGTTGCGCAGCAGCCTGTGTATACGACCGACCGGAAACTGTAGACCGGCACGGTTGGAGCGAGACTTTACCTTCCCCTTGACTTTGCCACCTTTGCCGCGTCCGGACATGACGGAGTGTAGTTAAAATGAAACTCTACAAAAGTTGATACGGAGCTCGTGCGCGCGGTGCGACGAGCTTGAGCGGAATGAGTATTTTTTTCCGTATTTTTTTTTTTTTTTTTTTTTTTTTTTTGTGTGACTTTGGTTGTTAGCCTCAGACGGCTATGACAACCTTACCCGGACAATTGGTGAGCGCAGAGGGCTCTCAACCCGACATTTAAGCAACGCTACCCGGGGGCACCCCCTCTGGGGTAAGGACCTCGGCTCGGGCTGTTGCTGGCAAAGTGGGATTTCCCACGTTTATGATTTGACCGCGACACGTCTTTCGCCCCCGTCGGCGGGGACGAAACCGTGGATATTTACTTGTATTAGCTGCGCGAGCTGTGTGTGCTCTGATCTGAGCGTGAGTTATATCGTCGTCGACTTCGTCGAGGCTATGTCGCGGTCTGCGTACGCGCGATATATTAGATGGTTTGTACCTAGCCGACTCAACCACTAGAGGGTTGGCGTGAGTAATGGCGGAGTCAAAGAAACTACGTGAACACCGTTTCATAAATTGCTTGATGGTAGGCAATTGCAAGTCTATGTGAAGGTCGACATTGCGTATGAACCACGGTGCACCCGTAGCTCTGCGCATGAATCTATTCTGTAATGTTTGTAATCTATGGATCCTGTGTGCCTTGGCGTGTGAAAATACTACACTGGCGTACGTCATGACTGGACGTATGCAGGCAGTGTAGAGTCTGACCTTATTCCTAAGCGAGAGTTTTGACCTAGCGTTTAACAGATAGTGCAAACGTCCCATGACAAAGGCTGCGCGCGAGCGTACCACCTGAATGTGACGGGCGAATGTTAATCTGTTATCTAGTATTACACCTAAGTACTTGGCTCGCCTACTCCAAGGAATAGGTTTACCAAAGATGCTAATCTGTTTGATCTTCTCCGGGGGATACAGTCGGGGTAGTCTCCTATGAAACATGACCGCCTGGCTTTTCTCGGGGTTGATCTCTATTCTCCACTTGCTAAACCACGTACTGAGGGCAGTGGCCGCTGATTGGAGTTTCCTATGCACTGTGATAGGGTTAAACCCTGCATAATAAATGGCTGTATCGTCTGCAAAAAGTGCTGTCTGCACTTCCCGATGCTGAGGCATGTCGCTGGTGTACAGCGAGAAGAGGATTGGAGAAAGCACGGAGCCCTGTGGGACCCCGGCTAGTATGGGGTGGGGGGAGGATAGTACCCCTTCCACTCTGTAGCGGAAACTGCGGTTAGTTAGGAAATCTCGTATGATGTAAACGAGATACCGCGGTACTCCTAAATGGAGTAACTTGTATATTAGGCCGTTGTGCCAGACCTTGTCGAATGCTTTCGCTACATCGAAGAAAAGTGCACCTGTAAAAAGGTTATTTTGTTGCATTTTAGAGTAGGTATACTCTACTATGCGGTGGACTTGTTGCACGCTGGAGTGCTTGGCTCTAAAGCCGAATTGGTGGTGGGGGATGAGATTATTAGCATCGGCGTATGCTTTCAGCCTACACAAAACTAATCGCTCGTAAATCTTACCTAAACCTTTAAGCAGACTTATCGGTCTGTAACTAGATGGTTCGGATCGCTTTTTGCCGGGTTTGTGGATTCCTATTACCACGGCCTCTTTCCACTGAGGGGGAAAGATGTTATTGTTGAGCGCTGCGTTATATATACACGTCAGAAGGACTAATAATGTCTGGGGGAAGAGTTTGATCACCCTATTCGATATTCCGTCCGAACCGGGGGCTTTCTTTCTATGTAGGTTTTTGATTACAGACTCCAGTTCGGTGGTGGTGACTGGAGGTGGCTGTTCCACTAGGTCCCTACCTGAGGTGTCTACCGGTGGGGCCGAGGGTGAGGCCCACGACTCCACTTCCCTATCAATGACGGCGTGGTGTGTTTCGTCTACGTGTAATGTACTCGGAGTACATTGTCGCTCCAGACTATCGGCTAGGCACTCGGACTTCTCCTCGTCCTCGAAGGCGGGTGGAAGGTTGGGTCTGTTAAGCGGAGGCATGGTAGACACACTGTCGTTTTTGAAAGTGCGGGACAGTTGCCAGAAGGCTTGATGGGTCGGTTCTAGGTCTCTCAGCTTGGTTTCCCACTCTGATTGACGTAGAGAATCAATTGATTTCTTAACAGCCCTTTGTAGTGAGCGCATTATGATGCGGTTATCCTCGCTGGGATGACGATCATAGGCACGTATAGCGGCGTTCTTCTGCCTCAGCAAGTCACGGACGTCGTCGGGTAGGCGCCATCGACGATTTCTCGTGTCTGGTACCTGCCGAGAACAATCGTTAATTAACGATTGTACGTGGCTTGTGAAACAGTCGACCGCAGCCACCGTGTCCTCTACGGTACTAATAATAGGGGGGACTTGGTCTAGGTGTACAGACGACGACGACTGGAGTTTACTCTCCAGCCGTCCCCAGTCTGTCACCGTCATCGTTTTGTCCTGTTGGCCAGAGGGGCCAGGTGAGGGGGAGACGAGATCTAAGATCACAGGACGGTGGTCAGAGTCTAACTCATGTAACACTTCTACTAAACGCAAACGTAGGTTTACGTTTTTTAAAAGCGCCATGTCTAATATATCGGGCCTGTAATCAACACAGGCCGGGTAGTGAGTGGGCTCCATAGGCGCTATGATGTCGAACCCTAGTCGCTCAGCCAGTGACTCGAGGGCCCTGCCCCGCGTACTAGTGACGCTTTTTTTTTTTTTTTTTTTTTTTTTTTTTTTTTTTCCGTAGCGACTCCATTTTATTATATACTCTGTTTGAAACATACAAACGTACGGCGGGGCGACGAGCGAACAAACCGGCGACCCGAGTATCGTACGAGGGGGCCGGGGCGGGGAAGGGGGTTGTGCGCATGCGTGCAGCGTGCAGCAGTTTAGTTTTTCCCGCCAATTTTTTATTATTTAAATTCAAAATTGTACCAAAATTAGGCTTATTGCAGCGCCATATGCGATAGTGAAAAAACGTGTTGTGCATCGCTCGTGTGCTCTTAGTGGGTGATGAAATGATGATGATGATCCAATGAGAGATGAGATGAGATGAGAGAGGAGTCGGGCAGTCGGGCGGGTATGCTGACCTTGCGTTAATAGTAGAAAAAATATTAAAATATGTAGCTTTCTTTAGTGTACCTATTTAGTAGAGTTATGTTGTTTCGTTTAGTAGTTATTAAATATATATACTTAGTAATATTAAAGTTTTTTTTTTTTTTTTTTTTTTTTTTTTTTTTTTTATTACGTATTTAGCGCATAATACCTATTATTATGTACTTACTTACCATACCATGGCCATAATTACTTACTTATGTATTGTAGACAAAATATTATCTGGTATCATTGTGGCGCGTACGTTAAATGCCTAGGAGGGGTGGGTGACTTTCCTCTATTTATATTATTATAATAGAAATGAATCTTTATAGGTAATCGATTCACGATAGAATTGTTAGCCCTGAAAAGGGCTTTTTTGTATCGCGTGCGTGCGCGATATAGCGCGCCCGCCCCGCCCCGCACTACTACTAGTCTCGTCGTGTCGTCCGTCCGTCCGTCCGTCCGTCGCGATGATGGTGTCAATGTGGCGACTATGGGTCGATCGATGGTTGGTGCGTGCATGCACACACGTCGTCCACTGCACACGGCAAAGCAGAGCAGCGCGGCGAGCTGGCAAGTCCTCGCCGGGGAGGGTTTACTTCTTTGCTGCGGCTGCTTTCTTGGCGGCGGGTTTCGATTTGGGTGTGGCGGCGGCCTTCTTTGGTTTAGGCGCCTTTGGCTTCTTGGTGGGTGGTTTAGCGGTTTTCTTGGCTTTCGGAGCCTTTTTGGCCGGTGCGGCGGCGGTGGCGGCCTTCTTCGCTGCGGGCTTCTTCTTGGCGGCGGCGGCGGCGGCAGCTTTCTTGTCTTTCGCTGTGGCGGCCGCTTTAGATTTCGACGGCGAACCTGATGAAGCCGCGGCGGACGCGGCCGCCGCTTTCTTGGTCTTGGCCCCGGCGGCTGCCGCTGTCGCCTTCTTGGCACCCCCCTTCGCAGCGGCCGATGCTCCCTTGGCACCGGTCGACTTGCCCGACGAGGAGGTAGCGCTCGGCTTCTTGGCAGCGGAGGACTTCGACTCCAGCTTGAACGATCCGGACGCGCCCTTGCCCTTAGTCTGTATCAGGGCACCGGATTCGACGGCGCTCTTCAGATATTTCCTTATGAACGGCGCTAATTTCTCGGCGTCGACCTTGTACTGCGCCGCTATGTATTTTTTGATAGCCTGGAGTGACGATCCGCTGCGCTCCTTCATCTCCTTGATGGCATTGTTTACCATTTCGGAAGTCTTCGGATGAGTGGGCTTCGCCTTAGGTTTCTTAACGCCGCCGGCTTGCCTCGCTTGCTTCTTCGTCGCCGGTGTGGCTGGAGCGGGACTTTCGGAGGCAACTGCGGTGTCTGCCATTGTAAATATTACCGATTGAGATTATAATATTATTCACGAAAACGGACTCAACAACAATATTCCAACTTGCGTAGATGTCGCCACTAGAGCGCCATCGCTAAGGTACGTCGTAACTTTACCGTAACGAGAGCCGTTCTGTCGCGGGACGTTTTCTCGTATGAACGCATCATACTTTTCACTAACACGTATCTAATAAAATGCAATTTCATTAGGATTTTCGTATGATAAACTTTAAATAAATTAAATATTTGCAAACTTCATGAACGAGACTATCGTCGTAATCTATTCATGTTAGTGTGCAGCGTACGGTTGAGACATTATAAAGTTTTATATACGCGAGTGTGTACCGTGCATACCTAGTGTTCAGTTTAAAATGTATTTTTCTCTATAAAACACATAGTTTTCCCTGTAAACTGTCTGCAAATCGACGACGAGGATATCGTACATGAAACGTATAAACAATTCATTCGTATTTATATCATTTTTTAACATATCGGAACGTTAGAAGTGAACCTCCGTAAAACACAGAACGTCTTGTTATGCCACATAAAGGACGAACGATTCCGACCGGGAGGCACAACGCTTTATGATCATTAAGAATATAAAAAAAAACTAACTATTCTCAATTCGTCAATCACTCTAATGCAGTTCTGCAACAAAAAAAAAAAAACAAAAAAGTACATTTAATGTCTATTTAGAAATAAATATGTACGCGTCGTACCGTACCAGAAAAATAAATATTACCTACTTAGTACCTACATATACGACGGACGCGCCATACTCGCCGTCAGTGTAGTGTAATATATAATTATAATGAATTAAGTTGATAATACAATAGGGAGCGTAAAAAAGATTTAAAAAAAAAAAAAAAAAAAAAAAAAAAAATACCCTAACCTATCTGGATATATATATAGGTATTATATGTACCTAGTTAACAATATGACAAATTCATATTAATAATTGTTTAAACAAAACAATATATATATATATATATATATATATATATATATATATATATATATATATATATATATATATAATAATTAATTCTATATCTACTTTCTTTCCAGGCTTCTTCTACGCGCGAAGTCGAGAGAGAGTTCGGTTTAGGAAGGCAAGCAGAGGAACAATAATTCCATTGGTGGTAAGTAAACAGCGTTTATTATGGTTTGTTTTTTTTTTTTTTTTTTTTTTTTTTTGTTCATTAGTAAATATATAGCTAGACAATAAATTATCTCTGTGGTCGGTGACTTTTCATCGTGAAACATTAGAAATATAAACAATATTAATGTTTATGTGACATATATGCGGCCCTGAAAAGGGCCTTTTTATGCGTTCTCTTGATAAAACACACACGATTTAACCGCCGAAACCGTAGAGGGTACGTCCCTGACGTTTCAGCGCGTAGACGACGTCCATGGCGGTGACCGTCTTCCTCTTGGCGTGCTCAGTGTACGTTACGGCGTCGCGGATCACGTTCTCGAGGAACACCTTCAGCACACCACGGGTCTCTTCATAAATAAGACCGGAGATACGTTTGACACCGCCCCTACGAGCCAAACGACGGATAGCAGGCTTAGTGATGCCCTGGATGTTATCACGGAGCACTTTCCTGTGACGCTTGGCGCCTCCTTTCCCCAAACCTTTACCTCCCTTACCGCGACCGGTCATCTTCTACGGACTTGGTACGACTGACTGACTGAATGACGCGAGCGCGCGTTGCTGTGGTGTATTACGAACGAGCTGCGACGTACGACTGGATCCCGCTCGTTTTTTTTTTTTTTTTTTTTTTTTTTGTGTGACTTTGGTTGTTAGCCTCAGACGGCTATGACAACCTTACCCGGACAATTGGTGAGCGCAGAGGGCTCTCAACCCGACATTTAAGCAACGCTACCCGGGGGCACCCCCTCTGGGGTAAGGACCTCGGCTCGGGCTGTTGCTGGCAAAGTGGGATTTCCCACGTTTATGATTTGACCGCGACACGTCTTTCGCCCCCGTCGGCGGGGACGAAACCGTGGATATTTACTTGTATTAGCTGCGCGAGCTGTGTGTGCTCTGATCTGAGCGTGAGTTATATCGTCGTCGACTTCGTCGAGGCTATGTCGCGGTCTGCGTACGCGCGATATATTAGATGGTTTGTACCTAGCCGACTCAACCACTAGAGGGTTGGCGTGAGTAATGGCGGAGTCAAAGAAACTACGTGAACACCGTTTCATAAATTGCTTGATGGTAGGCAATTGCAAGTCTATGTGAAGGTCGACATTGCGTATGAACCACGGTGCACCCGTAGCTCTGCGCATGAATCTATTCTGTAATGTTTGTAATCTATGGATCCTGTGTGCCTTGGCGTGTGAAAATACTACACTGGCGTACGTCATGACTGGACGTATGCAGGCAGTGTAGAGTCTGACCTTATTCCTAAGCGAGAGTTTTGACCTAGCGTTTAACAGATAGTGCAAACGTCCCATGACAAAGGCTGCGCGCGAGCGTACCACCTGAATGTGACGGGCGAATGTTAATCTGTTATCTAGTATTACACCTAAGTACTTGGCTCGCCTACTCCAAGGAATAGGTTTACCAAAGATGCTAATCTGTTTGATCTTCTCCGGGGGATACAGTCGGGGTAGTCTCCTATGAAACATGACCGCCTGGCTTTTCTCGGGGTTGATCTCTATTCTCCACTTGCTAAACCACGTACTGAGGGCAGTGGCCGCTGATTGGAGTTTCCTATGCACTGTGATAGGGTTAAACCCTGCATAATAAATGGCTGTATCGTCTGCAAAAAGTGCTGTCTGCACTTCCCGATGCTGAGGCATGTCGCTGGTGTACAGCGAGAAGAGGATTGGAGAAAGCACGGAGCCCTGTGGGACCCCGGCTAGTATGGGGTGGGGGGAGGATAGTACTCCTTCCACTCTGTAGCGGAAACTGCGGTTAGTTAGGAAATCTCGTATGATGTAAACGAGATACCGCGGTACTCCTAAATGGAGTAACTTGTATATTAGGCCGTTGTGCCAGACCTTGTCGAATGCTTTCGCTACATCGAAGAAAAGTGCACCTGTAAAAAGGTTATTTTGTTGCATTTTAGAGTAGGTATACTCTACTATGCGGTGGACTTGTTGCACGCTGGAGTGCTTGGCTCTAAAGCCGAATTGGTGGTGGGGGATGAGATTATTAGCATCGGCGTGTGCTTTCAGCCTACACAAAACTAATCGCTCGTAAATCTTACCTAAACCTTTAAGCAGACTTATCGGTCGGATCCCGCTCGAGTTTTTGGTGCCCTCTTATATGGTTTTAGACGACGCGTGAATCTACGGTGAACACCATTCAACAGACACAGTGGACGTTCGGCGGCGTAGTATGGTTATGTTTACACCGGGTATAATAATTAATTAATGCTCTGCAATATAAGAGTATTTCTAGTATATACACAAAATAAATATATTTATTTATCACGAGATTTAACAAATAAAAATGGAGAATACAACATATTTACACATATGCAGATACATTTTTTTTTTTGTTCTCTTCTTCTTCTTCACTTATTTATCTTTACGCGATTAAGCAAGTAATTAATTTTGTTCAATATATATATATATATATATATATATATATATAACCCATATAAACCCCATAAATTATAACCCCAATATCACACTATTCATAATTATATCTATACCTCCAATTGTGTGTAGACTACTCGGTATGTACAATTATTAGACTTTAATTCTGTTGGTGTCAACAAGAAACATGTATAAACATTGAAACATATGTGGCCCTGAAAAGGGCCTTTTTGCATGTTTCACAAGGAAACTGCTTTTATTTTATTTTTAAGCGCGTTCACCTCTGATCCTGCGCGCCAACTGTATGTCCTTGGGCATAATGGTTACGCGTTTCGCGTGAATAGCGCAAAGGTTCGTGTCTTCGAAGAGACCGACCAGATACGCCTCGCTCGCCTCCTGCAGAGCCATAACGGCCGAACTCTGGAAACGTAAATCGGTCTTGAAGTCCTGAGCTATCTCACGAACGAGACGTTGGAACGGAAGCTTGCGGATCAACAGCTCGGTACTCTTCTGATAGCGACGAATCTCACGAAGAGCCACCGTGCCGGGCCTGTAACGGTGAGGCTTCTTGACGCCACCGGTAGCAGGTGCGCTCTTCCGCGCAGCCTTGGTGGCGAGCTGTTTCCTGGGCGCCTTACCACCGGTTGATTTACGCGCAGTCTGCTTGGTACGAGCCATTTCAAATATCAACAAGTAACAACAAACACAGTATTACTTATAGCGAGCGAATACGCGGTCCGCGTCGAGCGTCGACGAACGTACGATAGAGAATGAGTAAAACTGTGCTCGCTCGCTCGGTTTTATTTATACTTTTGCCATGTATACGAAGCCGTCGCGTTGCGTTAAGTTTACATACAGAATGCCAAGCGCGAATATTTGTGAAAAAGGAAAAAAATATATATATATGTGACACACACATTTATATATATATATATATATATATAACTATAGCGAAGATAAAAAACTATATATATTTATATAATTATTATTATTATTATTATTTTTGTATCTCTATCGTCCGTCCCCTATTCTAATGATTTTTTTTTTTTTTTTTTTTTTTTTTTTTTTTTTTTTTTTCCTCCATTTATTTTGATAGGCGCTACGATAAATCGACATTTATAATAAATGATATTAAACGGTCACGGCACCACTGGCCGGCTGGTGCATAATGTGTGTGTTACGTGCAATTTAGCTTTTTCTATTTGGGATATCGAAACGAACGCAATATATTTATAGTGTTTGTGTGACACACGACTGTGTGCGCGATATAATAGAAATAGTAGGCAAGTACTATGAACATATTTGTGGCCCTGAAAAGGGCCTTTTCGTAGGTACGTTGTGCAACACGACAACGGGTGGGTGCTCACTTGGAGCTGGTGTATTTGGTGACGGCCTTGGTGCCCTCGCTGACCGCGTGCTTGGCGAGCTCGCCGGGCAACAGGAGCCTTACAGAGGTCTGCACCTCCCTCGATGTGATCGTGGATCTCTTGTTGTAGTGGGCGAGACGAGACGCTTCGGCGGCGATCCGTTCGAAAATGTCATTCACGAATGAATTCATGATAGACATGGCCTTACTGGAGATACCGGTGTCCGGGTGGACCTGTTTCAGCACTTTGTAGATGTAAATGGCATAACTCTCCTTCCTCTTGTGCTTCTTCTTTTTCTTGTCGGTCTTGGAGATGTTCTTTTGGGCTTTACCGGACTTCTTGGCGGCCTTACCGCTCGTCTTGGGCGGCATTATGTAATAATAATAATAATTCTCTGATAAAAACACAAACAAACGAGCGAGCGATACAACGGCAAAGACGCGTGCGTACAGTGCGCGGTTCCGCCGTGGAATATATTTTTTTACAAACCACGGTCGTTCTTATTTATCGGCGCCCAAGTCGCACAGTGGTGACACGACCTGCGAGCGCAATCGTTCGTTCGGACCAATCGGAGCGATGGATACAGATTCATCGAGACGGGTTGCGAGGGGTGGGGAGGGGAATTTTATATCTATGCGACGTACGCTTATTCGAATAGGCACTTAGATATATTTATTTTATTACTCCTCTCACGTATGTGTATGTATGTATGTATGTATGTATGTATGTATGTATGTATGTATGTATGTATGTATTTATTTATTTATTTATTTATTTGTAATAATAATATTTATTTATTATTCTTTTAATCATCTTTCCTCTTTTCTCTGTAATTAATAGATAGAAGATATGTGATAGTTTTCCATAACCAACTAAATAAATAAATAAGTAAGTAATAAATACCACAAATATCAAGTCCGATAGATCTTATAGAACCGCATCTAAATTAAGTAGATAGGTAAATACTACTTAATATTTAAAACGCTTTAATTTTTTTTTTTTACTATTATCATCATCAGTTTAGGCTGAGACGTAGAGTAGAGTTATTTATTTTCATATAGCTTGCACCCGTAATGGAACAATGACCGACCGATTCCGCATGTGTCATAATAGATATAGTCCTCTGTAATGATAGTTATCATAAGACTGCGATTTATATTGTGGCCCTGAAAAGGGCCTTTTCATTTCACCAACAAGCGTGGTGGTAATTGATGGGTGTGGGTTGTGGGTTGTGGGTTGTGCGCGGCGTGAGAGTGCGCCGCACACAGACAACACGCACGACACTAGTAGCCTTTTACGCTTTCTTCTCGGTCTTCTTGGGGAGTAGTACAGCCTGAATGTTCGGCAGCACACCACCTTGAGCGATCGTCACTCCGGAGAGGAGCTTGTTCAACTCTTCGTCGTTGCGAATGGCCAATTGGAGGTGACGAGGTATGATCCTGGTCTTCTTGTTGTCCCTCGCAGCGTTGCCGGCCAACTCTAGTACCTCAGCGGCCAAATACTCCATGACAGCGGCGAGGTAAACCGGTGCACCGGCACCGACGCGTTCAGCGTAATTGCCGTTGCGCAGCAGCCTGTGTATACGACCGACCGGAAACTGTAGACCGGCACGGTTGGAGCGAGACTTTACCTTCCCCTTGACTTTGCCACCTTTGCCGCGTCCGGACATGACGGAGTGTAGTTAAAATGAAACTCTACAAAAGTTGATACGGAGCTCGTGCGCGCGGTGCGACGAGCTTGAGCGGAATGAGTATTTTTTTCCGTAGCGACTCCATTTTATTATATACTCTGTTTGAAACATACAAACGTACGGCGGGGCGACGAGCGAACAAACCGGCGACCCGAGTATCGTACGAGGGGGCCGGGGCGGGGAAGGGGGTTGTGCGCATGCGTGCAGCGTGCAGCAGTTTAGTTTTTCCCGCCAATTTTTTATTATTTAAATTCAAAATTGTACCAAAATTAGGCTTATTGCAGCGCCATATGCGATAGTGAAAAAACGTGTTGTGCATCGCTCGTGTGCTCTTAGTGGGTGATGAAATGATGATGATGATCCAATGAGAGATGAGATGAGATGAGAGAGGAGTCGGGCAGTCGGGCGGGTATGCTGACCTTGCGTTAATAGTAGAAAAAATATTAAAATATGTAGCTTTCTTTAGTGTACCTATTTAGTAGAGTTATGTTGTTTCGTTTAGTAGTTATTAAATATATATACTTAGTAATATTAAAGTTTTTTTTTTTTTTTTTTTTTTTTTTTTTTTTTTTATTACGTATTTAGCGCATAATACCTATTATTATGTACTTACTTACCATACCATGGCCATAATTACTTACTTATGTATTGTAGACAAAATATTATCTGGTATCATTGTGGCGCGTACGTTAAATGCCTAGGAGGGGTGGGTGACTTTCCTCTATTTATATTATTATAATAGAAATGAATCTTTATAGGTAATCGATTCACGATAGAATTGTTAGCCCTGAAAAGGGCTTTTTTGTATCGCGTGCGTGCGCGATATAGCGCGCCCGCCCCGCCCCGCACTACTACTAGTCTCGTCGTGTCGTCCGTCCGTCCGTCCGTCCGTCGCGATGATGGTGTCAATGTGGCGACTATGGGTCGATCGATGGTTGGTGCGTGCATGCACACACGTCGTCCACTGCACACGGCAAAGCAGAGCAGCGCGGCGAGCTGGCAAGTCCTCGCCGGGGAGGGTTTACTTCTTTGCTGCGGCTGCTTTCTTGGCGGCGGGTTTCGATTTGGGTGTGGCGGCGGCCTTCTTTGGTTTAGGCGCCTTTGGCTTCTTGGTGGGTGGTTTAGCGGTTTTCTTGGCTTTCGGAGCCTTTTTGGCCGGTGCGGCGGCGGTGGCGGCCTTCTTCGCTGCGGGCTTCTTCTTGGCGGCGGCGGCGGCGGCAGCTTTCTTGTCTTTCGCTGTGGCGGCCGCTTTAGATTTCGACGGCGAACCTGATGAAGCCGCGGCGGACGCGGCCGCCGCTTTCTTGGTCTTGGCCCCGGCGGCTGCCGCTGTCGCCTTCTTGGCACCCCCCTTCGCAGCGGCCGATGCTCCCTTGGCACCGGTCGACTTGCCCGACGAGGAGGTAGCGCTCGGCTTCTTGGCAGCGGAGGACTTCGACTCCAGCTTGAACGATCCGGACGCGCCCTTGCCCTTAGTCTGTATCAGGGCACCGGATTCGACGGCGCTCTTCAGATATTTCCTTATGAACGGCGCTAATTTCTCGGCGTCGACCTTGTACTGCGCCGCTATGTATTTTTTGATAGCCTGGAGTGACGATCCGCTGCGCTCCTTCATCTCCTTGATGGCATTGTTTACCATTTCGGAAGTCTTCGGATGAGTGGGCTTCGCCTTAGGTTTCTTAACGCCGCCGGCTTGCCTCGCTTGCTTCTTCGTCGCCGGTGTGGCTGGAGCGGGACTTTCGGAGGCAACTGCGGTGTCTGCCATTGTAAATATTACCGATTGAGATTATAATATTATTCACGAAAACGGACTCAACAACAATATTCCAACTTGCGTAGATGTCGCCACTAGAGCGCCATCGCTAAGGTACGTCGTAACTTTACCGTAACGAGAGCCGTTCTGTCGCGGGACGTTTTCTCGTATGAACGCATCATACTTTTCACTAACACGTATCTAATAAAATGCAATTTCATTAGGATTTTCGTATGATAAACTTTAAATAAATTAAATATTTGCAAACTTCATGAACGAGACTATCGTCGTAATCTATTCATGTTAGTGTGCAGCGTACGGTTGAGACATTATAAAGTTTTATATACGCGAGTGTGTACCGTGCATACCTAGTGTTCAGTTTAAAATGTATTTTTCTCTATAAAACACATAGTTTTCCCTGTAAACTGTCTGCAAATCGACGACGAGGATATCGTACATGAAACGTATAAACAATTCATTCGTATTTATATCATTTTTTAACATATCGGAACGTTAGAAGTGAACCTCCGTAAAACACAGAACGTCTTGTTATGCCACATAAAGGACGAACGATTCCGACCGGGAGGCACAACGCTTTATGATCATTAAGAATATAAAAAAAAACTAACTATTCTCAATTCGTCAATCACTCTAATGCAGTTCTGCAACAAAAAAAAAAAAACAAAAAAGTACATTTAATGTCTATTTAGAAATAAATATGTACGCGTCGTACCGTACCAGAAAAATAAATATTACCTACTTAGTACCTACATATACGACGGACGCGCCATACTCGCCGTCAGTGTAGTGTAATATATAATTATAATGAATTAAGTTGATAATACAATAGGGAGCGTAAAAAAGATTTAAAAAAAAAAAAAAAAAAAAAAAAAAAAATACCCTAACCTATCTGGATATATATATAGGTATTATATGTACCTAGTTAACAATATGACAAATTCATATTAATAATTGTTTAAACAAAACAATATATATATATATATATATATATATATATATATATATATATATATATATATATATATATATATAATAATTAATTCTATATCTACTTTCTTTCCAGGCTTCTTCTACGCGCGAAGTCGAGAGAGAGTTCGGTTTAGGAAGGCAAGCAGAGGAACAATAATTCCATTGGTGGTAAGTAAACAGCGTTTATTATGGTTTGTTTTTTTTTTTTTTTTTTTTTTTTTTTGTTCATTAGTAAATATATAGCTAGACAATAAATTATCTCTGTGGTCGGTGACTTTTCATCGTGAAACATTAGAAATATAAACAATATTAATGTTTATGTGACATATATGCGGCCCTGAAAAGGGCCTTTTTATGCGTTCTCTTGATAAAACACACACGATTTAACCGCCGAAACCGTAGAGGGTACGTCCCTGACGTTTCAGCGCGTAGACGACGTCCATGGCGGTGACCGTCTTCCTCTTGGCGTGCTCAGTGTACGTTACGGCGTCGCGGATCACGTTCTCGAGGAACACCTTCAGCACACCACGGGTCTCTTCATAAATAAGACCGGAGATACGTTTGACACCGCCCCTACGAGCCAAACGACGGATAGCAGGCTTAGTGATGCCCTGGATGTTATCACGGAGCACTTTCCTGTGACGCTTGGCGCCTCCTTTCCCCAAACCTTTACCTCCCTTACCGCGACCGGTCATCTTCTACGGACTTGGTACGACTGACTGACTGAATGACGCGAGCGCGCGTTGCTGTGGTGTATTACGAACGAGCTGCGACGTACGACTGGATCCCGCTCGAGTTTTTGGTGCCCTCTTATATGGTTTTAGACGACGCGTGAATCTACGGTGAACACCATTCAACAGACACAGTGGACGTTCGGCGGCGTAGTATGGTTATGTTTACACCGGGTATAATAATTAATTAATGCTCTGCAATATAAGAGTATTTCTAGTATATACACAAAATAAATATATTTATTTATCACGAGATTTAACAAATAAAAATGGAGAATACAACATATTTACACATATGCAGATACATTTTTTTTTTTGTTCTCTTCTTCTTCTTTACTTATTTATCTTTACGCGATTAAGCAAGTAATTAATTTTGTTCAATATATATATATATATATATATATATATATATAACCCATATAAACCCCATAAATTATAACCCCAATATCACACTATTCATAATTATATCTATACCTCCAATTGTGTGTAGACTACTCGGTATGTACAATTATTAGACTTTAATTCTGTTGGTGTCAACAAGAAACATGTATAAACATTGAAACATATGTGGCCCTGAAAAGGGCCTTTTTGCATGTTTCACAAGGAAACTGCTTTTATTTTTTATTTTTAAGCGCGTTCACCTCTGATCCTGCGCGCCAACTGTATGTCCTTGGGCATAATGGTTACGCGTTTCGCGTGAATAGCGCAAAGGTTCGTGTCTTCGAAGAGACCGACCAGATACGCCTCGCTCGCCTCCTGCAGAGCCATAACGGCCGAACTCTGGAAACGTAAATCGGTCTTGAAGTCCTGAGCTATCTCACGAACGAGACGTTGGAACGGAAGCTTGCGGATCAACAGCTCGGTACTCTTCTGATAGCGACGAATCTCACGAAGAGCCACCGTGCCGGGCCTGTAACGGTGAGGCTTCTTGACGCCACCGGTAGCAGGTGCGCTCTTCCGCGCAGCCTTGGTGGCGAGCTGTTTCCTGGGCGCCTTACCACCGGTTGATTTACGCGCAGTCTGCTTGGTACGAGCCATTTCAAATATCAACAAGTAACAACAAACACAGTATTACTTATAGCGAGCGAATACGCGGTCCGCGTCGAGCGTCGACGAACGTACGATAGAGAATGAGTAAAACTGTGCTCGCTCGCTCGGTTTTATTTATACTTTTGCCATGTATACGAAGCCGTCGCGTTGCGTTAAGTTTACATACAGAATGCCAAGCGCGAATATTTGTGAAAAAGGAAAAAAATATATATATATGTGACACACACATTTATATATATATATATATATATATAACTATAGCGAAGATAAAAAACTATATATATTTATATAATTATTATTATTATTATTATTTTTGTATCTCTATCGTCCGTCCCCTATTCTAATGATTTTTTTTTTTTTTTTTTTTTTTTTTTTTTTTTTCCTCCATTTATTTTGATAGGCGCTACGATAAATCGACATTTATAATAAATGATATTAAACGGTCACGGCACCACTGGCCGGCTGGTGCATAATGTGTGTGTTACGTGCAATTTAGCTTTTTCTATTTGGGATATCGAAACGAACGCAATATATTTATAGTGTTTGTGTGACACACGACTGTGTGCGCGATATAATAGAAATAGTAGGCAAGTACTATGAACATATTTGTGGCCCTGAAAAGGGCCTTTTCGTAGGTACGTTGTGCAACACGACAACGGGTGGGTGCTCACTTGGAGCTGGTGTATTTGGTGACGGCCTTGGTGCCCTCGCTGACCGCGTGCTTGGCGAGCTCGCCGGGCAACAGGAGCCTTACAGAGGTCTGCACCTCCCTCGATGTGATCGTGGATCTCTTGTTGTAGTGGGCGAGACGAGACGCTTCGGCGGCGATCCGTTCGAAAATGTCATTCACGAATGAATTCATGATAGACATGGCCTTACTGGAGATACCGGTGTCCGGGTGGACCTGTTTCAGCACTTTGTAGATGTAAATGGCATAACTCTCCTTCCTCTTGTGCTTCTTCTTTTTCTTGTCGGTCTTGGAGATGTTCTTTTGGGCTTTACCGGACTTCTTGGCGGCCTTACCGCTCGTCTTGGGCGGCATTATGTAATAATAATAATAATTCTCTGATAAAAACACAAACAAACGAGCGAGCGATACAACGGCAAAGACGCGTGCGTACAGTGCGCGGTTCCGCCGTGGAATATATTTTTTTACAAACCACGGTCGTTCTTATTTATCGGCGCCCAAGTCGCACAGTGGTGACACGACCTGCGAGCGCAATCGTTCGTTCGGACCAATCGGAGCGATGGATACAGATTCATCGAGACGGGTTGCGAGGGGTGGGGAGGGGAATTTTATATCTATGCGACGTACGCTTATTCGAATAGGCACTTAGATATATTTATTTTATTACTCCTCTCACGTATGTGTATGTATGTATGTATGTATGTATGTATGTATGTATGTATGTATGTATGTATGTATTTATTTATTTATTTATTTATTTGTAATAATAATATTTATTTATTATTCTTTTAATCATCTTTCCTCTTTTCTCTGTAATTAATAGATAGAAGATATGTGATAGTTTTCCATAACCAACTAAATAAATAAATAAGTAAGTAATAAATACCACAAATATCAAGTCCGATAGATCTTATAGAACCGCATCTAAATTAAGTAGATAGGTAAATACTACTTAATATTTAAAACGCTTTAATTTTTTTTTTTTACTATTATCATCATCAGTTTAGGCTGAGACGTAGAGTAGAGTTATTTATTTTCATATAGCTTGCACCCGTAATGGAACAATGACCGACCGATTCCGCATGTGTCATAATAGATATAGTCCTCTGTAATGATAGTTATCATAAGACTGCGATTTATATTGTGGCCCTGAAAAGGGCCTTTTCATTTCACCAACAAGCGTGGTGGTAATTGATGGGTGTGGGTTGTGGGTTGTGGGTTGTGCGCGGCGTGAGAGTGCGCCGCACACAGACAACACGCACGACACTAGTAGCCTTTTACGCTTTCTTCTCGGTCTTCTTGGGGAGTAGTACAGCCTGAATGTTCGGCAGCACACCACCTTGAGCGATCGTCACTCCGGAGAGGAGCTTGTTCAACTCTTCGTCGTTGCGAATGGCCAATTGGAGGTGACGAGGTATGATCCTGGTCTTCTTGTTGTCCCTCGCAGCGTTGCCGGCCAACTCTAGTACCTCAGCGGCCAAATACTCCATGACAGCGGCGAGGTAAACCGGTGCACCGGCACCGACGCGTTCAGCGTAATTGCCGTTGCGCAGCAGCCTGTGTATACGACCGACCGGAAACTGTAGACCGGCACGGTTGGAGCGAGACTTTACCTTCCCCTTGACTTTGCCACCTTTGCCGCGTCCGGACATGACGGAGTGTAGTTAAAATGAAACTCTACAAAAGTTGATACGGAGCTCGTGCGCGCGGTGCGACGAGCTTGAGCGGAATGAGTATTTTTTTCCGTATTTTTTTTTTTTTTTTTTTGTGTGACTTTGGTTGTTAGCCTCAGACGGCTATGACAACCTTACCCGGACAATTGGTGAGCGCAGAGGGCTCTCAACCCGACATTTAAGCAACGCTACCCGGGGGCACCCCCTCTGGGGTAAGGACCTCGGCTCGGGCTGTTGCTGGCAAAGTGGGATTTCCCACGTTTATGATTTGACCGCGACACGTCTTTCGCCCCCGTCGGCGGGGACGAAACCGTGGATATTTACTTGTATTAGCTGCGCGAGCTGTGTGTGCTCTGATCTGAGCGTGAGTTATATCGTCGTCGACTTCGTCGAGGCTATGTCGCGGTCTGCGTACGCGCGATATATTAGATGGTTTGTACCTAGCCGACTCAACCACTAGAGGGTTGGCGTGAGTAATGGCGGAGTCAAAGAAACTACGTGAACACCGTTTCATAAATTGCTTGATGGTAGGCAATTGCAAGTCTATGTGAAGGTCGACATTGCGTATGAACCACGGTGCACCCGTAGCTCTGCGCATGAATCTATTCTGTAATGTTTGTAATCTATGGATCCTGTGTGCCTTGGCGTGTGAAAATACTACACTGGCGTACGTCATGACTGGACGTATGCAGGCAGTGTAGAGTCTGACCTTATTCCTAAGCGAGAGTTTTGACCTAGCGTTTAACAGATAGTGCAAACGTCCCATGACAAAGGCTGCGCGCGAGCGTACCACCTGAATGTGACGGGCGAATGTTAATCTGTTATCTAGTATTACACCTAAGTACTTGGCTCGCCTACTCCAAGGAATAGGTTTACCAAAGATGCTAATCTGTTTGATCTTCTCCGGGGGATACAGTCGGGGTAGTCTCCTATGAAACATGACCGCCTGGCTTTTCTCGGGGTTGATCTCTATTCTCCACTTGCTAAACCACGTACTGAGGGCAGTGGCCGCTGATTGGAGTTTCCTATGCACTGTGATAGGGTTAAACCCTGCATAATAAATGGCTGTATCGTCTGCAAAAAGTGCTGTCTGCACTTCCCGATGCTGAGGCATGTCGCTGGTGTACAGCGAGAAGAGGATCGGAGAAAGCACGGAGCCCTGTGGGACCCCGGCTAGTATGGGGTGGGGGGAGGATAGTACCCCTTCCACTCTGTAGCGGAAACTGCGGTTAGTTAGGAAATCTCGTATGATGTAAACGAGATACCGCGGTACTCCCAAATGGAGTAACTTGTATATTAGGCCGTTGTGCCAGACCTTGTCGAATGCTTTCGCTACATCGAAGAAAAGTGCACCTGTAAAAAGGTTATTTTGTTGCATTTTAGAGTAGGTATACTCTACTATGCGGTGGACTTGTTGCACGCTGGAGTGCTTGGCTCTAAAGCCGAATTGGTGGTGGGGGATGAGATTATTAGCATCGGCGTATGCTTTCAGCCTACACAAAACTAATCGCTCGTAAATCTTACCTAAACCTTTAAGCAGACTTATCGGTCTATAACTAGATGGTTCGGATCGCTTTTTGCCGGGTTTGTGGATTCCTATTACCACGGCCTCTTTCCACTGAGGGGGAAAGATGTTATTGTTGAGCGCTGCGTTATATATACACGTCAGAAGGACTAATAATGTCTGGGGGAAGAGTTTGATCACCCTATTCGATATTCCGTCCGAACCGGGGGCTTTCTTTCTATGTAGGTTTTTGATTACAGACTCCAGTTCGGTGGTGGTGACTGGAGGTGGCTGTTCCACTAGGTCCCTACCTGAGGTGTCTACCGGTGGGGCCGAGGGTGAGGCCCACGACTCCACTTCCCTATCAATGACGGCGTGGTGTGTTTCGTCTACGTGTAATGTACTCGGAGTACATTGTCGCTCCAGACTATCGGCTAGGCACTCGGACTTCTCCTCGTCCTCGAAGGCGGGTGGAAGGTTGGGTCTGTTAAGCGGAGGCATGGTAGACACACTGTCGTTTTTGAAAGTGCGGGACAGTTGCCAGAAGGCTTGATGGGTCGGTTCTAGGTCTCTCAGCTTGGTTTCCCACTCTGATTGACGTAGAGAATCAATTGATTTCTTAACAGCCCTTTGTAGTGAGCGCATTATTATGCGGTTATCCTCGCTGGGATGACGATCATAGGCACGTATAGCGGCGTTCTTCTGCCTCAGCAAGTCACGGACGTCGTCGGGTAGGCGCCATCGACGATTTCTCGTGTCTGGTACCTGCCGAGAACAATCGTTAATTAACGATTGTACGTGGCTTGTGAAACAGTCGACCGCAGCCACCGTGTCCTCTACGGTACTAATAATAGGGGGGACTTGGTCTAGGTGTACAGACGACGACGACTGGAGTTTACTCTCCAGCCGTCCCCAGTCTGTCACCGTCATCGTTTTGTCCTGTTGGCCAGAGGGGCCAGGTGAGGGGGAGACGAGATCTAAGATCACAGGACGGTGGTCAGAGTCTAACTCATGTAACACTTCTACTAAACGCAAACGTAGGTTTACGTTTTTTAAAAGCGCCATGTCTAATATATCGGGCCTGTAATCAACACAGGCCGGGTAGTGAGTGGGCTCCATAGGCGCTATGATGTCGAACCCTAGTCGCTCAGCCAGTGACTCGAGGGCCCTGCCCCGCGTACTAGTGACGTGGCAGTTCCACGAGGTGTTTTTGGCGTTGAGGTCGCCGGCGATGATAACGGCGCTTCCCAAGTCTAGCAGGGCTTTTAAGTCCCTGGTTATTAGCGGTGTCGAATTGCTACTTCCGGGTCGGATGTAGGCGGATACTACGACTATAGGCTGATGGCCTGTGAGGGCTAGTCTACAGACCGAAGCTTCGATGAACTCTAGTGGGGGCGGATCCATAGGCGTGCAGTGCAGTGACCTTTTATAATAAATGAGTGTGCCACCTAGCGGTGAGTTTAGCCTATCGTTACGTACTACGTTGTAGTTAGCAATCCTCGGGGCCCTATGAAAGGGTTTGAGGAATGTTTCCTGTACTAGAAATAGGTCCAGTAGTTGGTCTTGTAGGAACGTGGCTACCTCGTTCCTCTGCTGGGACAGGCCATTGGCGTTGAAGAACCCTAACTTGAGTGTGTATGGTTTGACCCTGCCTGAGGTGTGCGAATCCATTATACGGTAAACGTGTTTAATTTCTCGATAACGGTCGAGAACCGTACGGCGGTGTTAAGTAGGGCAAGACTATTACCCTGGTTAGCGCGGAGTTCGGCCGCGACTTCCCTAATCTCGCTAAAGTCGACTAGAGAGGCGAATCTAAGCACCAGGGCCAGATCCGAATCTGTGCTCTGGGGCGTCCTACCCGCTGGGCCTAAACCTACAGCTGGTGACGGTGCTTTGCCCTGAGGGGGCTTAGGTTGGCCCACGGTGGGCTTCGTTTGCCCAACGATAGGCGTCCCTACGGGCTTATTTTTGTTAGGCAGAGCTGGGAACTCTGCCTGGTTCGCTGGGCGTACCCAAGCGTTGCGGAGGGGCGGGGGTGCGGGGCGCAGGATGGGAGCGCTCCCCTGGGGCGGTCCTCTTGGTGCAAGGACAAGTGGGCGCCTAGCGGGTAACCGGGGGGCACGGGGGCAGCCCCGGTAGTTCGCCGGGTGACCCTTCTCGCCGCATAGGACGCAGGAGGGGGGCTCTGTGCACTGGGTGCGGTCCTTTGGACGAGAGCAATCTGACGTAGAGTGGTCCTCTAGGCACTTGACGCACCTAGGGCGCGCGTAGCAGTGACGCGCAGAGTGACCGTACAACTGACATCTGTGGCATTGTGAGACAATGCCCTTCTTGTTAGGGGGTTCCACCCTGATGCCGGACAGTCCGCAGACTGAGGTCATTTTATAAATGGCCTTGCCTTCCTTGGTGAGGTCTAACGTGACCATCACCAAGTCATATGGTTCGCGGGCCCGACCCTTGTACATCCTGTGCACTTCGTGCACAGGCAGGTCTTGCTGGGTTAAGGATTGCTTAACCTCTTCTGTTGACACCTCCTTTGGGATGTTTCTGAGGACGACTCTTAGGAGACGGTCCTCAGGGAGGGTGTATGTGTGAAAGGAGATGTTCCTTTCACGTAGGACCTTTGATAGGGCCCTGTGGTCCTTGGACGAGGCCAAGGTGACCTTGATACCCTGTGGGGTGGAGCGGGCGGACTTGAAGTTGACGTGGTGCTCATTGCACCACGACGACACTGAGGTCCACGCCGTCTTATCCTGTATGAACAGGGGCGGTGGGACGGCCTCTTTCCTCTGGCCCTCCTTGGGCGCGGGTGGGCGCGGGGATGAGGACCCCTGTGCGCGTTGGGAGACAGGGGGTGCGGCAACGGTAGCCGGCTGAGCGGCAGCCTGTTGAACCACTATCTTGGGGGCCTTTTTTGGCTTTCCCTTCTTTTCTTTGTGGCTCCGCTTACGGGAGCTCACAAGAGTGAATTCGGTGTCGGAGGACGACTCCGCACCGGACAACTCGGACTCGGCAGAGCTGCCGGAGTCCGTTAGGGAGCAGGTAGTCTCCATCACACTTGGTGGGCGACTACCCTCTGCCTCTACGGGCAGGACCTTGGAAGTAACAGCCTCTACGGGCCGGATCGGGGAAGTTAGAAGTACCCGAGGTGGGCACTTGTCTCCGTAGCGAGACTTAATAAAGTTGTACAGGACCTCGTCATTGAGGACGAGGTCAAAAAAGGCCTGATGGGCCATGCTTGTTTCCGAGATGTACGGAAACAAACAAACAGAATTTAATAGACGTAAGAAACGCAAGTCCCTAGCGTCCCTAAGTCCTCGGGTGGGATCGCCCGGGGATGTGTGGGTGAAACGTCCCTCCCAACCGGGTGTAGGTTGGGAGGATGTACTTAAATAATGAGCCCTAAGCTTGTACTCCCTCCGCCGATCTTAATGTGCGAAGGGTTCCTAACAGCCTCGGTGCCGGGGTGGTATGGGCCTTTGCAGGCCGGCACACCCAAACTAACACCAGAGGGATGGATTTAAGGTAAGGTAGGGTGGGAGGGGGCGATGGCTAGGTCAGGCTAGGAGATCCCCCAAGGCCTGATTGTCTAGCCCCGTCCGATTTTGCGCTACCCTGAAGGGGTAGAGCTGGCGAATCGGGTCCTCGCCTCACCCGGCTTCGTTGACACCGTGAGGTTTCAACCGGGGAACCAAAAAACAGTGGCTTTACCCAGAAGGGGTACCCTGAAGGGGCCAACTCTGTATATATATAATAGAAATTAGCGTTTGTATAACCAACGTAATGTACTCACTACAAAACGTTGGTAAAAAACACCGAAAACTTGAAGACTTTCGCCTTGAAAAGGACGGTTAAATGTTGGTCTGGCAAGTAGTTGCAGACTGAGCGAGCTGGGCGCGTGGCGCGGACAGTGGCGCTGTGAGATGGCGGGAGCGTGCAGAACGAACGCAACACGTACGATCGTTAGGACGGCAGACCGCGGAATGATGATCTTTTTTTCCGTAGCGACTCCATTTTATTATATACTCTGTTTGAAACATACAAACGTACGGCGGGGCGACGAGCGAACAAACCGGCGACCCGAGTATCGTACGAGGGGGCCGGGGCGGGGAAGGGGGTTGTGCGCATGCGTGCAGCGTGCAGCAGTTTAGTTTTTCCCGCCAATTTTTTATTATTTAAATTCAAAATTGTACCAAAATTAGGCTTATTGCAGCGCCATATGCGATAGTGAAAAAACGTGTTGTGCATCGCTCGTGTGCTCTTAGTGGGTGATGAAATGATGATGATGATCCAATGAGAGATGAGATGAGATGAGAGAGGAGTCGGGCAGTCGGGCGGGTATGCTGACCTTGCGTTAATAGTAGAAAAAATATTAAAATATGTAGCTTTCTTTAGTGTACCTATTTAGTAGAGTTATGTTGTTTCGTTTAGTAGTTATTAAATATATATACTTAGTAATATTAAAGTTTTTTTTTTTTTTTTTTTTTTTTTTTTTTTTTTTATTACGTATTTAGCGCATAATACCTATTATTATGTACTTACTTACCATACCATGGCCATAATTACTTACTTATGTATTGTAGACAAAATATTATCTGGTATCATTGTGGCGCGTACGTTAAATGCCTAGGAGGGGTGGGTGACTTTCCTCTATTTATATTATTATAATAGAAATGAATCTTTATAGGTAATCGATTCACGATAGAATTGTTAGCCCTGAAAAGGGCTTTTTTGTATCGCGTGCGTGCGCGATATAGCGCGCCCGCCCCGCCCCGCACTACTACTAGTCTCGTCGTGTCGTCCGTCCGTCCGTCCGTCCGTCGCGATGATGGTGTCAATGTGGCGACTATGGGTCGATCGATGGTTGGTGCGTGCATGCACACACGTCGTCCACTGCACACGGCAAAGCAGAGCAGCGCGGCGAGCTGGCAAGTCCTCGCCGGGGAGGGTTTACTTCTTTGCTGCGGCTGCTTTCTTGGCGGCGGGTTTCGATTTGGGTGTGGCGGCGGCCTTCTTTGGTTTAGGCGCCTTTGGCTTCTTGGTGGGTGGTTTAGCGGTTTTCTTGGCTTTCGGAGCCTTTTTGGCCGGTGCGGCGGCGGTGGCGGCCTTCTTCGCTGCGGGCTTCTTCTTGGCGGCGGCGGCGGCGGCAGCTTTCTTGTCTTTCGCTGTGGCGGCCGCTTTAGATTTCGACGGCGAACCTGATGAAGCCGCGGCGGACGCGGCCGCCGCTTTCTTGGTCTTGGCCCCGGCGGCTGCCGCTGTCGCCTTCTTGGCACCCCCCTTCGCAGCGGCCGATGCTCCCTTGGCACCGGTCGACTTGCCCGACGAGGAGGTAGCGCTCGGCTTCTTGGCAGCGGAGGACTTCGACTCCAGCTTGAACGATCCGGACGCGCCCTTGCCCTTAGTCTGTATCAGGGCACCGGATTCGACGGCGCTCTTCAGATATTTCCTTATGAACGGCGCTAATTTCTCGGCGTCGACCTTGTACTGCGCCGCTATGTATTTTTTGATAGCCTGGAGTGACGATCCGCTGCGCTCCTTCATCTCCTTGATGGCATTGTTTACCATTTCGGAAGTCTTCGGATGAGTGGGCTTCGCCTTAGGTTTCTTAACGCCGCCGGCTTGCCTCGCTTGCTTCTTCGTCGCCGGTGTGGCTGGAGCGGGACTTTCGGAGGCAACTGCGGTGTCTGCCATTGTAAATATTACCGATTGAGATTATAATATTATTCACGAAAACGGACTCAACAACAATATTCCAACTTGCGTAGATGTCGCCACTAGAGCGCCATCGCTAAGGTACGTCGTAACTTTACCGTAACGAGAGCCGTTCTGTCGCGGGACGTTTTCTCGTATGAACGCATCATACTTTTCACTAACACGTATCTAATAAAATGCAATTTCATTAGGATTTTCGTATGATAAACTTTAAATAAATTAAATATTTGCAAACTTCATGAACGAGACTATCGTCGTAATCTATTCATGTTAGTGTGCAGCGTACGGTTGAGACATTATAAAGTTTTATATACGCGAGTGTGTACCGTGCATACCTAGTGTTCAGTTTAAAATGTATTTTTCTCTATAAAACACATAGTTTTCCCTGTAAACTGTCTGCAAATCGACGACGAGGATATCGTACATGAAACGTATAAACAATTCATTCGTATTTATATCATTTTTTAACATATCGGAACGTTAGAAGTGAACCTCCGTAAAACACAGAACGTCTTGTTATGCCACATAAAGGACGAACGATTCCGACCGGGAGGCACAACGCTTTATGATCATTAAGAATATAAAAAAAAACTAACTATTCTCAATTCGTCAATCACTCTAATGCAGTTCTGCAACAAAAAAAAAAAAACAAAAAAGTACATTTAATGTCTATTTAGAAATAAATATGTACGCGTCGTACCGTACCAGAAAAATAAATATTACCTACTTAGTACCTACATATACGACGGACGCGCCATACTCGCCGTCAGTGTAGTGTAATATATAATTATAATGAATTAAGTTGATAATACAATAGGGAGCGTAAAAAAGATTTAAAAAAAAAAAAAAAAAAAAAAAAAAAAATACCCTAACCTATCTGGATATATATATAGGTATTATATGTACCTAGTTAACAATATGACAAATTCATATTAATAATTGTTTAAACAAAACAATATATATATATATATATATATATATATATATATATATATATATATATATATATATATATATATATATATATATATATATATATATATATATATATACTATATCTACTTTCTTTCCAGGCTTCTTCTACGCGCGAAGTCGAGAGAGAGTTCGGTTTAGGAAGGCAAGCAGAGGAACAATAATTCCATTGGTGGTAAGTAAACAGCGTTTATTATGGTTTGTTTTTTTTTTTTTTTTTTTTTTTTTTTGTTCATTAGTAAATATATAGCTAGACAATAAATTATCTCTGTGGTCGGTGACTTTTCATCGTGAAACATTAGAAATATAAACAATATTAATGTTTATGTGACATATATGCGGCCCTGAAAAGGGCCTTTTTATGCGTTCTCTTGATAAAACACACACGATTTAACCGCCGAAACCGTAGAGGGTACGTCCCTGACGTTTCAGCGCGTAGACGACGTCCATGGCGGTGACCGTCTTCCTCTTGGCGTGCTCAGTGTACGTTACGGCGTCGCGGATCACGTTCTCGAGGAACACCTTCAGCACACCACGGGTCTCTTCATAAATAAGACCGGAGATACGTTTGACACCGCCCCTACGAGCCAAACGACGGATAGCAGGCTTAGTGATGCCCTGGATGTTATCACGGAGCACTTTCCTGTGACGCTTGGCGCCTCCTTTCCCCAAACCTTTACCTCCCTTACCGCGACCGGTCATCTTCTACGGACTTGGTACGACTGACTGACTGAATGACGCGAGCGCGCGTTGCTGTGGTGTATTACGAACGAGCTGCGACGTACGACTGGATCCCGCTCGAGTTTTTGGTGCCCTCTTATATGGTTTTAGACGACGCGTGAATCTACGGTGAACACCATTCAACAGACACAGTGGACGTTCGGCGGCGTAGTATGGTTATGTTTACACCGGGTATAATAATTAATTAATGCTCTGCAATATAAGAGTATTTCTAGTATATACACAAAATAAATATATTTATTTATCACGAGATTTAACAAATAAAAATGGAGAATACAACATATTTACACATATGCAGATACATTTTTTTTTTTGTTCTCTTCTTCTTCTTCACTTATTTATCTTTACGCGATTAAGCAAGTAATTAATTTTGTTCAATATATATATATATATATATATATATATATATAACCCATATAAACCCCATAAATTATAACCCCAATATCACACTATTCATAATTATATCTATACCTCCAATTGTGTGTAGACTACTCGGTATGTACAATTATTAGACTTTAATTCTGTTGGTGTCAACAAGAAACATGTATAAACATTGAAACATATGTGGCCCTGAAAAGGGCCTTTTTGCATGTTTCACAAGGAAACTGCTTTTATTTTTTATTTTTAAGCGCGTTCACCTCTGATCCTGCGCGCCAACTGTATGTCCTTGGGCATAATGGTTACGCGTTTCGCGTGAATAGCGCAAAGGTTCGTGTCTTCGAAGAGACCGACCAGATACGCCTCGCTCGCCTCCTGCAGAGCCATAACGGCCGAACTCTGGAAACGTAAAT
This sequence comes from Leucoma salicis, assembly GCA_948253155.1. Classification (NCBI taxonomy): domain Eukaryota; kingdom Metazoa; phylum Arthropoda; class Insecta; order Lepidoptera; family Erebidae; genus Leucoma; species Leucoma salicis. The sequence continues at coordinate 5,991,541 of OX411826.1, forward strand.
CGGTCTTGAAGTCCTGAGCTATCTCACGAACGAGACGTTGGAACGGAAGCTTGCGGATCAACAGCTCGGTACTCTTCTGATAGCGACGAATCTCACGAAGAGCCACCGTGCCGGGCCTGTAACGGTGAGGCTTCTTGACGCCACCGGTAGCAGGTGCGCTCTTCCGCGCAGCCTTGGTGGCGAGCTGTTTCCTGGGCGCCTTACCACCGGTTGATTTACGCGCAGTCTGCTTGGTACGAGCCATTTCAAATATCAACAAGTAACAACAAACACAGTATTACTTATAGCGAGCGAATACGCGGTCCGCGTCGAGCGTCGACGAACGTACGATAGAGAATGAGTAAAACTGTGCTCGCTCGCTCGGTTTTATTTATACTTTTGCCATGTATACGAAGCCGTCGCGTTGCGTTAAGTTTACATACAGAATGCCAAGCGCGAATATTTGTGAAAAAGGAAAAAAATATATATATATGTGACACACACATTTATATATATATATATATATATATAACTATAGCGAAGATAAAAAACTATATATATTTATATAATTATTATTATTATTATTATTTTTGTATCTCTATCGTCCGTCCCCTATTCTAATGATTTTTTTTTTTTTTTTTTTTTTTTTTTTTTTTTTTTTTTTCCTCCATTTATTTTGATAGGCGCTACGATAAATCGACATTTATAATAAATGATATTAAACGGTCACGGCACCACTGGCCGGCTGGTGCATAATGTGTGTGTTACGTGCAATTTAGCTTTTTCTATTTGGGATATCGAAACGAACGCAATATATTTATAGTGTTTGTGTGACACACGACTGTGTGCGCGATATAATAGAAATAGTAGGCAAGTACTATGAACATATTTGTGGCCCTGAAAAGGGCCTTTTCGTAGGTACGTTGTGCAACACGACAACGGGTGGGTGCTCACTTGGAGCTGGTGTATTTGGTGACGGCCTTGGTGCCCTCGCTGACCGCGTGCTTGGCGAGCTCGCCGGGCAACAGGAGCCTTACAGAGGTCTGCACCTCCCTCGATGTGATCGTGGATCTCTTGTTGTAGTGGGCGAGACGAGACGCTTCGGCGGCGATCCGTTCGAAAATGTCATTCACGAATGAATTCATGATAGACATGGCCTTACTGGAGATACCGGTGTCCGGGTGGACCTGTTTCAGCACTTTGTAGATGTAAATGGCATAACTCTCCTTCCTCTTGTGCTTCTTCTTTTTCTTGTCGGTCTTGGAGATGTTCTTTTGGGCTTTACCGGACTTCTTGGCGGCCTTACCGCTCGTCTTGGGCGGCATTATGTAATAATAATAATAATTCTCTGATAAAAACACAAACAAACGAGCGAGCGATACAACGGCAAAGACGCGTGCGTACAGTGCGCGGTTCCGCCGTGGAATATATTTTTTTACAAACCACGGTCGTTCTTATTTATCGGCGCCCAAGTCGCACAGTGGTGACACGACCTGCGAGCGCAATCGTTCGTTCGGACCAATCGGAGCGATGGATACAGATTCATCGAGACGGGTTGCGAGGGGTGGGGAGGGGAATTTTATATCTATGCGACGTACGCTTATTCGAATAGGCACTTAGATATATTTATTTTATTACTCCTCTCACGTATGTGTATGTATGTATGTATGTATGTATGTATGTATGTATGTATGTATGTATGTATGTATTTATTTATTTATTTATTTATTTGTAATAATAATATTTATTTATTATTCTTTTAATCATCTTTCCTCTTTTCTCTGTAATTAATAGATAGAAGATATGTGATAGTTTTCCATAACCAACTAAATAAATAAATAAGTAAGTAATAAATACCACAAATATCAAGTCCGATAGATCTTATAGAACCGCATCTAAATTAAGTAGATAGGTAAATACTACTTAATATTTAAAACGCTTTAATTTTTTTTTTTTACTATTATCATCATCAGTTTAGGCTGAGACGTAGAGTAGAGTTATTTATTTTCATATAGCTTGCACCCGTAATGGAACAATGACCGACCGATTCCGCATGTGTCATAATAGATATAGTCCTCTGTAATGATAGTTATCATAAGACTGCGATTTATATTGTGGCCCTGAAAAGGGCCTTTTCATTTCACCAACAAGCGTGGTGGTAATTGATGGGTGTGGGTTGTGGGTTGTGGGTTGTGCGCGGCGTGAGAGTGCGCCGCACACAGACAACACGCACGACACTAGTAGCCTTTTACGCTTTCTTCTCGGTCTTCTTGGGGAGTAGTACAGCCTGAATGTTCGGCAGCACACCACCTTGAGCGATCGTCACTCCGGAGAGGAGCTTGTTCAACTCTTCGTCGTTGCGAATGGCCAATTGGAGGTGACGAGGTATGATCCTGGTCTTCTTGTTGTCCCTCGCAGCGTTGCCGGCCAACTCTAGTACCTCAGCGGCCAAATACTCCATGACAGCGGCGAGGTAAACCGGTGCACCGGCACCGACGCGTTCAGCGTAATTGCCGTTGCGCAGCAGCCTGTGTATACGACCGACCGGAAACTGTAGACCGGCACGGTTGGAGCGAGACTTTACCTTCCCCTTGACTTTGCCACCTTTGCCGCGTCCGGACATGACGGAGTGTAGTTAAAATGAAACTCTACAAAAGTTGATACGGAGCTCGTGCGCGCGGTGCGACGAGCTTGAGCGGAATGAGTATTTTTTTCCGTAGCGACTCCATTTTATTATATACTCTGTTTGAAACATACAAACGTACGGCGGGGCGACGAGCGAACAAACCGGCGACCCGAGTATCGTACGAGGGGGCCGGGGCGGGGAAGGGGGTTGTGCGCATGCGTGCAGCGTGCAGCAGTTTAGTTTTTCCCGCCAATTTTTTATTATTTAAATTCAAAATTGTACCAAAATTAGGCTTATTGCAGCGCCATATGCGATAGTGAAAAAACGTGTTGTGCATCGCTCGTGTGCTCTTAGTGGGTGATGAAATGATGATGATGATCCAATGAGAGATGAGATGAGATGAGAGAGGAGTCGGGCAGTCGGGCGGGTATGCTGACCTTGCGTTAATAGTAGAAAAAATATTAAAATATGTAGCTTTCTTTAGTGTACCTATTTAGTAGAGTTATGTTGTTTCGTTTAGTAGTTATTAAATATATATACTTAGTAATATTAAAGTTTTTTTTTTTTTTTTTTTTTTTTTTTTTTTTTTTATTACGTATTTAGCGCATAATACCTATTATTATGTACTTACTTACCATACCATGGCCATAATTACTTACTTATGTATTGTAGACAAAATATTATCTGGTATCATTGTGGCGCGTACGTTAAATGCCTAGGAGGGGTGGGTGACTTTCCTCTATTTATATTATTATAATAGAAATGAATCTTTATAGGTAATCGATTCACGATAGAATTGTTAGCCCTGAAAAGGGCTTTTTTGTATCGCGTGCGTGCGCGATATAGCGCGCCCGCCCCGCCCCGCACTACTACTAGTCTCGTCGTGTCGTCCGTCCGTCCGTCCGTCCGTCGCGATGATGGTGTCAATGTGGCGACTATGGGTCGATCGATGGTTGGTGCGTGCATGCACACACGTCGTCCACTGCACACGGCAAAGCAGAGCAGCGCGGCGAGCTGGCAAGTCCTCGCCGGGGAGGGTTTACTTCTTTGCTGCGGCTGCTTTCTTGGCGGCGGGTTTCGATTTGGGTGTGGCGGCGGCCTTCTTTGGTTTAGGCGCCTTTGGCTTCTTGGTGGGTGGTTTAGCGGTTTTCTTGGCTTTCGGAGCCTTTTTGGCCGGTGCGGCGGCGGTGGCGGCCTTCTTCGCTGCGGGCTTCTTCTTGGCGGCGGCGGCGGCGGCAGCTTTCTTGTCTTTCGCTGTGGCGGCCGCTTTAGATTTCGACGGCGAACCTGATGAAGCCGCGGCGGACGCGGCCGCCGCTTTCTTGGTCTTGGCCCCGGCGGCTGCCGCTGTCGCCTTCTTGGCACCCCCCTTCGCAGCGGCCGATGCTCCCTTGGCACCGGTCGACTTGCCCGACGAGGAGGTAGCGCTCGGCTTCTTGGCAGCGGAGGACTTCGACTCCAGCTTGAACGATCCGGACGCGCCCTTGCCCTTAGTCTGTATCAGGGCACCGGATTCGACGGCGCTCTTCAGATATTTCCTTATGAACGGCGCTAATTTCTCGGCGTCGACCTTGTACTGCGCCGCTATGTATTTTTTGATAGCCTGGAGTGACGATCCGCTGCGCTCCTTCATCTCCTTGATGGCATTGTTTACCATTTCGGAAGTCTTCGGATGAGTGGGCTTCGCCTTAGGTTTCTTAACGCCGCCGGCTTGCCTCGCTTGCTTCTTCGTCGCCGGTGTGGCTGGAGCGGGACTTTCGGAGGCAACTGCGGTGTCTGCCATTGTAAATATTACCGATTGAGATTATAATATTATTCACGAAAACGGACTCAACAACAATATTCCAACTTGCGTAGATGTCGCCACTAGAGCGCCATCGCTAAGGTACGTCGTAACTTTACCGTAACGAGAGCCGTTCTGTCGCGGGACGTTTTCTCGTATGAACGCATCATACTTTTCACTAACACGTATCTAATAAAATGCAATTTCATTAGGATTTTCGTATGATAAACTTTAAATAAATTAAATATTTGCAAACTTCATGAACGAGACTATCGTCGTAATCTATTCATGTTAGTGTGCAGCGTACGGTTGAGACATTATAAAGTTTTATATACGCGAGTGTGTACCGTGCATACCTAGTGTTCAGTTTAAAATGTATTTTTCTCTATAAAACACATAGTTTTCCCTGTAAACTGTCTGCAAATCGACGACGAGGATATCGTACATGAAACGTATAAACAATTCATTCGTATTTATATCATTTTTTAACATATCGGAACGTTAGAAGTGAACCTCCGTAAAACACAGAACGTCTTGTTATGCCACATAAAGGACGAACGATTCCGACCGGGAGGCACAACGCTTTATGATCATTAAGAATATAAAAAAAAACTAACTATTCTCAATTCGTCAATCACTCTAATGCAGTTCTGCAACAAAAAAAAAAAAACAAAAAAGTACATTTAATGTCTATTTAGAAATAAATATGTACGCGTCGTACCGTACCAGAAAAATAAATATTACCTACTTAGTACCTACATATACGACGGACGCGCCATACTCGCCGTCAGTGTAGTGTAATATATAATTATAATGAATTAAGTTGATAATACAATAGGGAGCGTAAAAAAGATTTAAAAAAAAAAAAAAAAAAAAAAAAAAAAATACCCTAACCTATCTGGATATATATATAGGTATTATATGTACCTAGTTAACAATATGACAAATTCATATTAATAATTGTTTAAACAAAACAATATATATATATATATATATATATATATATATATATATATATATATATATATATATATATATATATATAATAATTAATTCTATATCTACTTTCTTTCCAGGCTTCTTCTACGCGCGAAGTCGAGAGAGAGTTCGGTTTAGGAAGGCAAGCAGAGGAACAATAATTCCATTGGTGGTAAGTAAACAGCGTTTATTATGGTTTGTTTTTTTTTTTTTTTTTTTTTTTTTTTGTTCATTAGTAAATATATAGCTAGACAATAAATTATCTCTGTGGTCGGTGACTTTTCATCGTGAAACATTAGAAATATAAACAATATTAATGTTTATGTGACATATATGCGGCCCTGAAAAGGGCCTTTTTATGCGTTCTCTTGATAAAACACACACGATTTAACCGCCGAAACCGTAGAGGGTACGTCCCTGACGTTTCAGCGCGTAGACGACGTCCATGGCGGTGACCGTCTTCCTCTTGGCGTGCTCAGTGTACGTTACGGCGTCGCGGATCACGTTCTCGAGGAACACCTTCAGCACACCACGGGTCTCTTCATAAATAAGACCGGAGATACGTTTGACACCGCCCCTACGAGCCAAACGACGGATAGCAGGCTTAGTGATGCCCTGGATGTTATCACGGAGCACTTTCCTGTGACGCTTGGCGCCTCCTTTCCCCAAACCTTTACCTCCCTTACCGCGACCGGTCATCTTCTACGGACTTGGTACGACTGACTGACTGAATGACGCGAGCGCGCGTTGCTGTGGTGTATTACGAACGAGCTGCGACGTACGACTGGATCCCGCTCGAGTTTTTGGTGCCCTCTTATATGGTTTTAGACGACGCGTGAATCTACGGTGAACACCATTCAACAGACACAGTGGACGTTCGGCGGCGTAGTATGGTTATGTTTACACCGGGTATAATAATTAATTAATGCTCTGCAATATAAGAGTATTTCTAGTATATACACAAAATAAATATATTTATTTATCACGAGATTTAACAAATAAAAATGGAGAATACAACATATTTACACATATGCAGATACATTTTTTTTTTTGTTCTCTTCTTCTTCTTCACTTATTTATCTTTACGCGATTAAGCAAGTAATTAATTTTGTTCAATATATATATATATATATATATATATATATATAACCCATATAAACCCCATAAATTATAACCCCAATATCACACTATTCATAATTATATCTATACCTCCAATTGTGTGTAGACTACTCGGTATGTACAATTATTAGACTTTAATTCTGTTGGTGTCAACAAGAAACATGTATAAACATTGAAACATATGTGGCCCTGAAAAGGGCCTTTTTGCATGTTTCACAAGGAAACTGCTTTTATTTTTTATTTTTAAGCGCGTTCACCTCTGATCCTGCGCGCCAACTGTATGTCCTTGGGCATAATGGTTACGCGTTTCGCGTGAATAGCGCAAAGGTTCGTGTCTTCGAAGAGACCGACCAGATACGCCTCGCTCGCCTCCTGCAGAGCCATAACGGCCGAACTCTGGAAACGTAAATCGGTCTTGAAGTCCTGAGCTATCTCACGAACGAGACGTTGGAACGGAAGCTTGCGGATCAACAGCTCGGTACTCTTCTGATAGCGACGAATCTCACGAAGAGCCACCGTGCCGGGCCTGTAACGGTGAGGCTTCTTGACGCCACCGGTAGCAGGTGCGCTCTTCCGCGCAGCCTTGGTGGCGAGCTGTTTCCTGGGCGCCTTACCACCGGTTGATTTACGCGCAGTCTGCTTGGTACGAGCCATTTCAAATATCAACAAGTAACAACAAACACAGTATTACTTATAGCGAGCGAATACGCGGTCCGCGTCGTCGACGAACGTACGATAGAGAATGAGTAAAACTGTGCTCGCTCGCTCGGTTTTATTTATACTTTTGCCATGTATACGAAGCCGTCGCGTTGCGTTAAGTTTACATACAGAATGCCAAGCGCGAATATTTGTGAAAAAGGAAAAAAATATATATATATGTGACACACACATTTATATATATATATATATATATATAACTATAGCGAAGATAAAAAACTATATATATTTATATAATTATTATTATTATTATTATTTTTGTATCTCTATCGTCCGTCCCCTATTCTAATGATTTTTTTTTTTTTTTTTTTTTTTTTTTTTTTTTTTTTTTCCTCCATTTATTTTGATAGGCGCTACGATAAATCGACATTTATAATAAATGATATTAAACGGTCACGGCACCACTGGCCGGCTGGTGCATAATGTGTGTGTTACGTGCAATTTAGCTTTTTCTATTTGGGATATCGAAACGAACGCAATATATTTATAGTGTTTGTGTGACACACGACTGTGTGCGCGATATAATAGAAATAGTAGGCAAGTACTATGAACATATTTGTGGCCCTGAAAAGGGCCTTTTCGTAGGTACGTTGTGCAACACGACAACGGGTGGGTGCTCACTTGGAGCTGGTGTATTTGGTGACGGCCTTGGTGCCCTCGCTGACCGCGTGCTTGGCGAGCTCGCCGGGCAACAGGAGCCTTACAGAGGTCTGCACCTCCCTCGATGTGATCGTGGATCTCTTGTTGTAGTGGGCGAGACGAGACGCTTCGGCGGCGATCCGTTCGAAAATGTCATTCACGAATGAATTCATGATAGACATGGCCTTACTGGAGATACCGGTGTCCGGGTGGACCTGTTTCAGCACTTTGTAGATGTAAATGGCATAACTCTCCTTCCTCTTGTGCTTCTTCTTTTTCTTGTCGGTCTTGGAGATGTTCTTTTGGGCTTTACCGGACTTCTTGGCGGCCTTACCGCTCGTCTTGGGCGGCATTATGTAATAATAATAATAATTCTCTGATAAAAACACAAACAAACGAGCGAGCGATACAACGGCAAAGACGCGTGCGTACAGTGCGCGGTTCCGCCGTGGAATATATTTTTTTACAAACCACGGTCGTTCTTATTTATCGGCGCCCAAGTCGCACAGTGGTGACACGACCTGCGAGCGCAATCGTTCGTTCGGACCAATCGGAGCGATGGATACAGATTCATCGAGACGGGTTGCGAGGGGTGGGGAGGGGAATTTTATATCTATGCGACGTACGCTTATTCGAATAGGCACTTAGATATATTTATTTTATTACTCCTCTCACGTATGTGTATGTATGTATGTATGTATGTATGTATGTATGTATGTATGTATGTATGTATGTATTTATTTATTTATTTATTTATTTGTAATAATAATATTTATTTATTATTCTTTTAATCATCTTTCCTCTTTTCTCTGTAATTAATAGATAGAAGATATGTGATAGTTTTCCATAACCAACTAAATAAATAAATAAGTAAGTAATAAATACCACAAATATCAAGTCCGATAGATCTTATAGAACCGCATCTAAATTAAGTAGATAGGTAAATACTACTTAATATTTAAAACGCTTTAATTTTTTTTTTTTACTATTATCATCATCAGTTTAGGCTGAGACGTAGAGTAGAGTTATTTATTTTCATATAGCTTGCACCCGTAATGGAACAATGACCGACCGATTCCGCATGTGTCATAATAGATATAGTCCTCTGTAATGATAGTTATCATAAGACTGCGATTTATATTGTGGCCCTGAAAAGGGCCTTTTCATTTCACCAACAAGCGTGGTGGTAATTGATGGGTGTGGGTTGTGGGTTGTGGGTTGTGCGCGGCGTGAGAGTGCGCCGCACACAGACAACACGCACGACACTAGTAGCCTTTTACGCTTTCTTCTCGGTCTTCTTGGGGAGTAGTACAGCCTGAATGTTCGGCAGCACACCACCTTGAGCGATCGTCACTCCGGAGAGGAGCTTGTTCAACTCTTCGTCGTTGCGAATGGCCAATTGGAGGTGACGAGGTATGATCCTGGTCTTCTTGTTGTCCCTCGCAGCGTTGCCGGCCAACTCTAGTACCTCAGCGGCCAAATACTCCATGACAGCGGCGAGGTAAACCGGTGCACCGGCACCGACGCGTTCAGCGTAATTGCCGTTGCGCAGCAGCCTGTGTATACGACCGACCGGAAACTGTAGACCGGCACGGTTGGAGCGAGACTTTACCTTCCCCTTGACTTTGCCACCTTTGCCGCGTCCGGACATGACGGAGTGTAGTTAAAATGAAACTCTACAAAAGTTGATACGGAGCTCGTGCGCGCGGTGCGACGAGCTTGAGCGGAATGAGTATTTTTTTCCGTAGCGACTCCATTTTATTATATACTCTGTTTGAAACATACAAACGTACGGCGGGGCGACGAGCGAACAAACCGGCGACCCGAGTATCGTACGAGGGGGCCGGGGCGGGGAAGGGGGTTGTGCGCATGCGTGCAGCGTGCAGCAGTTTAGTTTTTCCCGCCAATTTTTTATTATTTAAATTCAAAATTGTACCAAAATTAGGCTTATTGCAGCGCCATATGCGATAGTGAAAAAACGTGTTGTGCATCGCTCGTGTGCTCTTAGTGGGTGATGAAATGATGATGATGATCCAATGAGAGATGAGATGAGATGAGAGAGGAGTCGGGCAGTCGGGCGGGTATGCTGACCTTGCGTTAATAGTAGAAAAAATATTAAAATATGTAGCTTTCTTTAGTGTACCTATTTAGTAGAGTTATGTTGTTTCGTTTAGTAGTTATTAAATATATATACTTAGTAATATTAAAGTTTTTTTTTTTTTTTTTTTTTTTTTTTTTTTTTTTATTACGTATTTAGCGCATAATACCTATTATTATGTACTTACTTACCATACCATGGCCATAATTACTTACTTATGTATTGTAGACAAAATATTATCTGGTATCATTGTGGCGCGTACGTTAAATGCCTAGGAGGGGTGGGTGACTTTCCTCTATTTATATTATTATAATAGAAATGAATCTTTATAGGTAATCGATTCACGATAGAATTGTTAGCCCTGAAAAGGGCTTTTTTGTATCGCGTGCGTGCGCGATATAGCGCGCCCGCCCCGCCCCGCACTACTACTAGTCTCGTCGTGTCGTCCGTCCGTCCGTCCGTCCGTCGCGATGATGGTGTCAATGTGGCGACTATGGGTCGATCGATGGTTGGTGCGTGCATGCACACACGTCGTCCACTGCACACGGCAAAGCAGAGCAGCGCGGCGAGCTGGCAAGTCCTCGCCGGGGAGGGTACTTCTTTGCTGCGGCTGCTTTCTTGGCGGCGGGTTTCGATTTGGGTGTGGCGGCGGCCTTCTTTGGTTTAGGCGCCTTTGGCTTCTTGGTGGGTGGTTTAGCGGTTTTCTTGGCTTTCGGAGCCTTTTTGGCCGGTGCGGCGGCGGTGGCGGCCTTCTTCGCTGCGGGCTTCTTCTTGGCGGCGGCGGCGGCGGCAGCTTTCTTGTCTTTCGCTGTGGCGGCCGCTTTAGATTTCGACGGCGAACCTGATGAAGCCGCGGCGGACGCGGCCGCCGCTTTCTTGGTCTTGGCCCCGGCGGCTGCCGCTGTCGCCTTCTTGGCACCCCCCTTCGCAGCGGCCGATGCTCCCTTGGCACCGGTCGACTTGCCCGACGAGGAGGTAGCGCTCGGCTTCTTGGCAGCGGAGGACTTCGACTCCAGCTTGAACGATCCGGACGCGCCCTTGCCCTTAGTCTGTATCAGGGCACCGGATTCGACGGCGCTCTTCAGATATTTCCTTATGAACGGCGCTAATTTCTCGGCGTCGACCTTGTACTGCGCCGCTATGTATTTTTTGATAGCCTGGAGTGACGATCCGCTGCGCTCCTTCATCTCCTTGATGGCATTGTTTACCATTTCGGAAGTCTTCGGATGAGTGGGCTTCGCCTTAGGTTTCTTAACGCCGCCGGCTTGCCTCGCTTGCTTCTTCGTCGCCGGTGTGGCTGGAGCGGGACTTTCGGAGGCAACTGCGGTGTCTGCCATTGTAAATATTACCGATTGAGATTATAATATTATTCACGAAAACGGACTCAACAACAATATTCCAACTTGCGTAGATGTCGCCACTAGAGCGCCATCGCTAAGGTACGTCGTAACTTTACCGTAACGAGAGCCGTTCTGTCGCGGGACGTTTTCTCGTATGAACGCATCATACTTTTCACTAACACGTATCTAATAAAATGCAATTTCATTAGGATTTTCGTATGATAAACTTTAAATAAATTAAATATTTGCAAACTTCATGAACGAGACTATCGTCGTAATCTATTCATGTTAGTGTGCAGCGTACGGTTGAGACATTATAAAGTTTTATATACGCGAGTGTGTACCGTGCATACCTAGTGTTCAGTTTAAAATGTATTTTTCTCTATAAAACACATAGTTTTCCCTGTAAACTGTCTGCAAATCGACGACGAGGATATCGTACATGAAACGTATAAACAATTCATTCGTATTTATATCATTTTTTAACATATCGGAACGTTAGAAGTGAACCTCCGTAAAACACAGAACGTCTTGTTATGCCACATAAAGGACGAACGATTCCGACCGGGAGGCACAACGCTTTATGATCATTAAGAATATAAAAAAAAACTAACTATTCTCAATTCGTCAATCACTCTAATGCAGTTCTGCAACAAAAAAAAAAAAACAAAAAAGTACATTTAATGTCTATTTAGAAATAAATATGTACGCGTCGTACCGTACCAGAAAAATAAATATTACCTACTTAGTACCTACATATACGACGGACGCGCCATACTCGCCGTCAGTGTAGTGTAATATATAATTATAATGAATTAAGTTGATAATACAATAGGGAGCGTAAAAAAGATTTAAAAAAAAAAAAAAAAAAAAAAAAAAAAATACCCTAACCTATCTGGATATATATATAGGTATTATATGTACCTAGTTAACAATATGACAAATTCATATTAATAATTGTTTAAACAAAACAATATATATATATATATATATATATATATATATATATATATATATATATATATATATATATATATATATATATATATATATATATATCTATATCTACTTTCTTTCCAGGCTTCTTCTACGCGCGAAGTCGAGAGAGAGTTCGGTTTAGGAAGGCAAGCAGAGGAACAATAATTCCATTGGTGGTAAGTAAACAGCGTTTATTATGGTTTGTTTTTTTTTTTTTTTTTTTTTTTTTTTGTTCATTAGTAAATATATAGCTAGACAATAAATTATCTCTGTGGTCGGTGACTTTTCATCGTGAAACATTAGAAATATAAACAATATTAATGTTTATGTGACATATATGCGGCCCTGAAAAGGGCCTTTTTATGCGTTCTCTTGATAAAACACACACGATTTAACCGCCGAAACCGTAGAGGGTACGTCCCTGACGTTTCAGCGCGTAGACGACGTCCATGGCGGTGACCGTCTTCCTCTTGGCGTGCTCAGTGTACGTTACGGCGTCGCGGATCACGTTCTCGAGGAACACCTTCAGCACACCACGGGTCTCTTCATAAATAAGACCGGAGATACGTTTGACACCGCCCCTACGAGCCAAACGACGGATAGCAGGCTTAGTGATGCCCTGGATGTTATCACGGAGCACTTTCCTGTGACGCTTGGCGCCTCCTTTCCCCAAACCTTTACCTCCCTTACCGCGACCGGTCATCTTCTACGGACTTGGTACGACTGACTGACTGAATGACGCGAGCGCGCGTTGCTGTGGTGTATTACGAACGAGCTGCGACGTACGACTGGATCCCGCTCGAGTTTTTGGTGCCCTCTTATATGGTTTTAGACGACGCGTGAATCTACGGTGAACACCATTCAACAGACACAGTGGACGTTCGGCGGCGTAGTATGGTTATGTTTACACCGGGTATAATAATTAATTAATGCTCTGCAATATAAGAGTATTTCTAGTATATACACAAAATAAATATATTTATTTATCACGAGATTTAACAAATAAAAATGGAGAATACAACATATTTACACATATGCAGATACATTTTTTTTTTTGTTCTCTTCTTCTTCTTCACTTATTTATCTTTACGCGATTAAGCAAGTAATTAATTTTGTTCAATATATATATATATATATATATATATATATATAACCCATATAAACCCCATAAATTATAACCCCAATATCACACTATTCATAATTATATCTATACCTCCAATTGTGTGTAGACTACTCGGTATGTACAATTATTAGACTTTAATTCTGTTGGTGTCAACAAGAAACATGTATAAACATTGAAACATATGTGGCCCTGAAAAGGGCCTTTTTGCATGTTTCACAAGGAAACTGCTTTTATTTTTTATTTTTAAGCGCGTTCACCTCTGATCCTGCGCGCCAACTGTATGTCCTTGGGCATAATGGTTACGCGTTTCGCGTGAATAGCGCAAAGGTTCGTGTCTTCGAAGAGACCGACCAGATACGCCTCGCTCGCCTCCTGCAGAGCCATAACGGCCGAACTCTGGAAACGTAAATCGGTCTTGAAGTCCTGAGCTATCTCACGAACGAGACGTTGGAACGGAAGCTTGCGGATCAACAGCTCGGTACTCTTCTGATAGCGACGAATCTCACGAAGAGCCACCGTGCCGGGCCTGTAACGGTGAGGCTTCTTGACGCCACCGGTAGCAGGTGCGCTCTTCCGCGCAGCCTTGGTGGCGAGCTGTTTCCTGGGCGCCTTACCACCGGTTGATTTACGCGCAGTCTGCTTGGTACGAGCCATTTCAAATATCAACAAGTAACAACAAACACAGTATTACTTATAGCGAGCGAATACGCGGTCCGCGTCGAGCGTCGACGAACGTACGATAGAGAATGAGTAAAACTGTGCTCGCTCGCTCGGTTTTATTTATACTTTTGCCATGTATACGAAGCCGTCGCGTTGCGTTAAGTTTACATACAGAATGCCAAGCGCGAATATTTGTGAAAAAGGAAAAAAATATATATATATGTGACACACACATTTATATATATATATATATATATATAACTATAGCGAAGATAAAAAACTATATATATTTATATAATTATTATTATTATTATTATTTTTGTATCTCTATCGTCCGTCCCCTATTCTAATGATTTTTTTTTTTTTTTTTTTTTTTTTTTTTTTTTTTTCCTCCATTTATTTTGATAGGCGCTACGATAAATCGACATTTATAATAAATGATATTAAACGGTCACGGCACCACTGGCCGGCTGGTGCATAATGTGTGTGTTACGTGCAATTTAGCTTTTTCTATTTGGGATATCGAAACGAACGCAATATATTTATAGTGTTTGTGTGACACACGACTGTGTGCGCGATATAATAGAAATAGTAGGCAAGTACTATGAACATATTTGTGGCCCTGAAAAGGGCCTTTTCGTAGGTACGTTGTGCAACACGACAACGGGTGGGTGCTCACTTGGAGCTGGTGTATTTGGTGACGGCCTTGGTGCCCTCGCTGACCGCGTGCTTGGCGAGCTCGCCGGGCAACAGGAGCCTTACAGAGGTCTGCACCTCCCTCGATGTGATCGTGGATCTCTTGTTGTAGTGGGCGAGACGAGACGCTTCGGCGGCGATCCGTTCGAAAATGTCATTCACGAATGAATTCATGATAGACATGGCCTTACTGGAGATACCGGTGTCCGGGTGGACCTGTTTCAGCACTTTGTAGATGTAAATGGCATAACTCTCCTTCCTCTTGTGCTTCTTCTTTTTCTTGTCGGTCTTGGAGATGTTCTTTTGGGCTTTACCGGACTTCTTGGCGGCCTTACCGCTCGTCTTGGGCGGCATTATGTAATAATAATAATAATTCTCTGATAAAAACACAAACAAACGAGCGAGCGATACAACGGCAAAGACGCGTGCGTACAGTGCGCGGTTCCGCCGTGGAATATATTTTTTTACATTTTTTTTTTTTTTTTTGTGTGACTTTGGTTGTTAGCCTCAGACGGCTATGACAACCTTACCCGGACAATTGGTGAGCGCAGAGGGCTCTCAACCCGACATTTAAGCAACGCTACCCGGGGGCACCCCCTCTGGGGTAAGGACCTCGGCTCGGGCTGTTGCTGGCAAAGTGGGATTTCCCACGTTTATGATTTGACCGCGACACGTCTTTCGCCCCCGTCGGCGGGGACGAAACCGTGGATATTTACTTGTATTAGCTGCGCGAGCTGTGTGTGCTCTGATCTGAGCGTGAGTTATATCGTCGTCGACTTCGTCGAGGCTATGTCGCGGTCTGCGTACGCGCGATATATTAGATGGTTTGTACCTAGCCGACTCAACCACTAGAGGGTTGGCGTGAGTAATGGCGGAGTCAAAGAAACTACGTGAACACCGTTTCATAAATTGCTTGATGGTAGGCAATTGCAAGTCTATGTGAAGGTCGACATTGCGTATGAACCACGGTGCACCCGTAGCTCTGCGCATGAATCTATTCTGTAATGTTTGTAATCTATGGATCCTGTGTGCCTTGGCGTGTGAAAATACTACACTGGCGTACGTCATGACTGGACGTATGCAGGCAGTGTAGAGTCTGACCTTATTCCTAAGCGAGAGTTTTGACCTAGCGTTTAACAGATAGTGCAAACGTCCCATGACAAAGGCTGCGCGCGAGCGTACCACCTGAATGTGACGGGCGAATGTTAATCTGTTATCTAGTATTACACCTAAGTACTTGGCTCGCCTACTCCAAGGAATAGGTTTACCAAAGATGCTAATCTGTTTGATCTTCTCCGGGGGATACAGTCGGGGTAGTCTCCTATGAAACATGACCGCCTGGCTTTTCTCGGGGTTGATCTCTATTCTCCACTTGCTAAACCACGTACTGAGGGCAGTGGCCGCTGATTGGAGTTTCCTATGCACTGTGATAGGGTTAAACCCTGCATAATAAATGGCTGTATCGTCTGCAAAAAGTGCTGTCTGCACTTCCCGATGCTGAGGCATGTCGCTGGTGTACAGCGAGAAGAGGATCGGAGAAAGCACGGAGCCCTGTGGGACCCCGGCTAGTATGGGGTGGGGGGAGGATAGTACCCCTTCCACTCTGTAGCGGAAACTGCGGTTAGTTAGGAAATCTCGTATGATGTAAACGAGATACCGCGGTACTCCTAAATGGAGTAACTTGTATATTAGGCCGTTGTGCCAGACCTTGTCGAATGCTTTCGC
Organism: Leucoma salicis; assembly: GCA_948253155.1. Taxonomy (NCBI): domain Eukaryota; kingdom Metazoa; phylum Arthropoda; class Insecta; order Lepidoptera; family Erebidae; genus Leucoma; species Leucoma salicis. The sequence continues at coordinate 6,008,002 of OX411826.1, forward strand.
TACATCGAAGAAAAGTGCACCTGTAAAAAGGTTATTTTGTTGCATTTTAGAGTAGGTATACTCTACTATGCGGTGGACTTGTTGCACGCTGGAGTGCTTGGCTCTAAAGCCGAATTGGTGGTGGGGGATGAGATTATTAGCATCGGCGTGTGCTTTCAGCCTACACAAAACTAATCGCTCGTAAATCTTACCTAAACCTTTAAGCAGACTTATCGGTCTGTAACTAGATGATTCGGATCGCTTTTTGCCGGGTTTGTGGATTCCTATTACCACGGCCTCTTTCCACTGAGGGGGAAAGATGTTATTGTTGAGCGCTGCGTTATATATACACGTCAGAAGGACTAATAATGTCTGGGGGAAGAGTTTGATCACCCTATTCGATATTCCGTCCGAACCGGGGGCTTTCTTTCTATGTAGGTTTTTGATTACAGACTCCAGTTCGGTGGTGGTGACTGGAGGTGGCTGTTCCACTAGGTCCCTACCTGAGGTGTCTACCGGTGGGGCCGAGGGTGAGGCCCACGACTCCACTTCCCTATCAATGACGGCGTGGTGTGTTTCGTCTACGTGTAATGTACTCGGAGTACATTGTCGCTCCAGACTATCGGCTAGGCACTCGGACTTCTCCTCGTCCTCGAAGGCGGGTGGAAGGTTGGGTCTGTTAAGCGGAGGCATGGTAGACACACTGTCGTTTTTGAAAGTGCGGGACAGTTGCCAGAAGGCTTGATGGGTCGGTTCTAGGTCTCTCAGCTTGGTTTCCCACTCTGATTGACGTAGAGAATCGATTGATTTCTTAACAGCCCTTTGTAGTGAGCGCATTATGATGCGGTTATCCTCGCTGGGATGACGATCATAGGCACGTATAGCGGCGTTCTTCTGCCTCAGCAAGTCACGGACGTCGTCGGGTAGGCGCCATCGACGATTTCTCGTGTCTGGAACCTGCCGAGAACAATCGTTAATTAACGATTGTACGTGGCTTGTGAAACAGTCGACCGCAGCCACCGTGTCCTCTACGGTACTAATAATAGGGGGGACTTGGTCTAGGTGTACAGACGACGACGACTGGAGTTTACTCTCCAGCCGTCCCCAGTCTGTCACCGTCATCGTTTTGTCCTGTTGGCCAGAGGGGCCAGGTGAGGGGGAGACGAGATCTAAGATCACAGGACGGTGGTCAGAGTCTAACTCATGTAACACTTCTACTAAACGCAAACGTAGGTTTACGTTTTTTAAAAGCGCCATGTCTAATATATCGGGCCTGTAGTCAACACAGGCCGGGTAGTGAGTGGGCTCCATAGGCGCTATGATGTCGAACCCTAGTCGCTCAGCCAGTGACTCGAGGGCCCTGCCCCGCGTACTAGTGACGTGGCAGTTCCACGAGGTGTTTTTGGCGTTGAGGTCGCCGGCGATGATAACGGCGCTTCCCAAGTCTAGCAGGGCTTTTAAGTCCCTGGTTATTAGCGGTGTCGAATTGCTACTTCCGGGTCGGATGTAGGCGGATACTACGACTATAGGCTGATGGCCTGTGAGGGCTAGTCTACAGACCGAAGCTTCGATGAACTCTAGTGGGGGCGGATCCATAGGCGTGCAGTGCAGTGACCTTTTATAATAAATGAGTGTGCCACCTAGCGGTGAGTTTAGCCTATCGTTACGTACTACGTTGTAGTTAGCAATCCTCGGGGCCCTATGAAAGGGTTTGAGGAATGTTTCCTGTACTAGAAATAGGTCCAGTAGTTGGTCTTGTAGGAACGTGGCTACCTCGTTCCTCTGCTGGGACAGGCCATTGGCGTTGAAGAACCCTAACTTGAGTGTGTATGGTTTGACCCTGCCTGAGGTGTGCGAATCCATTATACGGTAAACGTGTTTAATTTCTCGATAACGGTCGAGAACCGTACGGCGGTGTTAAGTAGGGCAAGACTATTGCCCTGGTTAGCGCGGAGTTCGGCCGCGACTTCCCTAATCTCGCTAAAGTCGACTAGAGAGGCGAATCTAAGCACCAGGGCCAGATCCGAATCTGTGCTCTGGGGCGTCCTACCCGCTGGGCCTAAACCTACAGCTGGTGACGGTGCTTTGCCCTGAGGGGGCTTAGGTTGGCCCACGGTGGGCTTCGTTTGCCCAACGATAGGCGTCCCTACGGGCTTATTTTTGTTAGGCAGAGCTGGGAACTCTGCCTGGCTCGCTGGGCGTACCCAAGCGTTGCGGAGGGGCGGGGGTGCGGGGCGCAGGATGGGAGCGCTCCCCTGGGGCGGTCCTCTTGGTGCAAGGACAAGTGGGCGCCTAGCGGGTAACCGGGGGGCACGGGGGCAGCCCCGGTAGTTCGCCGGGTGACCCTTCTCGCCGCATAGGACGCAGGAGGGGGGCTCTGTGCACTGGGTGCGGTCCTTTGGACGAGAGCAATCTGACGTAGAGTGGTCCTCTAGGCACTTGACGCACCTAGGGCGCGCGTAGCAGTGACGCGCAGAGTGACCGTACAACTGACATCTGTGGCATTGTGAGACAATGCCCTTCTTGTTAGGGGGTTCCACCCTGATGCCGGACAGTCCGCAGACTGAGGTCATTTTATAAATGGCCTTGCCTTCCTTGGTGAGGTCTAACGTGACCATCACCAAGTCATATGGTTCGCGGGCCCGACCCTTGTACATCCTGTGCACTTCGTGCACAGGCAGGTCTTGCTGGGTTAAGGATTGCTTAACCTCTTCTGTTGACACCTCCTTTGGGATGTTTCTGAGGACGACTCTTAGGAGACGGTCCTCAGGGAGGGTGTATGTGTGAAAGGAGATGTTCCTTTCACGTAGGACCTTTGATAGGGCCCTGTGGTCCTTGGACGAGGCCAAGGTGACCTTGATACCCTGTGGGGTGGAGCGGGCGGACTTGAAGTTGACGTGGTGCTCATTGCACCACGACGACACTGAGGTCCACGCCGTCTTATCCTGTATGAACAGGGGCGGTGGGACGGCCTCTTTCCTCTGGCCCTCCTTGGGCGTGGGCGGGCGCGGGGATGAAGACCCCTGTGCGCGTTGGGAGACAGGGGGTGCGGCAACAGTAGCCGGCTGAGCGGCAACCCGTTGTTCTACAATCTTGGGGGCCTTTTTTGGCTTCCCCTTCTTTTCTTTGTGGCTCCGCTTACGGGAGCTCACAAGAGTGAATTCGGTTTTTTTTTATTTTTTTACAAACCACGGTCGTTCTTATTTATCGGCGCCCAAGTCGCACAGTGGTGACACGACCTGCGAGCGCAATCGTTCGTTCGGACCAATCGGAGCGATGGATACAGATTCATCGAGACGGGTTGCGAGGGGTGGGGAGGGGAATTTTATATCTATGCGACGTACGCTTATTCGAATAGGCACTTAGATATATTTATTTTATTACTCCTCTCACGTATGTGTATGTATGTATGTATGTATGTATGTATGTATGTATGTATGTATGTATGTATGTATTTATTTATTTATTTATTTATTTGTAATAATAATATTTATTTATTATTCTTTTAATCATCTTTCCTCTTTTCTCTGTAATTAATAGATAGAAGATATGTGATAGTTTTCCATAACCAACTAAATAAATAAATAAGTAAGTAATAAATACCACAAATATCAAGTCCGATAGATCTTATAGAACCGCATCTAAATTAAGTAGATAGGTAAATACTACTTAATATTTAAAACGCTTTAATTTTTTTTTTTTACTATTATCATCATCAGTTTAGGCTGAGACGTAGAGTAGAGTTATTTATTTTCATATAGCTTGCACCCGTAATGGAACAATGACCGACCGATTCCGCATGTGTCATAATAGATATAGTCCTCTGTAATGATAGTTATCATAAGACTGCGATTTATATTGTGGCCCTGAAAAGGGCCTTTTCATTTCACCAACAAGCGTGGTGGTAATTGATGGGTGTGGGTTGTGGGTTGTGCGCGGCGTGAGAGTGCGCCGCACACAGACAACACGCACGACACTAGTAGCCTTTTACGCTTTCTTCTCGGTCTTCTTGGGGAGTAGTACAGCCTGAATGTTCGGCAGCACACCACCTTGAGCGATCGTCACTCCGGAGAGGAGCTTGTTCAACTCTTCGTCGTTGCGAATGGCCAATTGGAGGTGACGAGGTATGATCCTGGTCTTCTTGTTGTCCCTCGCAGCGTTGCCGGCCAACTCTAGTACCTCAGCGGCCAAATACTCCATGACAGCGGCGAGGTAAACCGGTGCACCGGCACCGACGCGTTCAGCGTAATTGCCGTTGCGCAGCAGCCTGTGTATACGACCGACCGGAAACTGTAGACCGGCACGGTTGGAGCGAGACTTTACCTTCCCCTTGACTTTGCCACCTTTGCCGCGTCCGGACATGACGGAGTGTAGTTAAAATGAAACTCTACAAAAGTTGATACGGAGCTCGTGCGCGCGGTGCGACGAGCTTGAGCGGAATGAGTATTTTTTTCCGTAGCGACTCCATTTTATTATATACTCTGTTTGAAACATACAAACGTACGGCGGGGCGACGAGCGAACAAACCGGCGACCCGAGTATCGTACGAGGGGGCCGGGGCGGGGAAGGGGGTTGTGCGCATGCGTGCAGCGTGCAGCAGTTTAGTTTTTCCCGCCAATTTTTTATTATTTAAATTCAAAATTGTACCAAAATTAGGCTTATTGCAGCGCCATATGCGATAGTGAAAAAACGTGTTGTGCATCGCTCGTGTGCTCTTAGTGGGTGATGAAATGATGATGATGATCCAATGAGAGATGAGATGAGATGAGAGAGGAGTCGGGCAGTCGGGCGGGTATGCTGACCTTGCGTTAATAGTAGAAAAAATATTAAAATATGTAGCTTTCTTTAGTGTACCTATTTAGTAGAGTTATGTTGTTTCGTTTAGTAGTTATTAAATATATATACTTAGTAATATTAAAGTTTTTTTTTTTTTTTTTTTTTTTTTTTTTTTTTTTATTACGTATTTAGCGCATAATACCTATTATTATGTACTTACTTACCATACCATGGCCATAATTACTTACTTATGTATTGTAGACAAAATATTATCTGGTATCATTGTGGCGCGTACGTTAAATGCCTAGGAGGGGTGGGTGACTTTCCTCTATTTATATTATTATAATAGAAATGAATCTTTATAGGTAATCGATTCACGATAGAATTGTTAGCCCTGAAAAGGGCTTTTTTGTATCGCGTGCGTGCGCGATATAGCGCGCCCGCCCCGCCCCGCACTACTACTAGTCTCGTCGTGTCGTCCGTCCGTCCGTCCGTCCGTCGCGATGATGGTGTCAATGTGGCGACTATGGGTCGATCGATGGTTGGTGCGTGCATGCACACACGTCGTCCACTGCACACGGCAAAGCAGAGCAGCGCGGCGAGCTGGCAAGTCCTCGCCGGGGAGGGTTTACTTCTTTGCTGCGGCTGCTTTCTTGGCGGCGGGTTTCGATTTGGGTGTGGCGGCGGCCTTCTTTGGTTTAGGCGCCTTTGGCTTCTTGGTGGGTGGTTTAGCGGTTTTCTTGGCTTTCGGAGCCTTTTTGGCCGGTGCGGCGGCGGTGGCGGCCTTCTTCGCTGCGGGCTTCTTCTTGGCGGCGGCGGCGGCGGCAGCTTTCTTGTCTTTCGCTGTGGCGGCCGCTTTAGATTTCGACGGCGAACCTGATGAAGCCGCGGCGGACGCGGCCGCCGCTTTCTTGGTCTTGGCCCCGGCGGCTGCCGCTGTCGCCTTCTTGGCACCCCCCTTCGCAGCGGCCGATGCTCCCTTGGCACCGGTCGACTTGCCCGACGAGGAGGTAGCGCTCGGCTTCTTGGCAGCGGAGGACTTCGACTCCAGCTTGAACGATCCGGACGCGCCCTTGCCCTTAGTCTGTATCAGGGCACCGGATTCGACGGCGCTCTTCAGATATTTCCTTATGAACGGCGCTAATTTCTCGGCGTCGACCTTGTACTGCGCCGCTATGTATTTTTTGATAGCCTGGAGTGACGATCCGCTGCGCTCCTTCATCTCCTTGATGGCATTGTTTACCATTTCGGAAGTCTTCGGATGAGTGGGCTTCGCCTTAGGTTTCTTAACGCCGCCGGCTTGCCTCGCTTGCTTCTTCGTCGCCGGTGTGGCTGGAGCGGGACTTTCGGAGGCAACTGCGGTGTCTGCCATTGTAAATATTACCGATTGAGATTATAATATTATTCACGAAAACGGACTCAACAACAATATTCCAACTTGCGTAGATGTCGCCACTAGAGCGCCATCGCTAAGGTACGTCGTAACTTTACCGTAACGAGAGCCGTTCTGTCGCGGGACGTTTTCTCGTATGAACGCATCATACTTTTCACTAACACGTATCTAATAAAATGCAATTTCATTAGGATTTTCGTATGATAAACTTTAAATAAATTAAATATTTGCAAACTTCATGAACGAGACTATCGTCGTAATCTATTCATGTTAGTGTGCAGCGTACGGTTGAGACATTATAAAGTTTTATATACGCGAGTGTGTACCGTGCATACCTAGTGTTCAGTTTAAAATGTATTTTTCTCTATAAAACACATAGTTTTCCCTGTAAACTGTCTGCAAATCGACGACGAGGATATCGTACATGAAACGTATAAACAATTCATTCGTATTTATATCATTTTTTAACATATCGGAACGTTAGAAGTGAACCTCCGTAAAACACAGAACGTCTTGTTATGCCACATAAAGGACGAACGATTCCGACCGGGAGGCACAACGCTTTATGATCATTAAGAATATAAAAAAAAACTAACTATTCTCAATTCGTCAATCACTCTAATGCAGTTCTGCAACAAAAAAAAAAAAACAAAAAAGTAAATGTCTATTTAGAAATAAATATGTACGCGTCGTACCGTACCAGAAAAATAAATATTACCTACTTAGTACCTACATATACGACGGACGCGCCATACTCGCCGTCAGTGTAGTGTAATATATAATTATAATGAATTAAGTTGATAATACAATAGGGAGCGTAAAAAAGATTTAAAAAAAAAAAAAAAAAAAAAAAAAAAAATACCCTAACCTATCTGGATATATATATAGGTATTATATGTACCTAGTTAACAATATGACAAATTCATATTAATAATTGTTTAAACAAAACATATATATATATATATATATATATATATATATATATATATATATATATATATATATATATATATATATATATATATATATATAATATAATTCTATATCTACTTTCTTTCCAGGCTTCTTCTACGCGCGAAGTCGAGAGAGAGTTCGGTTTAGGAAGGCAAGCAGAGGAACAATAATTCCATTGGTGGTAAGTAAACAGCGTTTATTATGGTTTGTTTTTTTTTTTTTTTTTTTTTTTTTTTGTTCATTAGTAAATATATAGCTAGACAATAAATTATCTCTGTGGTCGGTGACTTTTCATCGTGAAACATTAGAAATATAAACAATATTAATGTTTATGTGACATATATGCGGCCCTGAAAAGGGCCTTTTTATGCGTTCTCTTGATAAAACACACACGATTTAACCGCCGAAACCGTAGAGGGTACGTCCCTGACGTTTCAGCGCGTAGACGACGTCCATGGCGGTGACCGTCTTCCTCTTGGCGTGCTCAGTGTACGTTACGGCGTCGCGGATCACGTTCTCGAGGAACACCTTCAGCACACCACGGGTCTCTTCATAAATAAGACCGGAGATACGTTTGACACCGCCCCTACGAGCCAAACGACGGATAGCAGGCTTAGTGATGCCCTGGATGTTATCACGGAGCACTTTCCTGTGACGCTTGGCGCCTCCTTTCCCCAAACCTTTACCTCCCTTACCGCGACCGGTCATCTTCTACGGACTTGGTACGACTGACTGACTGAATGACGCGAGCGCGCGTTGCTGTGGTGTATTACGAACGAGCTGCGACGTACGACTGGATCCCGCTCGAGTTTTTGGTGCCCTCTTATATGGTTTTAGACGACGCGTGAATCTACGGTGAACACCATTCAACAGACACAGTGGACGTTCGGCGGCGTAGTATGGTTATGTTTACACCGGGTATAATAATTAATTAATGCTCTGCAATATAAGAGTATTTCTAGTATATACACAAAATAAATATATTTATTTATCACGAGATTTAACAAATAAAAATGGAGAATACAACATATTTACACATATGCAGATACATTTTTTTTTTTGTTCTCTTCTTCTTCTTCACTTATTTATCTTTACGCGATTAAGCAAGTAATTAATTTTGTTCAATATATATATATATATATATATATATATATATAACCCATATAAACCCCATAAATTATAACCCCAATATCACACTATTCATAATTATATCTATACCTCCAATTGTGTGTAGACTACTCGGTATGTACAATTATTAGACTTTAATTCTGTTGGTGTCAACAAGAAACATGTATAAACATTGAAACATATGTGGCCCTGAAAAGGGCCTTTTTGCATGTTTCACAAGGAAACTGCTTTTATTTTTTATTTTTAAGCGCGTTCACCTCTGATCCTGCGCGCCAACTGTATGTCCTTGGGCATAATGGTTACGCGTTTCGCGTGAATAGCGCAAAGGTTCGTGTCTTCGAAGAGACCGACCAGATACGCCTCGCTCGCCTCCTGCAGAGCCATAACGGCCGAACTCTGGAAACGTAAATCGGTCTTGAAGTCCTGAGCTATCTCACGAACGAGACGTTGGAACGGAAGCTTGCGGATCAACAGCTCGGTACTCTTCTGATAGCGACGAATCTCACGAAGAGCCACCGTGCCGGGCCTGTAACGGTGAGGCTTCTTGACGCCACCGGTAGCAGGTGCGCTCTTCCGCGCAGCCTTGGTGGCGAGCTGTTTCCTGGGCGCCTTACCACCGGTTGATTTACGCGCAGTCTGCTTGGTACGAGCCATTTCAAATATCAACAAGTAACAACAAACACAGTATTACTTATAGCGAGCGAATACGCGGTCCGCGTCGAGCGTCGACGAACGTACGATAGAGAATGAGTAAAACTGTGCTCTTTTTTTTTTTTTTTTTTTTGTGTGACTTTGGTTGTTAGCCTCAGACGGCTATGACAACCTTACCCGGACAATTGGTGAGCGCAGAGGGCTCTCAACCCGACATTTAAGCAACGCTACCCGGGGGCACCCCCTCTGGGGTAAGGACCTCGGCTCGGGCTGTTGCTGGCAAAGTGGGATTTCCCACGTTTATGATTTGACCGCGACACGTCTTTCGCCCCCGTCGGCGGGGACGAAACCGTGGATATTTACTTGTATTAGCTGCGCGAGCTGTGTGTGCTCTGATCTGAGCGTGAGTTATATCGTCGTCGACTTCGTCGAGGCTATGTCGCGGTCTGCGTACGCGCGATATATTAGATGGTTTGTACCTAGCCGACTCAACCACTAGAGGGTTGGCGTGAGTAATGGCGGAGTCAAAGAAACTACGTGAACACCGTTTCATAAATTGCTTGATGGTAGGCAATTGCAAGTCTATGTGAAGGTCGACATTGCGTATGAACCACGGTGCACCCGTAGCTCTGCGCATGAATCTATTCTGTAATGTTTGTAATCTATGGATCCTGTGTGCCTTGGCGTGTGAAAATACTACACTGGCGTACGTCATGACTGGACGTATGCAGGCAGTGTAGAGTCTGACCTTATTCCTAAGCGAGAGTTTTGACCTAGCGTTTAACAGATAGTGCAAACGTCCCATGACAAAGGCTGCGCGCGAGCGTACCACCTGAATGTGACGGGCGAATGTTAATCTGTTATCTAGTATTACACCTAAGTACTTGGCTCGCCTACTCCAAGGAATAGGTTTACCAAAGATGCTAATCTGTTTGATCTTCTCCGGGGGATACAGTCGGGGTAGTCTCCTATGAAACATGACCGCCTGGCTTTTCTCGGGGTTGATCTCTATTCTCCACTTGCTAAACCACGTACTGAGGGCAGTGGCCGCTGATTGGAGTTTCCTATGCACTGTGATAGGGTTAAACCCTGCATAATAAATGGCTGTATCGTCTGCAAAAAGTGCTGTCTGCACTTCCCGATGCTGAGGCATGTCGCTGGTGTACAGCGAGAAGAGGATTGGAGAAAGCACGGAGCCCTGTGGGACCCCGGCTAGTATGGGGTGGGGGGAGGATAGTACCCCTTCCACTCTGTAGCGGAAACTGCGGTTAGTTAGGAAATCTCGTATGATGTAAACGAGATACCGCGGTACTCCTAAATGGAGTAACTTGTATATTAGGCCGTTGTGCCAGACCTTGTCGAATGCTTTCGCTACATCGAAGAAAAGTGCACCTGTAAAAAGGTTATTTTGTTGCATTTTAGAGTAGGTATACTCTACTATGCGGTGGACTTGTTGCACGCTGGAGTGCTTGGCTCTAAAGCCGAATTGGTGGTGGGGGATGAGATTATTAGCATCGGCGTATGCTTTCAGCCTACACAAAACTAATCGCTCGTAAATCTTACCTAAACCTTTAAGCAGACTTATCGGTCTATAACTAGATGGTTCGGATCGCTTTTTGCCGGGTTTGTGGATTCCTATTACCACGGCCTCTTTCCACTGAGGGGGAAAGATGTTATTGTTGAGCGCTGCGTTATATATACACGTCAGAAGGACTAATAATGTCTGGGGGAAGAGTTTGATCACCCTATTCGATATTCCGTCCGAACCGGGGGCTTTCTTTCTATGTAGGTTTTTGATTACAGACTCCAGTTCGGTGGTGGTGACTGGAGGTGGCTGTTCCACTAGGTCCCTACCTGAGGTGTCTACCGGTGGGGCCGAGGGTGAGGCCCACGACTCCACTTCCCTATCAATGACGGCGTGGTGTGTTTCGTCTACGTGTAATGTACTCGGAGTACATTGTCGCTCCAGACTATCGGCTAGGCACTCGGACTTCTCCTCGTCCTCGAAGGCGGGTGGAAGGTTGGGTCTGTTAAGCGGAGGCATGGTAGACACACTGTCGTTTTTGAAAGTGCGGGACAGTTGCCAGAAGGCTTGATGGGTCGGTTCTAGGTCTCTCAGCTTGGTTTCCCACTCTGATTGACGTAGAGAATCAATTGATTTCTTAACAGCCCTTTGTAGTGAGCGCATTATGATGCGGTTATCCTCGCTGGGATGACGATCATAGGCACGTATAGCGGCGTTCTTCTGCCTCAGCAAGTCACGGACGTCGTCGGGTAGGCGCCATCGACGATTTCTCGTGTCTGGTACCTGCCGAGAACAATCGTTAATTAACGATTGTACGTGGCTTGTGAAACAGTCGACCGCAGCCACCGTGTCCTCTACGGTACTAATAATAGGGGGGACTTGGTCTAGGTGTACAGACGACGACGACTGGAGTTTACTCTCCAGCCGTCCCCAGTCTGTCACCGTCATCGTTTTGTCCTGATGGCCAGAGGGGCCAGGTGAGGGGGAGACGAGATCTAAGATCACAGGACGGTGGTCAGAGTCTAACTCATGTAACACTTCTACTAAACGCAAACGTAGGTTTACGTTTTTTAAAAGCGCCATGTCTAATATATCGGGCCTGTAATCAACACAGGCCGGGTAGTGAGTGGGCTCCATAGGCGCTATGATGTCGAACCCTAGTCGCTCAGCCAGTGACTCGAGGGCCCTGCCCCGCGTACTAGTGACGTGGCAGTTCCACGAGGTGTTTTTGGCGTTGAGGTCGCCGGCGATGATAACGGCGCTTCCCAAGTCTAGCAGGGCTTTTAAGTCCCTGGTTATTAGCGGTGTCGAATTGCTACTTCCGGGTCGGATGTAGGCGGATACTACGACTATAGGCTGATGGCCTGTGAGGGCTAGTCTACAGACCGAAGCTTCGATGAACTCTAGTGGGGGCGGATCCATAGGCGTGCAGTGCAGTGACCTTTTATAATAAATGAGTGTGCCACCTAGCGGTGAGTTTAGCCTATCGTTACGTACTACGTTGTAGTTAGCAATCCTCGGGGCCCTATGAAAGGGTTTGAGGAATGTTTCCTGTACTAGAAATAGGTCCAGTAGTTGGTCTTGTAGGAACGTGGCTACCTCGTTCCTCTGCTGGGACAGGCCATTGGCGTTGAAGAACCCTAACTTGAGTGTGTATGGTTTGACCCTGCCTGAGGTGTGCGAATCCATTATACGGTAAACGTGTTTAATTTCTCGATAACGGTCGAGAACCGTACGGCGGTGTTAAGTAGGGCAAGACTATTACCCTGGTTAGCGCGGAGTTCGGCCGCGACTTCCCTAATCTCGCTAAAGTCGACTAGAGAGGCGAATCTAAGCACCAGGGCCAGATCCGAATCTGTGCTCTGGGGCGTCCTACCCGCTGGGCCTAAACCTACAGCTGGTGACGGTGCTTTGCCCTGAGGGGGCTTAGGTTGGCCCACGGTGGGCTTCGTTTGCCCAACGATAGGCGTCCCTACGGGCTTATTTTTGTTAGGCAGAGCTGGGAACTCTGCCTGGCTCGCTGGGCGTACCCAAGCGTTGCGGAGGGGCGGGGGTGCGGGGCGCAGGATGGGAGCGCTCCCCTGGGGCGGTCCTCTTGGTGCAAGGACAAGTGGGCGCCTAGCGGGTAACCGGGGGGCACGGGGGCAGCCCCGGTAGTTCGCCGGGTGACCCTTCTCGCCGCATAGGACGCAGGAGGGGGGCTCTGTGCACTGGGTGCGGTCCTTTGGACGAGAGCAATCTGACGTAGAGTGGTCCTCTAGGCACTTGACGCACCTAGGGCGCGCGTAGCAGTGACGCGCAGAGTGACCGTACAACTGACATCTGTGGCATTGTGAGACAATGCCCTTCTTGTTAGGGGGTTCCACCCTGATGCCGGACAGTCCGCAGACTGAGGTCATTTTATAAATGGCCTTGCCTTCCTTGGTGAGGTCTAACGTGACCATCACCAAGTCATATGGTTCGCGGGCCCGACCCTTGTACATCCTGTGCACTTCGTGCACAGGCAGGTCTTGCTGGGTTAAGGATTGCTTAACCTCTTCTGTTGACACCTCCTTTGGGATGTTTCTGAGGACGACTCTTAGGAGACGGTCCTCAGGGAGGGTGTATGTGTGAAAGGAGATGTTCCTTTCACGTAGGACCTTTGATAGGGCCCTGTGGTCCTTGGACGAGGCCAAGGTGACCTTGATACCCTGTGGGGTGGAGCGGGCGGACTTGAAGTTGACGTGGTGCTCATTGCACCACGACGACACTGAGGTCCACGCCGTCTTATCCTGTATGAACAGGGGCGGTGGGACGGCCTCTTTCCTCTGGCCCTCCTTGGGCGTGGGCGGGCGCGGGGATGAAGACCCCTGTGCGCGTTGGGAGACAGGGGGTGCGGCAACAGTAGCCGGCTGAGCGGCAACCCGTTGTTCTACAATCTTGGGGGCCTTTTTTGGCTTCCCCTTCTTTTCTTTGTGGCTCCGCTTACGGGAGCTCACAAGAGTGAATTCGGTGTCGGAGGACGACTCCGCACCGGACAACTCGGACTCGGCAGAGCTGCCGGAGTCCGTTAGGGAGCAGGTAGTCTCCATCACACTTGGTGGGCGACTACCCTCTGCCTCTACGGGCAGGACCTTGGAAGTAACAGCCTCTACGGGCCGGATCGGGGAAGTTAGAAGTACCCGAGGTGGGCACTTGTCTCCGTAGCGAGACTTAATAAAGTTGTACAGGACCTCGTCATTGAGGACGAGGTCAAAAAAGGCCTGATGGGCCATGCTTGTTTCCGAGATGTACGGAAACAAACAAACAGAATTTAATAGACGTAAGAAACGCAAGTCCCTAGCGTCCCTAAGTCCTCGGGTGGGATCGCCCGGGGATGTGTGGGTGAAACGTCCCTCCCAACCGGGTGTAGGTTGGGAGGATGTACTTAAATAGTGAGCCCTAAGCTTGTACTCCCTCCGCCGATCTTAATGTGCGAAGGGTTCCTAACAGCCTCGGTGCCGGGGTGGTATGGGCCTTTGCAGGCCGGCACACCCAAACTAACACCAGAGGGATGGATTTAAGGTAAGGTAGGGTGGGAGGGGGCGATGGCTAGGTCAGGCTAGGAGATCCCCCAAGGCCTGATTGTCTAGCCCCGTCCGATTTTGCGCTACCCTGAAGGGGTAGAGCTGGCGAATCGGGTCCTCGCCTCACCCGGCTTCGTTGACACCGTGAGGTTTCAACCGGGGAACCAATAAACAGTGGCTTTACCCAGAAGGGGTACCCTGAAGGGGCCAACTCTGTATAAATATAATAGAAATTAGCGTTTGTATACCCAACGTAATGTACTTACTACAAAACGTTGATAAAAAACACCGAAAACTTTGAAGACTTTCGCCTTGAAAAAGACGGTTAAATGTTGGTCTGGCAAGTAGTTGCAGACTGAGCGAGCTGGGCGCGTGGCGCGGACAGTGGCGCTGTGAGATGGCGGGAGCGTGCAGAACGAACGCAACACGTACGTTCGTTAGGACGGCAGACCGCGGAATGATGTGTAAAACTGTGCTCGCTCGCTCGGTTTTATTTATACTTTTGCCATGTATACGAAGCCGTCGCGTTGCGTTAAGTTTACATACAGAATGCCAAGCGCGAATATTTGTGAAAAAGGAAAAAAATATATATATATGTGACACACACATTTATATATATATATATATATATATAACTATAGCGAAGATAAAAAACTATATATATTTATATAATTATTATTATTATTATTATTTTTGTATCTCTATCGTCCGTCCCCTATTCTAATGATTTTTTTTTTTTTTTTTTTTTTTTTTTTTTTTTTCCTCCATTTATTTTGATAGGCGCTACGATAAATCGACATTTATAATAAATGATATTAAACGGTCACGGCACCACTGGCCGGCTGGTGCATAATGTGTGTGTTACGTGCAATTTAGCTTTTTCTATTTGGGATATCGAAACGAACGCAATATATTTATAGTGTTTGTGTGACACACGACTGTGTGCGCGATATAATAGAAATAGTAGGCAAGTACTATGAACATATTTGTGGCCCTGAAAAGGGCCTTTTCGTAGGTACGTTGTGCAACACGACAACGGGTGGGTGCTCACTTGGAGCTGGTGTATTTGGTGACGGCCTTGGTGCCCTCGCTGACCGCGTGCTTGGCGAGCTCGCCGGGCAACAGGAGCCTTACAGAGGTCTGCACCTCCCTCGATGTGATCGTGGATCTCTTGTTGTAGTGGGCGAGACGAGACGCTTCGGCGGCGATCCGTTCGAAAATGTCATTCACGAATGAATTCATGATAGACATGGCCTTACTGGAGATACCGGTGTCCGGGTGGACCTGTTTCAGCACTTTGTAGATGTAAATGGCATAACTCTCCTTCCTCTTGTGCTTCTTCTTTTTCTTGTCGGTCTTGGAGATGTTCTTTTGGGCTTTACCGGACTTCTTGGCGGCCTTACCGCTCGTCTTGGGCGGCATTATGTAATAATAATAATAATTCTCTGATAAAAACACAAACAAACGAGCGAGCGATACAACGGCAAAGACGCGTGCGTACAGTGCGCGGTTCCGCCGTGGAATATATTTTTTTACAAACCACGGTCGTTCTTATTTATCGGCGCCCAAGTCGCACAGTGGTGACACGACCTGCGAGCGCAATCGTTCGTTCGGACCAATCGGAGCGATGGATACAGATTCATCGAGACGGGTTGCGAGGGGTGGGGAGGGGAATTTTATATCTATGCGACGTACGCTTATTCGAATAGGCACTTAGATATATTTATTTTATTACTCCTCTCACGTATGTGTATGTATGTATGTATGTATGTATGTATGTATGTATGTATGTATGTATGTATGTATTTATTTATTTATTTATTTATTTGTAATAATAATATTTATTTATTATTCTTTTAATCATCTTTCCTCTTTTCTCTGTAATTAATAGATAGAAGATATGTGATAGTTTTCCATAACCAACTAAATAAATAAATAAGTAAGTAATAAATACCACAAATATCAAGTCCGATAGATCTTATAGAACCGCATCTAAATTAAGTAGATAGGTAAATACTACTTAATATTTAAAACGCTTTAATTTTTTTTTTTTACTATTATCATCATCAGTTTAGGCTGAGACGTAGAGTAGAGTTATTTATTTTCATATAGCTTGCACCCGTAATGGAACAATGACCGACCGATTCCGCATGTGTCATAATAGATATAGTCCTCTGTAATGATAGTTATCATAAGACTGCGATTTATATTGTGGCCCTGAAAAGGGCCTTTTCATTTCACCAACAAGCGTGGTGGTAATTGATGGGTGTGGGTTGTGGGTTGTGGGTTGTGCGCGGCGTGAGAGTGCGCCGCACACAGACAACACGCACGACACTAGTAGCCTTTTACGCTTTCTTCTCGGTCTTCTTGGGGAGTAGTACAGCCTGAATGTTCGGCAGCACACCACCTTGAGCGATCGTCACTCCGGAGAGGAGCTTGTTCAACTCTTCGTCGTTGCGAATGGCCAATTGGAGGTGACGAGGTATGATCCTGGTCTTCTTGTTGTCCCTCGCAGCGTTGCCGGCCAACTCTAGTACCTCAGCGGCCAAATACTCCATGACAGCGGCGAGGTAAACCGGTGCACCGGCACCGACGCGTTCAGCGTAATTGCCGTTGCGCAGCAGCCTGTGTATACGACCGACCGGAAACTGTAGACCGGCACGGTTGGAGCGAGACTTTACCTTCCCCTTGACTTTGCCACCTTTGCCGCGTCCGGACATGACGGAGTGTAGTTAAAATGAAACTCTACAAAAGTTGATACGGAGCTCGTGCGCGCGGTGCGACGAGCTTGAGCGGAATGAGTATTTTTTTCCGTAGCGACTCCATTTTATTATATACTCTGTTTGAAACATACAAACGTACGGCGGGGCGACGAGCGAACAAACCGGCGACCCGAGTATCGTACGAGGGGGCCGGGGCGGGGAAGGGGGTTGTGCGCATGCGTGCAGCGTGCAGCAGTTTAGTTTTTCCCGCCAATTTTTTATTATTTAAATTCAAAATTGTACCAAAATTAGGCTTATTGCAGCGCCATATGCGATAGTGAAAAAACGTGTTGTGCATCGCTCGTGTGCTCTTAGTGGGTGATGAAATGATGATGATGATCCAATGAGAGATGAGATGAGATGAGAGAGGAGTCGGGCAGTCGGGCGGGTATGCTGACCTTGCGTTAATAGTAGAAAAAATATTAAAATATGTAGCTTTCTTTAGTGTACCTATTTAGTAGAGTTATGTTGTTTCGTTTAGTAGTTATTAAATATATATACTTAGTAATATTAAAGTTTTTTTTTTTTTTTTTTTTTTTTTTTTTTTTTTTATTACGTATTTAGCGCATAATACCTATTATTATGTACTTACTTACCATACCATGGCCATAATTACTTACTTATGTATTGTAGACAAAATATTATCTGGTATCATTGTGGCGCGTACGTTAAATGCCTAGGAGGGGTGGGTGACTTTCCTCTATTTATATTATTATAATAGAAATGAATCTTTATAGGTAATCGATTCACGATAGAATTGTTAGCCCTGAAAAGGGCTTTTTTGTATCGCGTGCGTGCGCGATATAGCGCGCCCGCCCCGCCCCGCACTACTACTAGTCTCGTCGTGTCGTCCGTCCGTCCGTCCGTCCGTCGCGATGATGGTGTCAATGTGGCGACTATGGGTCGATCGATGGTTGGTGCGTGCATGCACACACGTCGTCCACTGCACACGGCAAAGCAGAGCAGCGCGGCGAGCTGGCAAGTCCTCGCCGGGGAGGGTTTACTTCTTTGCTGCGGCTGCTTTCTTGGCGGCGGGTTTCGATTTGGGTGTGGCGGCGGCCTTCTTTGGTTTAGGCGCCTTTGGCTTCTTGGTGGGTGGTTTAGCGGTTTTCTTGGCTTTCGGAGCCTTTTTGGCCGGTGCGGCGGCGGTGGCGGCCTTCTTCGCTGCGGGCTTCTTCTTGGCGGCGGCGGCGGCGGCAGCTTTCTTGTCTTTCGCTGTGGCGGCCGCTTTAGATTTCGACGGCGAACCTGATGAAGCCGCGGCGGACGCGGCCGCCGCTTTCTTGGTCTTGGCCCCGGCGGCTGCCGCTGTCGCCTTCTTGGCACCCCCCTTCGCAGCGGCCGATGCTCCCTTGGCACCGGTCGACTTGCCCGACGAGGAGGTAGCGCTCGGCTTCTTGGCAGCGGAGGACTTCGACTCCAGCTTGAACGATCCGGACGCGCCCTTGCCCTTAGTCTGTATCAGGGCACCGGATTCGACGGCGCTCTTCAGATATTTCCTTATGAACGGCGCTAATTTCTCGGCGTCGACCTTGTACTGCGCCGCTATGTATTTTTTGATAGCCTGGAGTGACGATCCGCTGCGCTCCTTCATCTCCTTGATGGCATTGTTTACCATTTCGGAAGTCTTCGGATGAGTGGGCTTCGCCTTAGGTTTCTTAACGCCGCCGGCTTGCCTCGCTTGCTTCTTCGTCGCCGGTGTGGCTGGAGCGGGACTTTCGGAGGCAACTGCGGTGTCTGCCATTGTAAATATTACCGATTGAGATTATAATATTATTCACGAAAACGGACTCAACAACAATATTCCAACTTGCGTAGATGTCGCCACTAGAGCGCCATCGCTAAGGTACGTCGTAACTTTACCGTAACGAGAGCCGTTCTGTCGCGGGACGTTTTCTCGTATGAACGCATCATACTTTTCACTAACACGTATCTAATAAAATGCAATTTCATTAGGATTTTCGTATGATAAACTTTAAATAAATTAAATATTTGCAAACTTCATGAACGAGACTATCGTCGTAATCTATTCATGTTAGTGTGCAGCGTACGGTTGAGACATTATAAAGTTTTATATACGCGAGTGTGTACCGTGCATACCTAGTGTTCAGTTTAAAATGTATTTTTCTCTATAAAACACATAGTTTTCCCTGTAAACTGTCTGCAAATCGACGACGAGGATATCGTACATGAAACGTATAAACAATTCATTCGTATTTATATCATTTTTTAACATATCGGAACGTTAGAAGTGAACCTCCGTAAAACACAGAACGTCTTGTTATGCCACATAAAGGACGAACGATTCCGACCGGGAGGCACAACGCTTTATGATCATTAAGAATATAAAAAAAAACTAACTATTCTCAATTCGTCAATCACTCTAATGCAGTTCTGCAACAAAAAAAAAAAAACAAAAAAGTACATTTAATGTCTATTTAGAAATAAATATGTACGCGTCGTACCGTACCAGAAAAATAAATATTACCTACTTAGTACCTACATATACGACGGACGCGCCATACTCGCCGTCAGTGTAGTGTAATATATAATTATAATGAATTAAGTTGATAATACAATAGGGAGCGTAAAAAAGATTTAAAAAAAAAAAAAAAAAAAAAAAAAAAAATACCCTAACCTATCTGGATATATATATAGGTATTATATGTACCTAGTTAACAATATGACAAATTCATATTAATAATTGTTTAAACAAAACAATATATATATATATATATATATATATATATATATATATATATATATATATATATATATATATATATATAATAATTAATTCTATATCTACTTTCTTTCCAGGCTTCTTCTACGCGCGAAGTCGAGAGAGAGTTCGGTTTAGGAAGGCAAGCAGAGGAACAATAATTCCATTGGTGGTAAGTAAACAGCGTTTATTATGGTTTGTTTTTTTTTTTTTTTTTTTTTTTTTTTGTTCATTAGTAAATATATAGCTAGACAATAAATTATCTCTGTGGTCGGTGACTTTTCATCGTGAAACATTAGAAATATAAACAATATTAATGTTTATGTGACATATATGCGGCCCTGAAAAGGGCCTTTTTATGCGTTCTCTTGATAAAACACACACGATTTAACCGCCGAAACCGTAGAGGGTACGTCCCTGACGTTTCAGCGCGTAGACGACGTCCATGGCGGTGACCGTCTTCCTCTTGGCGTGCTCAGTGTACGTTACGGCGTCGCGGATCACGTTCTCGAGGAACACCTTCAGCACACCACG
Organism: Leucoma salicis; assembly: GCA_948253155.1. Lineage (NCBI taxonomy): Eukaryota > Metazoa > Arthropoda > Insecta > Lepidoptera > Erebidae > Leucoma > Leucoma salicis. Next base: position 6,027,971 of record OX411826.1, read on the forward strand.
GGTCTCTTCATAAATAAGACCGGAGATACGTTTGACACCGCCCCTACGAGCCAAACGACGGATAGCAGGCTTAGTGATGCCCTGGATGTTATCACGGAGCACTTTCCTGTGACGCTTGGCGCCTCCTTTCCCCAAACCTTTACCTCCCTTACCGCGACCGGTCATCTTCTACGGACTTTTTTTTTTTTTTTTTTTTTTTTGTGTGACTTTGGTTGTTAGCCTCAGACGGCTATGACAACCTTACCCGGACAATTGGTGAGCGCAGAGGGCTCTCAACCCGACATTTAAGCAACGCTACCCGGGGGCACCCCCTCTGGGGTAAGGACCTCGGCTCGGGCTGTTGCTGGCAAAGTGGGATTTCCCACGTTTATGATTTGACCGCGACACGTCTTTCGCCCCCGTCGGCGGGGACGAAACCGTGGATATTTACTTGTATTAGCTGCGCGAGCTGTGTGTGCTCTGATCTGAGCGTGAGTTATATCGTCGTCGACTTCGTCGAGGCTATGTCGCGGTCTGCGTACGCGCGATATATTAGATGGTTTGTACCTAGCCGACTCAACCACTAGAGGGTTGGCGTGAGTAATGGCGGAGTCAAAGAAACTACGTGAACACCGTTTCATAAATTGCTTGATGGTAGGCAATTGCAAGTCTATGTGAAGGTCGACATTGCGTATGAACCACGGTGCACCCGTAGCTCTGCGCATGAATCTATTCTGTAATGTTTGTAATCTATGGATCCTGTGTGCCTTGGCGTGTGAAAATACTACACTGGCGTACGTCATGACTGGACGTATGCAGGCAGTGTAGAGTCTGACCTTATTCCTAAGCGAGAGTTTTGACCTAGCGTTTAACAGATAGTGCAAACGTCCCATGACAAAGGCTGCGCGCGAGCGTACCACCTGAATGTGACGGGCGAATGTTAATCTGTTATCTAGTATTACACCTAAGTACTTGGCTCGCCTACTCCAAGGAATAGGTTTACCAAAGATGCTAATCTGTTTGATCTTCTCCGGGGGATACAGTCGGGGTAGTCTCCTATGAAACATGACCGCCTGGCTTTTCTCGGGGTTGATCTCTATTCTCCACTTGCTAAACCACGTACTGAGGGCAGTGGCCGCTGATTGGAGTTTCCTATGCACTGTGATAGGGTTAAACCCTGCATAATAAATGGCTGTATCGTCTGCAAAAAGTGCTGTCTGCACTTCCCGATGCTGAGGCATGTCGCTGGTGTACAGCGAGAAGAGGATTGGATCTACGGACTTGGTACGACTGACTGACTGAATGACGCGAGCGCGCGTTGCTGTGGTGTATTACGAACGAGCTGCGACGTACGACTGGATCCCGCTCGAGTTTTTGGTGCCCTCTTATATGGTTTTAGACGACGCGTGAATCTACGGTGAACACCATTCAACAGACACAGTGGACGTTCGGCGGCGTAGTATGGTTATGTTTACACCGGGTATAATAATTAATTAATGCTCTGCAATATAAGAGTATTTCTAGTATATACACAAAATAAATATATTTATTTATCACGAGATTTAACAAATAAAAATGGAGAATACAACATATTTACACATATGCAGATACATTTTTTTTTTTGTTCTCTTCTTCTTCTTCACTTATTTATCTTTACGCGATTAAGCAAGTAATTAATTTTGTTCAATATATATATATATATATATATATATATATATAACCCATATAAACCCCATAAATTATAACCCCAATATCACACTATTCATAATTATATCTATACCTCCAATTGTGTGTAGACTACTCGGTATGTACAATTATTAGACTTTAATTCTGTTGGTGTCAACAAGAAACATGTATAAACATTGAAACATATGTGGCCCTGAAAAGGGCCTTTTTGCATGTTTCACAAGGAAACTGCTTTTATTTTTTATTTTTAAGCGCGTTCACCTCTGATCCTGCGCGCCAACTGTATGTCCTTGGGCATAATGGTTACGCGTTTCGCGTGAATAGCGCAAAGGTTCGTGTCTTCGAAGAGACCGACCAGATACGCCTCGCTCGCCTCCTGCAGAGCCATAACGGCCGAACTCTGGAAACGTAAATCGGTCTTGAAGTCCTGAGCTATCTCACGAACGAGACGTTGGAACGGAAGCTTGCGGATCAACAGCTCGGTACTCTTCTGATAGCGACGAATCTCACGAAGAGCCACCGTGCCGGGCCTGTAACGGTGAGGCTTCTTGACGCCACCGGTAGCAGGTGCGCTCTTCCGCGCAGCCTTGGTGGCGAGCTGTTTCCTGGGCGCCTTACCACCGGTTGATTTACGCGCAGTCTGCTTGGTACGAGCCATTTCAAATATCAACAAGTAACAACAAACACAGTATTACTTATAGCGAGCGAATACGCGGTCCGCGTCGAGCGTCGACGAACGTACGATAGAGAATGAGTAAAACTGTGCTCGCTCGCTCGGTTTTATTTATACTTTTGCCATGTATACGAAGCCGTCGCGTTGCGTTAAGTTTACATACAGAATGCCAAGCGCGAATATTTGTGAAAAAGGAAAAAAATATATATATATGTGACACACACATTTATATATATATATATATATATATAACTATAGCGAAGATAAAAAACTATATATATTTATATAATTATTATTATTATTATTATTTTTGTATCTCTATCGTCCGTCCCCTATTCTAATGATTTTTTTTTTTTTTTTTTTTTTTTTTTTTTTTTTCCTCCATTTATTTTGATAGGCGCTACGATAAATCGACATTTATAATAAATGATATTAAACGGTCACGGCACCACTGGCCGGCTGGTGCATAATGTGTGTGTTACGTGCAATTTAGCTTTTTCTATTTGGGATATCGAAACGAACGCAATATATTTATAGTGTTTGTGTGACACACGACTGTGTGCGCGATATAATAGAAATAGTAGGCAAGTACTATGAACATATTTGTGGCCCTGAAAAGGGCCTTTTCGTAGGTACGTTGTGCAACACGACAACGGGTGGGTGCTCACTTGGAGCTGGTGTATTTGGTGACGGCCTTGGTGCCCTCGCTGACCGCGTGCTTGGCGAGCTCGCCGGGCAACAGGAGCCTTACAGAGGTCTGCACCTCCCTCGATGTGATCGTGGATCTCTTGTTGTAGTGGGCGAGACGAGACGCTTCGGCGGCGATCCGTTCGAAAATGTCATTCACGAATGAATTCATGATAGACATGGCCTTACTGGAGATACCGGTGTCCGGGTGGACCTGTTTCAGCACTTTGTAGATGTAAATGGCATAACTCTCCTTCCTCTTGTGCTTCTTCTTTTTCTTGTCGGTCTTGGAGATGTTCTTTTGGGCTTTACCGGACTTCTTGGCGGCCTTACCGCTCGTCTTGGGCGGCATTATGTAATAATAATAATAATTCTCTGATAAAAACACAAACAAACGAGCGAGCGATACAACGGCAAAGACGCGTGCGTACAGTGCGCGGTTCCGCCGTGGAATATATTTTTTTACAAACCACGGTCGTTCTTATTTATCGGCGCCCAAGTCGCACAGTGGTGACACGACCTGCGAGCGCAATCGTTCGTTCGGACCAATCGGAGCGATGGATACAGATTCATCGAGACGGGTTGCGAGGGGTGGGGAGGGGAATTTTATATCTATGCGACGTACGCTTATTCGAATAGGCACTTAGATATATTTATTTTATTACTCCTCTCACGTATGTGTATGTATGTATGTATGTATGTATGTATGTATGTATGTATGTATGTATGTATGTATTTATTTATTTATTTATTTATTTGTAATAATAATATTTATTTATTATTCTTTTAATCATCTTTCCTCTTTTCTCTGTAATTAATAGATAGAAGATATGTGATAGTTTTCCATAACCAACTAAATAAATAAATAAGTAAGTAATAAATACCACAAATATCAAGTCCGATAGATCTTATAGAACCGCATCTAAATTAAGTAGATAGGTAAATACTACTTAATATTTAAAACGCTTTAATTTTTTTTTTTTACTATTATCATCATCAGTTTAGGCTGAGACGTAGAGTAGAGTTATTTATTTTCATATAGCTTGCACCCGTAATGGAACAATGACCGACCGATTCCGCATGTGTCATAATAGATATAGTCCTCTGTAATGATAGTTATCATAAGACTGCGATTTATATTGTGGCCCTGAAAAGGGCCTTTTCATTTCACCAACAAGCGTGGTGGTAATTGATGGGTGTGGGTTGTGGGTTGTGGGTTGTGCGCGGCGTGAGAGTGCGCCGCACACAGACAACACGCACGACACTAGTAGCCTTTTACGCTTTCTTCTCGGTCTTCTTGGGGAGTAGTACAGCCTGAATGTTCGGCAGCACACCACCTTGAGCGATCGTCACTCCGGAGAGGAGCTTGTTCAACTCTTCGTCGTTGCGAATGGCCAATTGGAGGTGACGAGGTATGATCCTGGTCTTCTTGTTGTCCCTCGCAGCGTTGCCGGCCAACTCTAGTACCTCAGCGGCCAAATACTCCATGACAGCGGCGAGGTAAACCGGTGCACCGGCACCGACGCGTTCAGCGTAATTGCCGTTGCGCAGCAGCCTGTGTATACGACCGACCGGAAACTGTAGACCGGCACGGTTGGAGCGAGACTTTACCTTCCCCTTGACTTTGCCACCTTTGCCGCGTCCGGACATGACGGAGTGTAGTTAAAATGAAACTCTACAAAAGTTGATACGGAGCTCGTGCGCGCGGTGCGACGAGCTTGAGCGGAATGAGTATTTTTTTCCGTATTTTTTTTTTTTTTTTTTTGTGTGACTTTGGTTGTTAGCCTCAGACGGCTATGACAACCTTACCCGGACAATTGGTGAGCGCAGAGGGCTCTCAACCCGACATTTAAGCAACGCTACCCGGGGGCACCCCCTCTGGGGTAAGGACCTCGGCTCGGGCTGTTGCTGGCAAAGTGGGATTTCCCACGTTTATGATTTGACCGCGACACGTCTTTCGCCCCCGTCGGCGGGGACGAAACCGTGGATATTTACTTGTATTAGCTGCGCGAGCTGTGTGTGCTCTGATCTGAGCGTGAGTTATATCGTCGTCGACTTCGTCGAGGCTATGTCGCGGTCTGCGTACGCGCGATATATTAGATGGTTTGTACCTAGCCGACTCAACCACTAGAGGGTTGGCGTGAGTAATGGCGGAGTCAAAGAAACTACGTGAACACCGTTTCATAAATTGCTTGATGGTAGGCAATTGCAAGTCTATGTGAAGGTCGACATTGCGTATGAACCACGGTGCACCCGTAGCTCTGCGCATGAATCTATTCTGTAATGTTTGTAATCTATGGATCCTGTGTGCCTTGGCGTGTGAAAATACTACACTGGCGTACGTCATGACTGGACGTATGCAGGCAGTGTAGAGTCTGACCTTATTCCTAAGCGAGAGTTTTGACCTAGCGTTTAACAGATAGTGCAAACGTCCCATGACAAAGGCTGCGCGCGAGCGTACCACCTGAATGTGACGGGCGAATGTTAATCTGTTATCTAGTATTACACCTAAGTACTTGGCTCGCCTACTCCAAGGAATAGGTTTACCAAAGATGCTAATCTGTTTGATCTTCTCCGGGGGATACAGTCGGGGTAGTCTCCTATGAAACATGACCGCCTGGCTTTTCTCGGGGTTGATCTCTATTCTCCACTTGCTAAACCACGTACTGAGGGCAGTGGCCGCTGATTGGAGTTTCCTATGCACTGTGATAGGGTTAAACCCTGCATAATAAATGGCTGTATCGTCTGCAAAAAGTGCTGTCTGCACTTCCCGATGCTGAGGCATGTCGCTGGTGTACAGCGAGAAGAGGATCGGAGAAAGCACGGAGCCCTGTGGGACCCCGGCTAGTATGGGGTGGGGGGAGGATAGTACCCCTTCCACTCTGTAGCGGAAACTGCGGTTAGTTAGGAAATCTCGTATGATGTAAACGAGATACCGCGGTACTCCCAAATGGAGTAACTTGTATATTAGGCCGTTGTGCCAGACCTTGTCGAATGCTTTCGCTACATCGAAGAAAAGTGCACCTGTAAAAAGGTTATTTTGTTGCATTTTAGAGTAGGTATACTCTACTATGCGGTGGACTTGTTGCACGCTGGAGTGCTTGGCTCTAAAGCCGAATTGGTGGTGGGGGATGAGATTATTAGCATCGGCGTATGCTTTCAGCCTACACAAAACTAATCGCTCGTAAATCTTACCTAAACCTTTAAGCAGACTTATCGGTCTATAACTAGATGGTTCGGATCGCTTTTTGCCGGGTTTGTGGATTCCTATTACCACGGCCTCTTTCCACTGAGGGGGAAAGATGTTATTGTTGAGCGCTGCGTTATATATACACGTCAGAAGGACTAATAATGTCTGGGGGAAGAGTTTGATCACCCTATTCGATATTCCGTCCGAACCGGGGGCTTTCTTTCTATGTAGGTTTTTGATTACAGACTCCAGTTCGGTGGTGGTGACTGGAGGTGGCTGTTCCACTAGGTCCCTACCTGAGGTGTCTACCGGTGGGGCCGAGGGTGAGGCCCACGACTCCACTTCCCTATCAATGACGGCGTGGTGTGTTTCGTCTACGTGTAATGTACTCGGAGTACATTGTCGCTCCAGACTATCGGCTAGGCACTCGGACTTCTCCTCGTCCTCGAAGGCGGGTGGAAGGTTGGGTCTGTTAAGCGGAGGCATGGTAGACACACTGTCGTTTTTGAAAGTGCGGGACAGTTGCCAGAAGGCTTGATGGGTCGGTTCTAGGTCTCTCAGCTTGGTTTCCCACTCTGATTGACGTAGAGAATCAATTGATTTCTTAACAGCCCTTTGTAGTGAGCGCATTATTATGCGGTTATCCTCGCTGGGATGACGATCATAGGCACGTATAGCGGCGTTCTTCTGCCTCAGCAAGTCACGGACGTCGTCGGGTAGGCGCCATCGACGATTTCTCGTGTCTGGTACCTGCCGAGAACAATCGTTAATTAACGATTGTACGTGGCTTGTGAAACAGTCGACCGCAGCCACCGTGTCCTCTACGGTACTAATAATAGGGGGGACTTGGTCTAGGTGTACAGACGACGACGACTGGAGTTTACTCTCCAGCCGTCCCCAGTCTGTCACCGTCATCGTTTTGTCCTGTTGGCCAGAGGGGCCAGGTGAGGGGGAGACGAGATCTAAGATCACAGGACGGTGGTCAGAGTCTAACTCATGTAACACTTCTACTAAACGCAAACGTAGGTTTACGTTTTTTAAAAGCGCCATGTCTAATATATCGGGCCTGTAATCAACACAGGCCGGGTAGTGAGTGGGCTCCATAGGCGCTATGATGTCGAACCCTAGTCGCTCAGCCAGTGACTCGAGGGCCCTGCCCCGCGTACTAGTGACGTGGCAGTTCCACGAGGTGTTTTTGGCGTTGAGGTCGCCGGCGATGATAACGGCGCTTCCCAAGTCTAGCAGGGCTTTTAAGTCCCTGGTTATTAGCGGTGTCGAATTGCTACTTCCGGGTCGGATGTAGGCGGATACTACGACTATAGGCTGATGGCCTGTGAGGGCTAGTCTACAGACCGAAGCTTCGATGAACTCTAGTGGGGGCGGATCCATAGGCGTGCAGTGCAGTGACCTTTTATAATAAATGAGTGTGCCACCTAGCGGTGAGTTTAGCCTATCGTTACGTACTACGTTGTAGTTAGCAATCCTCGGGGCCCTATGAAAGGGTTTGAGGAATGTTTCCTGTACTAGAAATAGGTCCAGTAGTTGGTCTTGTAGGAACGTGGCTACCTCGTTCCTCTGCTGGGACAGGCCATTGGCGTTGAAGAACCCTAACTTGAGTGTGTATGGTTTGACCCTGCCTGAGGTGTGCGAATCCATTATACGGTAAACGTGTTTAATTTCTCGATAACGGTCGAGAACCGTACGGCGGTGTTAAGTAGGGCAAGACTATTACCCTGGTTAGCGCGGAGTTCGGCCGCGACTTCCCTAATCTCGCTAAAGTCGACTAGAGAGGCGAATCTAAGCACCAGGGCCAGATCCGAATCTGTGCTCTGGGGCGTCCTACCCGCTGGGCCTAAACCTACAGCTGGTGACGGTGCTTTGCCCTGAGGGGGCTTAGGTTGGCCCACGGTGGGCTTCGTTTGCCCAACGATAGGCGTCCCTACGGGCTTATTTTTGTTAGGCAGAGCTGGGAACTCTGCCTGGTTCGCTGGGCGTACCCAAGCGTTGCGGAGGGGCGGGGGTGCGGGGCGCAGGATGGGAGCGCTCCCCTGGGGCGGTCCTCTTGGTGCAAGGACAAGTGGGCGCCTAGCGGGTAACCGGGGGGCACGGGGGCAGCCCCGGTAGTTCGCCGGGTGACCCTTCTCGCCGCATAGGACGCAGGAGGGGGGCTCTGTGCACTGGGTGCGGTCCTTTGGACGAGAGCAATCTGACGTAGAGTGGTCCTCTAGGCACTTGACGCACCTAGGGCGCGCGTAGCAGTGACGCGCAGAGTGACCGTACAACTGACATCTGTGGCATTGTGAGACAATGCCCTTCTTGTTAGGGGGTTCCACCCTGATGCCGGACAGTCCGCAGACTGAGGTCATTTTATAAATGGCCTTGCCTTCCTTGGTGAGGTCTAACGTGACCATCACCAAGTCATATGGTTCGCGGGCCCGACCCTTGTACATCCTGTGCACTTCGTGCACAGGCAGGTCTTGCTGGGTTAAGGATTGCTTAACCTCTTCTGTTGACACCTCCTTTGGGATGTTTCTGAGGACGACTCTTAGGAGACGGTCCTCAGGGAGGGTGTATGTGTGAAAGGAGATGTTCCTTTCACGTAGGACCTTTGATAGGGCCCTGTGGTCCTTGGACGAGGCCAAGGTGACCTTGATACCCTGTGGGGTGGAGCGGGCGGACTTGAAGTTGACGTGGTGCTCATTGCACCACGACGACACTGAGGTCCACGCCGTCTTATCCTGTATGAACAGGGGCGGTGGGACGGCCTCTTTCCTCTGGCCCTCCTTGGGCGCGGGTGGGCGCGGGGATGAGGACCCCTGTGCGCGTTGGGAGACAGGGGGTGCGGCAACGGTAGCCGGCTGAGCGGCAGCCTGTTGAACCACTATCTTGGGGGCCTTTTTTGGCTTTCCCTTCTTTTCTTTGTGGCTCCGCTTACGGGAGCTCACAAGAGTGAATTCGGTGTCGGAGGACGACTCCGCACCGGACAACTCGGACTCGGCAGAGCTGCCGGAGTCCGTTAGGGAGCAGGTAGTCTCCATCACACTTGGTGGGCGACTACCCTCTGCCTCTACGGGCAGGACCTTGGAAGTAACAGCCTCTACGGGCCGGATCGGGGAAGTTAGAAGTACCCGAGGTGGGCACTTGTCTCCGTAGCGAGACTTAATAAAGTTGTACAGGACCTCGTCATTGAGGACGAGGTCAAAAAAGGCCTGATGGGCCATGCTTGTTTCCGAGATGTACGGAAACAAACAAACAGAATTTAATAGACGTAAGAAACGCAAGTCCCTAGCGTCCCTAAGTCCTCGGGTGGGATCGCCCGGGGATGTGTGGGTGAAACGTCCCTCCCAACCGGGTGTAGGTTGGGAGGATGTACTTAAATAATGAGCCCTAAGCTTGTACTCCCTCCGCCGATCTTAATGTGCGAAGGGTTCCTAACAGCCTCGGTGCCGGGGTGGTATGGGCCTTTGCAGGCCGGCACACCCAAACTAACACCAGAGGGATGGATTTAAGGTAAGGTAGGGTGGGAGGGGGCGATGGCTAGGTCAGGCTAGGAGATCCCCCAAGGCCTGATTGTCTAGCCCCGTCCGATTTTGCGCTACCCTGAAGGGGTAGAGCTGGCGAATCGGGTCCTCGCCTCACCCGGCTTCGTTGACACCGTGAGGTTTCAACCGGGGAACCAAAAAACAGTGGCTTTACCCAGAAGGGGTACCCTGAAGGGGCCAACTCTGTATATATATAATAGAAATTAGCGTTTGTATAACCAACGTAATGTACTCACTACAAAACGTTGGTAAAAAACACCGAAAACTTGAAGACTTTCGCCTTGAAAAGGACGGTTAAATGTTGGTCTGGCAAGTAGTTGCAGACTGAGCGAGCTGGGCGCGTGGCGCGGACAGTGGCGCTGTGAGATGGCGGGAGCGTGCAGAACGAACGCAACACGTACGATCGTTAGGACGGCAGACCGCGGAATGATGATCTTTTTTTCCGTAGCGACTCCATTTTATTATATACTCTGTTTGAAACATACAAACGTACGGCGGGGCGACGAGCGAACAAACCGGCGACCCGAGTATCGTACGAGGGGGCCGGGGCGGGGAAGGGGGTTGTGCGCATGCGTGCAGCGTGCAGCAGTTTAGTTTTTCCCGCCAATTTTTTATTATTTAAATTCAAAATTGTACCAAAATTAGGCTTATTGCAGCGCCATATGCGATAGTGAAAAAACGTGTTGTGCATCGCTCGTGTGCTCTTAGTGGGTGATGAAATGATGATGATGATCCAATGAGAGATGAGATGAGATGAGAGAGGAGTCGGGCAGTCGGGCGGGTATGCTGACCTTGCGTTAATAGTAGAAAAAATATTAAAATATGTAGCTTTCTTTAGTGTACCTATTTAGTAGAGTTATGTTGTTTCGTTTAGTAGTTATTAAATATATATACTTAGTAATATTAAAGTTTTTTTTTTTTTTTTTTTTTTTTTTTTTTTTTTTATTACGTATTTAGCGCATAATACCTATTATTATGTACTTACTTACCATACCATGGCCATAATTACTTACTTATGTATTGTAGACAAAATATTATCTGGTATCATTGTGGCGCGTACGTTAAATGCCTAGGAGGGGTGGGTGACTTTCCTCTATTTATATTATTATAATAGAAATGAATCTTTATAGGTAATCGATTCACGATAGAATTGTTAGCCCTGAAAAGGGCTTTTTTGTATCGCGTGCGTGCGCGATATAGCGCGCCCGCCCCGCCCCGCACTACTACTAGTCTCGTCGTGTCGTCCGTCCGTCCGTCCGTCCGTCGCGATGATGGTGTCAATGTGGCGACTATGGGTCGATCGATGGTTGGTGCGTGCATGCACACACGTCGTCCACTGCACACGGCAAAGCAGAGCAGCGCGGCGAGCTGGCAAGTCCTCGCCGGGGAGGGTTTACTTCTTTGCTGCGGCTGCTTTCTTGGCGGCGGGTTTCGATTTGGGTGTGGCGGCGGCCTTCTTTGGTTTAGGCGCCTTTGGCTTCTTGGTGGGTGGTTTAGCGGTTTTCTTGGCTTTCGGAGCCTTTTTGGCCGGTGCGGCGGCGGTGGCGGCCTTCTTCGCTGCGGGCTTCTTCTTGGCGGCGGCGGCGGCGGCAGCTTTCTTGTCTTTCGCTGTGGCGGCCGCTTTAGATTTCGACGGCGAACCTGATGAAGCCGCGGCGGACGCGGCCGCCGCTTTCTTGGTCTTGGCCCCGGCGGCTGCCGCTGTCGCCTTCTTGGCACCCCCCTTCGCAGCGGCCGATGCTCCCTTGGCACCGGTCGACTTGCCCGACGAGGAGGTAGCGCTCGGCTTCTTGGCAGCGGAGGACTTCGACTCCAGCTTGAACGATCCGGACGCGCCCTTGCCCTTAGTCTGTATCAGGGCACCGGATTCGACGGCGCTCTTCAGATATTTCCTTATGAACGGCGCTAATTTCTCGGCGTCGACCTTGTACTGCGCCGCTATGTATTTTTTGATAGCCTGGAGTGACGATCCGCTGCGCTCCTTCATCTCCTTGATGGCATTGTTTACCATTTCGGAAGTCTTCGGATGAGTGGGCTTCGCCTTAGGTTTCTTAACGCCGCCGGCTTGCCTCGCTTGCTTCTTCGTCGCCGGTGTGGCTGGAGCGGGACTTTCGGAGGCAACTGCGGTGTCTGCCATTGTAAATATTACCGATTGAGATTATAATATTATTCACGAAAACGGACTCAACAACAATATTCCAACTTGCGTAGATGTCGCCACTAGAGCGCCATCGCTAAGGTACGTCGTAACTTTACCGTAACGAGAGCCGTTCTGTCGCGGGACGTTTTCTCGTATGAACGCATCATACTTTTCACTAACACGTATCTAATAAAATGCAATTTCATTAGGATTTTCGTATGATAAACTTTAAATAAATTAAATATTTGCAAACTTCATGAACGAGACTATCGTCGTAATCTATTCATGTTAGTGTGCAGCGTACGGTTGAGACATTATAAAGTTTTATATACGCGAGTGTGTACCGTGCATACCTAGTGTTCAGTTTAAAATGTATTTTTCTCTATAAAACACATAGTTTTCCCTGTAAACTGTCTGCAAATCGACGACGAGGATATCGTACATGAAACGTATAAACAATTCATTCGTATTTATATCATTTTTTAACATATCGGAACGTTAGAAGTGAACCTCCGTAAAACACAGAACGTCTTGTTATGCCACATAAAGGACGAACGATTCCGACCGGGAGGCACAACGCTTTATGATCATTAAGAATATAAAAAAAAACTAACTATTCTCAATTCGTCAATCACTCTAATGCAGTTCTGCAACAAAAAAAAAAAAACAAAAAAGTACATTTAATGTCTATTTAGAAATAAATATGTACGCGTCGTACCGTACCAGAAAAATAAATATTACCTACTTAGTACCTACATATACGACGGACGCGCCATACTCGCCGTCAGTGTAGTGTAATATATAATTATAATGAATTAAGTTGATAATACAATAGGGAGCGTAAAAAAGATTTAAAAAAAAAAAAAAAAAAAAAAAAAAAAATACCCTAACCTATCTGGATATATATATAGGTATTATATGTACCTAGTTAACAATATGACAAATTCATATTAATAATTGTTTAAACAAAACAATATATATATATATATATATATATATATATATATATATATATATATATATATATATATATATATATATATATATATATATATATATATATATATATATATATAATAATTAATTCTATATCTACTTTCTTTCCAGGCTTCTTCTACGCGCGAAGTCGAGAGAGAGTTCGGTTTAGGAAGGCAAGCAGAGGAACAATAATTCCATTGGTGGTAAGTAAACAGCGTTTATTATGGTTTGTTTTTTTTTTTTTTTTTTTTTTTTTTTGTTCATTAGTAAATATATAGCTAGACAATAAATTATCTCTGTGGTCGGTGACTTTTCATCGTGA